>JBBGZY010000438.1:22787500-23987500 GCA_037952925.1 Lithobates clamitans
ATCAATTAATTTGGAAGCTAACATTGCAAGAAAATTAGACAATTAAAAACATTATTCCCCAGCATCAGTATAACATTCAATAATTTAATTCTTCTGGAATAACTAATATGGAAAAAGGCACACTTATCAGATTGCTCACCCCCTCTGATAGAACATTGATTACATTTTAGGGGGTTGTGAAATCCCCAAAAAAAATTACTTTAACAACACGCAGGAATTTAGGGATAACAAAGGCTACAAGACTGCAGTTGTCGCACTCTGCAGGTGCAGTTGCAAACCAGCTTACAGTAAATGAGGTAATGTCAAAAGGCATTCATGTTGCTAACAGTACACAATCACATGCAAGGGCAATTAATGAAAACACTTTGAGGCTTGCATATGATTTGATGATGGAAATCAGCAGAGCTTCTGCTCATTTACTAAAGCACTGGAACAAATGCACTTGTAGAGTGCACATGCATTTTGCAAAGTGCAACATAGATTTGCTTTAGACAAATCAACACCACAGAACATTCAAGCAAATTTTAACGAGGGTGGGGGTGGGGGGGTTGTGAAATCTAGCTAATTGCTAATTAGCAGCACACTATTTGGAGTGAGTTCAGGTGGGGGGGGGGGTTGTGAAATCTAGCTAATTGCTAATTAGCAGCACACTATTTGGAGTGAGTTCAGGTGGGGGGGGGGGGGTTGTGAAATCTAGCTAATTGCTAATTAGCAGCACACTATTTGGAGTGAGTTCAGGTGGGGGGGGGGTTGTGAAATGTAGCTAATTGCTAATTCTAAGCACACTAAATACACTCCAACAAAATACATTCAAAATGAGTAGACTAGGTGGATATGTTCCCATCACTTCATGCTGGGAAGGTTATTGAAGGAAACTATACATGCATGCCAAAAAATAACAGGAAAAAATCCCAGCATGTGTGAGGATAAAAAGGGGACATTCACACTATATTGCAATGATGGGAAGTAGTGTTTGAAGCAAGAAATACATTACTTTATCAAAGATTACATAAAAGAACATGTGATGCTAATAAAATAAAAATATCTTACCTTAATATAGTCCTTCTGCAGGACCTGTATGATGGCAGAACAGGTCTCTGGGATAATGATCCCCAGAGCCTGGGGGGAGATGCCTGTCGAGAACTTAAGGTCCTGCAGGCTTCTCCCTGTGGCCAAATACCGCAAGGTAGCGACCAGCCTCTGCTCCGGAGTGATGGCTTGCCTCATGCAGGTATCCTGCCTGCTGATATAGGGGGTCAGCAAAGCCACCAAACGATCAAAAACGGGGTCCGTCATCCGGAGAAAGTTCCTGAAATCCTCAGGATTATTCTCACGGATCTCACGGAGCAAAGGCATGTGACAGAACTGGTCACGCTGAAGCAACCAATTCTTGGTCCATGAACTCCTCCTCGCCCTGTTCATGGACTGGTCTTGGGCTGAAGAATAAACTACAGCACCAAGCACATACAATGCACGAGCTCTACGACGAGTACGTACAGGTAACATGGCTTCAAAACGGTCGGCTGGTCAGAACGCACTAAACAGAACGCACTGAAGAACAGCAAGGCCTGTGAAGAACGACCTGAAAATCAGGAACGAGCGGCCAATAAAACAAAGATTTCTCAATGCCAACTGACCAAACGCACTGAAAAGCAGATACAAACCTCACAAGCACAGACTGAACAACAGTTAAAACGAACTGAAAAATACGAGTCTCACAAGCGCGAATCGTCTCTCACCAAACTTCTACTAACACGAGATAAACACGAGATTAGCAGAAGGAGCCCAAAGGGTGTCGTACGGGCTATTGAACTTCCGTTTTATAGTCTCGTCGGACTTGGTGTACGTCACAGCGTACTAAACTGGCGTACTTTTGTGTGGTCGTGTGTGGGCAAGTCCGTTCGTAAGAAAGTCTGCCCCAAGTCCGCCGAAGGTACGCCGGAAGTATGTCGGACAGACTGTCCGACTTTTGTAGCTGCAAAGTCCGACCGTGTGTACGCGGCATGAGTCATCTTCACCCAACATCTTAGCACTGGAGACAAATTATAAAGTCCTAACTCAGTAGTAAATCTTAATTGACCCTCTTACGTTCAGAAGTGGGAGGAGGACCTGGGACGAACTTTAGAAGACACGGACTGGTCTAACATATGGCTCACATCTAAGTCATCTTCACCCAACATCTTAGCACTGGAGACAAATTATAAAGTCCTAACTCAGTGGTACCTTGTACCCGCTAGAGTGGCAAAATATTCACCTAATACCTCAGCTCTTTGTTTTGGAGGATGCCCAGAAATAGGCACACATTTACACATGGTGGACGTGCCCAGTAATCCAAACCTTCTGGAAGGAAGTCTTCGTGATTGCATCTAAAATATTTAAAAAAATAATACAACCAGATCCATATATAACTTTACTTAATCTAAAACCGGAATGGTTAACACTCTCTCAATTCAAACTTATGATCCAACTAATAACGGCTGAAAAACAAACAGTGGCCAAGGCATGGAAATCTCCTACATTGGTACTAGCAGAAACAATTCACAGAATGAATACAATGTCCCATGCTAAGATGGTAGCCATCGATCAAAATCAAATTCCAAAATTTGAAAAACTTTGGCATCCTTGGATAAAACAACAGCTTCTGTCAAATTTCAATGACTCTGTCCTGTTGCCATGGTAACAGATTAAATGACTTACAGAGACACCCATTCTAAGGCTTCAAAGAGAACTAAAAAGAATAATAAGCTGACGAGCGGGACAACCTTGTGGACCATACCTCTGCCTTTCTACCCTTTTTCTTCTTTCGCTTTCCTTTTCTCCACCTTACGATTAAAGCTCATTATCAGAATTTATTTGACCTATATACACTCTACCTGTAAACAATATGTATAGTAGGTATAAATCATTTAAATACCTACAAAAGTAACTAAGGAAATGATATATATCTTTAATTTAGGTTTACGTGAACCCAATGTTTAATATTTGAAATTTCATGATATTTACCTATATAAACCCTACTGTAAAACAATGAGCTTACTTTATAGATCCTTGTAAACTTACTTTATGTATCTTTATAATATTGTATACTCAATAAACTTCTTTTGACAAGGAAAAAAGAAAATAAATGCAGCCACCAAGACACCAGTGACCTATAAGCTGCAATAGATAAGATTATTGGTATTGAGTTTATATAAACTTTAAAATGTATTCAAAACATATCCATACCTGTAGACAAGAGGATAGCTCTATTCATTTGTGCATTAACATTGAAAGGTTATAAAATTTTGATTTCCCTTCGCAACAGAGGGCTTGATACCAAGACACTGCTTTGACACTAGCGCTAGAAGAATGGGTAAATAGTTATTAGACTTACCTAAGTATAAAGAGCTATCAAAATAATGAAAGTTACTTCAAATAGTTTTATTTAACAGGGGTTTCCTGGTTAGGCTTTCAAACTTCACCTTTATTTAAAACAATTATGCAAATCACGGATACACATTCATGGAAGTTAGCTCTCAGTGATAATCCTTCTTTTACCTTGTATGCAATGTTTGCCACACTGTGTCTTAATAATCTTTTCTCTCTTTCTCTGATTTTTTTCTTCTCTTCATTCCTTTTCTACCTTTTTTTTGACTTAGTGGAACCCCTAGGTGGCTCAGCATTTCAAAACCCCGGGGAGAGATTCATGGCTTATTGTTGGGGCAGAGAAATTGGGTGTTAATCTCTTTAGAACAGTAGAGAGTGTTAGGGCATAGGATACCCAAAAACAACAACAATGCAGCTCCAGACTTCTCCACAAGCAACAGTCAACACCAGCTTTAATTAAGTTCTCCAGGACACTATTCAGTTGGACAGTTCTTCCCCAGATGCTCTAGCAAGGTAGAAAAAACTCCAACCCAGGCCTCTCTTTTACTAAAGGCTCTCCCCAGGCAGCAGGTCTTGGGGGCACAAACCTCCAATACTGCCTATTCTCTTGCAATAGCCCAGGAAGAAAGGATAAAGATCCTTCTGCAAGGTCAACCCAAATATTTACCATATATCCTTCCTCAGCTGTGCAATCACTGGTAATAATGCTCCTAGTGATTTGCTTAGGACATACGGTAAGTATTCATAAGTGCTCAGTGCTATTGTATCCTGTTGTTCTATCTGTCAGGGACAACAGGCAGAAGTAAACAATAAACAAGGGACACATAAAAACACACAATTCAAAGCTCAGGCTGGCTACAATGTAAGCGGGGCCCAGGCTGCCTCACTTGTGGCCATATCAAGCAGCTGGGTTACCTTACAAGTAAAAAAGGAAAAAAGACACAAAAGAGGGAGAAAGAGTGCTGCTCACCCCTGATACTATAAAAGGAAAAAAGGAAAAAAGAAAAAAAAGGAAAAAAGTTGTACTGACTTCCAGGGCAAACATTCTTCTTAGCCCAGATTGTACTCACCTGTATGAGGATGGTGGTCGGAGACTAGGCCCTTCCACCCTCCTGGCTGTGCCTGTTCAACCCCCTCAGTGCCAAAGGTAGCCACACGCCCCTCATTCCTTGCCGGGCATGACAATAAGATTTACCCAGACAATGTCTACCATGTCTCTACCTGCCTACAACAACCTAGCTGCAACACTAAATTTGAATTAGAGACACTCTGGTTCAGGGCAGGGTCCCTACAACTAAAACAGTTGTTTTTAATTCTCCATTTATACAGTCTTAAAGGGAAACGTTAGTTCCCATAATTTGGCCACATGCCACCATCTTCAAAAATGTGGTGTGTGTGCAGTTGCATAAAGGACTCTGCTGAGACTTCGGGACCTGTGGCACATCTGTGTTGGAGTTGTCCATACATACGCAGACACCCTGAGATCATGGGGGGAGATGCCATGTTTAAATAAGTTACTTCATTAAGTGAAGATCCAATTTAAGTGCAGAAATATCTAAACAGGAGTAAGGTATTAGAACATTGTTTGGCAGACTACCTTTGATTTGCCAGGTCCCAGCCTAGGCACCAATCATGTTAGGACAGGGCCTCTTAGCAGCTGAGTTGGTAAGACTATTTCCAGTTGCTAAGCCAAGTGCAGACCTCCCCTGTCTGCACCAATGTATACAGATGTTAAAGTGTGGTCCCTCGCGATACTAAGTGAATAGAAAACAATCCTAACTGCAAATGCAGAAGTATTGAAATTGCTGCTAAATCTAAAGTGTACACTGAACATAAAAATGATAAATGGTAATGAAAATGATCTTCGCAGATTTCAGAGTAAACTCTGATGCCGTGTACACACAAGCGGGCTTTTCGACCGGACTGGTCTGACAGACCGAATCTGGTCTGACGGACCGAATCTGGCAGACAATCCGACCGTGTGTGGGCTTCGTCGGACTTCGGACTGACCTTTTCAGTCGAAGATCCGACGGACTTTAGATTTGAAAAATGTTTCAAATCTTCCCGCCGGAACTCCGCTGGACCCAGTTCCTATCGGGAAGCCTGTTCGTCTGTATAGCACCTGCCCGCGAGAATGTTTCCAGCGCGATCTTATCGCGCTGGTTCTCAGCGACATGGTACTGTACATCTCGTGCTCGCTGCAATAGGAAAAACACATTTTCTTATTGAGCGCGAGAGGGAGGCGACAATGTCCCTTAGGTCTGGTATGGATTTTAAGGGAAACCCCCTACATCAAAAAAACGGCGTGGGGGTCTCCCCAAAATCCATACCAGACCCTTCTCCGAGCACGCAGCCTGGCCGGTCAGGAAAGGGGGTGAGGACGAGCGAGTCCCCCCCTCCTGAACCATACCAGGCTGCATGCCCTCAACATGGGGGGGTGGGTGCTTTGGGTTAGGGGGCGCCCTGCGGCCCCCCCACCCCAAAGCACCTTGTCCCCATGTTGATGAGGACAAGGGCCTCTTCCCGACAATCCTGGCAGTTGGTTGTTGGGGTCTGTGGGCGGGGGGCTTATCGGAATCTGGGAGCCCCCTTTAATAAGGGGGCCCCCAGATCCCGCCCCCCCCACCCTATGTGAATGAGTATGGGGTACATCGTACCCCTACCCATTCACCTGGGGGAAAAAGTGTCAATAAAAAAAACACACTACACAGGTTTTTAAAGTAATTTATTAGGCAGCTCCGGGTGTCTTCTTCCAACTTCGGGGGTCTCTTCCGACTTCTATGCTCTCTCCGGTTCTTCTCCCGCTCTCCGGCCTCTTCTCCCAGTCTCGGGCCTCTTCTCCCGGTGTCTGGTTCTTCTCCCGCTTTCCAATTCTTCTGCCGGGCTCCTCCGCTATCTTCTGCTCTTTTGCCGCTCTTTTGCCAGCGGTGGCCCGGTCTTCTCCATCGTCTTCTTCCCTCTTCTCTTCTTCCGATGTTGACACTACGCTCTCTCCCACTGTAATGCTGTGTTTACGGTGCGCAATGACTTATATAGGCATGGGGTGTGGTCAACAGGTGATTTCATCCGGTGACCCTGCCCCTTATGACGTCACAGTTTCGGGGCATGCTGGGACTGTGCCGTCATAAGGGGCGGGGTCACCACCCGGTGACCACACCCCATGCCTATAGAAGTCGTTGCGCACCGTGAACACGGCATTACAGGGGGAGACAGCGTTGTGTCAACATCAGAAGAAGAGAAGAGGGAAGAAGACGATAGAGAAGACCGGGCCACCTCTAGCAAGAGAGCAGAAAAAAAGCAGAAGATAGCGGAGGAGGCCGACAGAAGAAACGGAGAGCGGGAGAAGAAGTGGAGAAGAGGCCGGAGAGTGGGAGAAGAACCAGACACCGGGAGAAAAGGCCGAGGAGAGCGGAGAAGTTGGAAGAGACCCCTGAAGTCGGAAGAAGACCCCGAAGCTGCCTAATAAATTACTTTAAAAACCTGTGTAGTGTATTTTTTTATTGACACTTTTTTTAAATGTGGGTCTTCCTGATTAAACAGCCACAAAATGCTCACAGAGCACTTACCTCTATAAGGAGAAAAATAAGCCTCAAAGCGATATCCTGTGATGGGACTAGGTACACAGCGTCCGTATTTCCAACCGATGTCTGTGTAGGGAATTCTGGATGTGGGTCACAGTCTATTGGGTTCTGCTTTCTCTCTGTTGTGGACCAAGTTAACCTCCAAGCCATGTGGTAACGTGAGTAGCAATGGGAACATTAAATTACTACTAAGCATGGAACAACATCCACTTCATCAGGAGACAGCCAAAGTTGTTTTTTGGTATATCTGAATCCTAAGCAGAACAGCCAACAGAGTTCAAACAAAATCATCCGGAAACAGGGCTAGTCAGGTCAGAACCCTGACTCACCATAGTTTCATTCACCTGGTCCATCACTTTACCGACCCCCTGCAAGGAACTATTATTCTTGCAAGCATTGCATATTCCATAATTGCAAACTAGGACTCATAAAGTCAACCAGTCCACCTGAGCTCCATGTGACATGGGGGCAAGTGTGACCAGGTGTTTGCCATTACTTGAGGGGTCCTTCCTCTCTGGCAAGCAGGCAGACCTCTTCCCTGCTAGCACACCACCAATCAGGGTTACACCTACATCTTATAGGTTTCCACTGTGATTACTAGCCCAGCATAATATGAGTTTACTTTGCCATTATCTGATTGCCTGCAGCAATGCAACAATCATACCCACTTTACATGCTAAGACTTTAATGCATGTGTAGCGCTTACCCCCGAATGAGTCATTCGATGTGTCCCCTCTTCCCACAACTTTGTGTACAGCTCTGTACTCTCTGACATACAGTACCTGCCTGGGTTGTAAATATCAATTGCTGATTCCTGTGTGTATATGTACTGTAGATATATCCCAGAAACCCAAAAAATTCATACATGCCAGAAATTACACAAACTGGTTAAGTAGCAGCAATGTGCATTGCAAGCAAATGAACATGAGAAAAGACTGTACAGTGGTGAATCAACAGAAAAGAAATTATACTATAATGGTTCACAGTTAGAAAGATATACCACAATGTTTACACAATTAAAGGAATGAACTGCAACAATCAAAGCAAATTATGGTACTGCAATATTTAAGAATTATATTGGATAGGCTGCAGAACAGTGACTATTCAAGAGTACACCTCTTTCTTAAACCTGCATTGGGTAACCTTAACACAGGATAGGGCCTATAGGTATATATAA
This sequence comes from Lithobates clamitans, assembly GCA_037952925.1. Taxonomy (NCBI): domain Eukaryota; kingdom Metazoa; phylum Chordata; class Amphibia; order Anura; family Ranidae; genus Lithobates; species Lithobates clamitans. The sequence continues at coordinate 22,795,625 of JBBGZY010000438.1, forward strand.
CAGTAAAAATCAGTATCCAGAAGTGCACTGCTCTAGATCTTCAGATGGCCAGTTTGTTGGGGCCCTTGCGTAGGAGTGAGTTCCCTTTAAAGCCGAGACATGCAATGACACAGTGCTCCTAGTAGGCAACTCTGTCCCTCTGCTGTGAGGTTGTAGTATAGGGTCCAAACTTGGCCCCTCACAAATCCTGAACTTAGTAGCTCTGTTCCCTGTAGTGTGTGCTGTGAGGGGGTGCTGCAGTGTGGAACAGTAAACTGTGACACACTCTTGCTTGCTCCAAAAAGGGGCCTCAACCATAATGCCATACACAGAAAGTCCCCAGTATGCCTCTTGGGGATATGCAGCAGGGAAATGACTCACTCCCCTCAAAGGCTTGCTCACACTACATAATGTATTACTTCTACCCTTTCCCGTTTTCATGAGGACTCCCCATTAAAAGGCAGGGCATGTGATATACTGTACTGCATATCTCATGGTCATACCTAAATGACTGGCCAAACCTAGCAGGAAGTCAGTGCCAATCATAGGCACTGGCTTCCCTAAGATGACCACTGGAGCTACATAAAGATGGCAGCTAAGACTTTTATACAGAGGACAAGTCAAACATCTGCAGGGTTCCTTTAGTGCACAGAGCACCACACTGATCATGTGATTGTCTGGTTCTCATTGCTCTGAGTGACTTCTGGAGAACATTATCACCCAGCATCACTTGATTAGAGACCCCCTCAACAGCGATCTGCAGCTAAAGCCAGCAATAATTAATAAGTTGGAATCTTGGACAGTTCTGCAGGGGCCAGCCAAGATTCAAACCATCTACGTGCAGGATGATTGTACCCAAGTCAATCCACTGATCGACTTGGGTATAACCAGCATGTCGCATTTTTATGAGATTATTGCCAGGGGCTATAGTCGTTAGCATTAATCACTGTGTGTTCTCCTGACAAGTATGGCTCCCTGCTTCTCCCCCTCCCCCGCCAGGAGAGCACAATAGCTCTGCGCAAGGGATTCCCCCATCAGCACAGTCAGTGTTCCAGGAAAGAAAATCGCACCATTTATGGCTGGCTTAAGAGAACCCGACCCCTGCACTTAGCAGCTTACTACAGGACTCCGCAGTGATGTAGGAGTTAAAGGAATAAGCCATGATTTCAAGGCGGGAAAGGCACAGGCACCCAACACTCCTGGAAGTGTTGAATGCTGACACATTTAACTACAGAAAGAGAGGTATACAACTTAAATTAAAGACCTGTAAAAAGTGTGGTCATTCTCATTTTATTTTCATCGTATTAGTCTCATAAAATCCATTACTCGGTTCATCCTCAGGGTTAACTCTGATTTTTGCAGAATCTGTTGAAGAACTTGATGCATATGTTTCAAATTTTTCCCCAGGTTCTTGTTCAAGTTTAATGGCGTACATGTGGTTGGTGTTTTCTGATAAACATCCATCTGTGCCTCTGTTTCTTTATGACACATTAGCCTGTGCACAGAATCACAGGGCTTTATATGAACTGCAATGAATGGATGCCTTGCAGACAGGTGGCACCTTGTAGAGCCCAGGTGGCACAACAATGCCGTGGCTAAAGAAACAAAAGCTGTTAAAAGTGTGCAGCTGCCTTCTCTGGCATATAAGCAGGTATATGTCCAAGCCTTTTTAACTGCTACCAAGTGCAGAAGGAATAATTTGTTCACAAGACCCTGCAATTTATCATTCTAGGATGTGCTAGACGCAAATGCCAGAAGTTCAGTGGAGAGTGAGAAAATATGAAATATACTTGAAAGAGCACAGCAAGCCAAGTGCTCCCCAGGATCATGCACTTGTTGCACTCAGGCTGCAGTCTCATTTATTACACTGTGCAGTCTCGAGAATAAATTACATGGAAGAAAGCAATAATTCAATGTTAGTTAAAGGGGTATACATGAAATTAGCTATTGTAGCTGAATTTTAAACTGCAAAATCTATTTCTTTTCTAAATCTTATAAATCATATGTGCAATAAGCCATATATTGTTTTAGAGCAACTAAACTCTTTACATGCAAACTCTTCCATTGCTTAATATTATAAGATTTGCATTAACATCATATACAAAATCAAAGCAAACCTGTCATGGGAGGAATATGGTGACAGCCTTTGCTAATTGCTTTCTGAAAATCTCATAAAATCAGTGATACCGTGTGATGCTTGCTCTTCAGTACATTGAGTTGCTGACCCTAAACTTTACAGATAAGGAAAGTCAGATAAATGTCAGGCGTCCTAGTCTACATTTGTGTAGTGCCCTCTAGTGTAGAATGCTAGGTAATGTACATAAGTTTTTCTAGTGTAAGTAAATTTGGGCTTGGGTGGCAGCAAAGCCTGTGTTCTGGGTCAGGCTGAGTGACTCAGGGAGGCTGGATGACTCATCAGGCAGCTCTTCTGTTACCTACCTCTACTTGCTGGAAATTTGGAAAAACTTTCAGAAGAATCAGAGGGAGGATAAGATAAGCTGCCTGGAGTATTGATAAGGGCCCCAACCAATCCCCAGCCAAATGGGCTGGCAGGGGTAGTGCACTTCTTAAATACTCTGGCTCATTTAGACCACCTGCTCACCTGAATCTGGTGTTTTTGGGGTATAGATATACCTACTACCCCTTAACTGGAGCCCCTTATTTTTATTGGCATCAAAGTCCTACCAATGTTTGCACTCTAATATTATATCCATGTGGTAAGTGGCATTAATGAGGGCGCTGTATGTCTGAATATTCTCAGGGGCTTATATATTCTGATAGCTATTACCTTTTGCTCCTATTAGATGGCTCTTTTATGGTAGTGACTTTGTTTGCCTATTCATGCTCACATATCATAGACTATACATTTCGACTTTGCCAGGTGTGCTATTGCTTTCTTAGCATATGCTCACATAACATGTCTGATGCTTTTTGTTTTTTGTTTGAGGTAAGAGCTATAATTAATACATTTGCTCCTCCTTTCTCCTTACATTATGTTCCCCCCAATATGCTATGATATTTTGTATGGTATGTTGACATTGTATGTATTTCTGTAATTAATATGCTGTTTGTATTCAAAAAATGCACAACAAAAACGAATTATGTGTGTGATTCCGCGCAATACCTCTAAATGTGTGGTTACAATGAGTAGACAATAAGTATAGATGCACAAATCAAAATTAATTAAAATGAAATGTGATACAATTATATCTTCAAAATAATAAGTGTGTATAACACAACTAATAAATAAATAAGTAATATTCCATACGTGTATTAAAACGTGGCTGAAGTGCTTATACATCAAATAAATTGCATAAAAATGTGACTAATAATAGTGAGCATGCGTTGATAGAAGATCTGGTGACTTTCGTGATGTTACGTCCCTGCTAAGGGCTCCCAGAACTCTCACCTTGATGACACAATAAATGTGCCTGTATGAATCCTTTGGAGATGTGATCCCTTTGATTCGGTTGGTGATGACAATCCGTTCCGTTTATGGGAAGAGATCCCTCCCTACGGTTGGTGGACTCCACATAGAAGGTAATCAAAAAAGGGAGCTCCAATAGGGTAATAACGTTTTGCCAAAGAATTTTATTTAAAATTATCCGCTTACATTAAAGTAAAAGTTGTTGCGCCAAACAACAGTAGAAAAAACAACGTGGAAACGATCCCCGCTACGTCACTTCCGGTCCGTGCTGTGTATTTCCGGTTACGTCCTATGCGTTACGTCATATCACATGACTTCCTGGTTCTTGCGACAAAGTACCCCATGATTAGTGGGTCCTACACTTTCCACTTGTGAGATCCTGCTTCTCTGAACCATGAGCCCTCCAGGGGGATTAAAATATCGTTGATCAAGGTTTTACTTCAGGTATTCTTCAAAAAAAAGCGTTCCTTGTTCCTGAGTCCTCACGGATACCTATTATATATTACTTACCCAAAGTACACAAAAAACCCAGTTCACCCCCCCGGTCGTCCCATTATGGGATCAACTCTATTACATCTAGAGCAGGGAAATACATTGGTGGGTACCTTCAGCCCTTGGTTAAATCCTTACCTGCATATATCAAGGATAGTAAACAGGTGATCAATGTGTTGAATAGCTGTCCAGTTGAAGATGGCTATTGGTTAGTTACTGCTGACGTTACCTCATTGTATACTATAATACCCTATCATTGGGGAATTTCCTCAGTAGAACATTTTTTGAACAGAGATTCGGGTTTACCCATTAAACAAATGAGGTTTGTCATGGAACTTTTGAAGTTTGCGACCACATATATCTTCTTCTGGTTCAATAATAAGTTTTACCTTCAGAATAGGGGCGTGGCTATGGGGGCAAAATTTGCCCCCAGCCTCGCCAACCTGTTTATGGGGAAATGGGAAGAGCCAACAAAAGACCAGAACTGGTTCTGTGGGCTAGGTACATTGATGATGTCCTCCTATGGAAAGGGTCGCTCGAGTCTCTACATACCTTTATGGAGTTGTTGAATGACAATGACAGAGATATAGAATTCAAATATGAGGCAAATCAAAATATTATAAACGTTTTTGATTTACAGACACAAATAGAGAATGGTCACTTCTATACTTCTACCTACTTCAAATCCACTGACAGGAACGCGTTCATTCCCCGGGATAGCTGTCATCACCATTCGTGGCTTGACTCAGTCCCTAAAAGCCAATACATGCACTTCCGATGTAATTGCACTAAAATAGAGGATTTCAGAGAGCAGGCTAAGGTTTTGGAGGTTTCTGGTAGATTTTTGGAGAAGGGATATTCTATTGATGTTTTGGAATAGAGAGTGTTTGAAGTGAAAGGTCTGGATAGAAGCAAGCTTCTGGCTGAAAGGCCTGTTGTAGTGGACGGACCAAACGACTTTACTTTGCCTTTTGTCACAGGGTATTGCAACCAACACTTTCTGATTAGAAAATTGGTGCGCAAACATTGGCATCTGATTAAAAACGATGCTGTTTTGGGTCCCATTCTCCCAGAACGACCTCAGCTGGTCTTTAGGGGAGTCCCTTCTCTAAAGAATTCTCTGGCCCCTAGTGTTTGTGACTCCCCAAACACTAAACCAATGTTTTTTCAAAATTTGGTGGGTTACCATAAATGAAAGAGATGCGCAGTATGTAGTATTTATCATATTAATAGATAGATAGATAGGAAGACTACTAAATTTGTCTCCAATAGCACTCTACAAGAATTTGATATAAAATCTTTCATGACTTGTTCCACCACCAATGTGGTTTATCTTTTGGTCTGCCCATGCGGATTACAATACATTGGGTGCACAGTGTGACCTCTCCAAGTGAGATTGAATGAACACATAGAGAACATCAGGAGAGGCTTCAAATGCTAATTAAGTGTCTAAGCATTACTTGGAAGTACATAATAAGGATCCTAGAGGTGCATCCTTTGTGGCCATTGATAAAATAAAGTCTCACTGGAGAGGGAGAACTAAAAGACGAGCTATATCCAAGCTCGAAATGAGTTGGATATATTGCGTCAAATGTTTTAAACCTTTGGGTCTGAATGTCGATATCGACATTAATGCTTTCATAGATAATTCTCAATTTCTATGGTGTTAATAGTTATTTCTATCTGTATGCATATGTTGTGCAGTTATATGATGCAATGCTGATGTTATGCATCTTTTGTTCACTAGAGGTCGTATTTCAAAATGATGACCTTTTTTTTCCCCCTTTTGAATTCTTGTAATAATATTTACAATAGGATAATACACAGTTTATATAAAAATACACAGAAGAACTTTTCCAAATATAAATATATAATATTTTTGTGTTTTGCTTCTTTTAAGTTTTATTTTATTTTTCATTTTTATTCTATTTTTGTTTTTAGCTTTTTGGTGCAGGCTTATACCTAAATTTGCATCAATATATTTTAGTATTTGTCAATTTTAAGTCATTTAACGATTATTAACTTAGATCGATTTGACGGTCAATTTGAAATACGATGTCTGGCCTATGTTTAAAATCTGTATTTATTGCTATAGAAGTAAGAAGGACTTGAATGTTCTGGCTTCCTTTTGGGATATGGCCGCTATATGAGAGTGAGGCTTGGTCGTTGCCTGCTTGATGATAGTGAGGCAAGGCTGTTTCTAACTTTTGAAATAGAGTAGTTTGACTGTGAGCGCTTCTTCCCATAGTAGTCCGTATTCTTTTTGTTAATGATCCTAAACGAGGCTTGGCTTATTGTCACTAATATGGCTGCCATATGAGATTGAGGCTTGGTTGCTTCCTCTGAGTATTTAGGTGATGACTCAATGCGTTGCCCGTGCCCCTGGAAAACGTCACGTATGATGAAACATGTTGAGCGGAGCTACGCGTTGACATCATCACACCCCACGTGACCCCAGAAGTGCGGGTATTCACTTGTTTTTTTTATATTGCCGGCAAATTTTAAACCTTTTATGCTATATTGGAATCATTTTTTTGAACAATAAATGAACTGTACTTAAAATTTAATACACTATTGGAGGCCCTCTTTATATATTTTCTTACACTCTGCGCTCCCAGTTGGGAGATCGTGTTTTTGAGTATAGCGGACAGAGGGCCCGCTTTTGGAGTGAGGAGGACGCCTGGATCCCGCCACGCTTTTGGGAGACCGTGTGTTTGAGCACAGCGGATGGAAGGCCCCTTTCTGGAGTGGGGAGGATGCCTGGATCTCGGTGGGACCGGCATTTCAGACTGATCCTAGACCCCACAGAGGGCTATATCTGCAGGGGCTGCTGAACTCGCTTCTAATAGGAGGTCCTGTGTATCTGGTAAGAGTTTTTCATTCTTCCGGTGTGTACCCCAAGAAAAGGGTTATCTCAAGTTCCCTTCGGTGGTGGTGGATAATCTTGAACATTCTCCATCTTTTTTCTAATTCCTTTTCACTTTTGGATTGGAGTAACAGATTTTTTTTATGTGGACTTTGCACACATATACATGTTTGTGTTTATTATGTGATTTGATTCATTTAAATTACTTCACGTGGACTTTCTATGCATCTTATTTCTATTGATATTTTTTCAATTTTTTTAGACCTTTTAATTAGTGTTCAGAAACAATATTACTATTCACTTAAGGTTTTTTAGGTCTTCACCTACCGGTGTATAGTAGCACGACTATTCCCCCCTTTTTTACACATTTTACTTACATGAATTTATCGCATGTTTTTTGTGTCACTGCTTCTTCTTTCACTATTAGTTTGAATTCAAATTTTCTTTTTCATCAGCGCAGTATATACCCCACTTGCTTACATTTCCTACAATGGAATGGCTTAGATCGAAGCATGTTCATGTGTATGGATGGGCCGAACACCCCTGGTTCGGTTCACACCAGAATACTTCAAACAGGCAAAAAATTCTAGTGAAAATGCGAGCGCTATTAAAGTCTATGGGACACGAACATGAAAAATAAAATGTCCTCATTTTAAAGGTTTATATGCAAGTTATTGCCACAAAAAGTGTATGGGGACCCGGGTCTGCCCTAGGGGACATGTATCAATGCAAAAAAGTTTTTAAAACGATCGTTTTTTCAGGAGCAGTGATTTCAATGATGCTTAAAGAAACAATAACAATTAAATATTCCTTTAAATATTTTGCCTGGGGGCTCCCCTTAGTCTGCCTGTAAAGTGGCACATATGTGCGATGTGTAGACCATGCCGCAGCAATAACGACATTTCTAAAGGAAAAAATGTCATTTAAACCTGCTCGCGGCTGTAATGTATTGCCACCCCCTGGCAATATAGATGAAATTATGATGTAGGGTTCCCCGCTCTCCCCCCCCCCCCCCCCACTAGATCCTTATCCGAGCGTGCAGCATTCGTCAGACAGCGTGATTGAAGATGGATGGACATTGCGGGACACTTTTTTTTCTTTTTTAATAAAGGAATTGTCAAAAACTGTCTGTTGTGGTTTTTACATTTTGACACTTTTTTTGGTGAATGTGTAGGGGTACAATGTACCCTATACCCATTCACATAGAGGGGCCGTGATCTAGGGGTCCCCTTGTTAAAGGGGGCTTTGAGATTCCGATAAGCCCCTGCCCACAGACCCCGACAACCACCGGCTAGGGTTGTCGGGAAGAGGCTCTTATCCCCATCAACATGGGGACAAGGTGCTTTGGGGGGCACACCAAAGCACCATCCCCATATTAAGGGCAAGCAGAATGGTATGTTCGGAGGGGGGCTCGCTCATCTTTCCCCTATTCCTGGCCTGCCAGGCTGCTTGCTCAGATAAGGGTCTGGTATTGATTTTTGGTGGGACCCCATGCCAATTTTACATTTTGGCATGGAGTTCCCCTTAAAATCTATGCCAGACACAAAGGGCCTGGTATGGATTTTAGGTGGGGGACCTCACGCTGTTTTTTTTTTGAAATTGGCATGGAGTTCCCCTTAAAATCTATACCAGACCCAAAGGGCCTGGTATGGATTTTGGGGGGACCCCACTCCGTTTTTTTTCTTAATTCTGTCATAGGGTTGTCAGAAACCATGAACTAGACTAAGGCAGAAGTGCAGTAAAAATACTTGTTTAATAATGATAATAGTAAAAGGTAAACAGAGTAAACGTAGTCAAAACATAGCCAGAGTTCAGTAACCGGAACGGATAGTCAGACAAGCCAGGACGTCAGGGAGCCAGGGATCAGCGTACTTCGGGAGAAGCAAGAAAATTAGGTAACCGGAGACTCAGCGTAGTGGAACAGCAAACAGGATCAGGAACCAGAAGGGACTCCAGCCAAGCAAGTCTTTAACAGGTACACAGGAGAGAGTCTCTGGATGTGTTGACAAGGCGAAGGCAGAGAGGATCTGGACTGAACAGCTTAAGTAACCAGCAGGACTTGATGAGCAGGAAATCATCATCAGGTGAGTCACTGTGGAAAGATTGGAGCTACCAATTAACTGACAGCTGAGCGGCCTGCTCTGAGAAGGAAGGGCTGAGCCCAGCCATGACAGTACCCCCTCCTCAATGATGCCTCCCCCTCGGAGGACCACTAGGTTTGAGGGGAAAACATCTATAGAAAGCACGGAGGTGGACAGGGGCATGTACGTCCAAGAATGAGACCCAAGAGCGTTCCTCCGGACTGTACCCTTTCCAATGCACCAGGTACTTTATGCACCCACGGAACCTACGGGAGTCAAAAATGGACTGTACTTCATACTCCTCATGGTTCTCAACCTGTACTGGGTGAGGACATGGCACCGAGGTGGTAAAGCTGTTGCAAACCAAAGGTTTTAAAGGAGACATGGAATAAATTTGAGACACGCATATTAGAAGGAAGGTCTAAAGCGTAAGCCACTGGGTTAATCCTGCGGGGAATACGGAAAGGCCCAATAAACCTAGGTGCCAACTTCAGTGAGGGAACACGGAGTCGGAGGTTGCGAGATGACAGCCAGACCCTGTCCCCAACCTGGTAGGAAGGCGCGGGCAGGCGTCTGTGGTCAACATGGAGTCTGTACCTATCATTGGCATGTCGCAAAGCCTCCTGGACTTGTTCTTAAGTGGAACGAAGACCGCGGAGATGCTCCTCTAACGCAGGAATGCAAATGAGACAGGCAACATGAAAGGTTGAAAACCATAGTTCTGGGACAATCGGGAAGCGGAATTCAAGAATTGTGAGCAGAGTCCACCCAAAGTTAGAGGTCTGACCAGTTGTTATGATGGTCAGAAATATAGCAACGTAGAAACTGCTCCAAGGACTGGTTGGCTCATTCTGTGGCCCCATTAAACTGCGGGTGATAAGCAGAGGAGAAAGAAAGCTGAATTCCCAACTGTGCACAAAAGGCTCCCCAGAACCGGGACACAAATTGACTACCCCTGTCCGAGATGATCACCTTGGGTAGCCCATGTAAGTGAAAGATCTCCTGAGCAAAAATGGAAGCCAGTTCCTTAGATGTTGGCAACTTCTTAAGTAGAATTCAATGAGACATTTTCGAGAACCACCATAAGGATAACTGTGTTACCCTAAAAGTTGGGTAACTCCACAATGAAATCCATGGACAGGTGGGTCCAAGGCCTCTCTCCATTGGGTATGGTTTGTAGGAGGCCCACTGGAAGGTGTTGTGGTGTCTTACTGTGAACACATATGGAACAAGCAGCTACGAAGGCGGCTAAATCAGCACGTAGACTAGGCCACCAGAATTATTGGGAAATGGCCCAAAAGAGTTGATTCTTCCCTGGGTGACCAGCAGCCTTGGGAGAATGGTAAGCCTGGAGTACAGCAGTACGGAGACTCTCAGGGACAAAGCACCGGTTACAAGGTTTCTCAGGAGGTGCATGGATCTGAGCGGAAAGAATTTTACCACCCAAAGGAGAAGTAAGACTGGTTCAAACCGTAGCCAGAATACAATCAGGAGAAATCACTGTAACAGGAACCGATTCCAACTTGGAAGTAGAGCAAAACTGTCACGACAAAGCATCAGCCCTTACATTCCCAGTACCCAGTAAGAATGAGACTATGTCATTGAAGCTAGACTAGAAAAGAGCCCATTGCGGGAGAGCCCACCTTCTGGGAGAGAGGCGTTAAGCCTCAGACAAGAATGTGAGATTCATATGGTCAGTAAGAATGAGAACCGGCACCATTGTTCCTTTGAGGAGATGCCTCCATTGTTTAAGGGCTAAAATTATTGCTAACAACTCTCTGTCCCCAATCTCTTAATTGCATTCCGCAGGTGACAATTTCTTGGAAAATTTTCCACAAGGATGCATAGCGCTCTTAGAGGTAGAACATTGAGACAGAAGGGCGCCAACTCCAGTCTCAGAAGCATCAACCTCAAGAATAAAGGGTAACTTAGGATCAGGATGTGCCAACACAGGAGCAGAAACAAAGGCAGCCTTGAGACTCTCGAAAGCCCTAATGGAGTCCTAAGACCAACTCTGTGGGTTACTGTCCTTTCTAGTCATATCAGTCAGGGGTTTGACCAGGGGCAAGAAGTTACAAATAAACTTCCAATAATAATTGGCAAAGCCAAGAAACTGTTGCAGAGGACGTATATCCATGGGTCAGGGCCACTGTAGGCCTGCTCACAGTTTCTCTGGGTTCATCAAAAAACCAGCAATGGAAATGACATAACCCAGGAATTTAACCTGTTCACGATGGAACTCGCACTTCTCCAATTTACAATAGAGATTGTTTTCTCTCAGCTTCTAAAGCACATGACAGACATCTGTGTGGTGGTTCTCTAGGGACTTGGAAAATATGAGGATATCGTCCAGATAAACCACCACACATAGCTGGAACAAATCTTGGAGGACATTATTGATAAATTCCTGGAAAACTGCCGGAGCATTGCAAAGGCCAAATGGCATTACGAGATACTCATAATGGCCTGTTCTGGTATTAAATGCAATTTTCCATTCGTTGCCCTCCTTAATCCTCACGAGATTGTATGCCCCTCTCAGATCAAGCTTCGTGAAAACCGTTGATCCCTTGAAGCGGTCAAATAACTCCGTAATCAATGGAATTGGATAAGCATTCTTAATCGTGAGATGATTGAAACCCCTACAATCAATACAAGGTCTCAGTTCACCACTCTTGTTCTCATAAAGAAAAAACCAGCACCAGCAGGAGATGAGGATTTAAAGATAAATCCTCGAGAAAGTGCGTCTGCAACATACTCCTCCATGGCTTTATCCTCCGAGACCAACAAAGGGTAAACCCGGCCACGAGGGGGTATGGCACCAGGTTGAAGGTCAATTGCGCAATCGTACGACTGGTGTTGAGGCAAACTCCCGGCTTGACATGTGTGGATTCTTCTACATATTTTTGGTAAAAAAGATCGCAATAAGCGTATATTTATTGGTTTGCGCAAAAGTTATAGCGTCTACAAAATAGGGGATAGATTTATGGCATTTTTATTTTGTTTATTTAATTTTTTTACTAGTAATGGTGAAGATCTGTGATTTTTATCAGAACTGCGACATTGTGGCAGACAGATCGAACACTGTTGACACTTTTTTGGGACCATTGACATTTATACAGAGATCAGAGCTAAAAATAGCCACTGATTACTGTATAAATGTCACTGGCAGGGAAGGGGTTAACACTAGGCACGATCAAAGGGTTAACTGTGTTCCCTAGGTGTGTTCTAACTGTGGGGGGTGGGACTGACTAGGGGAGGAGCCCGATCGGTGTTCCTATATACTAGGAACACACGATCTGTCCTTACGATCTGTCCACACACAGATCCACGTTCCTGCTCTGTCACGAGTGATCGCGGGTGCCCGGCAAACATCGGCTCGCACATCTGCTCCGGGGACATGCGGCGGGTGCGCCTGCGCGCCTCCGGTGGCACGCGCGCACCTGTTAGATCATCTTAAAGGAGCGACGTATACCTACGGCGATTTGCGCAGCCGTGCCACAGTATAACTGCGGTGGCTGGTTGGCTAGCAGTTAAGTAACCAGCAGGACTTGACCAGCAGGATATCATCATCAGGTGAGTCACTGTGCAAAGATTGGAGCTGGCAATTAACCGACAGCTGAGCGGCCTGCTCTGAGAAGGAATGGCTGAGGCCAGCCCTGACAGATTTCCCTTAACCACTTTAACACACTGTATTATATACTCTGCACTGAACTATATAGCCTGCACTGTATTATATATACCACACTGACTGCACTATATATTCTGGGAGGCAGCGCTTTTTTAGTTTTTTCTATTTTTTGGGTCTGTCGGCGGCGTGATTAAAGATGGATGTACATCACAGGACACTTTTTATTTTCTTTTTTAATAAAGGAATTGTCAAAAACTGTCTCTTGTGGTTTTTACTTTTTTGCACTTTTTTTGGTGAATGGGTAGGGGTACAATGTACCCGATACCCATTCACATAGAGGGGGGGCAGGATCTGGGGGCCCCCTTGTCAAAGGGCGCTTCCAGATTCTGATAAGCCCCTCGCCTGCAGACCCCGACAACCACTGGCCAGGGTTGTTGGGAAGAAGGCCTTGTCCCAATCAACATGGGGACAAGGGTGCTCTGGGGGGGCACCCCAAGCACCCTCCCCCATATTGAGGGCAAGCAGCCTGGTATGGTTTAGGAGGGGGGGCGCTCGCTTGTCCCCTCCCTTTCCTGGCCTGCCAGGCTGCATGCTTGGATAAGGGTCTGGTATGGATTTTGCGGGGGACGCCACGCCATTTTTTTTTTATTTTGGTGTGGAGTTCCCCTTAAAAGCTATACCAGACCCAAAGGGCCTGGTATAGATTTTGGGGGGACCCCACGCCAACTTTTTTTCTTAATTCTGTCATAGGGATCCCCTTAACCACTTCAATACACTGTATTATATACCCTGCACTGCACTATATACTCTGCACTATATTATATATACTACACTGACTGCACTATATATTCTCTATATATTCATTATATATTCTCCACTGTATTATATATAGAGTGAACTGACTGGATTGCATTGGCAGACATGTTTTCAGTTTGAAACCTTTAATTATACATGGAAATGTGACACTGACAATCAGCAACAATATGTGTGGGTGATTTTGGGTGTTTCTAGCAGCCCTACCACCCTATGCCATGGCCTGTGTTTGGTGTTTGCTATGCAAAAATCCAGCCCTGGCTATTACAGGTCTTGTCAGGGCTGCTTTGTCATCCTGTCTTGTCATCCTGTCACATCTACAAGTTTCCCAAATTCTTCCTCCACAGCAAACAAAAACCATGTTGTCATTTACCTTTCTGCAGCAGTGGAAATATGACTAGTTGCTAAAGATAATGCATATCATTACTCTTTGACTTGTAGTTAAATCCACATTTGTGTATAAGTGTCCTCTAGGGACCCCAATATGCAGCAAAATGCATTACATTATCAGGTAGCTGTGATTACTGAAATGTTCATTTTCACTGGCTGGTCTGCATAGAGGCTGGTGTGTTGGGTTATTTAAAGTGAACCGCCACTCTGCCAATTTAGTCAAAGTCACAAGTTCTCTGCATATACTTTGGCATCTCAGGGTGCACCAGGGCCATCTTAATGAGTGGGCACACCTGGGCACAGCCCAGGGGCCCCAGCTGCATGGGGGGTCCCTGCACTTTCTCTGTCCCCTTGCAGCTTAGTTTGTAACATGTACTGCTTTTTCAAGTCGATCGGGTCAGCAGGAGTATCAGCAGTGCAGGGGAGGTTGCCTGTAACCCTGTCATTTAATCCTGTTAGGCTGTTCCTCCGAGAGCTTCGATATCTCCCGAGGTAGCTGGAGTTCGTGGTCCGAACCAGGGGTGTGGCTGTACTGCCCTATACTATCCAAAGCTACCTCTGTACTGCCGTATACTATCCAAACCTACCTCTGTACTGCTGTATACTATCTAACCCTACCTCTGTACTGCCGTATACTATCCAAACCTACCTCTGTACTGCTGTATACTATCCAAACCTACCTCTGTACAGCCATATACTATCCAAAGCTACCTCTGTACTGCCCTATACTATCCAAAGCTACCTCTGTACTGCCCTATACTATCCAAAGCTACCTCTGTACTGCAGTATACTATCCGAACCTACCTCTGTACTGCCCTATACTATCCAAACCTACCTCTGTACTGCTGAATACTATCTAACCCTACATCTGTACTGCCGTATATTATTCAAACCTACCTCTGTACTGCTGTATACTATCCAAACCTACCTCTGTACTGCCCTATACTATCCAACCCTAACTTTGTACTGCCCTATACTATCCAAATCTACCTCTGTATTGCCCTATACTATCCAAACTTACCTCTGTACTGCTGTATACTATCCAAACCTACCTCTGTACTGCCCTATACTATCCAAACCTACCTCTGTACTGCCCTATACTATCCAAACCTACCTCTGTACTGTCCTATACTATTGAGCCCTACCTCTGTACTGCCTTATACTATCCAAACCTGCCGTATACTAGCGAAACCTACCTCTGTACTGCCATATACTATCTAAACCTACCTCTGTACTGCCCTATACTATCAAACCTACATCTGTACTGTCCTATACTATCCAAACTTACCTCTGTACTGCCCTATACTATCCAAACCTACCTCTGTACTGCCCTATACTATCCAACCCTACCTATGTACTGCCCTATACTATCCAAACCTACCTCTGTACTGCCGTATACTATCCCAACCTACCACTGTACTGCCGTATAAAATCCAAACCTACCTCTGTACTGCCCTATACTATACAAACCTACCTCTGTATTGCCCTATACTATCCAAACCTACCCTGTACTGCCATATACTATCCAAACCTACCTCTGTACTGCCCTATACTATCCAAACCTACCTTGTGCTGCCGTATACTATCCAAACCTACCTCTGTACTGCCGTATACTATCCCAACCTACCACTGTACTGCCGTATACAATCCAAACCTACCTCTGTACTGCCCTATACTATCCAAACCTACCTCTGTACTGCCCTATACTATCCAAACCTACCTTGTGCTGCCGTATACTATCCAAACCTACCTCTGTACTGCCCTACACTATCCACACCTCCCTCTGTACTGCCGTATGCTACCCAAACCTACCTCTGTACTGCACTATACTATCCAAACCTACCTCTGTACTGCTATATACTATCCAAACCTACCTCTGTACTGCCGTATACTAGCGAAACCTACCTCTGTACTGCCATATACTATCTAAACCTACCTCTGTACTGCCCTATACTATCAAACCTACATCTGTACTGTCCTATACTATCCAAACTTACCTCTGTACTGCCCTATAATATCCAATCCTACCTCTGTTCTGCCCTATACTATCCAAACCTACCACTGTACTGGCCTATACTATCCAAAGCTACCTCTGTACTGCCTTATACTTTCCAAAGCTACCTCTGTACTGCCCTATACTATCCAAAGCTACCACTGTACTGCCCTATACTATTATTATTATTATTATTATACAGGATTCATATAGCGCCGACAGTTTACGCAGCGCGTTACAACATTAGGGCAGACACTACAAGTACAATACAATTCAATACAGGAGGAATCAGAGGGCCCTGCTCGTTAGAGCTTACAATCTAGGAGGGAGGGTCAAGTTATACAAAAGGGTAATAGCTGTGGGGGATGAGCTAATGGAGAAAATAGTGCAGTTATTAGATGGAGGCGGGATAGGCTTCTCTGAAGAGGAAAGTTTTCAGGGATGGCCTAAAAGTGGATAAATTTGGAGACAGTCTGACAGATTGGGGTAGGGAATTCCAGAGGATGGGCGAGGCTCGGGAGAAGTCCCGGAGGTGGATATGGGAGGAGGTGATGAGGGAGCTAGAGAGCAGGAGGTCTTGGGAGGAACGGAGATGGCCATTAGGTTGGTATTTTGAGACTAGGTTAGTGATGTAGCTGGGGGCAGAGTTATGGATGGCTTTGTAACTTATTGTTAGTGTTTTGAATTTAATTCGTTGGGCGAGTGGCAGCCAATGGAGGGATTGGCAGAGAGGGGTAGCAGACACTGAGCGGTTTGTAAGGTGGATAAGTCTGGCAGCAGCATTCATGATGGACTGCAGGGGGGATAGTCTGTTTAAAGGTAAGCCAATGAGGAGTGAGTTGCAGTAGTCAAGGCGAGAGATAACCAGGGAGTGAATCAGGAGCTTTGTGGTTTCATTGGTTAGAAAGGGACGTAGTTTAGAGATGTTGCGGAGGTTGAAGCGGCAAACTTTGGAAAGTGATTGGATGTGGGGCTGAAAGGAGAGTTCAGAATCCAGGATAACACCTAGCACCCTGACATGTGGGGACGGGTGGATGGTTGTGCCATTGCTCTTGACAGAGAAGTCAAGGGAAGAGGCACGTGGGGGAGGAAATATTATAAGCTCAGTTTTGGACAAGTTGAGTTTGAGGAAGTGGTGTGACATCCATACAGATATGTCTGTTAATA
Source organism: Lithobates clamitans (assembly GCA_037952925.1). Lineage (NCBI taxonomy): Eukaryota > Metazoa > Chordata > Amphibia > Anura > Ranidae > Lithobates > Lithobates clamitans. The sequence continues at coordinate 22,812,461 of JBBGZY010000438.1, forward strand.
AGTTAGTGATGCGTGAAGAGACTGATGGAGTGAGTTGAGGGGTGGAGAGATAGATTTGCGTGTCATCAGCATAGAAATGATATTGAAAGCCATGAGAGGCTATCAGCTGACCCAGGGAAGAGGTGTAGATTGAAAATAAAAGAGGTCCAAGAACAGAACCTTGGGGGACCCCGACAGAGAAGGGAAGAGGAGTGGAGGAAGTAGAATTGTAAGTGACACTGAAGGTGCGTTGGGATAGGTAGGATGAGAGCCACTGAAGAGCGCAGTCACGGAGACCGAGGGAGTAAAGTTTTTTGAGGAGGAGGGGGTGGTCAACCGTGTCAAAGGCAGCTGAAAGATCCAGAAGTAGGAGTACAGAATAGTGTCCATTGGTTTTTGCAGTTAGTAGGTCATTTGTGAGTTTTAAAAGAGCAGTTTCTGTGGAGTGTTGAGGGCGGAATCCAGATTGAAGGGGATCAAGAAGGTTGTTTTTAATGAGGTGGTCACTCAGTTGGTTGTAAACCAGGCGTTCAAGGAGTTTAGAGGAAAAGGGGAGCAAGGAGATAAGGCGTAGGTTGTTAAGATTGGTAGAGTCCAAGGACAGCTTTTTGAGTATGGGGGTGACCAGTGCATGTTTTAGAGCGTCGGGGAAGATGCCAGAGGTGAGGGAGAGATTGAAGATGTGGGTTAGAGAGTGTAGGATGGGGTCAGAGGGTGACCATAGCATTTGAGAGGGAATAGGGTCCAGGGGACAGGTGGTTAGGTGGGCGATAGAAAGGAGTTTAGCAACTTCATCTGTAGTAGCAGATTTGAATAGGGGGAGTGTCAGTTGTACCTGTTGACATGGGGTCTTAGCTGGGGGAGATACCTGTAGAATGGAGATTTCATCACGGATTGTATCAATCTTGTTTTTGAAGTGATTAGCAATCTCCTGGGCAGTGAGTGAGTCAATGGGTGGAGGCGGTGGAGGACAAAGTAGAGAGTTGAAGGTAGAGAAGAGTTTACGGGGATTGGATGAGAAGGTGTTAATAAGAGTTGTAAAATAGGTTTGCTTGGCAGTGTGGAGGAAAGAATAGTATTTTTGGAGGGCAGATTTGTATTGATTGAAGTCTTTGAGAGACTTAGTCTTGTGCCACAGACGCTCAAGAGCACGACTACGTTTTTTGAGACTTTTGGTGTCATCTGTTTGCCAGGGTTGTAGGGGTTGAGGCCTGATTCTGTGTGTAGTGAGGGGCGCGAGCTTGTCCAGGGTGGTGGACAGAGATTTATTGTAGATGGATGTGGCTTGGTTGGGGCAGGACAGGGGAGAGATTTTGTAATAGAGGTGGTCAGTAGCAGAATAGAGGAGAGAGGAGTTGAAGTTGCGAAAGTTTCTACGGGTGATGGTTAGGCGATTGGAGGGAAAGGTGGTGGAAGACAGGGGGAGAGAGAAACTAATAAGATGGTGGTCGGAGAGAGGAAAAGGATTGTTTGAGAAGTTGCATGGAGTGCATAGGTAGGAGAATACAAGGTCAAGGGTATTGCCATCAGAGTGAGTAGAAGCCTGTAAAAATTGCTTCAGGTCAAATGAAGAGATTAGACTAAGAAGTTTAGAAGTAGCAGGAGTGTTTGTATTAGCAGGGATGTTGAAATCACAGAGAAGGATTGTTGGAATCTCCGAAGAGAGAAAGTAGGGTAGCCAGGCAGAAAACTCATCAAGGAAAGTCGATAATGGTCCAGGGGGCCGGTAAATCACAGCAATTCTTAGGGAAGTAGGAGAGAATAGACGTATACAGTGGGCTTCGAATGATGAGAGGGAAAAAGAGGGAGGAGGGTGAATAACCTGGAAGGTACTCTGGGGGGATAGGAGGAATCCCACTCCACCTCCTTTGCGTCCATTAGGCCTAGGGGAGTGAGTCCAGTGAAGGCCACCCTGGGAGAGGGAAGCAAGAGAAGGGGTGTCATATTCGTGGAGCCAGGTTTCGGTGAGAGCAAGTAGATTGAAGGAATTAGTGACAAAGAGGTCATGAACAGCAGTGAGTTTGTTGCAGACAGAGCGGGCATTCCAGAGGGCGCAGGAGAGAGGGAGGCTGGTGTTGGGAAGAAGAGGAATGGAGACTAAATTGTGTAGATTGCGACTACTGCCAGAGGATGTAGGGTGATGGTGATGGGTGTGTTGGGCACAGTTAAATAAGGGAGGCCCAGGGTTTGGGGAAATATCTCCAGTGATTAGGAGAAGCAGAAGAGTGAGGGAGGTAATATGAGAATATGATTTGTATGAGGGGACATGCTTTAGTATCCTGGGGGGTATGTTAGCAAGTGGGCTTAGAGTTAGAAAGAGGTGATGAGTGCAGTAATAGGGGGAGGGGAGAAGTGAGGGTGATAAGTACAGATTGTGTGGTGGAGCAGAGGGATGTAGAAAAGAGAGCTTGAGGAGAGAGGCTGCAATTGTGAAGAAGAGGAGAGGTAAAGAGTGCATGTTTCAGAGAAGGAGAGATAATATGAAAATGAGATCACCTGCAATCTGCTATGGTTTGCCTTGTGCAAATCGCTGAAGTGCAAGAGCAGAAGTGCCACTTATTTTAAGAACGCCACTTCTTTGGAAGAACCCCTGTATGTGCAGCCCCCTGTATGTGCTCCCCCGTAAAGAAAGCCTTGTTATATACTGTGTTTGGTGTGGATGGAATCTGGCAATTAATCAATTAGGAGGGCATATTAGGAACACAGCAAGCAGGGCATAACTTTCACACCACAATCAAACTGCAAGGGGACTAAAAGGCCAAAATTGTAAAGATTAGGAAACCCATAATTTAGGTAAGACTTAATGGCTAAATAAACATTGAAATAATGTGAGCATGGCTACAGATGTAGTTGAGACAGCGGTGACAAACAGATTACCAAAAATGTATATAAGCGGTCAGTCAGTTTTCAGTTTGCAGGACATGGGAATATAAACGCAGATTACCAAAATGTATATAAGCGGTCAGTCAGTTTTCAGTTTGCAGGACATGGGAATATAAACGCAGATTACCAAAAATGTATATAAGCGGTCAGTCAGTTTTCAGTTTGCAGGACATGGGAATATAAACGCAGATTAGTATAAAAAGAAAAAAGTGTAGCGCTAAATTGTGCTAATGGGCATTAATGTGAACATTAATGTGAACCTTAGTGTAAGACATCCATATATACATCTATCACAATGGTGTGGACCTCAATATGAACCTCAGTATAAAACACACGTGTATACATCTATATTCGATCTTGCTGGAATAATTAAGTGAAATGGAATAACACCATAAAACAAAAATCATCTGGTGAAAAAAGTTATCAATTATAACAACCTCTGTGTGAAACACCAATATGTAAATCTGTACTAGGACCTGCTACTCATGCAAGCCTGGTATAATTACTAACGGTCACCATATATATAAAAAACTTTAGTGGTCTGAAGATTATTGCAATAACCCACTATAAAGTAAATATTATAAACTATATACATGTAATCAAAAAATCCCAAAGCTTCCACCACAAAACATGTGCCAAACGAAATTGAGGTGAAATTGGAAAACAAGTCTCTGGGGTATAGACCAGTTCATTCAATCAAAGGGATGTATCCTGGAGCAAGGATATGCACCTCACAGTGGTGTCCAAACGTGTTCCCAGTAGACTTTTCAAACATTCAATAAGGCAGGAAATAATATAAAATGCCCTTACCGGACGTGGTGGACTCACAGGCCGTTGGCGGTGAGTCATATAGGCTTGCACCGTTTTAACGGTAGAGTTAGAGCTGCTCTCGGTCTGTAGTGGAGAGTCTTGGATGGATCCCCGATCACGGGTGGCACCTTGGGTTCCTCTTCTGATGATCACTTCATCTCATTCAGATAAGATTAAGGAAAAGGGAAACACAAAAAGGTTCCACATACCTGTAGCGTAAAATCCGGGTAACCAGGAAATTTTTATTGCACTAATTCCAAATTTCCAATAAAAAATCAGGTTTAAAAACAAAGTTCATATGAACCAAATGGTAATTTTAAGTGCAGTAATCAGATGGCTGTGGTAGCGTCACACACCGACTCTACCAAGACTTCGACTGGGGTAAAGCTAACCTCTCATCTGCTGCGCTTTTTTATTAAAGATTGCTAGAAATTACATTGGGGACACCTGTGCGGCGTGACTTCCGGGTTCGTCTATGTCATGTGATAGTGTTAGTCAGCTGACCATCAATAGAGCCTATCAGAAGTGGAGCCTTTTTGTGTTTCCCTTTTCCTTAATCTTATCTGAATGAGATGAAGTGATCATCAGAAGAGGAACCCAAGGTGCCACCCGTGATCGGGGATGCATTCAAGACTCTCCACTACAGACCGAGAGCAGCTCTAACTCTACCGTTAAAACGGTGCAAGCCTATATGACTCACCGCCAACGGCCTGTGAGTCCACCACGTCCGGTAAGGGCATTTTATATTATTTCTTGCCTTATTGAATGTTTGAAAAGTCTACTGGGAACACGTTTGGACACCACTGTGAGGTTTATATCATTGCTCCAGGATACATCCCTTTGATTGAATGAACTGGTCTATACCCCGGAGATTGTTTTCCAATTTCACCTCAATTTCGTTTGGCACATGTTTTTTGGTGGAAGCTTTGGGATTTTTTTGATTACATGCATATAGTTTATAATATTTACTTTATAGTGGGTTATTGCAATAATCTTCAGACCACTAAAGTTTTTTATATATATGGTGACCGTTAGTAATTATACCAGGCTTGCATGAGTAGCAGGTCCTAGTACAGATTTACATATTGGTGTTTCACACAGAGGTTGTTATAATTGATAACTTTTTTCACCAGATGATTTTTGTTTTATGGTGTTATTCCATTTCACTTAATTATTCCAGCAAGATCGAATATAGATGTATACACGTGTGTTTTATACTGAGGTTCATATTGATGTCCACACCATTGTGATAGATGTATATACGGATGTCTTACACTAAGGTTCACATTAATGTTCACATTAATGCCCATTAGCACAATTTAGCGCTACACTTTTTTCTTTTTATACTTATCTACACAATTTGTCAAATTGGTGGTGTTGGCTGCTTAATACATCATGTGGGCGCAGCAGTTTCCCCCCCATTATTCATATAAACGCAGATTACCAAAAATGTATATAAGCGGTCAGTCAGTATACTATCCAAACCTACCTCTGTACTGCCCTTTACTACCCAAACCCGCCACTATACTGCCCTATACTACCCAAACCTTCCACTATACTGCCCCATACCACCCTAACCTGCCACTATACCGCCCTATACTACCCTAACCTGCCATTATTCCTCCCTATACTACCCAAACCTGACACCATACATTTCAAAACCCTATTCTGTACCCTCCTGACCTCCCCTCTACTGTGTCCTCCAACTCCCCTGTACTGTGCCTTACTGTCCCCCCGTACCGTGTACAGTCATACATAAATACAGGCCTGCTAAATGGCTGGGAGAGGCATTTATGACAGGGCGGAATGTGTTCAGGAAGGGGGATAGTTTCAAAAAGGAGAGAGTGCAGTGTGTACAGGGAAAAAAAGTCAGTGTATACAGGGGGACGGTCTAGATGAGGGGGGCAGTGTGTAGAGAGGGTGGGACAGTGTGTATAGGGGGTTAATTTAATTTGGGATAATTGCCTGGTTTTCTGTATTTGTTGTTTCTAATCAGACTAAAGAGCCACTCCCAAAATGTAGAATTATTTAGCCACACCCACTCCTTGCTACCACGTGCATAGTGCATTGCAGGTGACCTTCTCCCTGGTAGGGGCCCTAGTGCATTACTTTGCCCAGGGGGCCATGATGTTATTAAGATGGCTTTGGGTGCACCACATAACGTCTGGTCCTTGCTGCTGTTTCATTTCCCTATCCAGACAAGTGAAAAAGGGTACTTTCAAAACTAAAAGAGCCTTCCACACCTTTAGGTGCCTGGTTTGATTACCGCACTGCAACTTTGCCTTTTTCTCTATTTTTTGGCCCGGAAGATATTTGTTCTGAACTCTTCATTTTTTCTGTCTGGTTTAACTTTATATTTAACATTTTAATGATGTTGTGACGTGTTCTTCTAGCTCCATTTTTCTTACTTTGATGGTTGTCATGGTAATCTGTACATACAAAGAGCCCTTATATGTACAGAACAGCATAGCTGCTAAAACCACCCTGACATGACTGTTACTACAATCCAGGGATGGTACGTCTTAAAAGATCAACAAAGAAGCAGCGCATGTAGGCAAATTCAGGTGAAAAACAGGCAATCAGTTTCCCATTGTGCCCACAGCAAAATACATCCTTCCAGATTTCCTTTAATCTTTTAAGCAATGAAAGAAAGGCAATTGTACTACAACAAATGCACAATAGGCTCAAATGACTGAAATTTAAGACAATGGCTGCAAAGTTGGGTTCATTACTAAACACAATCCTGTATACATCCATCCTCTATTCATTCTTCTCTCCATCCACCTAATCTTCCATCCCTCCAACTCCCAGTTCACCATCCTCTATCTATCCACTATTGACTGTATATCCTGATATCCTGAACACTTATCTTATATTATTATCTTCACATACAGTATACTGTATATCACAGTCCATAGATAATCTTGGCTTCCACATCACTCATTATTCCACCTACCTGGCCTTGTCACCCTCTTTTGGCTTGTTCAGTGCAAGGATGAATATAAACGCCTCTTGAACACTGCTGCCTAGAAAAGCAGCATTTTTGAGAATACATTCATTTTTTTACTGATGTACATACAGGCACTGTGTGCCTGTACACACAGGTGTGTAAACATACACTGCATATTGATCAGTAAAAAAAAAAAATCTGCGTTGCTGGTCAGTGAAATATGCACACATACTTGGAAACACACATATATGCATGCATACACCACACTTCCTTCATTAAAATAAAGCTGGAAGAATTTTATGCTTGTGCACATATACACACAAATACTTACAAATATGCGGAAGTGCAATACAGCCCTTCCTTTCTTTTTCTGGCAGGAATGACTAATGTTCATACATCAGTGTGATGGCCCCGCGGGGTTGCTATTTGTTACAGCATCCACACATTTCACCCTGCTGTCAGACATCCATTAACCACTAGGCGTCCGCGCTATAGCCGAAAGACGGCTACAGCGCGGACTCCAATTGCCGGGAGGGCGTCCCTGGACGTCCTCCTGTTTACTTCCGCATTGCGCGCTCCCGCGAGCGCGCATCGCGGAAGTTTTGTGCTGGCCGTGTCCCTCGGACACAGCCAGTCACAGATCACCTTAAACGGCCAATGACAGCGGCCGTTTACGGTGCGATCGGCGGTGCCAATGAGAGAGGATCTCATATGTAAACATATGAGATCATCTCTCATCGCCGGCTCTCCCTCCTCACACAGAGACAGCGTGTGAGGAGGGAGAGCGGAACCGCTGCGGCGGTGAGTGTAAAAAAAAAAAAAAAAAAGGTGTCCCGCTGTTAACAGTCCCTGCCATCTGCCCTGTCATCTGCCCTGTCATCTGCCCTGTCATCTGCCCCTGCCATCTGCCCCTGTCATCTGCCCTGTCATCTGCCCTGTCATCTGCCCTGTCATCTGCCCCTGCCATCTGCCCCTGTCATCTGCCCTGTCATCTGCCCTGTCATCTGCCCCTGCCATCTGCCCCTGCCATCTGCCCTGTCATCTGCCCTGTCATCTGCCCCTGCCATCTGCCCCTGTCATCTGCCCTGTCATCTGCCCCTGCCATCTGCCCTGTCATCTGCCCTGTCATCTGCCCCTGCCATCTGCCCCTGTCATCTGCCCCTGTCATCTGCCCTGTCATCTGCCCTGTCATCTGCCCCTGTCATCTGCCCTGTCATCTGCCCTGTCATCTGCCCCTGCCATCTGCCCCTGTCATCTGCCCTGTCATCTGCCCCTGTCATCTGCCCTGTCATCTGCCCCTGCCATCTGCCCCTGCCATCTGCCCTGTCATCTGCCCCTGCCATCTGTCCCCACTGCCACGTATAAGTGCCATCTGTCATCAGTGCCACATAGTGCCATCTGTCATCAGTGCCACATAGTGCCATCTGTCATCAGTGCCACATAGTGCCATCTGTCATCAGTGCCATCTGTCATCAGTGCCACCTGTCAGTGTCACGTGCCATCTGTCATCAGTGTCACGTGTCATCAGTGCCACGTATTAGTGCCACCTGTCATCAGTGTCATCAGTGCCACGTATCAGTGCCACCTGTCATCAGTGTCATCAGTGCCACGTATTAGTGCCATCTGTCATCAGTGCCACGTATTAGTGCCATCTGTCATCAGTGCCACGTATTAGTGCCATCTGTCATCAGTGCCATGTATTAGTGCCATCTTTCATCAGTGCCACATGTCATCAGTGCCACATATCAGTGCCATTTGTCATCAGCGCCACATGCCGTCAGTGCCACATATTAGTGCCATGTGTCATCAGTGCCACATATTAGTGCCATCTGTCAGTGCCACGTATTAGTGCCATCTGTCAGTGCCACGTATTAGTGCCATCTGTCATCAGTGCCATGTATTAGTGCCATCTGTCATCAGTGCCACGTCAGTGCCACGTATCAGTGCCATCTGTCATCAGTGCCACATCAGTGCCACGTATCAGTGCCATTTGTCATCAGTGCCACGTCAGTGTCACGTGTCATTGTCCTGGAGCTCCAGGGCCTTCAAAAGTGTACTAGGTAGTCAACAAATTAGATGTGTAATTTATGCTCCTAGAACACCTGATGGTGCTCCATGCATGTTGGGCCTCTCTATGTGGCCAGGCTGTGAAAAAGTCCCACACATGTGGTATCGTAATACTCAGGAGGAGTAGCAGAATGTATTTTGGGGTGTCATTTGTGGTATATACATGCCATGTGAGAGAAATAACCTATTACAATGACAATTTTGTGGGGGAAAAAAAAAAAAAAAATCTTCATTTTGCAAAGAATTGTGGGAAAAAATGACAACATCAAAAACCTCACCATGCATCTTACTAAATACCTTGGAATGTCTACTTTCAAAAAAGGGGTCATTTGGGGGTATTTGTACTTTCCTGACTTGTTCGGGTCACAAGAAATGAGATAGGCCGTCAGTGCATTAGATGTGATCAATTTTTATTATTTGCACCATAACTTGTAGACTCTCTAACTTTCAGAAAGACCAAATAATATCCACTAATTTGGGTTATTTTTACCAAAGATATGTAGCAGTATAAATTGTGGCCAAAATTTATGAAGAAAAATTACTAATTTGAAAAATTTTATCACAGAAACTAAGAAAAACGCGTTTTTTTTCAAAATTTGCGGTCTTTTTTCATTTATAGCGCAAAAAATAAAAAACCCAGAGGTGATCAAATACCACCAAAAGAAAGCTCTATTTGTATGAAAAAAAGGACAAAAAATTCATTTGGGTACAGTATTGCATGACTGAGTAATTGTCATTCAAAGTGTGAGAGCGCTGAAAGCTGAAAATTGGTCTGGTCACGAAGGGGGTTTAAGTGCCCAGTTGTCAGGTGGTTAAATATACTTCTCAGTCAATGAACAGTTTTTTGCTTGTTTTTGTTGTTTTATTAGGGGATTGAACTTGGTTGGGGAAAGGGGATATGGGATGCCCATAGGATGAATTGTACTTTGTAGAATAAAAGTGACTGCGTCACACTTCTCAGCAGGAAAAGTTGGCTGACCCTAAACTTGACAGACTTATACCTCAGAACACTTCTTTCAGCATGCTTCCTCCAGCACACTGCTTCACTGTCCAATTTTAGTAATCTTGTCACACCATCAGAACATGACTAGGCCTCACTCTGAATAAGTCCCAGTGTCTTAACTTGATGGTCCTTTGTAGGCCGGGGCCTGCAGTACCCCTTTGTGAAAGCAACCGATTTACTTAAGAATAAATGTAGATGGACTACTGATCCCCGCAAGTCCGACTTGCAAATGCTGCCCGTCCTCCTAGCTGAAACGACTTGGAGCAAAACTCCCACAGTCTCTCCCTCTGGCTCTACATCCAGCTTCCCTGGCATACCTCTTCCAGAGCTTTCCACTGTGCTTTCCACACACCGACACCTGCCTTGGATCCTTCCTGAATGACTTAATTTCGGATGTGCGGGCCAACTGTCTCCTCCAGCTCCTGTTCCAGAACACCTCTCCATGACCGTGTAAGGAGAGGCTCTGTGACAGACCTAGCCGGGACAGAGGCTTTTGGAGGGGACTGAATGCTAGCCTCTTGCCTACCGATCAAGGGCCCTGGCATTTGGGGGGACGGTGCTCTTTGTGAGCTGTATGCCTGGGGACCCTTGGGGTGGTGTTACTTTGGATTCAAGTCCATATCCCCCCAAGACACACAGACTCTGGGAACCCTGTATATGCCATATTAGAAATAGTGACGGATTCATACTGTTGGGACACATACTGTTAGATGCTAAGGTCATCAACTCCAGCCACCTGTCTGTCTGTAGTCTTCTATAATGTAAATGAGTCTAGTCTGGTTTGCCACAGCTTCTAAGAGTCTTTGACCCATTATTGTTTGTGCTAATTAACTCTGCAATTGTATGAAGGAGTTCTGTGTTGAGATGTATGATAATGTGTAGTGTAGTTACGGAGTCACATCGGCTGCTTTAAGGGATTAGTTAATTAGCTCATGTTAATTAGGTTTCTGGTTACAGGTGTATTGTTAGAGTAATATGAGCAGGAGGGGGGACCTCCTCTTCTACTGTATATAAGACTTGTATTTTGGTTCTAATAAAGAGTCCATGTTCAGCAACTAAACAATATTGTCTTGTTTTGTGCTTGTGAGTGGTTGGAATATCTAATATCTATATTCAGACTGGGAGGAAGCAGTATATGACGAAGGCACTCAAGCGGAGAGTGGGACATTTCGTTACAGGCTCCCTCCCAGCTCCCAAATTCCCCGCCTGAGGTACACCCCCCCCCAGAAAGGGTGTTCCCTCAAACACAACCGTCTAACACTCCATCATCCAGTTCACCCAGCCGACAACTCCCCCCCAGCAGGCTGACCATGGGTATATGTAGGAAGCCTGCCCCCTGCCAATCCTAGTTGGGCATTGGTCAGAGCTCCTCACATGCATCCCATGTCACTCCAGCTCCCTGCCCTGCCCCTTTTTCAGAACATTCTCCCTAGAAACAGAAGAGGCGCCCAAGAGCTGAAGTACATGTCAGTCACCTACTGGTATACTAAACCACTCCCCTGCCCCCAGATCAAAACAAACAGGCCTAGCTCACAGCGTAGGCCTAAATAAATTTACCTGCACTGGCAGCTTACACAAAAACCTACACTAGCACCTACCTATCTAAGGTAGAAGGTGCTACACTCACCCCCCACCAGAATACAGCTGGCCCCCAGCTGTGAAAAATACATTAAAAAAAGGCTCCTGGGCCTAGGAGCAAGGGCATCCCATGTTACAAGTTGGATGGGGGAAATTAAATAACTTGGACAGGGCTATGTAATAGCCCTTTAGCTATGTAATATTAATAAATGTAAATACTGTATCTATTTTTTTATTTTTGTACGCAATTTATTTTTACGTACAAAAATAGATATTTACATTTTTGTCACGTATATACACTGTACACTGTACACTTCAACATACAACCCTAACTACAGGTCCCTGCAGCTAGACACATACACTTTGGAGCCTGAGCATTGCTCCTGCAGGAGGACAACTCTGGCTCACCACATTTCTTGTCCTCCAGAGTAATAGAGATGGAAAGCCGTCCCATCTCTGAAGTTCCTAAGAGAAGACAAAAATGCACAACAGCCTATCTTTACATATTAACTGTACACTTTACATCACTACTGGAAGGGGGTTATAATCCTAACAGCAGAGAAAAATCAGATCCACATTACCACATATATTTAGAAGTTTGTCATTATTCTGTCAGAAAGGAACTTTTTAACCCCAAACAGAACAATAACCAAACATATATGTGAGACATTTAACAGTCCTTCTTTTGCTCCTGAATGAAGGGGTCCCCTCTCGGACAGCAGGCAGCAAAGAGGTGGGCAGGGACAGTACATCAACAGTCCTTCCATCAGGCACCCTGGGTGGCAGGCGAAGGCTGTCCCTGCAAAAGAAAATGTCAGTGAAGAAAACCACACAAACCTTGCCCTGTTTTTGCAGTCCTTGTGGCTGCTCCTATGGTGGCTGCACAGCCCAGCAGTCCTCCTCACACATAGAAACAAGGATCTGACAACCTCCTCCTACTATCCTCTTCTCCTCTGACTGAGACCGATTGGCTCCTGGTAAGCTGACCCACCTTTACAACCAGGACTCGGTCTCTGTAAATGGCATGTCCCAACTTCCATTCCTCCCAAATGTCTTTGAACCGGGCCCAAGCATCACTCTCTGGCACTGGGGACATAGAGCAGGCCAGCTCTTCAGGGATGTCATCTGGTGTCTGCACACTGGCACCTGCAGTCACTAGGCCCCTGACCAGGCCACGGGTCATGGCAGCATCCTCTTCCTCACGTATGTCCAGGATCTTTGCGGAGGAGTCGCCCATCCTGCAACAACTCTCCGCCTCTGGCTGGTGATCTCTGGCCCTCTGAGTCTCCTGCGGCTGCAGCATACAGGGTCCTGAAACAGGTTGACTGTATAATACTTGGATTGCTGCTGAACATGTCCCAGCTGGGTTAGTGGCTCCCCACAATGGCCACACCGGGCCCAAGCGTATACTCCCGATGATAGGATGTGGCACTTGGGACAGAGTAGACACAGCCGCTCCACTCCTTTAATCACCCCCAAAGAGAGTCCTCCACGAATCTCCAACAAAAAGCCAGTATCTATTCACTTCTGCATGTCAGGCATCCATTGTAAAGCGGGTATCATCCGACCACCCTCCACCATCTTCAGCTGTCTCGTGGTGTTTCCTGCAGGCTGGAACTTGTCAGCTTCATCCAAGGTGTGACTCCGCCCTCCAGCTCTCCGTCTACTCGGCGCCTGAGGAACTGATGAGCAGGCTCCATGCTGCGTGCGCTGGGCTGACCCCTTGTGGTAGTAGCTGGGGTTAACGGGCACGCTAATGATAGCTGGTTCTATCCAGACATGTGTCTCCACACAAACTGCGCCACAGTAGCTGAACGCTGACAACAGGCAAACTGTACAGTGGTTGCCCTCCAATGTCTCTCTGTATAGGACCAGCATAAAAAAGTCCCGTCCGTAGGCACCCCCAGGTTGCGTTCTGTCACCAGGGGTAACAAACACAAAAAAAGAGCAACAATTTTGAAAAAAACAATATTTTTTATTTTCTGTTATAATATATATCCAATAAATAAATTGAAAAAATCTAATTTCTTCATCAATTTAGGCCAATATGTATTCAGCTACATATTTGGTAAAAAAAATCCCAAAAAGTGTATATTGATTGGTTTGCGCAAAAGTTATAGCATCTACAAATGATGGGATATTTTTATAAAATGTAAAAAAAATGTTATTAGTTATGGCAGTGATCAGAGATTTTTAATAGCACTGCGACATTGCGGTGGACAAATCAGACACCTAACACTTTTGACACTTTTTTGGGTACCAGTGCCACTAATATATTGATCAGTGCTAAAAATATGCACTGTTACTGTACTAATGACACCGACAGGGAAGGGGTTAACATCAGGGGCGATCAAAGGGTTAAATGTGTCCCTAGGGGGTGCTTGCTAACTGTGTGGGGGTTGCTCTGACTGGGGGAAGAGAGATATCTGTGTTCCTGCTTAGCAGGAACACAAGATCTTCATCTTCTCCCCTGTCAGAACGGCGATCTGCCTTGTATACAGTACAAAATATTTTACAGCGCACACATACAAGAATGACATTTCCTGCAGGGCTAGTTAAAAACACCTGAACATTTTCAAAAAGTATGGGGGTTTGGTCACACTATATGGTCATATAGTGCTAAGCCCACTTACTGCGACAAAGTACCCCGAATTACACTAGTAATAGAATGGAAGATCCTATATCTCAACCATGGGAGCTGAACTTGTATGTGTGCGCTGTAAAATATTTTGTACTGTTTGTAGGTCTTATAGCAGCACCATCTTGAATTTAAACGCATTGTATGGTGTGCCCCCCAAATATGTTCCTGCCTTGTATAAATACTGTAGACAGATCGTCGTTCTGCCTCTCCCGGGAATGTTTGCGGGTGGCCAGTGGACATCGGGCCCACCAGACCTGCTAATTGGCATCCCCTGTGTCTAATCAGCGCATAATTGCACGTGCCTCCCAGTGGCTATTGCATGAAATGACATACAGGTACGTCCTTTCGTGCAATAGAGCCAACCTGCCGCAGTACATCTGTGGTAGGTGGTAAGCAAGTGGGTATTCTTGTACAGTTTAATGGTCAGTGGGGATATGGTGGCCCTCCTGCAGACTGGGTTGGATAGGCTCCTTCACTTGGTACAGAAGTACTTATCAACAAGATCCCTCAAGTGATCTAAAAAGATAAGATAATTACACTTTATCAGACTTCTAGAACATTGTTTGTCTTCTGATGACTTGTCTAGTGGACAAAATACACAAGTTTGTGTCACTCCCATTGTGTGCTTCATAGGTGTGCATTCCCATTGCTAATTGTGTTAATTGAGTCACCTATTGTTTCTATTTGTCTGCTAGTATTGTGTCCCCCTTCACCTTGTTACCAAATTATTATGGGATGTTATATGTTTGTTGATTAACTTACTGTTTAATTAGATTACTGTTTCATTAAGATCACTGTTAGTTGTTAGCTGTTAATTTGATTGGTGACACTGTTTGGCGAAAGCACTTAATCATGCCAAGCAGTTCCGTCACAAACATGTTACACTGATGCTTGGTACCTTCAAGACTGAGAGTATGAGGTGTAATTGATCCTCAGTGAACAGCAGATCCTCTACATGTTTCTTCAGGATAAATAGTAATAGGTAGCATCTATAATAGAAACATAATACCATAGTAACAGGCCAATGAAGATACAAAACAATAATACAACTGGGGATAATGGGGGGGGGGGCATAGTCACATTGTCACTTACCAATGAGGATCAGCACTTAGAGGCAACCAAGGCAGCAGCATCATCACGTCCCCCCCCCCCCCCCCCAGCGAACATAGGGGGCATACAGCAAGAAATTAGACTGGTACAGCATGGAAAAATAATTATGCCCTGCTGAGAGAGAGTGATAGACACTACTATTTCTCCTGAAGAAGTGGAGGTATCCGCAAAACATGTAAAGGATTTACTGTTCATTAAGGATTAATTACACTCTCAATCTTGAGGGTACCATGCATCAGTGTAACATGTTCTTATTTATTCTACAATGTTTGGTCCAATAAAAGACAGTTGCTTTTCAATTTATATCTGGATACCTGTATTTTATATTTTGTATCAATAACAAATGTATGTTTTATTTTTAACATGTAATTACTGGGTACCGAGATAGTCAATTGGTTCTATTTATATGGGGACATATGGGGGAATTGTCTCCAGCTTCCCTGAAATAGGTATGGTAAATTTGTAAAAATGTTTTTTGTTCTATTTAAAGTTAAGTCTGGTAAATTTGTGTCAGCAATTTTTGTTCTTTGGAGGGGAAGGAGTATAGGGCCTGTCGGTTCGGCGACCTCTTTAAGCCTCCCATCAGAGCATTTATCCCCAGTGACACAGACTGTTCCTCCCGCTTTTCACAGTGATAGACAACTACAGGGATGACAACTGCAGGCTGGACTATGCTCACCTCTAGCATATCCCATTGATATCCATGGATTGGTTTAGCTGCACCCACCAGAACCAGAGGTGGGGGACTCGAGTCACATGACTTGACTCGAGTCGGACTCGAGTCACCTGTTTGAGGACTTGCGACTTGCTTTACAAAATTAAATAAATGACTCGACTTGACTTTGACTTGCCACTAATGACTTGCGACTTGACTTTGACTTGGGCTATTTGACTTGCAATGACTTGCAATGACTTGGCACCACCAGTGCTGTGTCTTGGCCTAGGCAAAAGCCGCCCCCCACAAAAGAAAGCTCCCCCGAGTCCCGGCTTCTGCCCGCACAAATACAGTTTGCTAACATTGTGGGCGGGAATCGGATAGGTGTCCGCGAGCGGCGCTTGCAGGGTTCGTGGCCGCAGCAGACTTTTTTTTTATTTGATGATGACTGCACTGCAGTCTCTCCACCTAGGCTGTAGGTCTCTGTATTCCATCCGGCCAGGCCGCGGCGCCGCCCCCATCCTGCTGCGGAGTGATCTCTGAGGGAGGGGCTGGGCTTCTGTGCAAATGTGCAAAGCCAGCAGCGTGAGTCGCGCGCCTCACGTGGGGGAGGAAGAAGGAACTGGAAGTTGCCCAAGGAGCCAGCCAAGCCTAGCCGACTGACTGAATCTGAGTGGTGTCCAGTCCAGCAGCCATAGAGTAAGTCATGGCAGACTATTATTCTTCTACTGAGGGGGCACTGGAGCAGGGACAGTCACACGACTCAGGGAGGAACAGGTCTGAGAATGGGGGTCAGTGCAGTGGTCGTCGCAGCGCAGAAGAAAAAGCACAGAGCCGAGGAGGAGGAAACAGATTTGCAGAAGCTGCAGGTTTGTTTGATGCAGTGCCAAGCAAATGTTTCCCTGAAAACTTCCCTGCAAACTTAGCATTAGCTTGCTTGGCACTGCATCAAACAGACCTGCAGCTTCTGCAAATCTTCACTAGTGATGTAGCAGCTAGCAGGGCCCTGGCCAGGGCCTGTACTGATGATTGCAGGATGCAGATATGATTGCAGATGCAATCAATCATCAATATCATTGCACATGCTAAAACTATGAAACCTAGGTAGGTACAAACCTTCTTTCCTTGTTTTCTCCTCCTCCTCGGCTCTGTGCTTTTTTCTCCTGCACTGCGACAGCCACTGCACTGACCCCCAGTTCCAGACCAGTTCCTCCCTAAATCCTTCACTAATTAACTATTACTTGTGCGAAGTACAAAGAGATCAAAGTGAATATTACATAAAAATCATATTGCTGAATTAAGTGCTCCATGCGTACTACAAACTCATTAAACAGTCCACATCCAGTGAAAGTTCATGTACTGCAATGCTCCATGCATGCTGAAATCAATGCAAACTTTAGCACTGGTCACTGTATTGGTGTCACTGGTGCCCAAAAAGTGTCACTGTGAGTCACTAATGTAATATTCTAATCTGGAATGATAAACGTGTCACTGTTTTTAACAAGGTTAGGTTAGGACCGTATATATATATAATACATTAAAAATAGTTCTGTAAGTACTAGTGTACTAAGCAGCAACACCTTATCTTCTGGCAGTGCCCGGGCTGTCCCGACAGCAAACTCTGGATCCGCCCCTGACAGACCAACGCACAAGGCAGCTATAATGGAGGGAGCGATTCCAAAAATAATTAAATTTGTATTTAAGGATTATGTTTTAGATGTTGGTGAAAAGAAGAGAATGGCGATATGCAAGGTCTGCAACTCAAAAATAAGAGACACGTCCACCACAACATCCAACTTCATCCGTCACTACAAAACCCACAAAGAAAAGTAGGTACAGTAACATCACGTGTATGTATGTATGTGTATATATATATATATATATATATATATATATATATATATATATATATATGCAAATTAGGCCTACATCACACTTTAGGTGGGAGCAGAGTGTATTGTTATTCAAATCAATAAATCACATAGCTAACTTTTTTTTCTATCTCTCTTCTGTTTACTCTATAGATATGAAGAGTACATCCATACCAAAGGGACTTTTGATGATACCCAGCCTCAAATCTCACAATTCATCGCACAGGGGACTGTGCAGCTATACCACTGCAACCACCAGCAGCAAAAGGCAATTACAAATTCAATCCTGTCAGACCTCATTATAAACTGCAACATGCCTTTTGGAGAAGCCACAGACCTCTCACAGGGAGAAAAACTTGTGACAATAAGTGCTGTTGTACCCTGTATCCTTTCTCTGAATCACCACTTGGAAAATCATAAAGAGAGCGTGCGCTACCTTGGTGGCTTGATCCGTAGCCTGCAAGAATCACTCCAAAGACTATTGGAAGGGATCTTTGTCAATGTGAGGATGGCAGATGAACAGAATGATGTAGCAACCTTACCCTTCTCTGACCCTCTATACCTAAAAGCTGCTCTGCTGGATCCTTCATTTGGCACCATGTGGTTGACCCATGATGTTTTGGCTACCGAAAATGTCAAGGAGGCTGTGTCTGCGATGATAAAAAGTATGTTATGTTTTTGGAAATAACCCGTTTGCAGTAATAACACCTGAGTGCATTGAGTCACTGTTTTATGCTTGTGTTTTTCAGACTTAATTCTCAAAGAGTACTGCAAGCCCACCCCAACAACCACCGATGAAGACGAGCAAATGCCAGTGGCAGAGTCAGAGAGTCAATCTGGGCTGTTCACAGCATACCGCAAAAAACAGAAGAGAGATTCATGTTCCAGTCCCCAAATTCAGCTGAACGAGTATTTAGACATTTGTGATGGACAGAGCTGCCTTCAGTTTTGGGCCATGAACAGGCACATGCTCCCCTCTTTGTTCAGGGTAGCGGTAAGAGTAATGTCAGTCCCTGCATCCAGCGCACCTGTTGAACGTGTGTTCAGCCATGGTGGGGTGATAATGCGACACCATGGCTCACAACTGAGCGAGAAAGTACTTTCCAATTAAATTTTTTGCAAATGCAATGCATGTTAAGTGGCTATTCTGAGAATAGCCACTTAACATGCATTGCATTTGCAAAAAATTGTATTCTGAGAAGTGAGAATACTATTTTTTGCAAATGCAATGCATTTTAAGTGGCTATTCTAATAACTAAGAAAAAAGGAATAGAAGTAGATAGGCGCTGTTTCCAAGCCTGGTGAATTCAAATGTGTTATTCCCTTAGTGGGAGGGCAGTATGGAGTGGGAAAGATTGTAAAGATGTTGCCTATAGTATTCAGTGAATGTTTATCCCGTGGAATTGTGTATAAAGGTCCTCGATGTGCATAAGTCAAGTTGGTTGTCTGACTTAATAAAGTGCAGTGTGTGCTCTAAAAAAGATATAACTTAATCCGTATAAATATAATATATCCATATATAAATGAACCCTATTTTTAAATTAAAAAATTATGTGATCCATCCATAATGTACATATGTAGTGAACAAACAAATATATATAAACAAGTGCTTTCAGTGCTGCTACAAAGAAAACCCCTGGATTCTGATAGATATTCCAAACCTTTCAGTGCGTGCCTTAATCCGTGTTCTAATAGTGATTGATTGCACTCACCAGATCCTAGCAGCACTGAAAGCACTTGATTATATATATTTGTTTGTTCACTTCATATGTACATTATCGATTTACGTTATGGATCACATAATTTTGCACAAATATTTTTAATTTAAAAATAGGGTTCATTTATATATGGATATATTATATTTATACGGATTAAGTTATATCTTTTTTAGAGCACACACTGCACTTTATTAAGTCAGACAACCAACTTGACTTATGCACATCCAGGACCTTTATAACACATTTGAATTCACCAGGCTTGGAAACAGCGCTATCTAATTCTATTCCTTTTTTCTTATATCTTACTCCACCTAGTGGAAGTAATCGGTAGTGGCAGCTGTTCCAACAACATTCTTTAATTTTTTAATTTTTATTCCATTGCATGCATCCCATTGCGCGGGTGTTTCTCCCTCTTTTTTCTATTCTAATAACTAAGCTCAAAGTTTGAACTTGACACAATGCCAAATTGCCAATATCTGGACACTTGAAGAATGGTGATGGGAATACTATTATTCTCATCACCATTCAAGTGTCCAGATATTGGCATTGTGTCAAGTTCAAACTTTGAGCTTAGTTATTTTCCCCCTCAGCAAGGACTACATTTTTTTCAGGCTTGTTGGCCATTTAATTGCTGAGTGTTCTGCTCCTTGTCTGCTATTTGGGCATTCAAAGTGTTTCTTTAATATGCCAAGAAAAAAGCACTAAGCTGTTTTGTTAATGTTGAAAATAAAACAAAATCTTTCCTGAAAACTGACTTTTAACTCATTTAAAGGATGAAAATGGGGTAGATCAGTATTTTGACTAAATTTGTGACTTGACCAAAATAAATGACTTGACTTGACTTGCTTGACTTCTAGCAGGGACTCGACTTGACTTGCTTGCTTTTCGCCACAGTGACTTGGGACTTGCTTATGACTTGAAGGTTAAGACTTGAGACTTGCTTGTGACTTGCACATGTGTGACTTACCCCCATGTCTGACCAGAACCAACCAGCAGATTTCATGTGAGCCAAGACCCGCAGGAGGAGAGTAGGGTGCCCGGGTAAGCTTAAGGAGCCCAGAGTACATTTGAGTGTTTTTTGAAAGGGCATTACCTGCAACCCAGAAGTCAAGTGCTCAGGATAACTGCTGCTGAGCTGAGAAGTACTCATTATGTGGAGCCTGCTACTACTAATTACTGGGTCATATGCTGTGCTACCAAGCTGCTGAGAGAATCAAATGACTGTACTGCTGTAGTGCTATTCTGTGCTGCTGTGAAGAGACCAAGAGGCCAAGAAGCTAAAATACTGTGCTCTCCTGAGCCTTCTTGTTTGCAAGGGAGACTGATTGCTCTGAGAATCTAGCTTATTTCTCTGCATTTTCAGTTGTCTCAGACGGATGTAGTGTTCCAATTGTTCCACATTGTTCTAGCTGTTCCAGCTTTCCTGTGGTCCGTGATTTTGCTGTGGTGCAGTGCAGATAGACTGCTGCTTCAGAAATTCAGAGCCACTGGAAAGAAACTCCAGTCATCACTAACTGGCTTAAGCAGGGCCTCTTGTTAAATGGCCCAATTTCACTAAGTGATAGGCCAGCCTCAAGTATACTGCGTTAAACTTGCAATTTTCTGGGGGCGTGTCCAAGATGGCGATGGGAGCGGTCATGTTTTAGCTCTGCTCCACCGTCCGGATCTAAAATCCTGCAATATCATGGTGCTGGGAGCCTTAGCACCACCTCTATGGACGCTCCTGGCTGCCTGGATCCGAATCCCCATGCCCAGCTACAGACAAGGAGGTGCCGCTCGAAAGCAGAATCAGAAAAAACTGAACTGCAAGCCGAGAGTAAGGCCAGTCTGGCAGGGAACAGCATACTGTACTTGAGGTTTTTGTCGTGTAGGCGAGAGCGAATATGGTCGAATGACTTCCTCTGACGTTGCGTCTCGATGGAATAATCCGGGAATATGAGGAGCTTAGCATTTTCATATTTCAGCTCCCCCACACTTCTGGCTTCTCACAGGATTCAGTCTCGGGCTTGAAAGTTCAACAGATTAAATATAAACGTGCGCGGGGCTGCCCCCTGTGGCCCCCTATCCGTGGGGATCCGATGGGCATGCTCCACCACAAAGTAGGGCGAGAAGGAGGCATGGGAGAGCGCAGCAGCTGCTGGGTGAAGAGAGTGGTATCATTGCCTTCCGCTCCCTCAGGCAGCCCTAGTATGCGCAAATTATTGCGTCTGTTGAGATTTTCGGCATCTTCAGCTCACAACTCGAGGTGCTTTACTCTTCACTCTGATCTTTAAGTAGTGGAGGTCTGCCACGTGTTCCCGCTGTACGTCCTCTGTTGAGGATACACGCTGCTCCACCTCTGTCACACTACTTCTAAATGCATAAATGTCCCTTTTCTCATCAAGCACACTTTCATATGATGCAGTATGTATACCCCATATCATAATATTTCTACCACCATGCTTCACAGTGTTTTGAAATTCTTCTGCTGGAAATACTGTTTGTGGCAAATGTCTTTGGTTATTATGATCTACCTTTGATTGAACAGTCTTCAGCACATTGTTTCAGGAGGTCTGGTCTTTACCTACATGTTCAAGGGAAAACTGTTGACTTGTTCTAAAAAAATGTTTGGACAGCAAAGTGTAAAGGCTTTTTCTTAATATAAATCTTGTGCAGGTTGAATGAGTGCATTCTCTTTCTAATGCATGCATTTTGATTCCAAATGTTGGGTTCCTGGACACTTATTTCCGCATCAGTCAGCTCTCGGGCTGTATTTGCTGGGATAGCCAATCCGAGGCAAATTAGCAGTTGTTTTAAACCTACTCTGCCATTTCAGGACATGATTGGTTTCAAATAATCTGGTGATCTTTTTAAACCCCCTGCCAGACTCATAGGAATCCACAAGTTTCTTTCTGAGAGCCTTAGAGAACTCTTGAGCTTGGCACAATGGCACCATACATGTCAATAGCAAAGATAACATTAGATCCTAGACGTCTGAGATTTAGATGAGACAAATTTCGCCTGCATGGTAAATCTAGGAGTGTACTTACCTTTTCCATATAACAAATCTGCATTTTTCTTCATTTAGATCATGAAAATAAATACAACGTGCCAATTTAGTGTGACACTTGTTCAAGTTTGAATAACACTAAATTAAGGACAGATATACAGAATTAGTAGCAGGCCCTTTAAAACAAGCCCTTTGATAAATGATGGAGCTTAAGAATCAGGCAGACAAATATGTGACCATGTAAGAACAGTCACAGTCTTTCTTTAGTCGCAGTGAATAAGTCAGGCTTTGGTCGCTTTTGGTAGTCACAATACCTTCATCTGTGGGCAAGGGATCCATCTTATAATGCCAAAATGGTCGTTTCTATGTCACTCTTCAGCAAGAAGTTCCCTTGTGAGCCCAGCTTCTTTTAGAAAGTTATGCCACATGCATCCACCCCAGAAAAGGCCTCAGGGGAAAGATAGTTCTTAAAAGGTGCGCTTCCAAACATTTTTCATCTCCCCAAGCCATACCTCTAAATACAGTTCATCAGGGATTGGCTCAGTCAGATAACTATTTATAACCCATGGAGTTGACCCTCCTGCACCACTTACAGGAGCACCTTTCCAGCAGCAGATAGAACTACTCAACCCACTGAGCTTAGGGAAGACCTGCAGAACCCAGAAAAGGTAACTAAGACCCCATACACACTATTAGATTTTCTGCAGATTTTTGTCTTCAGATTTACCAAAACCATGTAGTACAAGGGCCTGCCTGATTGCATACAAATTGAAGCTCTTAAGGTTTGACCTCATGGTTTTGGTAAATCTGAAGATGAAAATCTGCAGAAAATCTAACGGTGTGTATGGGGTCTAACAACTCAGTCTGTCTACAGCCTGTCAACAACACACACTGAATTTAATTAGGGAAACAACTGATTAGGGTATGTTCCTCCTCCTCAAAAATTTGCCTTGTCCTCATGGACCAAAAGTATGCATTTGCTCTTCGGCTCTTCCCAACTCTATCCAAAACCACTCTATCCAAGTAGACAGGAGTTAGGCTAAAACATAGTATTTCACACTAATGCAGTTACACTGTATTTACATTTTACTTTAAACACAAAGTAGCAAGACGCAAATAACTGCTATAAAGGCGACGGCATACAAAGCCAACAAGTAGTTAATTGTAGATTGTCTTACAAACTTGTTTTAAAAGCCTAAATCCAGGCAAAACATTTTTTGTTGTAGATGAGCCACATCCAGTCTGCTAAGGCATTTGGTTCGCAACTTGGGTCCCCACTGCAGGGTCGGTCTCTGTTCAAGCAATGGCCCCCCCTGGCAGTATGCAGCACAGGTCCCGCATCCCGACAAAGCCACCCAATACCCATACTTGTAGGTTGTTAGGACTGCTTGCCCCTGTCCTCCTGCCCCGCTGTGCATCAGTGCCCTTCACCACTGTAAATAATTTTGTATAAGAAATGCCTTGGTTGGGAGCAGGGAAGTACAGCAGATCTGCAAACCGGTCTAAGGACACTGATGTAAATGAGACAGATGTGGGGGAGACTGTTGATGATACAAATTGGCAGGGGTTGTGTTTCTCTGATGGAGACATAAATGGGCAGGGGCTCTGAGGGGGACACAAATGTAGGTAGAGGGCTCTAAGGGGGACACAAATATGCAGGGGGGGGCTTTGATGGGGACCCAAATGTGCAGCGGGGGTTCTCATGGGGTCACAAATATGTAGGAGGGGGTTCTGAGGGGGAAATTGTAGAAGAGATTCTGATGGATGATAGGTACCTACTTGTATGGGAGACTTTGCTGGGGACATAAATGTGCAGGGGGGGGCTCTAAGCGGGACACAGATGTACAGGAAGACTCTGATGGGGACCAAATGTACAGGGGTGGTTCTGATGGGAACACTGATATAAGGCTCCATTCACACTGGAAATGTAGCCTCCGTGCATGAGGCTCTGGCATTTAGATGTGGGCAAAGTATACAGGTGCACCATCCAGCCCTGCTCCCACCAGCCTGTCAAATTCAGATCTATTCCGTTGCTGCGGATTCATTTTTAAATAACTGATTTTTTTTCAGTTGAATGTATGCAAAATATACAATGTGGCCCTCAAAGTGAAAAGTTTGGAGATCCCTGTGCTAGAGGATCAAGTAGAGTAGAAATGTAGTTTGAGATAATTAGCACGAGAAAAATGACTCTATAACACAGATTTTAAGTGAATCAGACTAAAAATTAGAAACAAACTTTCTAAATATGTAATGTTGAAGAGAGGGTCAATATAAGCTGTCCATATACAGAGGGATCTGGTCATTTGGAAATGAATGTGTACATCCCCTGATCAGTGCATAGCTAGTGATTTCCCATGTTGGCTTACCAGGCAGTATCTTACAATCTCTCTCCATCATTGTCATAAGAAGGCCTGATTACAGAATCCGAAAAACATTTCCCAAGTGTAAATATTCATAGGTCCTACATAATACTGGCACACCATGACTGCACAGATATCATTAATATCATGGAAAAATGTCATCCCATACATGGCCATAGAGGCACCAACAAATATGACTTATATATATTACATTCTGTAGAAAAATATCATACTAACTAATGTTTAATGAATGAGCTTTTATTCTTGAAAACATGCACTTGGTTTTAGAAAAGTAAATATTCTTCACCCAACAGAAAATATTTTATACTTGTTTTATGTATAATTACTGCAGTACTTATCATATCAATATCATTGTTTACGTTGAACAAAACTCTATTTGCAAATCACATGAACCTGGACCTCTAATCGATGCCATTTATAAAAATGTTTATCTATTATGGAAAGACAGGTCTAGGGATAGAACCTTGGTTAGCTTATAATTAATGTTTGTGTTCCTAATGTGGATATTCCTGTTTTAGAAGAATGGATTCCTTCTTATGCTAGCCATAAACAGGTCAAATTTTTTGGCCTGTTCCTGATGAATAAGCTGAAATTTGAGCCTTGGTTGGCCCTGTTGGCATCACCTAGTCAATTTAAATATTGACTGAGCCATATGGAAAATCTTTGGCTGAAAAATTACTTTATGTGATCAGATGCAGTCACTATTCGGGTATTCAGACAGCCATGGGTGCTACAATTGTCTGAATACAGTAGCTAACAGTGCAGATTCTGAGAGCTGCACTGTTTAGTATGAATTGAGGAACCCAATTATTTCCTGTTACTCAGCCACTAGGTGTCTATGGCTAGCCTTATGCCGCATACACACGATCAGATTTTCCGACGGGAAATGTTAGATGTGAGCTTGTTGGCTGAAAGTCCAACCGTGTGTATGCTCCATCGGACATTTGTTGTCGGACTTTCCGCCAACAAATGTTGGCTAGCAGGTTCTCAAATTTTCTGCCAACAAAAGTTTGTTGGCGGACTTTCAGATCGTGTGTACACAAGTCCGTCGCACAAAAGTCCACGCATGCTCGGAATAAAGTACGAGCCGGAAGCACTCGGTCTTGCAAAACTAGCGTTTGTAATGGAGGTATCACGTACGTCTTGTACGTCACTACATTCGTAATTGTTGGCCAACATTTGTGTGAACATGTGTATGCAAGACAAGTTGGAGCCAACACCCTTCGAACAAAAATCGGAAAGTCCGATCGCAGATTCCCCTCATCTCCTGTTCGCATGTAAAATTTGGGATTTCCCCTCTTTTTCTGTCCTGGTGACTATGTTCTGTGAGACAGTTAGTAAAGGTGAAAATCCAATAAGGGAAACAAACAGCTACATAATTCTGACAGGTCCCAACTCTTCCCACATCATCCAAAATTAAAAAAGCATTAAAGCTTCGTTATGTTTCATACAAAACTGCTACCTGCTGTAGTCATGTCACTAAACCCAGAGAAAGAAGCCTGAAACCTCTGAATCTTCTCTGTGTTTGTGCATGTCACTAAACCCAGAGAAAGAAGCCTGAAACCTTTGAATCTTCTCTGTGTTTGTGCAAGTGAGCTTCAATGACAAAAGATGATCATTCCAATTTATTAAGGCACACATTCCCTCAGGGACAGGTAATAACCATGGGCCATTATCCAGAAAATAATCCAACACCTGAGTAATACTTATGTCATTGTCCTTCTTCCTCAGTTAAAAACTCTTTGACTCTTTTTGACTGCTCTCTTAATCATTTCTGGGCATGACTTCAATCCTGCAATAACTTCCACAGAACAAATACAGAGGCATAAACGATTATGTCATTTAACCATTTCTATGGCCTTGTCTCAGCAGGAGAGAATGTTTTTCTAAAGCTGTACATTTACGGCAACTGTCATTTTAATCAAAGATGAGTGAACTGTCCATTCTCATAACAACTGCAGTGCACATGATGAAAGAAAGAAAACAGAAAAAGGGAGGAAGAGGGAGGGTTTGTAAAGTATGGGTACTATCTCTATGTAAAAGGACCACACAAAAAAAAGCTATAAATACAGCATGAAGAAAAATGACATGTCTTTCTATACAAATGCTATATGTTTTATGTGTTCCAATGCCTCTACTTTCCATGTTTGCATTGGAAAAATTAAGCTGTTGTTCCTGGTTTTGGACACTTTTTATATATTATATATTATATCATACTGTAGCTAGAGATGAATGGAGTAATTTTGATGTCAAAGCAGAAACTCACAATTTCACTCATTAAAGCCCAACTGAATCCTCCTTATTTTTTACAGTAATACAGCTAAGCTATATATGCAGTAGTAAGTAAGGGGATCCCCTGCTGTGCTATTGTGCTCTTTTAGCAGGACTACTCTGCTGTTAGGCAGGCCATACATGGTTCAAATTGAACAGTGTATGGGCAGGCTGAATGTACCAGGTTAATCCAGCAATCAACTTAGGTACAACCAGAATGCCAGGTTTTACCTACAGTACAATTATTGCTAGCAGCTGCTACAGCCGCTAGCAAAAATCACTGTCTACTCCCGGGGGGCATGGCTTTGCCCACCCCAGCCGAGAGAAGGCAATGGCCTGACAGGAGGGATTCCCGCATCAACACTGTCTGTGTTGATGGGGGAATCAAGTGAATTTCTTTCCTGCAATCCATGGTTGCAGGAAAGTAATTCACTCTGTGTATGGCCGGTCTTAGAATACACAGATCAGTTTTGCAGCCAAGTGGCTGAAAGCCACTAATTGAATGAGGTTTTCCAGCAGGACAGTTCAACAAAAGCTGATCTAACATTTAATTTCTGTAAAACCAGGAGGGCTACACACAGATCACAATTTGGCCAATCCTTGCTGATCTGTGTATACACATCTCTAAAATACCCTGTGCTGCCGGCACACAGGACAGTCAGGCTGTTGCTCTCCCAAACAAAACAGATGTAAGCAGGTGCAGTTAGCTGGTGTGCCACTAGGTGGCTCTGTCCCAAAATAGTGTGTAATGAGTAAGTGTTTTAAGTTGGCGTTGGGCCCTGTTTTGGACAAAGCCTTTTTGTAATATTGTGATGGGTGGAGCTAGTGCCCATATATATGTCAGGTTGGGAGGAGTCTTGTGCTCTCGGGGTATGGCAAACACCCCATACCTATGCAGATGTAGTCAGCACAGCCAAGGCCCGAATAGGACAGAAGTCCTCGAGTGAAATAGTCCAATACCCAGAAGTTGGCTGTAGTCGTCCAGTTTCACTAAACATAGTCTAAGTGGACTGGGAACATGATTAACCTGGACTGAGAGTGGGATGCAAAAGGCCTTTTAGGTCAGGTCAAGTGTCCTCTGTCGTGAGTACTAATACCCTTGGGACTTCTAGTGACACCTATCTAGAGGTGCAGCCACAGCACTCTTGTCTCTGGAAGAACATGATAGGAGTCGTGAGCTGGATGCACAATGCCGAATTGTCAAGTCAGAGCCCTCTGAGTAAGTACTGATGACCCTGGGGATTGAGAGAGTGAAATTAGGCAGCTGGGTTCCAACACAGTGGTGCTCCCAAGGACAGAAGAGGGATATTAAGGGAAGATGGCTTAACAGTGATGTACAATGTTTGGCTTTCACATTTGGCTGCTGCAGACAATCTGTGTAAATGGGATTGGCAAAGAATGCCAGGCAACACTGGATAGTATGTCTATGTGACGTGATGTTTTGATGCCATCTTTGAAGAACAATAGTAAAATGTGGAAACTATTATTTTGTGTGGACATTCCTTTCTTGTGATTACAAAGGCTAATGGCCGGGATTGTTGAAGGAAGACCTACAGCAAGCAGTAGGGTATACAATATGGGTAAGGCTAAGAACTATCAGCAGTGGGTTGTAGTCTTATCCCAGAAGAGGGACGGGAGCTTGAGTGATTTGGCGCCAATGGCCAAGTCAATCAGAAGCCCCCTTACACAGGAAACTGGCTCGTCAGCTTTCTGACTCCTTTCCCTACCCCCCAAACAACAGCACTCACACCCAAAGCAGCCATGTTGATTGAAGTAGTGTTTGGAAGGGTGTGTTGGACTTCTGAAGAACCAGGATGCTGCTTTGTGTAAGACAGGCACAGTTTTTATCAGGGCTTTTTTTCAGGGGGAACTTGGTGGAACTCAGTTCCACCACCTCTGGCTCAGACTCTTTGGTGCCTGCTCACCACAATCACTTGTAAACACAGAAGTCTGGTTTCTGTGTTTACAAGTGACAGCTCTGCACTCTGTATGTAATCCAATCCTGGTATTTAATGCCCCTTTAAGACCCTCCTACTGTTTTCGTGAACACACCCACTATTTGATGTGATTTGGAGGGTGTGTGTAGGGGGAGAGGTTTTGTGGGGCCATGGTTAAGTTCCAGCACCTATTGTTTGAGAAAAAAAGCCCTGGTCTTTATCCCCTACATACTTATAAGTGTAAAAAAAAGAGCCCTATAATTTTTTTTTTATTTGCATATGCAGCTTGGCTGCATTACAGTAATAATAAGGAGGGTTCAGCTGGTCTTTAAACTACCGTATTTATCGGCGTATAACACGCACTTTTTTCCCCTTAAAATCAGGGGAAAGTCGCAGGTGCGTGTTATACGCCGATCCCCTGCGATCCCGACCTGTCACATTTTCAAAATCGCCGATCGCGATTTGAAAATGGCGCCGCCGGCGCCGAAATACACAGAGCCGGTCCTCGGCTCTTTCCGGCGGCTGTCATTCATTTTCGGCTCCACTCGTAGTCCCGAGCGGAGCTATCCGAACCTACTCGGCTAGGTTCGGATAGCTCCGCTCGGGACTACGAGTGGAGCCGAAAATGAACGACAGCCGCCGGAAAGAGCCGAGGACCGGCACTGTGTATTTCGGCGCTGGCGGCGCCATTTTCAAATCGCGATCGGCGATTTTGAAGCCCAGAATGGCTGGGATCACTGGGGCAAGGCTGCACTGGGGAAAGCTGCACTGGGGAAGACTGCACTGGGGAAGACTGCACTGGGGAAGGCTGCACTGGGTAAAGCTGCACTGGGGAAGTCTGCACTGGGGAAGTCTGCACTGACAAGGCTGCACTGGGGAAGGCTGCACTGGGGAAGACTGCACTGGGGAAGGCTGCACTGGGTAAAGCTGCACTGGGGAAGTCTGTACTGGGGAAGTCTGCACTGACAAGGCTGC
The DNA here is from genome assembly GCA_037952925.1 of Lithobates clamitans. Classification (NCBI taxonomy): domain Eukaryota; kingdom Metazoa; phylum Chordata; class Amphibia; order Anura; family Ranidae; genus Lithobates; species Lithobates clamitans. The sequence continues at coordinate 22,842,279 of JBBGZY010000438.1, forward strand.
ACTGGGGAAGGCTGCACTGACAAGGCTGCACTGGGGAAGGCTGCACTGACAAGGCTGCACTGGGGAAGGCTGCACTGGGGAAGGCTGCATTGACAAGGCTGCACTGGGGAAGTCTGCACTGACAAGGCTGCACTGGGGAAGGCTGCACTGACATGGCTGCACTGACATGGCTGCACTGACATGGCTGCACTGACATGGCTGCACTGACAAGGCTGCACTGACAAGGCTGCACTGACATGGCTGCACTGACAAGGCTGCAATGATGGGTGTTTAAATGTAAGTTTTTTTCCCTTCAACTTCCCTCCTAAAAGTTTTTTTTTTCCTTAAAATTCCCTCCTAAATTGGGGTGCGTGTTATACGCCGATAAATACGGTACTTATCTTATGAAATTTGGTTTGGAAAAAGTATTTTTTTATTTATTTGTTTATTTATTTATTTATTTATTTAGAGGATTTTTTTATATGTGTGTTTAGGGTAGTATAGTGTATTTTCATTTTTGTTGTATTTTTTTTGTTTTGTTTTTTCTTTGTACTTTTTTGTACTTTTAATTATAATTACTTTTACTGTTAATTAATTTTGAACTTTTGCTGTCATTTTTTTATTTTTTTTATGTCTATTTTTTTCTTCCTGTGAATATAAATTGTAAAACAATATTTTTTGCCATAAGAGCAGGTCCAGCAAAGTTGGAAAGAGGTTCTGTAACTTTCAGGGGCCATTTACATCCCATTACTCCCTTATAAACTACCAAAAAAGACCATCATTTATCATTCCCTATTGACTCCAATGCATTTTTTAAATGGGGAAATGTTGCAGAATCCCTCAACTTTTACTGAATGTTTAAACTTTCCTTCAGCTTTAAAGAATATGTCAACCCAAAATTTTATTATCCTGATATGTGCCTGCTGTAACCTGTACGAAAAAGGTATCCTGTTCTTTTTGTATTGCTTCCTTTGTGTGAAATACTTGGTGTTCCTGCCAGTCCCCCTGCTTCCCTATTAAAAACTGACCATGCTAGGTAGGAGAGCACAGCATGGTTAGTTCTCTAGCTGGACACTATGCCTGCTCTCCTCCAATTATCTGACTTCTACTGACACTCCCCCCCGCCACACACACACACAGAGCCATTCGCCGGGAATTTCAGCATACCGCTGTCTCTCCTGTCCTAGCTCTATGAGATAATTATGCAGCTGAGAACAAAGACTATGGGGTTATTTACGAAAGGCAAATCCACTTTGCACTACAAGTGCAAATTACGAGTGCAAAGTGCACTTGAAATTGCACTGAAAGTGCACTTGGAAGTGCAGTCGCTGTAGATCCAAGGGAACATGCAAGGAAAATAAAAAACAGCATTTAGCTTGCACATGATTGGATAATAAAATCAGCAGAGCTTCCCCTCATTTCAGATCTACGCCTCAGATTTACAGCAACTGCACTTCCAAGTGCACTTTCAGTGCAATTTCAAGTGCACTTTGCACTTGTAGTTTGCACTTGTAGTGCAAAGTGGATTTGCCTTTCCTAAATAACCCCCAATGTGATCAAATGGGGGAAAAGGGTATTTATAATTTTTTTTATATCTATGCACAAATGTTTTGACTTTCATTTACATTTTACGCTGAATGGGTTGTTTTACAAGGTAAGGGTTTACATATATTTTAATCTCAACTAAGTCTGTGCAGCGCTCCCCTCCCATTATATGATGAAGGATTTACTAGAGTAGCTCTGTGAAAGCTGCTTTCTGCAGCTGCTGAAGAAAGATATGTAAATGTGTTCATAGGATGCATTTTGCATCTCTTTATTTAAACAAAGAATCATAAGTAGGCTGAAATTCTTCTTTAATGTGTGGCAGAAACTGTTACTGCATGTGACTACTTGTTTTAACCTTATTATACTTGACCGATGCTCAGATTAGGCATACTGAAACAGTTAATGGATGGTATTGGCAGATCATGTGACCCAGATGTACATAACTAAACAATGGTTCGAAGACCTCAGATTTTTAAAAATGAATCTCATGCTTACTGGGAAGTTTTCACCCACCTTGGCCTCATGGATGAGCACAAATGTCCTATCTTCTGTTTTCCTAGTTAATACATCACCTTGTAACGTCGGTTCGTTCTCATTAATGGGATGTAAGCTGCAGTCATTGATGTTCTCTGGTTCCCTGTGGACTGATTCAAACGCAGCTGTAATTTTGGAACTCTAGGGTAGGAAATGCTTGAGGTGTGTGCGTGACAAGGAGATGTGTTACTTGATAAATCCAAAGATGTCTCTTCTAATGCAGGTCTGTTTCATTGTGAGTCTCCCAGGGTTTAAATTATCCAGAATTACCTACAAGGTTCAACTTTCTGTGTTTTGCTCTCTTTGGATAATTCTGCCCTTTGTCTTTGATTCTTCATGGCTAATAACTCATTTTATCTGGAGCTTCTGAGGTTTTCATTCATCCCTTGGGAGTCTATACATGTGGCTTTAAATGAAATAATGCTATTATCTTTGGAGTACACGATGAAAACACAATGAAAATCAGCCGCTACTGTAGAATACACATGGGTAACTTCCACACCCCCATATTGTTTCCTTTAATTACAAATGTCAGTTTTAATTGAACACAGCTACAGTGTTAATGGTGCTAACAATGGTAAGATATTAAGGGCAAAGATGCATAAAGAATTAAGCAAGTACCTGTGGCTGCACACTTGGGCTCCATAGTCTAGCTGTCTAAGAATGAATTGATGCCTCTGCTCTGGTGTTTCAGGCTCATACAGTGAAAATGATCATAGTGCTTTGTAAGCACTAGATTTTGTTGTGCTGTTTAACCCCTTGCTTACTGGGCACTTAACCCCCTTCCTGCCCAGACCAATTTTTAGCTTTAACGCTCTCACAATTTGAATGACAGTTGCGTGGCCATGCAACACTGTACCCAAATTAAATTGTTATAATTTTTTTCACACAAATAGAGCTTTCTTTTGGTGGTATTTAATCACTGCTGGGTTTTTTTTTTTTTTTGCTAAAAAAACAAAAAAAGCTAAAAAAATTTGGAATTAAAAAAAAAAAACAGTTTCATAGTTTGTTATAAAATTTTGAAGACAGGTAATTTTTCTCCTTCATTGATGTGTGCTGATGAGGCTGCACTGATGGGCACTGATGGGCTGCACTAATGGGCACTGAGAAGGCGGCACTGATGGGCACTAATCGGTGGCAGTGATAGGTGGTGCTGATGGGCACTGAGGCGACACTGATGGGTGGTACTGATGGGCACTGATGATTAGCACTAATGGGTGGCACTGAGGGACACTGATAGATGGCACTGATGGGCACTGATGATCTCTGATGGGTGGCATGGATGGGCACTGGTAGGCAATGGTAGGTGACACTGATAGGCAGCACTGATGATGAGGCACTGATGGGCATTGATTGGCAGCACTAGTGGGTACTGATAGGTGGCACTGGTGGGCACAGATGACAGAAGCCGGTGAGTGGCTTGAGGGGAAAAAAAAACAATTACCAATCTTCTGTTTACATCACATGATCAGCTGTCATTGGCTGACAGCTGATCACGTGGTAAGGGGCTGGGATTACCCCCTTACTCAGATCTGTGATCAGCCAAGTCTCATAGACTCAGTGATCATAGAGCGTGCCGTGCGTGCCTCACAAGGGGCGCAGGCAGCTCATACACGGGAGGACATCATATGACGGCCTCCCGGCAATTAATGCCAGTGCTGTAGCCACCATTCCGTTATAGAGTGGGCGGGAGGTGGTTAAATTATGTTATCATTGATCTCACTCATCTCCACTGTTGTTCAGAAAATCACATTCCCTTCTGGCTGATCAATGTAAATTGCAGGGATTTTATTGCAGATTCCCACCTTTGGTTATTCTGAAATAGTTGTTTGTTTGTCTGCGTCCAAGTGCAAAATGAATGAGTGATTTCGTAATTCTCAACCAGCTGCTGCACCTGCAGGGCTAAATTTGGATATTGGCAAGGTCTGAATCCCTTTAGAAATAATTTAGCTTTGGGAGTATTTCACAAAAATTATATTTTTGTTAAAGGTGATGCCAAAAATCTGTTTTTATCTTAGTGCAGATTTCTGGGAAAATCAGAAAGCCTGGAAATTATATTTTGGGGTGATCTGCATTCTGTACACTCCGGGTGGCAAAATTGCATTACATTTTACAGAACATTATTTAACATTTTTAATTACATTAAATTATATATAAATTGTGTCACAATTGTATATGTCATATATTTTTTTTATTTGCTATTATGTAGGCATGAATTATGTGTAGGCATGAATCAACCACACTCAGGCCACGTACACACGAGCGGACTTTTCGGCAACAAAAGTCCGACGGCCATTCCGGCGGACTTTTGACAAACTTTCGACGGACTTTTGAACGAACGGACTTGCCTACACATGATCACACCAAAGTCCGATGGATGCGTACGTGATGACATACGACCGGACTAAAATAAGGAAGTTGATAGCCAGTAGCCAATAGCTGCCCTAGCATGGGTTTTGGTCCATCGGACTAGTATACAGACAAGTGGATTTTTCGACGGGACTCGAGTCCGTCGGAAAGATTTGAAGCATGTTTCAAATCTAAATCTAAAGTCCGTCAGATTCCGACTGGAAAAGTCCGCTGAAGGTTCGATAAAGCCCACACACGGTCGGATTGTCCGCCAGACTCGGTCCGTCGGACCAGTCTGGTCGAAAAGTCCGCTCGTGTGTACGCTGCATCAGTCACCTGTCTGCAACTGGGACCGAGTACACTCTATCTAATATATAATGCTACAGAAGATGGTGAGAAATTGTAAAAAGTTTGGAGATTAAAGACCTGACAAAACATGCTAAAGGAGACAGAGACTGAGAAGAACATGTTACATCGTGTGTCTGCTAGAGATCACTTACATTGCAAAGTAAGAATACAAATCAATGTACCTAGGTACCTGTATGTGTACCCTAAAGTCCCCTGAAAAGTTATTATCACCTTATTAGATATTCCCCACAAAGAGATCTATTATAAATGAATAGATTAAAATACATAAAAAGGGAATGAACTTGAGTGAAATGTTTCTGTCACTGGTATAATTCAGCTTTTTTGCATTGTATGCCATGTGGTTTAATGTAGCAGTTCTGGCAGTATGCCGTAGTACCATGCTGTGACTGATTGTTGGATGACCGAGCGTCTGATTTTTGTCTAGCATACTAACTATCCACAAATTGCCGTTTGACAAACACAAACGTAGTGATGTACTACGAGAGTATAAAGGGGAAGTTCATTTCTCAAGCGCCACCCTTTGTGCCCCTTCTGCTAATTTCATGTTAGTAGAAGTTTGGTGAGCATTGATTCGCGATTTTCAGATTGTACAAAACAAATACGTTTGGCATAACTACATGCAGAGCAGTTTCATTATTATCCCATGAAAGAAGATGAGAATTTTGACATTTCATCAATTGCTGCATCACGAATGTTAATTCTAGATTACGAACAGTAGATTACAAGACCGAATTCGTGGTTGTGCTTTTGACTTTTGTGTGATGGATTTCTGTACTGACCATCCGAAAATCAGATGTTGCGTTCACATCAGACAAGAGTTTTATAGCCTGCACATCCAGCTTTTGTCTGATGTAAAAGTCAAATCATCTGTCCAATGCACCGAACTAATGATGTGAAAATCCGCAGACAGCTCGTCTTCAGACTTTTCCCTTCTGATTTCCATACCGTGGGTACGAGCCTTTAGCTCCATGCACACTAGGCTTAAAAAAACGCCGGTTCCCCTGGCAGAAAAAAAAGTTCAGAGCACATTTTTTACACAGTTTAGGCAAGTTTAGGAGATTTTTACGTTTTTTCTGCCCGAAAGCTACCATCAGAAATGCAAACCAGAAGCGTTTTTTTACTGTCTCTAAATGTTGAGCTTAAAATATTAAAATTTTTGAAAATATACCTCTAATCATCCTAATGTGCATGAATATATAGGAATACATTGAGCTGCTATAGACGCAGCGAGTCTAAGGGGATGGAGCCTAAGGGGAGGTATTTCCAATACTTTCCCTTCACAGGTCAAATGATACAGACCAACAGTCAAGGAAAAATTCCACGTGTAGTGATTGCAATGTATAAAAGTGCCCCAACTGCTTATCTGTACTGTCCACTATAAGGTAAAAGATCTTCTTCTTCCAGCTTTAGCTAAGATGTTTCTAATGGTGTGTTTACACTTCTTCATTTTAGCTTGTAGCTGGTTTAGAGATGTCATCTCTTTATCTGCAGCTTTACTCCACATATACTTCTTATGAACTGGTAGCTTTTGCATTTCTTTCCATGATGCTGGCTTAGGCTGTCACACTGGATGAACCAGTTCTGACAATTGCCTGGCTGGGATGCCCTCATTACATCTCACAGATTTCCTCATTTAAGCCTCGTACACACAATCAGATTGTTGGCCAACAAAGCGTCAGACTTTTGTACGAAGGGCGTTGGCCAGGAACTTGTCTTGTATATAAACGGTACACAATTGTCGGTCAACAAACACGAACGTAGTGACGTACTACGTGGAATTTCAGCTCCTGAGCGCCACCCTTTGGGCACCTTCTGCTAATGTCGTGTTTGGTGAGCATTGATTCCGAGCATGCATGTTTGTACTTTGGACTTTTGTGTGACGGACATTTGTACACACAATACGAAAATCTGACAACAGACCACTGTCCGCCGAAAATTTTCTAGTCTGCCATCCAACATTTGTTGGCGGAAAGTTTGACAACAATTATCTGAAGGAGCATACTAACGGTCGGATTCTAGGCAAACAGTCTGTCATCACACAATTCCCTGACGAAAATCCGATCGTGTGTACAAGGCTAATGCCCTGTACACACGACTGGTTTTCCCATCGGAAAAAACTCTGAAGTCCGGTTAAGCTGTCTTACATACACACGGTCACACCAAATTCCGACCGTCCAGAACGCAGTGACGTACAACACATACGACGGCACAAGAAAAAGGCAGTTCAATAGCCAGTGCGCCACCCTTTGGGCTCCTTCTGCTAATCTCGTGTTTATCCCGTGTTAGTAGAAGTTTGGTGAGAGACGATTCGCGCTTTTCAGACTCCTGCTTTTCAGATCGTTTTACTGCTGTTCAGTTTGTGCTTGTGGGGTTTGTATCTGTTCTTCAGTGCGTGTAGTCAGTTTGTATCTGTTTTTCAGTGCGTTCTTGTCTGCTCATTGCTCTAGCATTATAAAACACAAAAGAATGCGCTGCATTAAAAGATCACAGAATTTGCAGTGTGAGAAATGTGCTATCTCCATTACGAACGCTAGTTTTACCAGACCGAGCACTTAAGTCTCGTACTTGCTTCAGAGCATGCGTCGTTGTCGGTGTGTATGAACAGCATACAGACGAGCGTTTTTTCCGATAGTAACTTTTTCCATTGGAAAAATATAGTACATGTTCTCTATCTAAGTCCGTCTGAATTTTAGATGGAAAAGGGCCGATGGGGCATACACACGGTCAGAATATACGATAAGAAGCTCCCATCTGACTTTTTCTGTCGGAAATTATGATCGTGTGTACGTGGCATTAGGGTGGCAGGCAGCTGAGCTTCTTTCTTTTCAGTGGATAAGTCATTGACACCTGGTTCAGTTTCAGTGATGTCCTGTTTCTTTTCCTGCAGTATTGGTGAGGCTTCTTGCTCAGATGGTACTACTGATGTCACTTCATGAGGCTTTTCACACATAGGAGTTTTCATTGTCTAGATACAGAATTCTGTAATCCTGTCACTGTAGCTGACAAATATACCTTCCTTAGCACAAGGTTCCCATTTTCTACACTTTTCTTTGGGGACGTGTACTTATGCTTTGTTTCCAAAAATGTTGCTGCATTCCAGGCTTCATTCAATTCCAGAGCTCATATAGAATTTTTTTTCTGTTGCTGTTCCAGGTAAGCATTTTTGAATCAAAAAGCATGCTTCTGCCTCTGTCACATAATGTCTGGTTCATTCTCTCTGCAACACCATTTTGTTCTGAATGGTAGGATATGGTAAGGTATCAGTGGTGTATTTAGGTTATGTGCTGCCCTAGGCCTGACTAAGTTCATGCACCCCTAATTTAAATACAACCCTACCCTGCCCCGCTCCTAAACATGCCCTTGTAAATTATCTCATGAAATTACACTGTTAAATGTTTTATGCAGAATTAAGTTCCAAAAATAAATATTAACAACAACTTTTGAACTTTATCAACCTAAAGCTTATCAGTGCCCATCAGTGCAACCTCAGTAGTGCCCATCAGTGCAGCCAATCAGTGCGGCCTCATCAGTGCAGCCTCATCAGTGCAGCCTATCAGTGCCCATCAGTACAGCATATTAGTGCAGTTTAAGAGTGCTGCCTCATCAATGCCCAACTGTGCAGCCTTATCAGTGCTCATCAGTACAGTCCCATCAGTGCAGCCTTATCAGTGCATCCTCATCAGTGCAGCCCCACTCTGGGGAGAGGGACGCAGTGCGATGAGGACAGAGGTGGACACCAGGGACAGAGAAGGACACAGTGCAATGAGGACAGAGAGGGATGCCAGGGACAGAGAGGGATGCTGATGACAGACAGAGAGGGATGCAGTGCGATGAGGACAGAGAGGAACGCTGGGGACAGACAGAGAGGGATGCAGTGCAATGAGGACAGAGAGGGATGCCGGGGTCAGAGAGGGATGCTGGGGACAGACAGAGGGACGCAGCGCGATGAGGACAGAGAGGGATGCCAGGGACAGAGAGGGACGCAGTGCAATGAGGACAGAGAGGGATGCCAGGGACAGAGATGGAAGCTGGGGACAGACAGAGAGGGATGCAGTGCGATGAGGAGTGGGCCTCTTTGTATGCGGCACTGCGGGACACTGTGCGTGCTCACCCTGTGTGATGCAGCGCTCTGTCCAATGCATCTGCTGAATATTGTGCACCAGTGGGCTGTGTTTGCATGATGTCCTCCCACTCCCACGAGTGGGGGGGCAACGTGTAGATGTGACTCTGGGGATCCCTGTTTAGCGCCCCCCCCCCCAAATCATGTGATACTCCTCCTTGCGTATTGATATTCTGTGGCCATTAACAATGATGTGGCTGTCTGCCACCACTATGTGCAGACACCCAAACTCAACCACACCCCTAATCTTTGATTGGCTCATCCCCTCTTATGCGTCATCACGTCGGCAGTGACGCGCGAGGTGGTAACGTCATTGGGCAATTACGCGGTGACGCGTCGCGTCACGACATGACCAACGCATGTACCGCACATGTGCGGGCGTCTCTTTATAATCCCAGATGCCACATCTGGCCATTGCGGATGCTGCTGCTCTGGAAATCTATATGGAGACCCTGCCGGCGCACAATTTCAAACGACACCATCAAGGTAGGCACCATCAATCTCGATATCCCTCTTTTTGACAATGGGTTTCCCTTCTCCCTTTCTGCTTATGCATATTTCGGCATCACCACAATGACCTTCTATTGGCCTATTAAATGCAGGTATAGGCATATTATGCCTCTGACTGGCCAGGATCATCAATGCACATTTAATTACTTAACTCTTGATCGGGCACTATATACCTAACACATTGATGACCTGAATAAATGTAAGCCACTATATATATATATATATATATATATATATATATATATATATATATATATATATATATATATATGTACAGTATCTCACAAAAGTGAGTACACCAGTCACAATTTTGTAAATATTTTATTATATCTTTTAATGTGACAATACTGAAGGAATTATACTTTGCAACAATGTAAAGCAGTGAGTGTACAGCTTGTATAACAGTGTAAATTTGCAGTCCCCTCAAAATAACTCAACACACAGCAATTAATGTCTACACCACTGCCAACAAAAGTGAAAATGTTCAAATTGGGCCCAAAGTGTCAATATTTGTGTGGCCACCATTATTTTCCAGGACTGCCTTAACTCTCTTGGGCATGGAGTTCACCAGAGCTTCACAGGTTGCCACTGGAGTCCTCTTCTACTCCTCCATGATAACATCACAGAGCTGGTGGATGTTAGAGACCTTGCGCTCCTCCACCTTCCGTTTGAGGATGCCCCACAGATGCTCAATAAGGTTTAGGTCTGGAGACATGCTTGGCCAGTCCATCACCTTTACCCTCAGCTTCTTTAGCAAAGCAGAAGTGATCTTGGAGGTGTGTTTGGCGTTATCATGTTGGAATACTGCCTTGCGGCCCAGTCTCTGAAGGGAGGGGATCATGCTTGGTTTCAGTATACCACAGTACATGTTGGCATTCATGGTTCCCTCAATGAATTGTAGCTCCCCAGCACACATGCAGCCCCAGACCATGACACTCCCACCACCATCCGTGACTGTAGGCAAGACACGCTTGTCTTTGTACTCCTCACCTGTTTGCCACCACACACGCTTGACACCATCTGAACTAAATAAGTTTATCTTGGTCTCATCAGACCACAGGACATGGTTCCAGTAATCCATGTCCTTAGTCTGCTTGTCTTCAGCAAACTGTTTGCGGGCTTTCGTGTGCATCATCTTTAGAAGAGCCTTCCTTCTGGGATAACAGCCATGCAGACCAATTTGATGCAGTGGGCGAAGTATGGTCTGAGCACTGACAGGCTGACCCCCCACCCCTTCAACCTCTGCAGCAATACTGGCAGCACTAATACGTCTATTTCCTAAAGACAACCTCTGGATATGACGCTGAGCATGTGCACTCAACTTCTTTGACCAACCATGACGAGGCCTGTTCTGAGTCGAACCTGTCCTGTTAAACTGCTGTATGGTGTTCGCCACCGTGCTGCAGCTCAGTGTCGGGGTCTTGGCAATCTTCTTATAGCCTAGGCCATCTTTATGTAGAGCAACAATTCTTTTTTTCAGATTTTTGCAAGAGTTCTTTGCAATGAGGTGCCATGTTGAATTCCAAGTGACCAGTATGAGAGAGTGAGAGCGATAACACCAAATTTAACACACCTGCTCCCCATTAACACCTGAGACCTTGTAACACTAACGGGTCACACAACGGGACACCGGGGAGGGAAATGGCTAATTGGGTCCAATTTGGACATTTTCACTTAGGGATGTACTAACTTTTGTTGCCAGCGCATTAGACATTAATGGCTGTGTGTTGAGTTATTTTGAGGGGACAGCAAATGTTATACAAGCTGTTTACATTTACTACTTTACATTGTAGCAAAATGTCCTTTCTTCAGTGTTGTCACATAAAAAGACATAATAAAATATTGACAAAAATGTGAGGGGTGTACTCTTGTGAGATACTATATATATGTATATATATATATATATACATATATATATATATATATATATATATATATATATATATATATATATATATATATATATATACAGTGGGGAAAGTATTCAGACCCCCTTAAATTTTTCACTCTTTGTTATATTGCAGCCATTTGCTAAAATCAAAAGTTAATTTTTTTTCCTCATTAATGTACACACAGCACCCCATATTGACAGAAAAACACAGAATTGTTGACATTTTTGCAGATTTATTAAAAAAGAAAAAACTGAAATATCACATGGTCCTAAGTATTCAGACCCTTTGCTCAGTATTTAGTAGAAGCACCCTTTTGATCTAATACAGCCATGAGTCTTTTTGGGAAAGATGCAACAAGTTTTTCACACCTGGATTTGGGGATCCTCTGCCATTCCTCCTTGCAGATCCTCTCCAGTTCTGTCAGGTTGGATGGTAAACGTTGGTGGACAGCCATTTTTAGGTCTCTCCAAAGATACTCAATTGGGTTTAAGTCAGGGCCCTGGCTGGGCCATTCAAGAACCGTCACGGAGTTCTTGTGAAGCCACTCCTTCGTTATTTTAGCTGTGTGCTTAGGGTCATTATCTTGTTGGAAGGTAAACCTTCGGCCCTGAGGTCTGAGTTCCTAAGCACTCTGGAGAAGGTTTTCGTCCAGGATATCCCTGTACTTGGCCGCATTCATCTTTCCCTCGATTGCAACCAGTCATCCTGTCCCTGCAGCTGAAAGACACCCCCACAGCATGATGCTGCCACCACCATGCTTCACTGTTGGGACTGTATTGGACAGGTGATGAGTAGGGATGAGCTTCGAGTTCGAGTCGAACTCATGTTCGACTCAAACATTGGCTGTTCGCAAGTTCGCCGAACAGCGAACAATTTGGGGTGTTCGCGGCAAATTCGAATTCCGCAGAACACCCTTTAAAAGTCTATGGGAGAAATCAAAAGTGCTAATTTTAAAGGCTTATATGCAAGTTATTGTCATAAAAAGTGTTTGGGGACCTGGGTCCTGCCCCAGGGGACATGGATCAATGCAAAAAAAAGTTTTAAAAACGGACGTTTTTTCAGGAGCAGTGATTTTAATAATGCTTAAAGTCAAACGATAAAAGTGTAATATCCCTTTAAATTTCGTAGCTGGGGGGTGTCTATAGTATGCCTGTAAAGGGGCGCATGTTTCCCGTGTTTAGAACAGTCTGACAGCGAAATGACATTTGGAAGGAAAAAACCCATTTAAAACTACCTGCGGCTAATGCATTGCCGACAATACACATAGAAGTTCATTGATAAAAACGGCATGGGAATTCCCCACAGGGAAACCCCGAACCAAAATTAAAAAAAAAAATGACTTGGGAGTCCCCCTAAATTCCATACCAGGCCCTTCAGGTCTGGTATGGATATTAAGGGGAACCCCGGCCAAAATTTAAAAAAAAAATGACGTGGGGTTCCCCCTAAATTCCATACCAGACCCTTATCCGAGCACGCAACCTGACAGGCCACAGGAAAAGAGGGGGGGACGAGAGTGCGCCCCCCCTCCTGAACCATACCAGGCCACATGCCCTCAACATTGGGAGGGTGCTTTGGGGTAGCCCCCCAAAACACCTTGTCCCCATGTTGATGAGGACAAGGGCCTCATCCCCACAACCCTGGCCGGTGGTTGTGGGGGTCTATGGGCGGGGGGCTTATCGGAATCTGGAAGCCCCCTTTAACAAGGGGACCCCCAGATCCCGGCCCCCCCCCTGTGTGAAATGGTAAGGGGGTACTTACCCCTACCATTTCACTAAAAAACTAAAAAAAGAGACAGTTTTTGACAATTCCTTTATTTAAATGCTTCTTCTTTCTTCTATCTTCCTTCATCTTCTTCCGGTTCTTCTGGCTCTTCTGGTTCTTCCTCCGGCGTTCTCGTCCAGCATCTCCTCCGCGGCGTCTTCTATCTTCTTCTCCTCGGGCCGTTCCGCACCCATGGCATGGGGGGAGGCTCCCGCTCTTCTCTTCATCTTCTTCTTCATCCTCTTCTCTTCTTCCTTCTTCTCTTCTTCTCTTCTTCATTTTCTTCTCCGGGCCGCTCCGCATCCATGCTGGCATGGATGGAGGCTCCCGCTGTGTGACAGCGTCTCCTCTTCTGACGGTTCTTAAATAACGGGGGGCGGGGCCACCCGGTGACCCCGCCCCCTCTGACACACAGGACATGATGGGACTTTCCTGTGGCATTCCCCGTGATGTCACAGGGAAGTCCCGTCAAGTCACCGTGCGTCAGAGAGGGCGGGGTCACCGGGTGGCCCTGCCCCCCGTTATTTAAGAACCGTCAGAAGAGGAGACACCGTCACACAGCGGGAGCCTCCCTCCATGCCAGCATGGGTGCGGAGCGGCCCCGGGAAGAAAATGAAGAAGAGAAGAAGGAAGAAGAGAAGAGGATGAAGAAGAAGATGAAGAGAAGAGCGGGAGCCTCCCCCCATGCCATGGGTGCGGAGCGGGCCGAGGAGAAGAAGATAGAAGATGCCGCGGAGGAGATGCTGGACGAGAATGCCGGAGGAAGAACCAGAAGAGCCAGAAGAACCAGAAGAAGAAGATGAAGGAAGATAGAAGAAAGAAGAAGCATTTAAATAAAGGAATTGTCAAAAACTGTCTCTTGTCATTTTTAACATTTTTGACAGTTTTCTAGTGAAATGGTAGGGGTAAGTACCCCCTTACCATTTCACACAGGGGGGGCCGGGATCTGGGTGTCCCCTTGTTAAAGGGGGCTTCCAGATTCCGATAAGCCCCCCGCCCGCAGACCCCCACAACCACCGGCCAGTGTTGTGGGGATGAGGCCCTTGTCCTCATCAACATGGGGACAAGGTGTTTTGGGGGGCTACCCCAAAGCACCCTCCCAATGTTGAGGGCATGTGGCCTGGTACGGTTCAGGAGGAGGGGGGGCCGCACTCTCGTCCCCCCTCTTTTCCTGCGGCCTGCCAGATTGCGTGCTCGGATAAGGGTCTGGTATGGGTTTTTGGGGGGACCCCACACCGTTTTTTTTTTTTTGGCGCGGGGTTCCCCTTAAAATCAATACCAGACCTGAAGGGTTTGGTGTGGAATTTAGGGGGAACCCCACGTCATTTTTTTTTTAAATTTTGGCCGGGGTTCCCCTTAATATCCATACCAGACCTGAAGGGCCTGGTGTGGAATTTAGGGGGACTCCCACGACATTTTTTTTTTATTTTGGTTCGGGGTTTCCCTGTGGGGAATTCCCATGCCGTTTTTATCAATGAACTTCTATGTGTATTGTCAGCAATGCAATAGCCGCGGGTAGTTTTAAATGGGTTTTTTCCTTCCAAATGTCATTTTGCTGTCAGACTGTTCTAAACACGGGAAACATGCGCCCCTTTACAGGCATACTATAGACACCCCTCAGGTATGAAATTTAAAGGGAAATTACACTTTTATTGTTTGACTTTAAGCATTATTAAAATCACTGCTCCTGAAAAAACGGACGTTTTTAAAACTTTTTTTTGCATTGATCCATGTCCCCTGGGGCAGGACCCGGGTCCCCAAACACTTTTTATGACAATAACTTGCATATAAGCCTTTAAAATTAGCACTTTTGATTATTCATGTTCGTGTCCCATAGACTTTAACGGTGTTCGCGTGTTCGAACGACCTTTTTTCTGTTCGCATGTTCTGGTGCGAACTGAACAGGGGGGTGTTCGGCTCATCCCTAGTGATGAGCAGTACCTGGTTTTCTCCACACATACCGCTTAGAATTAAGGCCAAAAAGTTCTATCTTGGTCTCATCAGACCAAAGAATCTTATTTCTCACAATCTTGAGTTCATTCAGGTGTTTTTTAGCAAACTCCATGTGGGCTTTCATGTGTCTTGCACTGAGGAGAGGCTTCCTTCGGGCCACTCTTCCATAAAGCCTTGACTGGTGGAGGGCTGTAGTGATGGTTGACTTTCTACAACTTTCTCCCATCTCCCGACTGCATCTCTGGAGCTCAGCCACAGTGATCTTTGGGTTCTTCTTTACCTCTCTCACCAAGGCTCTTCTCCCCGATAGCTCAGTTTGGCCGGACGGCCAGCTCTAGGAAGGGTTCTGGTCGTCCCAAACGTCTTCCATTTAAGGATTATGGAGGCCACTGTGCCCTTAGGAACCTTAAGTGCAGCAGAATTTTTTTGTAACCTTGGCCAGATCTGTGCCTTGCCACAATTCTGTCTCTGAGCTCTTTCCTTTGACCTCATGATTCTCATTTGCTCTGACATGCACTGTGAGCTGTAAGGTCTTATATAGACAGGTGTGTGGCTTTCCTAATCAAGTCCAATCAGTATAATCATACACAGCTGGACTCAAATGAAGGTGTAGAACCATCTCAAGGATGATCAGAAGAAATGGACAGCACCTGACTTAAATATATGAGTGTCACAGCAAAAGGTCTGAATACTTAGAACCATGTGATATTTCAGTTTTTCTTTTTTAATAAATCTGCAAAAATGTCAACAATTCTGTGTTTTTCTGTCAATATGGGGTGCTGTGTGTACATTAATGAGGAAAAAAATGAACTTAAATTATTTTAGCAAATGGCTACAATATAACAAAGAGTGAAAAATTTAAGGGGGGCTGAATACTTTCCTTCCCCACTGTATATATATATATTTATATATATATATATATACTCTGCATCCAGTGTAGCCTATATCTACAGTGCATTCTGTGGTTTACTGCTTCTTTTTTATCTCAAAACATTTTTTTTATTAGACAAGCATAATACATCCATTGATGGCTTCAGAGCAATACAATTTGTTATACATTCACAGACCTTAATTCCACATAGGATACTGAAAGTTTTAAACAAACATGTGCAGTGTATACATCTACACATTAGAAGCAATAAACAGCATCATGTGACATATGTGCAGAGATCTAATTTGGATCCATACAAAGTTGTACAGCTATAGAGGCACAGCCCCCCCCCCTTCCCCGTAAGCGTGAGCTAGGGGCCCAGCAAATGGTAATGCCATGGCATAGAGTTTATAGCAAATGGTCCAATACAAGTTCTACCGGGGCCAACCCGGGTACGTTCATCCATGGTTCCCATAGCTTGGCAAACTTTGCTGTACTGCCCCTATGTTGGTAGATATATTTTTCTAGCCTTAAAGTGTTATCCATTTGCTCTATCCACTCCTGCACTGCAGGGGGTTCTGTTGATTTCCAGTGGCGTAAAATAAGTTTCCGGGCCTGAAAAAGGGCCCTGGCTATCGCCTGCCTGGGGGCCGCCTCCACCAAGCCATCGTCTATAATACCTAACAGACATTTTTTGGGATCCTTTTTAATCTGAACCTGGAAAGCCTGGTTAATAACCCCTATAACCTCTGTCCAGTAAACATGTAATTTGGAGCAACTCCACAAAAGATGTATCAGGTCGCCGTGGTCCCGCATGCAGCGAGTACATGATGGATCATCGCGCACTCCCATTCTAACCAATTTGGCAGCAGTAAGGAAGAGGAAAAAGTTCTGGACAGCCGCACTCCGAAAAACCAATTTAGCCTTTTATTAAAAAATCAGGATCACAAAAATACAGACTACAGCAAAGCGATATAAAGAAGCTGACGCATTTCACACTAAAGATAGTGCTTACTCATAGCTAACAATCACAAAAACGAGTATCAAATATATATTTTTTGTAATAGACCATGTGGCTGGATAATGATTCAGTTAATTGGTAAACCAATTAGATCTGATTAGCCCAATCACATAAGGTCTCAACACATGTCACAAGAACAATCAAACCTTAACTCACACATGTGATAGTGTGGTGTGCAATCAAATGAGTTTATGTGCAGAGATGTGTAAAAGGAATTAAGTGGGTGGAGAAAAAATAATAAATATAAATATAAATAGAAAGTGTCAATCCACCATGTGTGAATGTGTAAAGAATACATGAAAATAATAATGTAAAAATATTAGTAACAAGTAGATATGTCCATATTTATATAAAGAAATGTGGCTTAGTACATAAGTGAATAAATGTGTACATAAATAACCTCATAATGTGAATAGTGTTTATAAATATAAAACTAAGATTTAATACTAGGATTGTACACAAATAAGTGATATAAAAATCTAATGAAACACTATGTTAATATATTGATATAGTGATAAACATGTGCAGAAGGAAAGGAAAGAAAATAAAAAGAAAAAAAAAAAAGAAAAAAAAAGAAAAAAAGAAAAGGAAAAGTAAAAAAGAAAAAGGGAGGAAAAAGTTCCTTCCCACATGTGTATAAATGTAAATATACTATATATATGTGTACATAGAATTGTGATAGTGATGGGTTAATTTGTTATTTTAAATATTTAAACATTAATAAATGGTCTAGATGAGCTGTGTTCAAACAAATAGTGAGAATAATGACAATAAAACTAGTAATATAAATATGTAAACATACATATATATAATTGGGGCCACCAATACTGATAAAAATCCATGTTTACATATATATATATATATATATATATATCTTGCATGACCTCAATTACAATATTATGTGTAAATAAAAATATAGTCGGCAGAGGTATATGTATCCGAAGGGGAACACTAATCAACCAAACCTCTAAGTGTACCTATGCTTAAACACCTCCCAGAGACATTAGCCCACAGCTACATATTTTTGGAGATCTCATCTCTCCCCTATCCTGTGGTGTGTATATAAACCGTTAAATGGAAATACACATATAGGGAGCAGAAGGGGGAAAAAGAGAATAAACAAAAAAACCTATTGAATGCAAGGGGAGAGAAAACCCCATAAATGGCAGATTGATAGCGGCATGTGTCAAGACCCAAATATATATAAATCAACATGATCCTGGTATTATCATTAACCATCACTAGACTCAATATACAGGCCATTATCATATAACATTTTTTTATACAAAACAACATAACTCAACATATATAAAAACATATAGACATATAGAATCTGCACGAAAATTCATCATGTGCACTAATGAACAGAAGTACCCTCTTGTTCCCATAAACACAGACCTAAATTTGAAGTGATCAAATTTCATAATTTATCAAGATCTGTATGTAAAGGTTATGTATTAGACATTTTAAATGTTCCTGTTCAGAAACATTTATAAAATGAGGGACAAATATCTATGAAGGATTTAAATGAGTATGATCGGTAGTGATTGAACCCAATTAAATGAAAATGGAACCCTCACTGGTTCATTTTGGATGCTTAAAGCCATCCGAATAGACATTGCCATAATCATATTAAAAAATAAAAAAATTATATATGTAGGAAGGCCAGTATGGTGGCCTGAATTTATGGGAGGAGCCCGGGGGGTATTTAAGCAGCCCGCTCACCTGTGGTGCTTGTCGGTTTCCTGTGCGCGATATACGTCACTAGGCCGACGATTCGAATACCAGCGTCCGTAAGTTCTTGCCTCGCAAGTTCTCGTATTCGTTGTTTCCGTGCTTAAACTTTCGAAGTCCGTGTTTACCGTTTCGTAGTTCGTAACACGCGTCTGGCTTGGCTGTCGCAGGTAGGGTCCCGTCGGACTTTGTTTTTACGTTTTCATATCATGTCACTGAACCGTGAATTCAAAATTACGTATCACTCGCATTTCACAAACGTAACCGCAATGTATATCACTCGTACTATCGTTATGTAACCATTTCGCCTTACCCGAATCAACCACCGCGACGCAGACGTCGCTTCATTTCTAGTATGTCGGAAATTTTTAATATACGTCTGTAGACAGCCATAGCGAGTCGCAATTCGCAATCTATCGAATCAAGTCAGTTCGATACCAAACATTTCTCATTTCTGAAACATTTCTAAACTCATTTCTAACATTTTAAATCATTTCAATCATTTCTCATTTCAGTCACCTACCGCGCTCCGATTCGAATCCAGTCGCACCTAAAAGATGCACCGATTCGCTCCGATGTGCCCCAGTAGTCACGGCCTCATTTCAGTACATGCTCCAGAGTCACGTTATTATCAGTCATTCGTACCTCTGTCATGGTTATCATTTCATTACCACGTATCACGTTCCGACATGAATTCAGTCGCATGGAAATGCACCAATTCGTCTCGGCGTGCCCCAGGATTGGCCACATTTCAGTACATGCTCCGGAGTCCGATTCGTAGTCAGTCACTACAACAGCACGACCGATTCGCGCCTCCGTCATGGCAAACGATATGTTACACCTGCACTTACCGCGCTCCGCTTCGAATCCAGTCGCATCCTCCATGCACCGATTCGTTACGGCGTGCCCCAGGGCTCGGCCTCATTTCTGAAACATGCTCCAGAGTCCGGATCATAGCTAGTCGCATATATCGGGCGACTGATCCGCATCTCTGTCATGCAATTACTACCATTTCACTCCCACAGCGCATCACCGTTTCGAAACCAGTCGCATCTGAGATGCACCGATTCGTCACGGAATGCCTCACTTGTTTCGGCCATATCTATACCTATACCAGAGCTCGGTTCGTTGCCAGTCGAAAAATACGGCACAACCAATTCGAGCCTCGGTCAAGGTAAACATTTCTCTCATTTCATTTCATACTGCGCTCCGATTCGAATCCAGATGCATCAAACAGGCACCGATTCGTCCCGGTGTGCACCAATGTTTTTCAGTTGCCTCATTTCAGTACATGCTCCAGAGCCCGGTTCACGGTCGGATCAGTCACGACACGACCGGGCCGGACCTCTGTCATGGAGTTCATTCATTTCATTATCAAGGCAAACATTTCAAAATCATTTCATTGTCACAAGGTTGCAAGCACCATACAAGTCATTGCTTCAAGGAAGTCAGCAAACGCTTCACGAATTATCACCTTCATTTTCCTTTAGGTCAGTCAGAGTCAGTAGGTCCACCCTGCACCAGGTTGGACGATATCCCCCCAGGTAAAAAAAAAAAAAAAAAAATGGCAAGAAATAAGTTGGGTAAGTATGACTCAAGGAATCAAGGAAAAACTTGAAATTCATATCACCCCCAATAGGTTGCAGTCAACCAAAAAAAAAAATAAAAAAATAAAAAAATATACGAGCTCAAAGGCAGGATAGTCTCATCAGATCAACCATGTCACAGGCCGGCAGCTAAGACTTCACGGCCCCTCTGTCACCTTCCCCGGTCTCAGAGAGCGGCAGCGTGCAGTCCCTCAGGGGATGGACTATCCCCAAACTGACGGCGGAGCTAAGACACAGAGGTGTGCCCTTCCCCGCCGCAGCGAGGAAAGGCGAGCTGTTCAAGCTCCTTTTTCCCCCACCAACAGCAGGACCCAGTACCCAACAGGCATCCCTTCAGTCAAATATCTTCAGCCATCGCACAACTTCACACAATGGTGTCGTCCCTGTCTACCTCGGTCTCAGACGTGCAAACCAGGGTGGCACTCCTGGAGGCTCGACCGACCGCGGCTGTTCCCGACCCAACCGCAACCCAAACCTCAACACCCCTTTCTACAGGTACCACAGGCTGGAGCCCCATTGTCTACCCCTCCCATCTGGTTCCAACCAGCATCAGGTAGGACATTTTGGACGGCAGGGATGTCAACCAGGCCTCTCTCCTTATTTCTGTGCACAATCTGGCAGAAAATAAGGCCTACTCATGGGGGGACATATCGGTGGTCCTTAAAACCAAAGACCCCAGACTGAACCGCAAGTTATCTGTCCCAGAATTCACCTTGGCCTTTGGCGTGCTGAGAGACGTCCTATGCTCAGCCGCCCCCAGCAGAAGGGAAGAGCTGGATTTGTACCTCCATACGGTAGTAGACTTGGGCTACAAGTATGGAGGATTTTCCTTTTACGACTACCACTGTTCCTTTTCCGCAAAGGCTGCAGCCAGACTCACACAGTTCCAAACAACAACAAATGGGAGTCTCATGGACACAGAGCTCTTCTGCGGTCATTTTGCCGGCTTACGCTCACCCCTGTGTGCGATTTGCCAGTCCTCCACCCACACTGCCACCTGGTGCGCCAATGCGACTATCAAACGTCCTTTTGAATTTCCCTCTACCTCCGGTGCACTCAGGGTCAGTCGGCCCCTGAACAAACGCCTCAGGTGGACAAATTTGGACGCCCAGTCCGAACCGTGGGAGGGGCAGCCATCTGCAATAATTACAATTATGGGTCCTGCAACTTCAGTCAGTGCCGCCTACTCCACATCTGCACCTTATGCCAAAGAGCGCACCCAAGGAACTTGTGCGAAGTCAAACAACAGAAGAGGGCATGACTAAGCCGGATCAACGTCTTATGGCTAAGACTCTACCTCACCTCACATCCCACCCCCTCTCTGGCCACCTACCTTATTCAGGGCTTTACAGTAGGCGTTCACACCGGCCTCATTTCACTACCCCACAGTACGTACGAATGTGGGAATCTTCGTTCAGCAGCCATCGACGAACAAGCCATAGATCGGCTCTTACAAGCAGAAGTAGACCAAGAGCACGTTATAGGCCCTTTCACTCAGCCCCCTTTCAGCACTTGGAGAGTCAGCCCTATTGGGGCTTGTCAAGGGCAAAATTCACAAATAAATTACGTTTGGTGTACGACCTGTCTGCACCTCATTCTTCCCACATCCCCAGTCTCAATTCCCTGATTCCCTCCGAAGAATTCTTCCTAAAGTATTCCTCCGTAGACTTGGCGATACAAGCAGTCATCAAAGCAGGTACAGGTGCATGGCTTTCCAAAGCCGACATCTCGGATGCCTTTAAGCTCCTGCCTATCCCCCCATACCTTTGGTGCTGGCATGGCATCAAGTGGAAGGAGGCATATTATTTTGCCACAAAACTGACGTTCGGTTCAAAGAGTAGCCCTTGGCTCTTCGACACATTCGCTCAGTCCCTTGCTTGGATACTGTTACACAAGGCTCAGTGCCAAGAAGTCATCCATTACCTGGACGACTTCCTACCAATAGAACCTCCCAGCAAGCCCCCAGGAGACCTCGACAAACTCAGAGCGATATTCGGGAAACTCAATGTTCCCATCGCCGAGCACAAAGTAGAAGGCCCAGCACACAACATCACCTTTTTCGGGGTCAACTTAGACACCTGCGCTATGCAAGCCAGTCTTCCCCTCGACAAACTAACCCGCATTAGGGCGGACCTTCACAATTTCACCCACACCAAGGGGTGTACCAAGAAGCAGTTGCAATCTCTCCTGGGAATGCTGAATTTCGCCAGGCGAATTATTCCACAAGGCCGCACCTTCGTGTCACGCCTGCTGAGATTCCTGCCAGAAACACAAGACCCCGATCAGATCTTAAATCTAGACTCCGCAGCAATAGCGGACCTATCTATGTGGGACGAATTCCGGTCCGCCTGGAATGGTATATCCCTATTAAACCATGGTTTCGGCCCTGTCACCCCAGGTGGTGACAGACGCTGCAGCCACCACAGGTTTCGCGGCAATTTTTGGCCATCATTGGTTTTCAGGATTCTGGCCTCAACAGATACTGTTGATACCCAGCTTTATTCAAACAGCTTCCCTCTTTGAACTCTATCCCATAGTGGCAGCTGCACAACTCTGGGGTCACCATTGGACAGGGCAAACAGTAATCTTCATCACCACAATCAGGCCACGGCAGACATCATCAACAAAGGCAGGTCCAAGTCCCTAGCAGTCATGTCCTTCCTGCACAGATTGGTACAACTGTCCTTACAGCATCAGTTTAACATACACTGTGCATTATTCCAGGCAGATACAATTAGCCGCTGACGCACTGTCACGTTTTAACTACTCTTCTTTCAAACAGGTTCCCGGAGCCGATCCAGTGTCGGCCCCTATCCCTGTCTGGTCACAACTGACCCTGGACTAGTTCAACATTTACAAGGAGCAACGCAGCTCATCAATCACTCACTCTCTCATAACACACTCAAAGCCTACCAGACAGCTTGGAAGGCGTTCAATAAATTCTCACATCCTGCTGTAAAGGACCAACAGATGTCAAACAGGTACTGGCCTTCATTTCATACTGCCACACTCAGCTGGCCTTATCTTACAATACCATTCGGCTATACCTAGCCGGCGTACAACATTTCGTGACCCTGGAAGACCCACATAATCTTCACTGTTCTGATCACACGCTATACGAGCCATCCTAAGGGGCATTCAGAAACAACAACCAGTGATCAGCACCAAGCGCTTACCCATTACGGGGCCCATCTTCAGGGATATGTCGACTATTCTGGCTACTTCGCCATTCGGTCTGCTGCCCAGCACGGTCCTACAAGCAGCCATATATTTGGCTTACTACGGGTTCTGGCGACCTGGCAAATTCACCCATAACAACCCCACAGACCAAGTATCATAATACAGACAGCACTTGCTTCGCCATCAAGACCATTTCATCCTTCACTTCGAGGTTTCTAAACTCAGCAAACAGGCTCTGGAGTGGACATTCACCTCTACAGAACCAATAACAGCTAGTGTCCAGTCACCGTACTTAATCGTCTCCTCTCACTCCTGCCTGAACAATTGGACACCAGTCCTCTTCTACCATTCCCAGTTAAACCCTAAAACGCCTGTCAGTTTGTCAAACACATAAGATTACTTCTCCGCAATCTTCACCTTAACCCCAGTCAGTACTCCGGACACTCCTTCCGCATCGGAGCAGCCTCCACAGCATCCCGCCATGGGGTTCCAGACCACATCATCAAAAGACTAGGCAGAGGCAAATCAGCCTGCTTCGCCCGGTATATACCCAATCCTCAAGTAGAGATGGCACAGGCATTCTCCAAATTGGCTCAATGAATACCTGAAAACCAATTAAATATTATACCCCTACCTGAATGTTTTTGCCCCCTTATTTTGGCATACCGGCCATTAGACCAAGGCACACTTTCAGGTCCATTTCATATGGTAAGTCCACACTTCCAGGTCTATTTCCGATGGTAAGTTTTATGTTAACTACAAATGTTATCTATGTCCATATCGGACATAGGGCTCCAACCATAAGTAGGAAGGCCAGTATGGTGGCCTGAATTTATGGGAGGAGCCCGGGGGGTATTTAAGCAGCCCGCTCACCTGTGGTGCTTGTCGGTTTCCTGTGCGCGATACCCACCCTCCCATCCCCATTTCACAGCATTTCTCAACTATTCATTTCATTCATTTCTCTTACAGAATAATCATTTCTTAAACCAGGGTATGCCCCCTTATTTTGGCATACCGGCCATTAGACCAAGGCACACTTTCAGGTCCATTTCATATGGTAAGTCCACACTTCCAGGTCTATTTCCGATGGTAAGTTTTATGTTAACTACAAATGTTATCTATGTCCATATCGGACATAGGGCTCCAACCATAATATATATATATATATATATATATATATATATATATATATATATATATATATATATATATATAAATGGGTGAAGTGGCAACTGGGCAGCAGTGAATGGCTATAATACAAATAGGCAAGGAAGCATAACCGTGCTAAAGCGGTTTTTAAAACGATGTAAAACCCTCATACATGCAGCGATTATATATCACCGACCCCATCCGTTCGCCGGAATCAATCAGGGAAAGATGTTAAGGAATGGTCATGATAGTGACAGACCGCCGTGGTCCTGGATCATCGCGCACTCCCATTCTAACCAACTTGGCAGCAGTATAATGGACACGCAAGAGTATATACAACTGGGACAGGTGCTGGGCAACATTTAAAGAACACTGTGAAATCACCAATAGCGCCTCCTCCCATTGTTCCTCCTCAAAGGGCCCAACATCCTGGTCCCACTGGGATATCACTTTTTGGGTAGAATCTGGTAAGGACAGATTAAGTAGCATAGCGTAGCTGCAGGATATGAAGCCCTTATAAGATGATACCTCTGACATGTAATTAGAAATAGAAGTAGTGTTTTGTACCCATGCATCCACATCATTTTGGGCTTTTATCGCATGCTGAAGTTGGAAGTAGTAGAACTGCATGGACATGGGGAACTGAAATTCAGCCTGAAGAGCAGCAAAGGCTATTTTATATAAGTAGTTAACCCTGTATTGCTGCCATTTTTTACTATAGTGCAATTTCCCTATCTCAGTGTACTGGTCATATTGTGCCATATAGGACTAAACTTAGTAAACCCAGTGACCTCTTGTAGTGTTCTGACTTTATTCCAAATTTTTTGCATTAGGTTATATGTGGAGAATAATTTGTTTGATTTACCGAACTGCAAGGCTTCCAATCCTTTAGCGGCCCCTGTCCCGATCGTAAATTTAAGGAGTTTAGTAGTGGAGTCCGCTAAGTTCATCTCTGGGGCAGGGGCTGAGTTAATCGCTCTGGCTATGTGTTGTAGCTGCTTCCTTAGGCCGCTGAAGCTGTTCCAGTCTCACTCTGGTCGTAGAGGAGTGCCATATTAGAGATTGAAACATAGAGTTAATAATTCGGAACTGTTTCAGTGGGATAACTAGTGGTCAATTATGTAACACGTATAAAATATGGGGCATAAGAATCATTTTTATAAGGTTGATCCTACCTGCTGGTGACATTTTCAACCTGAACCATACCATAATCCTATCGCGACTACGATTAAGTAAAGGGGTGAGATTCAACCTAAGATAGTCTAAAGGGTCCGAAGTGACTTTACCTAAATATTTAATGTTCCAAGATACTGGAATATCAAGGATTATTGTTAGTTGCTGGTCTGGGCGATTATCGAGCAACATGAGTTAGGATTTAGTCCAGTTTACTACCAACCCAGAATAATGACCAAAGGTTTGTACCACCCTCATAGCTTCATTTTATCACGTTGTGGTATCCCCTAAAAGCAGCATGGTATCATCCACATATAACATTAACTTTTAGTAGTTCCCCATACTGAAAGCCTTGGATATTAGGATTGGAATGGATGAGAGCCGCTAAGGGCTCAATGGCCAGAGGGAACAGGAGTGGGGACAAAGGACATCCTTGCCTAGTGCCCCTGTACAAACTGAAATCCGAGGACACTCTACCTGCCTCTCTAATGGCAGCCTTGAGGGCATGGTATAGCAACTGGACCCAAGAAATAAATTCCTCTCCAAACCCAAATTTTTTCAATATGGCCCACAAGTATGTCCACTCAACACTGTTGAATGCCTTGTGGGCGTCTAAAGGTAACAGTGCTCTATCCCCCTGTTGTTGGCCTTTGACTG
Source organism: Lithobates clamitans (assembly GCA_037952925.1). Classification (NCBI taxonomy): domain Eukaryota; kingdom Metazoa; phylum Chordata; class Amphibia; order Anura; family Ranidae; genus Lithobates; species Lithobates clamitans. The sequence goes on from JBBGZY010000438.1 coordinate 22,868,683, forward strand.
CATATTGAAAAAGAGTCTACACAGATTTATTGCTGTAGATTTCCGGGGCATAAACCTTGCCTGATCAGAATGTATGATAGAGGATATCACCCTGTTTAGTCGCACAGCCAGGACCTTCGCCAGAATCTTCACATCATTCTGTAAGAGGGATATGGGCCTATGTGAACCTGGATCCAGTGGATCCTTACCTGGTTTTAATAAAAGTACTATAATAGCTTTGTCATGGACAAGGGGATTCTCCTTAGCTTCTTTGAACACGGCCAATAGCTTTGGTAACATACTGCCAGCATATTGTTTGTTTACCTCAATTGGAATACCATCCTTCCCCAATGCCAAAGTAAGAGGAGCATCCAGTTGATTCCTAGCAGTAACAGATAAAGTAGGGAGGTCCACTGTCTCAAGGTAAGTCTGCAGGGAGTCTGCTGAATAAGCCTCTTTAGACTGATATAGAGTGGAGTAGTAGGAGACCAACTCAGACATAATGAGGTTAGGTGCATTGGTCACTGCTCCCGCCTGATTCCTTATTGCACTAATGGAAGGTGATTTCTGCTGTGAATGGGCAATTTTGGCTAGCAGGTGACCGGTCTGTTCTCCCTCCTCATAGTATACCAGTTTATTAAAGAAGAGTTTCAGCTCTGCCACCGAGGTAGTAAGACGATTAAGTGCCTCACTAGCAGATAGCCATGAGTCTTTGCATTCCTCTGTGGGATCAGAGATAAATTTTGCCTCCAGCTCACTCACCAGTCGCTCCAATCCCTCCCTTTGGGCACAAGTGGCCTGCTTAATCATGTGGATCTCCACACACTCTCTCGATCCTAGAATGGCCCCATGTACTTGCCAGAATTCCCTAATTTTGGTTACTATCTGCGCATGGGATGAAAACAAGTTAAGCCAGAAGGCGTTTCGTTTCCAAGGGGCCCTGGACATAGTCGAGATTGGTGTCAACTCCAGACTAGTAATTACTGGCAAGTGATTAGAGATGCTGCAGACAGCGTAGGTAATCTCCGATACGTACCGGGAGGCTTCAGCTGAGCAAATACTAAGATCTATTCGGGATAGGGACATGTATAATTTAGAGAAGCAGGAGAATGGTTTTCCCCCTGGGTGTTTATCGCCCCACAGATCAGTCCAGCCCACTTCCTTCAAGGGCGTACGGTAAGAGCCACTTACTGAGCTCACTGGGGGATGTTTATCTAGTGCAGGGTCCAAATAACAGTTAAAATCTTCCATGATGTATAGGGGAATATCCTGGGGGCACAACTGATATTCTAGTACTACCTTGAGCACCTGGTGATTGTATGGAGGCGGAACGTGTACAAATGCAAGAATACATTTCAAGGCAAATATACGACATAGCAATATTACATATCTCCCCTCTGCATCCAGCACACATTCTATCTCCTGGTAATCTAAAGAGTTGTGTTTCAGTACACTCACACCATTCGAGTAAGAAGTGTGAGTGGAATGATAGGACCAACCCACCCATGACAGTTTCAAGCAAGAAATTGAATTAGGAGTCAGGCGGGTCTTTTGCAATGAGCAAATGGCAGGTAAGTATTTGCATAGGGAGGTAAATACCATGGTGCGCTTCAGGGAGTCGTGTATCCCTCTAACATTCCATGATATCACCGGAACCATGGCCATTTTAGATCCATTTGTGTAAACATAGCAAGGTAGGTAATAAGCAAATATCCCACATCAAATCGTCATGTAGATAAACAGATGTAAACGTTAACTCTGGAGAAATGTCCTGTAAAGGAGGTAAAGCTCTAAAGAAATGTAATAAAAAGAACAAAACAGAAAAGTGGCATGCCACTACAAAGTCAGGTAGTTCAGCCCATGGAATGTGCCCAAAGGGCAGAACAAGAATCAGAGGCTGCCATTCAATGGCCCCCAGCCTGGTCCGAGGGCTCAGTGATTAGTACCTGTTACATTTCCGGGCACGTCCCAAACCTTGGTAGGACAACCGGTCCTCTTCTTCATATGCTGTGTAGGATCCAAAAGGGACCCAATTCCAACCATAATGAAGAGTAGAAAAAAAAGGAAAACATTTCACTAGGTAGAAAACTTTTTTAGAAAAAACGCTCTTTGTGGGCAAAAGGTATGTATGTTCCCGTCTCATCGTGCAGGCACAGAAGTAGCACAGTGTGATGAGGCCTAGCAAGCCTTCATGTGGAATTCAAAGGTGCATAAAATGGGCTCAGTCGTCTTCCGCCGCCGGCCTCCTGGCCCGATGGAAAGCATTCTCGTTGGCATCCAACCATGCTGATGCATCCGATGCTTTTTCAAAGAAATGTGCTTGCCCCAGTCCTGTGATACGGAGCCTGGCAGGGTAAGCAATTTTTGTAGACGCCTTTTGACTTCTGTAAAGCGGGCCCTGCGTTTCTGCACATCCGAAGAAAAGTCAGGGCAAAACTCCATTAACTGGATGTTTTGCTTTTCCCGGGCCAGTCTCAGAATAATCTCCCTATTTCTGTAGTGTAAAAGCCGAACCAACATTAGTCTTGGTGGATGGCCAGGTGGAAGGGGCTGCAAGGGGACTCTATGTGCTCTTTCAATTGCATACAACGTGGTAAAGGCCTTCTTCCCAAATATCTCAATTAGCCACTGCTCCACAAAGTCCGTGGGGTCTCTACCCTCCACTTTTTCAGGGAGACCCACAATGCGCACATTGTTATGTCTCATTCTATTTTCGAGGTTGTCAGCCCACATATTAACTGTTTTAATCAGCCTGGTATTAGCTTGTGATTCCCTGACTAGAGGAGGGAGCTTGTCCTCTAAGTCACTGATCCTGCTTTCAGCTGCAATTGTTCTTTCCCGGATATTTTTTCAGGTCTTGTCTTATCAGGGTCACTTCCTCTTTCAGGCCACCAAAATAATCTTGTAAAATGTTAACTGAACCAGTACATTTATTGACAGCCCGCAGTATAGCAGCCAGGGTCGGCTGTTCAGTCTCCTCTTCTCCCTCTATCTCCTCATCCTCAGCCTCATAGGTGTGTGTCTCAGGCTGTGTTGAAATGGCTGTCTGTGCCAGGTTCCCTTCCACCTCCTCCTGCCCTGTGTCCTCCCCCTCAGCCCAAGCCTCCGGCTCTGCTTTATCAGCCAAGTCTGCCAGCCCAGAGAGTTTTTGGGCATAGTACCTCATGTCCTTGGGTTGGTTACCAGCGGCCATTTTAGGTGTTTTGGGTGGCTTACTCACTGTGTCCTTCTTCTCCGTGCCACGCGAGCCACGCTGCTGAGGGGCCGTGGCAACGCCATGTTGGATTTCGGGCCGCTCAGTTCCCTCCCTGTTTTTACTGGTAACAATCATTCCGGCAGGACTCCAAACAGTGCAGGTAAGTCCAGATCCAGAACCAACGGGTACCTGCGGAGCCCAGAACTGGATCAAATACAGGGTGACTGGGCACGCCCCAGGGTGTACTGTTTCTAATACACTTCAAGCGTTGTATTAACATGTATATACAGTCTCGTTCGTGTATATATATATATATATATATATTCAAACTTTGGGTGGGTTACTGCCTTTTCCTTATCCTTGCTGTTAAGCTGGAATAGTGTCAAGGTGGACTCCCTGTTCTCCACCAATATCCATTAAAACATAAACGAAGGGACACGTTCTCCAATGCAAATATATGCGAAAGGACCCTAGGATTTGTGGTATCAAGGGGTGGGATCATTACTGCCTGGCAATCCTTCTTGATCCACGTTACAAGTGTAAGGTTGCAGAACTCATCCTTCACAGGGATCAGAGGATGAAACATCTTCAGGAGGCCTTGAAGAAAGGTTTGTGCAATGCATTTCCAGACCCTGGGAGGTTACAATTTCCTGGTGCTGGACAATGTGTTGCTGAGGCTTCATTCAGTCAGAGGAAGAGTGGTGGAGAAGGTGGCCGGCTGACCGATGCCTTTAAACAATTTTTCAGTCCTCAGCACAAAAGTCTGAAAAGAGCAGACTTGGACACCTTCCAAGTCTGAGACAGAGCATCCACTGGGTTACTGGGTCTTGAGGATGGACCACTTTGCAAAACTTGCTCTATATGCAATTGAGCTACTGGCCTGTCTTCCATCTAGCATGCTTTCTGAACACACATTCAGTGCTGCTGGATGGTTTGCAACAGATCAAAGAGTGTGCCTGTCCACAGACTCCGCTGATAGGCCCACATTCATAAAAATGAATCAGTCTTGGATCAGCAGCTATCAAACACCTTATGCTGATGTAACTGATTGAATTTGCTATGGATGTGGGATCCCTTGAAGACTGCCTATGCTGACTATCCTTTTCCTCCTCAATCTTGATGATGCTAGCTTCCAACAATATTTTTGGTTTAGGGCACCACCACCACCATGCAAGGCCAAGTTTTTCTGCCCCTGTTTAACAGGGGCATGTAATTACAATTTTTGATCTAATATTTCACAGCAGGGCCCATTACTACACCCATCAAGAGTATCTGTGAGGGGTTACAGTGTTGTGGCACCACCACCCAAGGCCCAATTTTTCTGCCCCTGTTTAACAGGGGCATGTAATTTTAATTTTTGATATAATATTTCACAGCAGGGCCCGTTCCTGAGCTCACCAAGAGTAACTTCTGGTACCACCAACACCTAAGGCCCAATTTTCTGCAGAGTATATAGGTAAGGCCGTATAGTTATCCGCTGGATAACTTTGGAGACGCTTTTGTGAGTTGGACTCTGAGCAAGGAACTATGAAGGACATCTTGACCCCTAAGTTGAGTAACTGTTTAGTTTACTTAATGTGTACAGATTGTACATGCTTATATTTGTAGGCATATTTTGTAAGCTATAAGTTGTGTTGTATTGTGCATCCTACAGTTTGTATGTGCAGATTTTTCCCTGTTTAGTAAAGCATTGATACACTTCAGAAGTCTAAGCTTCCTTGGTTTTACCACAAGAACCTAATAGATAGATGGAAAGCACAGTAGTACAGAAACTACTTTTTGAGATCGGTGCAGCTCCGCAGATGACATTGACGTCAAATCGCATGTCAAAAGACTCCAGTGTGAACCAGGGCTCATACATGATTACTCCAGGTATACTACACTATATTTGTTACACAACAAAAATGAAGTACCAGTAAGTAACTTGAACAGTATTTGGCTCAAGTAGGCAACAAATTTGGCAAAACGAATATACAGGTGATAACACACAGGCGATTCTCAGACAGCATGGCATAATCTTTCAAACTACTGTACCATATGTCCCAGGAACAAAACAGAGTTGCAGAAAGAATGAACCATACTCTGAGAGTGGAAGAACCATGCTGTTTGATCCAGACATGCCAACCACATACTGGGGGGAGCATGTGGTTGGCAATTGACCGCATGCTATCTCCAAAATCGACTACCAGTAGAATTAACTGAGAAAACTCCATATGAAGTGTGAATTGAAAAAGCCTTGAATTTGAACCATCTAAACATTTTTGGAAGCAAAGCCTACTGTATGTGCACTTCCCAAAAGAAAACGTACAAAAGGGGATGCTTGCGCAAAGGAAAGTGTACTTGTGGGGTATGTACAGTGAATCTCAAAAGAGATACAGAATTCTACACCAAGACACAAAAAAGGTAACCATCTATAGAAGTGTAATTGTCGATGAAACTTCAGTGTGTTCAAAATTTCATGAACTAACACAAATACTACAAACTGAAGGAAATTCCACATCAGTGTCATATGAAGGTAAGCAACAAAGTGGCACAAAAATAGAAATTAACGCAGACAATCCAAATTCTGTAAAAGAAAGCAGGCCACAAGAGGCTTCAATCAGGAAATTCACCAGAAGCAATAAAGGAACCCCAGCATCCCAGCCAAACACCTGTCCTATGTTGCTTGCATAGCATTAAAAACAGAGCCAGATTCATGGGATGAGGTGCAAAGACTTCCAACTCATGAGAAACAAAAGTGGGTCAGAGTATTTGACAAAACCACTTACAAGAAACAGATTTATAGAACTAAGATCCAAAATGGGACTAATAAAAGGAGGATATTCTGACAGTGGTATGTCCCACTGTCAGAATACAATGTCCTGGGGGTAAGGGGGCATTCTTCCATCCACCTTGCTTGTGGGTATTGAGGAATCTTACTTTTCTTTCTGGTTCAATAAAAAAGACCCTGCTATGACCAGCTTTACTTTAAAAGGATTTAAATGCAATACAGGTTCAATATACAGAACAGCGGCGCTTATCTGAGTGCAATATAATATAAAATAATTAATGATGAATTAATTAAGATAAAAAATTTAAATAATTAACTCACAGGGTAAGGGTTAAAATGGCTAGTCACAAGGGGAGGCTCGCTGTGTAGTCCTGATCAAGATTACCTGGTGGTGTGGGGTGCTGCTGCTGTCTTGCTAGCTGCAGGGGTTTCCAAGGTTCCAAGTCAAGCTGGTAGTCGTCTCCCTGTCGGCTGTGAGGTCACTGGATGTGAAGCACAGAGCACAGGGCCCACATCCAGTGACGTCATAGCTGATGGGGAGATGACTGCCAGCTTGACTTAGAGCCTTGGAAACCCTTGCAACTAGCAAGACAGCAGCAGCACCCACACCATCAGCTATCTGGATCAGGACTACACACTGAGCCTCCCCTTGTGACTAGCCATTTTAACCCTTTTAATTTTTTTATCTTAATAAATTCATCATTAATCATTTTAATATACTGCACTCAGATGAGCGCCGCTGTTCTACATCTACAGAGCTACTTCTTCTTCCACAGCTGGCTGCATCTCTAGAGTGCTATATACATCTTTAACCCATCAAACTTGTCCCTAACCCATTCAAGCCTGAACTGAACTTCCCAGGGTCCAAGCTGCCCCCAACCACTGGATTTTATTATCATAATCACCTTTACCTATAGTTTTGTTTCCCACCTATCCGTCTCTCTCCAAGCGCCACTATACTCCCCCCCCCCCCCTCTTCTCGTTCAATATACAGCAGCATAACAAACAACTGTCAGTAACAACTGAGTATCTTTAGGGTTTCAATACAGGAAATTCTAATGAAACTTAGGTTAAACAGGAAATGGGATACTATTATTGCAGTTACAATGGATCTTCCGCCTAAACTGTACTGCACCCCCTTGACAGCGGAAACTGTATTGTTCTGCCCTTTAAAAGACAAGTTATTGTTCAGCGTAATGCATGAAAAAGCCCTTGAGCAGCAATCTTCTCCTTGTAGAAAAGTATTACACTTTAATGCCAGTTACTTGTGAAGAATACCCAGATTAACCTGGAACAAGAAGTGAGCAGAACACTACATTAGTTCTACCAAACCAGCCAAGCTTTGAAAGACCAAGGAATGAAAGGCTTGCCTTGCTGTGCTCTGGGAGTTGAGCTAATCTTTAACTTCAAGATTTTCATTTATTTTTAGAAGGGATTATATGATTTCGATTCTCCTAAGGCTTTAAGTGATTTCTGCCAGTTTTCTTTCACTTGGAAGATGACCCAATAAGAGTCAGGGACACAAAGAGACTCTGAGTTCCATCCTTGGACAGGAGACGCAATACAGACCTTAGCTTTAACATAGTGTACTTTTCTTGATTTGTCTGCCTAAGCTTGACTACTTTATATCCAAACTGTATTGCAAGAAAGAGCTTAAAGTATATATGAATATTAAAGATCCTAAACTGTTTTATACATTATTACCATTATGTAACATCCTCCTTTATGTTATATCAAAATAATAACTGTAAATACCTTATTTTTATCTTTTTTATAGAAGTCATGTGAAAATATTTTTTTTATATTGTGTTCATGGTCAGCAATTGGGGGGTGGAGACTCGTTCAGATAATAGTTTCTGCTGACAACACATCTGGAGGGAACTCTTTTTCTCCATGGAAATAGCCCAAGCATCACCAAATTGTAACCAGGGATAGAGAGATATTGACGTCCCTGGGCACTCCTTGTCTATATGGGATCTGCTAAGGTTCACTAGGGAAAGGGCAGAACCATGGGAGCATCAGTCTGTGATGACAGGGGTTAACTCAGCAAGTGCAAGTTCATCCAGCTTTTGCACAGTGTCCTGCTATTTCATTTGCTAGCTCAACTGTGCATTTCTGTTTACCCCCCCCCCCCCCTCCTCCTACCTATCTTGCCTAACCTGTAAAAAAACTACTTGCATGCTTACCTCTTTTTAAACTGGTCTGGTCACGTGATGCCACAGTTCCAGCTCCCCTGTGTCAGTGAGCAGCTGCTGCATCAGAGAGGAGGAAGTGCCAACAATGGCTGGGCTATAGGAGGCTATGAGTGACATCACGGCTCCTGGAATTTAGAGCTGTTGTCAAGTGCTCCCTGCAGTTGCAGTTAATCATGTGACCAGAGCAGATTAAAAATAGGTAAGTATACAAATGTTTTTTTATAGCGGTTAAGCTGGATAGGTAGGAGTTTTCCATGAGTTGGTCAGCTCCTGTAATTACTTTGCTAGATTGACCAGTAATTGACCAGTAACATTCTGATTTCAATTGTATGTTTTGGTTTTAATGGAGTATGACTTTTTTTCCAGTGTCCATGGATTAAAAGCATATCTAAAGCCAAAAATTTACCTCTCTCAGTTGTTTTAATTTGGGGTGTTCGTGGCAAATTACAAAGCCACAAAACACCCATTAAAAGTCTATGGGAGAAATTAAAAGTGCTAATTTTTAAGGCTTATATGCATGGTATTGTCATAAAAAGTGATTTTAATAATGCTTAAAGTGAAACAATAAAAGTGAAATATTCCTTTAGACTTCGTACCTGGGGGGTGTCTATAGTATGCCTGTAAAGTGGCACATGTTTCCCGTGTTTAGAACAGTCCGAGAGCAAAATGACATTTCTAAAGGAAAAAAAGTCATTTAAAAGTACTCGCAGCTATAATGAATTGTTGGTCCCGACAATACACATAAAAGTCATTGAAAAAAATGGCATGGGATTCCCCCACAGTCTATTACCAGACCCTTTGGGTCTGATATGAATATTAAGGGGAATCTCGAATCCAAACTAAAAAAAAAATTTGTGGGGGTCCCCCCAAATTCTATACCATGCCCTTCAGGTCTGGTATGGATATTAAGGGGAACCCCACGCCAAAATTTTTTTAAAAATGGCGTGGGGTCTCCCACAAAATCCATACCAGACCCTACAGTTCTGGAATGGATTTTAAGGGCAACCCGTGCCAATTTTTTTTAAAAAATGGCGTGGGAGCTCCCAAAAATCCATACCAGACCCTTATCCGAGCATGCAACCTGGCAGACCGCAGGAAAAGAGGGGGAGACAAGAGAGCGCCCCCCTCCTGAGCCGTACAAGGCCACATGTCCTCAATATGGGGAGGGTGATTTGGGGTAGCCCTCCAAAGCACCGTGTCCCCATATTGATGGGGACAAGGCCCTCATCCCCACAACCCTTGCCCAGTGGTTGTGGGGGTCTGCGGGCGGGGGCTAATCAGAATCTGGAAGCCCCCTTTAACAAGGGGACCCCCAGATCCCGGCCTCCCCCCTGTGTGAAATGGTAACCGGGTACAAATGTAGCCCTACCATTTCACATAAATAGTGTGAAAATGGTAAAAATGACATGACACGGCTTGGGACAAGTCCTTTATTAAAAAATAAAAAAATTAAAATGTCCCACAAAGTCTTCTTCCTCTCTTGCTCTGCCGACAGACCGAAAAAGAAAAAAAACCGCGACTGACCCACCTCCATGGGAGGCACCCGCAGTATGATGCATCTTCGCTTTGACAATTCTTTGTAATATAATTCACCGTGTGACCCCGCCCCCCTCTGACACACGAAAAAAATTCAAAGAGAAAGCGCCTCTTAGGTATCAGTGATTTATTTAAATATTAAAAGCATACATGAGCACTTACATTAAGGCTGAGGAGTGAAAGCTTCCATAGAGAACTAGACCCGGTATCGTCAAAACTCCAATAGTGTGGGGCTGGATGGATGCCGGGCGGATGGCCGCGGACCTCCGCTCGGAAGCACCGGCTGTGTGTGCGGTGAAGTCACTTCCGCGTTCCAACAGGTCACATGGGTGATGACGTCACTCGGGTAGTTCAGATTCACAGGGGTCCACTACGCGTTTCTGAGCATGCGCGAAGCTCGTAACGGGCATGCGCGCTCCTTTATCAAGTGTGTATGGGACAGCAAACCAGGAAGCTTAAATAGCTCTATGTGAGAGACAAATACTGATCTGGACCAATCACAGAGAAGGAGCGGACGTATCTAGGAGGATTGAATAACGATAATAGGAGTAAATTCTCTATGGATTTACAAGTTGATATAAAAATGATGATATATAAAAAAAAATGATATATAAAAATAGTAAACTAGTAAGGCTGATAGAATTTATCAAAAGACATAAAAATATAAAATTGAGAGGATTGGAGAAAAATGAATAAATATAAGATATATGAACTATTAGCGAAAATAATACAAAAAAGAGAAAATAATAATAAATAAATAATGAGTAATAAACATGGGAAGATTATGTACAGAAATTGATGTTATATGAAAACATTTATATATAATAAATACCAATATATCATATGAGACAATAAATTATCTGTAATGATAGGAAAACATTACAAAAAATTACAAAAAATTACAGAAAAATGAAAAAAATACACGAAAAATGGGAAAAAAAATATATATAGAAAAATATATATATTAATAGGAGTATAGACTAAAATTCTTATGGTAAGTTATTTATTTTTATTTATGCTATAGCAAAGGCTATCAAGAATAAACTGATACCAAATATGATAAAAAGCATTAAAGGTGATTGGAGGAAAGGAGGGGGAAGGATGAAGGATGGAAGGGGAGGAGGGGCCAAAAATTATGTTAAAGTAGATTCACAGTATGTCACACACGAGGACTTCCCAATGGCTTCTCCGGGGCATCAGAGGGGGGCGAGGCCACCCGTTTATGTAACCCGCCCCCCTGACTACGGGGAAGCCATAGGGGAGTGCTTTTGCTTCAGAGGGGGCGGGGTCACCCGGGAACTTCATGGTGTTGCCCTGCCCTGAGTTATAAAAGAACTGTCAAAGTGAAGACGCGCCATATGGCAGGTGCCTCCCATGGAGGCGGGTCGGTGGCATTTTTTTTCTTTTTCGGTCCTTCAGCGGAGCAAGAGAAGAAAAAGAAGACTTCGTGGGACATTTTTATTTATTTATTTATTTTTTAATAAAGGATTTGTCCCAAGCCGTGTAATTTTTACCATTTTCACACTTTTTTTGTGAAATGGTAGGGCTACATTTGTACCCCGTTACCATTTCACACAGGGGGAAGGTCGGATCTGGGGGTCCCCTTGTTAAAGGGGGCATCCAGATTCCGATAAGCCCCCCACCTGCAGACCCCCACAACCACCAGGCAAGGGTTGTCGGTGCTTTGGGGGGCTACCCAAAAACACCCTCCCCATGTTGAGGGCATGTGGACTGGTACGGTTCAGGAGGGGGGCACTCTCTCGTCCCCCCTCTTTTCCTGAGGCCTGCCAGGTTGCATGCTCAGATAAGGGTCTGGTATGGATTTTTGGGGGGAGCCCTACGCCATTTTTTTTTTTTGGCGCGGGGTTCCCTTTAATATCCATACCAGACCTGAAGGGCCTGGTATGGAATTTGGGGGACCCCCACGCAACTTTTTTTTAAAATTTTGGTACGGGGTTCCCCTTAATATTCATACCAGACCCAAAGAATCTGGTAATGGACTGTGGGGGAATCCCATGCCGTTTTTTTCAATAACTTTTATGTGTATTGCTGGGACCGACAATTCATTATAGCTGCGAGAACATTTAAATTACTTTTTTTCCTTTAGAAATGTCATTTTGCTCTCGAAAGGTTCTAAACACGGGAAACATGCGCCACTTTACAGGCATACTGTAGACGCCCCCCAGGTACAAAATTTAAAGGAATATTTCACTTTTATTGTTTCACTTTAAGCATTATTAAAATCACTGCTCCCGAAAAAACGGACGTTTTTAAAACTTTCTTTTGCATTGATCCATGTCCCCTGGGGCAGGACCCAGGTCCCCAAACACTTTTTATGACAATAACTTGCATATAAGCCTTTAAAATGAGCACTTTTGTTATTCATGTTCGTGTCCCATAAACTTTAACGGTGTTCGCATGTTCGAACAAATTCTGCATGTTCTGCTGCGAACCGAACCGGGGGGTGTTCGGCTCATCCCTACTTGCTTAGGTTTCCATATTTCTATGATTAATACTTCATATACAGATATTTAGAATCTGCATCTAGTGATTGTCTCTGTGTTGAACAAGCCAGTTAGCATCTTTGTAGACCAACTGCTGACATAAAATTAGCCACAAAGGGAGTATGTTTTCAGGCTGACCGATTTACATTAGGAGAAAGGAAAGCAAAGCACAATTACCATGCAACACAATTATGCAAAATGAACTGTCTGCATACATTACAAGCATGCATTATATATATATACATATATATATATATATATATATACACATATATATATATATATATACATATATATATATATATATATATATACATACATATATATATATATATATATATATATATATATATATATATATATATATATATATATATATATATATATATGCAAAATAATTATTTGATGAATAATAGAGAGATGATGATGTGCTGTCACATATCAAAGTGCCAAGTGAAATTAAATAAAAAAGGGAATAAACATCCAATATATCATTAAATGAAAAATAAAAGCTCAAATCAACATGCTCGTGACAGCATTAACATGTGAAGTGATAAGTAAAACAATCCAGATCAGAACACAACAGTGTTAGAAATGACTTATGCCCTGTACACGCGGTCGAACATTGATCGGACATTCCGACAACAAAATCCATGGATTTTTTTCGACGGATGTTGGCTCAAACTTGTCTTGCATACACATGGTCACACAAAGTTGTCGGAAAATCTGATCGTTCTGAACACGGTGACGTAAAACACGTACGTCGGAACTATAAACGGGGCAGTAGCCAATAGTTTTCGTGTCTTAATTTATTCTGGGTATGCGTGGCACTTTGTGCGTCGGATTTGTGTACACACGATCAGAATTTCCGACAATGGATTTTGTTGTCGGAAAATTTTATAGCAAGCTCTCAAACTTTGTGGGTCGGAAATTCCGATGGAAAATGTGTGATGGAGCCCACACACGGTTGGAATTTCCGACAACAAGTTCCTATCACACATTTTCCGGCGGAAAATCTGACCGTGTGTACAGGGCATAAGTCAGTGAAATTACATTTAAACAAATGAGAAGAAAATTGTGATATAAATAACTATAATGTCCAAGTGTAGACACAGCGGTGTCAGGTGTAGTGACTGGAGTAGGTGAATTATCACTTCCAAAATAGGTGACTGGTGTTTAATCCTCTGTACTGGTCGGTGACACCTTAGGGCTCGCTAGCAGCTCACCTCACTGCTGTAAGATAACAGAAAGTAGGCAGATCTTTCCCTAGGTGTCACGATTTCTCCACACCCCTCCATGCATGTTGTTAATGGGAACTTCCTCTGTGAGAATCCTGGGGGTCCTGCTCTACACCACGTGACTTCATCATTCCCTGATGAAGTCACATGGTGTGACAAAACGCATCGGGATTGGGCTACAGGTATACCGGAAGTGATGCAGGAGGACGAGCTCAGCACTCATGGATCAATATCTGTTTTACTGTTTTAAATGTGAGTAACAATTTTGCCATTTTACCAATAAACCTTAGAAAAAATGTACTACACTATTGGAGATTCCTTCCTTATATGTAAAATTGATGAGATTTTGAGGAGAGCATTGGGTAGGACCCCCAGGATTCTCACAGAGGAAGTTCCCCTAACCTTGTTAGAACTATAGGCTGTGTATACCACTAACATGCATGGAGGTGGGTGGAGACATTGTGACACCTAGAGAAAGATCTGCCTACTTTAATGCTGTTGATACTTGACAGCGCAACATCATCTCTCTATGATTCATCACTTTTTTGTAGTAACGGATTTACTAATCAGTGTTTGCAGTTGTTAAGCCACATATCTTAAAGTGTTAGTGCGAGAGCCTCACTTTACATAAAATTAATTATTTGATGCCCTGCAGAATTTGTAAGTTTGACCACTTACAAAGAAATGAAGGGTCTAATATTGTTAACATAGGTGTATTTTAAATGATAGAGACAGAATAGCAACCAAAAATAACCAGAAAAAACACATGATACGAATGTTATAAATTGAGTTACAGTTCAGAGAGTAAAATAAGTATTTGATCCCATACCAACCAACAATAATTCTGGCTCCCATTTTACTCAATGAACTGCAACTCAATTTATAACATTTATATCATGTGTTTCAGGATTTTTGGTTGCTATTCTGTCTCTATCATTTAAAATACACCTACAGTATAATAAAAAATGATAGACTCTTCATTTCTTTGTAAGTGGGCAAACTTACAAAAGCTGCAGGGGTTCAAATAATTATTTTTCTCACTATATATACAGTATCTCACAAAAGAGAGTACATCCCTCACATTTTTGTAAATATTTTATTACATCTTTTCATGTGACAACACTGAAGAAATGACACTTTGCTAAAGTAGTGAGTGTACAGTATAAATTTGCTGTCCCCTCAAAATAACCCAACACACAATTATTAATGTCTAAACCACTGGCAACAAAAATGAGTACAACCCTAAGTGAAAATTTCCAAATTGGGCCCAAAGTGTCAATATTTTGTGTGGCCACCATTATTTTCCAGCAGTGCCTTAACCCTCTTGGGCATGGAGTTCACCAGAGCTTCATAGGTTGCCACTGGAGTCCTCTTCCACTCCTCCATCATGACATCACAGAGCTAGTGGATGTAAGAAACCTTGCGCTCCTCCACCTTCCGTTTGAGGATGCCCCACAGATGTTCAATAGGGTTTAGGTCTAGAGACATGCTTGGCCGGTCCATCACCTTTACCCTTAGCTTCTTTAGTAAGGCAGTGGTTGTCTTGGAGGTGTGTTTGGGGTCGTTATCATGTTGGAATACTGCCCTGTGGCCCAGTCTCTGAAGGGAGGGGATCATGCTTTGCTTCAATATGTCACAGTACATGTTGGCATTCATGGTTCCCTCAATGAACTGTAGCTCCCAAGTGCCGGCAGCACTCAGACAGGCCCCGGACAATGACACTCCCACTACCATGATTGACTGTAGGCAAGACACCCTTGTCCTTGTACTCCGCACCTGGTTACTGCCACACACGTTTGAGACCATCTGAACCAAATATGTTTATCTTGGTCTCATCAGACCAAGCAACATGGTTCCAGTAATCCATGTCCTTAGTCTGCTTGTCTTTAGCAAACTGTTTGCGGGCTTTCTTGTGCAACATCTTTAGAAAAGGCTTCCTACTGGGACGACAGCCATGCATACCAATTTAATGCAGTGTGCGGCGTATGGTCTGAGAACTGACAGGCTGACCCCCCACCCCTTTAACCTCTGCAGCAATGCTGGCAGCACTCATACGTCTATTTCCCAAAGACAACCTCTGGATATGATTCTGAGCACGTGCACTCAACTTCTTTGGTCGACCATGGCGAGGCCTGTTCTGAGTGGAACCTGTCCTGTTAAACCGCTGTATGGTCTTGGCCACCATGCTGCAGCTGAGTTTCAGGGTCTTGGCAATCTTCTTATAGCCTAGGCCATCTTTATGTAGAGCAATAATTCTTTTTTTCAGATCCTCAGAGAGTTCTTTGCCATGAGGTGCCATGTTGAACTTCCAGTGACCAGTATGAGAGAGTGAGAGCGATACCACCAAATTTACCACACTTGCTCCCCATTCACACCTGAGACCTTGTAACACTAACGAGTGACATGACACTGGGGAGGGAAAATGGCTAATTGGGCCCAATTTGGACATTTTCACTTAGGGGTGTACTCACTTTTGTTGCCAGCGGTTTGGACATTAATGGCTGTGTGTTGAGTTATTTTGAGGGGACAGCAAATTTACACCATTATACAAGCTGTACACCCATTCTAGTAAAGTGTCATTTCTTCAGTGTTGTCACATGAACAGATATAATAAAATATTTACAAAAATATGAGGGATGTACTCAGTTTTGTGAGATACTGTATCTCTGGCCATTGAAATTCAAAAAAATGCTCAAACGCTAAAGGCTTCTAGTGCTTAGGCACATTTAGACACGTTTGCATGCTTTTACCCACATGCCTTTTACACACATTATAGTGTGCATGGACTCATAGGCTAACATGAAGGAACGTTAAGCAACAAAGAAAAAAAAAGCTTGAAAGCTTGTAAAAGCTGCATTTTGGAGCTCAAATGTTCATGATTAAGTGTACCGATAATTTTTTAGTAATCAACTGTACTGCCCTGGCAGGGTGTCATTACACATTATTGCATACTAAACCACTCTAATGCCATGATGCACTGATGTTACCCAAACATGGCAGGCCTTGACCTCATTGCACATGAACAAGGAAATATCCTTCTGGGAGATAAAGGTGCTAGTCAATGTAGGCCTTGCATAAGGGCTGTGACAGGCAGGTAGTGGTACATAGGTACTCAATGGTGAAAGGCAAAAGTTAAGGCCCTAGGCTTCTGCCTAGAATGCCCATGAAGTAATTCATACTCACTGTTAATATAGGAACTGATACCATGGCACTGTTTTGGTAGGATCGTATTACAAAGACTACAAGACCAGCTTGGTTCCTCAACTTTTCTTTCACTATTTTATTATCAATGTGCACTTCATAACAAGTTATAAAAATCATACATTAACTAACACATTTTCAATGTATCCAATGTGTAAAAAATACAATTAGTGTAAAGTCTGATATTTTATAAATGTGCTTTATTTTGCACTCAAGGCTAATGTAAGCATTAGTTAAATTATGTATTTGTCTAATGCATATACTGTATATGTATGTACTCTATCCACAAATGTATGTTTCAGAATTATAATCACCAGGAAGTCTCTTGTGGAATGAGGCTGATCTGTCAAAAATAGGAAGCATCCTTTCGTTTAGAGTTATATGGCATTCTTCAGACAGATGCTGCAAGACAACAAAAAGAGAAAAGGATAGTTAATGCATAAGCCTCAGGGTTGTCTCAGTCAGAAAGGCTCACACCAATACATCCATAGTGTAGATTGCCTCTGGCAGCCAACATCACAGCTTGTTCATGTACTTCTCCCAGCAGCATTGGAATAGGACGGGACTCTCCAGCAGCTGGACAGCTCATTCTCTTGACAGAAACTGTTTGTCCTTAAGATACACAGCTGCCTGTGAGCGTATTTGAAATGGAAGAACAACGGGGTGGCATACAAGAATTGCTATAAGCACATTTGGTCTATACCTAAATAAATTCATCACTGTAAACAAGTTCTTATATGAGCTGATGTGTCTTGCTAGGCATGTTCCTACACAATGCATCTGCACAATAGGAGACTTACTTATGACAAAATGCATGTACTTTTATTCAAAATATTAACTTTGCATGGTTGCACACCTCAGTCCAGTTAAAGCTTGCTGGAATTTACTGTATACACAAGGGGAAAAGTTCATTTTCCTAAATAAAAAAACCTGTGCTGAGAGAAATACAAAGCCATTGCCTTTGCTGAACTCCCTCTGTAAATACTGGTCCAGAGGCTGTCATACTCTTCCTGTGGCTGCAATACTTTCAAGTCAGTGACCTGGAACAAGCTTGCAATGACTAAAGACAGAGTTAAATTGGAACTCCACATCGAAAACAGAAGGTATTAACATGATTTTGCTTCAAGCAGAATTATAAAAACAAGGGATTTATAGCTCACCCCAGGGTAGTGGGCAAATACAAAAAAAAAGACAAAAAAAATATGGGTGCCTCCCTCCCCCCCAATATATAAGCCTCATCCCATTTGGCCTAGGAGAGACCCTTAAAGCCTGTTTAGGTAGTTAATCAGTTGTGTTGCCTTTCCTCTTAGTTACATCATACCACATTCCCGGAAGGGAACAAGGACTGGCTGCCACTGGACAATGGATTTGGTTAAGAATCATTCCCTAAAAGAAACCCGGCATTATATCTATTTTTTAGGTTTTGGGTACTGAAAGCATTTGCTTGACACTGGCCATCTATGCTTAGAGCAGTTTTTTTGTTAATTTTTTTTAGTAACATGCCGTTGCATCATTTGAAAAATGCAAAAATAGTGTGTACCTAAGCCACCTCACGTTTCACCACTTAGATTCACTGCACCTTTCTATCCCCAAAGAGAAAAAGTTAGGCATACACCAATTAGGCCTATTACGCCCAAAATAATTCCTGTTTCTGGCAGCTCTCTCAGTAGACATTGAGAGCACCTAATATATACAGGGAGAAGCAGACTTCGAAGCTCAATATCCAGGTTGCAGCAATTATATCGGATGTTCTCGGTGACATTAGTGTTCATTGCACAAGGATCAAATGCTCACTTAAGTGAGTGCAATGTTAATTTAATTCCTAGTCATTTTAAACCTAACCTGACACTTGAGTAAGTGTGAAGGAGCGCCTGGTAATAGAAGATGATTACAGTGCTGTTCCCCTGTAACTCGTTGGCTCTACCTGTAACCTTTTCATCTTCAAAAAAGTTCTAAAATAAACAATCAGGTTAGACAATCTTCAATTACCAGGCGCTCATTCATATTTACTCAATAGTCAGTTAGTGGCAGTATGTTTTTGGCAAGAAAAAAAGGTTCTATATTTAGTGTCAATGCGAGCATAGTGTCATATGTTTAGACATTTTTATATGCGTTTATATAGATTACAGATCATCTTTCCAAATATATTTGCTATCAATTGTTTATCCGTTTACTGCCTTACTAGCCCTAAAGAAGGAGGAGGCTGTTCCCCTGAGACACATTGGCTCTACTTGTAACCTTTGCATCTTCATAACGTTCTAAAGTAACACACCAAGTAAGATGATCATCTGTTACTGGACACGTCTTCATACTTACTCAAGTTATTCCAGCTGAAAAGGCATTGTCATCCTATCAAAAAGGTAGCAGCTCTAAGATCTCAACAGAGTCCACTACCACTGCCGATCTTTGGGGTATCAGCTCTCCAGAAGAGACTCCCACCATATTTATTGCATAGGTATCCACCAATAACTTGTTTGTTGGTTTACCAGTCCAGCGTGGTCTTCCACATACACCAAAAACTAGCTGACACTAACACTGCCACTAACTGACACTTTTACCAATGACACTGACACTAACTAGCACTGCCACTAACTGACACTGACGGTAAGTGGTACACTGCCACTAACTGACACTTTTCACTGACACTGACACTTACACTGACACTAACCTACACCTACACTGACACTAACATTGACACCTAATGTACATTGACATTATCACTTACTAAACTAGATAAAGTCCGGAGCTAGTTCATCTTTATTTAATTATTTTAACATACTTCAGTAGCAGGAAGGAATAGATACAATGTATCTTTTCCAACCCACTAGAGGAGTAGTCTGACGTTTCTCCTCTTTACAGAGGAGGAACAACATTGGGGCAAGCTACAAGGTGAAAATTCACTGTGATAGCCAATCACAGTCTATCACAGCGATCATGTGATTGGGATCCAGTTCCCCCTGGATCCTAATGGTTAGTAAGAGAGCCGAGGCTGTCACTTAGGAATACTTACTTGAATTCCATCACGATCCAGTGATGTGCAGAAAAGTCTCAGCTCTCCAGGGACTCTCCCTCCTCGTTGGCTGAGAGATTGAGCCAATGAGAATAGAGAGGGGCGGGGACGAGCCAAGGCACCATGTCTGAATGGCCTCAGAGAGCAGCGGCTTGGGAGTGAGCCTGCTCGGGTGCCCCCACAGCAAGCTGTTTGCTGTGGGGGCACTTGGCAGTAAGGTAGAGCCAGGAGCACCAGCGGGAGACCCGAGAAGAGAGGATCGGGGCTGCTCTGTGCAAAACCACTGCACAGAGCAGGTAAGTATAACATAGTTGTTAATTTAAAAAAACAAAAACTTGACTTTAATATTTAATATATGGAGTTGCATAAATTATGTAGATGCTGTTTTGTGAACAATTAGAGCAAAATGCATTTCTATCAGAATTTTTTACTATTTTATTCTAATAAAAACAGGAAAGTAAAAACATATGTAAAGTGATAAGAATAGCGCTAATCCACACACAAAAAATTTTACAATCTGAAATGGTGAATACTACAAATTATAACACGTGTATATATGTGTTTAAACCAATTGTTCAACATTTGTATGTGTACGTGTATATGTGTTAAACCAATTCAATATGCAATATCTATAAAGTGCTGGTGCTTAACTGGTTCCCGACCGGCTCACATACTTTTACTGTGGCACAATGGCACCGCTGCACGAAATCCTGTACGGGTACAGGGTTCCCTTTAACCCCCTCCCGACCAGCGCACGCCGATGTACGTCGGCAGAATGGCACGGCTGGGCAAATGGACTTGCGCACCGCCGGCGGCGAGCACATGCGCCGGCCCGGGAGCTCAATGAGTCGGGTCGCGGGTCCCGTGGACTCGATCGCAGCGGGGATACCCTCGATCGCCTCACGGAGAGGACGAATGGGGAGATGCTGATGTAAACAGCATCTCCCCCGTTCTGCCTAGTGACAAGTGTCACTGATCACAGCTCCCTGTAATCGGGAGCGGTGATCAGTGTAATGACACTGCTAGCCCATCCCCCTACAGTTAGTAATCACTCCCCTAGGACATACTTAACCCCTCCCCGCCCCCTATTGGTTAACCCCTTCACTGTCAGTGTCATTTACACAGGAATCAGTGCATTTTTATAGCACTGATTGCTGTATAAATGACAATGGTCCCAAAAATGTGTCAAAAATGTCCGACATGTCCGCCATAATGTCGCAGTCACAATAAAAATCGCTGATCGCCACCATTACTAGTAAAAAAAAAAAAATATTAATAAAAATGCCATAAAACTATCCCCTATTTTGTAAACGCTATAACTTTTGCGCAAACCAATCAATAAACGCTTATTGTGATTTTTTTTTACCAAAAATATGTAGAAGAATACGATTGGCCTAAACTGAGGAAAAAAAAATTTTTTTATATATTTTTGGGGGATATTTATTATAGCAAAATGTAAAAAATAATGCGTTTTTTTCAAAATTGACGCTCTTATTTTGTTTATAGCGCAAAAAATATAAATCGCAGAGGCGATCCAATACCACCAAAAGAACGCTCTATTTGTGGGGGAAAAAGGACGTCAATTTTGTTTGGGAGACATGTCGCATGACCGCGCAATTGTCAGTTAAAGCGACGCAGTGCCGAATCGCAAAAAAGCTCTGGTCAGGAAGGGGCTAAAATCTTCCGGGGCTAAAGCGGTTAAGAGCCGCCTGAGGGCGCACTGCATGGTGGGAAATGTCATGCACATGGCCGGCGGGCGTGATCGCTGCCGGCCACGCACGATCGCGTGCATGAGAGCCAGCAGAGGGATTTGTGTGTGTAAACACACAAATCCCTGTTCTGTAAGGGAAAAGGAGACATATCGATTGTTCCTACTAAGTAGGAACAATAATATGTCTCCTCCCACAGTCAGTCCCATCCACATACAGTTAGAACACACAGAGGGAACACACATTTAACCCCTTGATCGCCCCCTAGTGTTAACTCCTTCTCTACCAGTGACATTTACACAGTAATCAGTGCATATTTATAGCACTAATCACTGTATAAATGTCAATGATCTCAAAAATGTGTCAAAAGTGTCCGATCTGTCTGTCGCAATGTCGCAGTACTGCAAAAAATCACAGATCACCGCCATTACTAGTAAAAAAAATAAAGTAATAAAAATGTCATAAAAATGGCAAAAATCTTTCCCATAGTTTGTAAATGCTGTAACTTTTGCGCAAACCAATCAATATACGCTTATTACGATTTTTTTACCAAAAATGCATTGGCCTAAACTGATGAAGACATTTTTTTTTTATTTTGGGGATATTTATTACAGCAAAAAGTAAATAATATTGTTGGTTTTTTATTTGCAAAATTGTCAGTCTTTTTTTGTTTATAGCGCAAAAAATGAAGACCGCAGAAGTGATCAAATACCACGAAAAGAAAGCTCTATTTGTGGGAAAAAAGGACACAAATTTTGTTTGGGTACAGCATTGCATGACCACGCAATTGTCAGTTAAAGCAACACAGTGCCGTATCGCAAAAAATGGCCTGGTCATTAAGGGGGCAAATCCTTCCAGGGTTGAAGTGGTTAAAAAAAATGTATAATACATTAGGGAAGACTACAAAATATAAAAGATATAATTGTCGAAACTGAGACATGAATAAAACCTTCTGTGATTTAGGGAGAAAAAGGCCTGGGGAATCAAATGATTAATGAGAGGGACAGCCTCAGAAAAATACTGCCCAGTTTCCATCTGTCAGTCATAAAAGGACCCTCTCCCCACTGTATGGCATTTGTAAAAAAAATCAAAAAAAGTCCCCCATAGCAGTACACAGCTTCCCATGCCTTTCTGTTGGCAGTAGTTTGCCATTTAGCCCAAAAAATGGCCAGAACGTACTAACAGGATTTACCCCTAAAGACATCAAAGAGATTTCCACTAAGTTTGGATTTACGGAATTTCATACAGGATTTGCTGAACCCTTGGTAAATCAAATGCAGAAAGATAAGCTCATTTCTACCCACCAAGTCAATGCTTAGCTGTATTGAAGGCATAGCATTCGAATGGCAGCCAGGGGTTGTAAAGGTAAAAAATTTTTCACCTTAATGCATTCTATGCATTAAGGTGAAAAAACTTTTGACAATACCGCCGCCCCCAGCCCCCCCGTTTTACTTACCTGACGCCTCGAATCTTCGCTGCTCGTTCTCGTCATCTTCATTGCAGCTCAGCCTGGTCGCTGATTGGCTGCAGTGGATGGATTGAAAGCAGCGCAGCCATTGGCTCGTGCTGCTGTCAATCACATCCGATGACGCGGCGCGCCGGGGGGCGGGGCCGAGTGATACAGCGAGCGGCTATAGCCGCCGGCTGTATCGCGGGAGCACGCCCGCAAGCACTCACCACAATGCGAGGGAGCTCGCATTAAGGTGGTGAATGCATGCGGGGAGGAGCTGAAACAGCCGCAGAAGACCAGGTTCGGGGCCACTCTGTGCAGAACGAGCTGCACAGTGAAGGTAAGTATAACATGTTTGTTATTTTTTTTTTTTTTTAAATTACCTTTACAACCCCTTTAAGACATTTTCAAAGGAGAGTTCAGCAAAAAATTTCTAATTACAAGTGTCTAATTTTTTTAGTAAAGGAAAGTAAAAAATATCTTCATCAGGAGTGATCTCCACTGACATGTTCTTGCTCAGACACCTGTTTGGAAAATTATCTGGGTCACAAAAGCACACACAGAGCTTATTGCCTTTACAAAAGCTTCCACAACCCTTGCCTTAGAAGTTCACTTAAGTTCATATGATCATTTATTCTATTGAGAGTCTGGTAAATGTATCCAAGGTCAGCAAGACCTCAGAAACACAAGGATCTCGCTCTGCTCTGCAGGTTTGCACTGGTTTGCAGACTGATCAGTCATTCTTTGATATATTAATATCTGCACAGAGGATGGCAGAATCACACAGATAAGCAATATTATAAGAATGTGTTACAGTTCTTGTTGGTTGCTAATATAGGCAAATGTATGCTTTTGTATTAGGCGGTTCAAAAACCTTCTGAAATGAAGATATTATATCCCATTTTTTAAACCTTATTTTTGCTTGGTTTAAAGGTAGCTTTTCCTGGATAACACAGAAGCTGTCACTGCTAACTTCTCCTTGTGCAAAGGCTAATTGCCTAGCTGTCATGATTGCCCTATTTTGCTTCAAATCTTTGAATCTCTAATTTAGAACAAGTACGCAAGTAATGCCGCGTACACACGACCGGTTTTTCCGTCAAAATAAACTCTGACACTTTTTTTGATGGAGTTCCGCTGAAACGGACTTGCGTACACACGATCACACCAAAGTCCGATCGTTTAGAACGCGGTGAGCTACAACACGTACGACGGCACTAGAAAAAGGAAGTTAAATAGCCAGTAGCCAATAGCTGCCCTTGCGTTATATATGGTCCGTCGGAATAGCATACAAACGGTTTTCCCGGTAGGAGTTGATTCCGTTGGAAAGATTTAAAACATGTTCTATTTCTAGGTCCGTCAGAATTTTCAAAAGAGAAAGTCCGATGTAGCCCACACACGATCAGAATATCCCGATGAAATTATTACGTCAGGACCTTTTC
The DNA here is from genome assembly GCA_037952925.1 of Lithobates clamitans. Lineage (NCBI taxonomy): Eukaryota > Metazoa > Chordata > Amphibia > Anura > Ranidae > Lithobates > Lithobates clamitans. The sequence goes on from JBBGZY010000438.1 coordinate 22,892,910, forward strand.
TGCCGGAAAGTCCGGTCGTATGTACGTGGCATAAGGATTTTTGACCTTCCCCTGATTTCCCCAGTAATGCACATGTGCATGCGCGTTTCAAGTCAGAAAAGCCAGATGGTTCCCCATTAAGAAGATGAAGTTTACTTAAAGAGTAACTTTTCTCATAACAATTGATACAAAATAATGTTCTTTAGCAAAGTACATACATTCCACATTAATAATTGTGCAACCAAAATTAGTTTGTGCTGTAAATTGCCTCCAGCATTTCTTTCTGTTTCTACTTGTTGGAGGCTGCCATTTTGTTGAAGTCCATTGCCCCTAAAGTTAAAGCAGAACTGAACCCTCCTATGCTTTTCAGCCAAAAAAGTTGCCATCTGTTTGCTCTGCAACTGCCATGGTGGTGCACATGTGATCAGTTTTGATGCCAGCCATTTGATGGTTTGACAGTTTCAGTGAGAACACAAGCAAATGTGTTTTTTAAAAAAACTGTTTAATCAATGGGTTTAGTTCTGTTTAATCTTTAGGCTGTCAGAGCAGAGCAGAGCAGGATATTACTGGATTTCAAACAGTATACTTACTTATTTTTAATGTTTTACATAGCTATACCTGCAACAAGGTGCTTTGGGGTGGTGGGGGCAAATTCTAATCATTTGGAAAAGTTGAAATTCATTCAAAAATTAATAAATGAAATGAATTTTTATGAAAACGAAACTAAATGTAACGGAAACAAAACAAATTTTGACACCAAACGTAACTAATTCCATAATGAAACAAAATTTGTAACATAATGAATCTATCCGAAATGAAACAAAAATTCTTTTTCCATTCTGCACATGAATAGCGGCTGCCCTGCTGGCAGGAGGCTGGCCATGAGCATGATTCAGAGAATATTCTGCATTCTCTAAATTAATGCAAAGCGTTCTCTGATTGGATTTTTGTAATCTTGCAAAAGCAGATCCTTGTGGTCTTGAACAGTTAATGTAGGACATCTAAGTTTGAGTTTGAATTCGATAAAAAGGAAGGGACGTACCTCCCTGTACTAAAAGTACTGGCTAGCAGTGATTGTTTCTATAACTAGCAAATTTTAATTAAAACTTGCAGTGCTGGTGGCGAGTGACAGTCAATTGCTTCAAAAATTATGCTTTATACTTGATTTTCAAATGAAAATATAATAGTTTTATGTCAATTACATTTTTTGGAAAAGTATATTGATTTCTAAGCTGTATTATAGTATTAAATATTTGCATACAATCCTTATTTTACATAAAAACGTTAAATAGGTGTCGTCCTCAAGAGTAAAAAAGCCAAAGTGTTGCATGCTTACTTATACAGTATTTACAGTGCAGCTAACTTGTTTTATCTGCTTTGTATTTTCTTGTTTTACTCCCTGTTTCGAATTCATTTTGTAAAGCGCTGCGCAAACTGTTGGTGCTATATAAATCCTGTATAATAATAATAATAATAATAATTAGTAATATTGAATTCTCTGATACTGGCAGTCTGCAAGCCAGAGGGTTAACGGCTCAGCTATGTCTTCTGTGCTTTTCTCTCCTCTCGCACTTTGTTCCCTCTCCCAACCTTTTGGCTCTATGCAGCAGCTCAGCTTTCTCCCTCCTTTCCCTCCCATGCTCCTCCCCTTCCTGGCATTTTGGCTTTATAAGCCCATCACTTCCCTTCACTGTTCATGCCTTTGAAAAAGAGGGCAAAGTCCCTGAAAACACGTCATGCACATCCTGTCTCCTGACATCCAGCAGCCGCTCGGTCTCGGTCTCTGTTTTCTCAACAATGCCTACAGCCTCACACTGATTACAGCAGCTTGGTCTCAGGTGTTCCCTATCCATGCTGTCTCATGCTAACTTCAATGCAAGTGTGCTGCTTATTTTGATAAAATGTTTTTTATTTGATACTGACCTCAGCACCCTGCTGTTCGTTTTCTTCTACATTGAGGTGATCCTACCCAGATCTTCTGCGGGAGCTGCAGAGGTTCCAGCCTCGGTCCCTTCTCCTGTCTATTCCTCTACGCTGTTAATGGTCTACAGATACAGATGAAAGTTCTAATGGACAAAGGGACTTTGCAATTCTCCTAGGAGTGTCGTATGTACTTTGTACTTGTACTTGCTGCTTCTCCTTCCATTGTTACCAGCTGAGGGAGGGACAAGACCTGTAATTGCTGTCTGCAGTAGAGAAAAATAAGGTATTTCACTGTTCCAGGGCTGTGTAAATTTTTGACATGGATGGACAGAAATACACATCCTTTGACAAGGTATTTCATATGTGTAATTAGCCATTCAGCTTAAAATATTCATTTGATGTTGCATTTAACCCGATCACAAATACATTTAAAAAGTGTAACTTGAAAATAATTAAAGTGGTTTTAAACCCCAAATTAAAAATGTATTATATTGCAGCTTACTAATCATTAGAAGTGGTGGCTGCATTTGTTTTCTTTCTTTGGCTTTTCTGATCTGATCAGTAAAACACACCTCATCTTTTAGTGAGACACAACTCTGGAGGATAGGGATGAGCTTCGTGTTCGAATCGAATGCATGTTCGACTCGAACATTGTGTGTTCAGTTGTTTGCCGAATTACGAGGATATGGGCCATTCGTGACAAATTCGAGTGGCGCTTCACGGCCCATAATTCACTGCGGCATCGCAGTGCATTGCTGGCTGATGATTGGCCAAGCATGCACTGTGACCCGCATGCTTGGCCAATCACAGCGCCGTCTGTACAGAGAGCCGTAATTGGCCAAAGCCAGGATGGCTTTGGCCAATTATGGCTCAGGGGGTTTAGTACACGCCCCACACTATATAAGGCCGCCTGAACGGCGGCCCTGTGTAGTGTGTTCCGGCGTTGAGAGAGAGATAGATAGACAGAGAGACAGTGTCATTTGATTTAAGTTAGATAGAGTAGGCAGGCGAGTCAGTTAGCTGCACTTACAGTATATTGTGTATATATACATCCTAGGTGTTGTATATATACATATATATATATATATATATATATATATATATATATATATATACACTGTATTCAGTTTAGCTAGATCCGTTCCTGTTATTCTCCTCCTACTACTGACAGGCAGGCAGGTGTTATTACAGTATTTACAGCTACCTGAAGAAAATTGCTGGTGTTCTTCTGATCCTATTAGTCCAATTAGCTACAGTATTTACAGTTAGTATAGTGCGTCGTCTGCACAGTGTGCACCTAAAGCTACCTGAAGAAAATTAGTGGTGTTTTTCTGATCCTATTAGTACAGTACCGCAGGCAGCTGCAGTATTTACAAGTTAATGTAGTGCGTCCTCTGCACAGTGTGCACCTAAAGCTACCTGAAGAAAATTAGTGGTGTTTTTCTGATCCTATTAGTACAGTACAGCAGGCAGCTGTAGTATTTACAAGTTAGTGTAGTGCGTCCTATGCACAGTGTGCACCTAAAGCTACCTGAAGAAAATTAGTGCTGTTCTTCTGATCCTATTAGTACAGTATCGCAGGCAGCTACAGTATTTACAGGTTAGTTTACGCAGTCCTCTGCACAGTGTGCACCTAAAGCTACCTGAAGAAAATTAGAGGTGTTCTTCTGATCCTATTAGTACAGTACCGCAGGCAGCTGCAGTATTGACAAGTTAGTGTAGTGCGTTATCTGCACAGTGTGCACCTAAAGCTACCTGAAGAAAATTAGTGGTGTTCTTCTGATCCTATTAGTACAGTACCACAGGCAGCTGCAGTATTTACAAGTTAGTGTAGTGCGTCCCCTGCATAGTGTGCACCTAAAGCCCCTTCTGATCCTATTAATACCACAGGCAGGCAGATACAGTATTTACAGTTAGTGTACTGTGTCCTCTGCACAATATGCACCTAAAACTACCTGTAGAAAATTAGTGGTGTTCTTCTGATCCTATTAATACCACAGACAGGCAGCTACAGTATTTACAGTTAGTGTACTGTGTCCTCTGCACAGTGTGCACCTAAAGCTACCTGGAGACAATTGCTGTTGTTCTGCTCCTAGTAATACCACAGGCAGGCAGCTACAGTATTTACAGTTAGTGTACAGTGTCCTCTGCGCAGTGTGCACCTAAAGCTACCTGAAGAAAATTGGTGGTGTTCTTCTAAACCTATATTAATACCACAGGCAGGCAGCTACAGTATTTACAGTTAGTGTACTGCATCCTCTGCACAGTGTGCACCTAAAGCTACCTGAAGAAAATTGCTGTTGTTCTGCTCCTATTAATACCACAGGCAGGCAGCTACAGTATTTACAGTTAGTGTACTGTGTCCTCTGCACAGTGTGCACCTAAAGCTACCTGAATACAATTGGTGGTGTTCTTCTGATCCTATATTAATACCACAGGCAGGCAGTTACAGTATTTACAGTTAGTGTACTGTGTCCACTGCACAGTGTGCACCTAAAGGTACCTGAAGACAATTGCTGGTGTTCTCATGCTAATAATACTACAGGCAGGCAGTTGATTCTGCTAGCTGCAGTATCAGTATATATATACATCCCAGTTTTGTGCAGCTACATCTCACTGCAGGCCATTAGTATGTCTGGAAGGCCAACAAGGAGAGGCAGACAGTCACAAGTCAATAAAAGAGGGCAAGCAGGCTCTGTGTCTAGAGGCAACAGTGCTGGTCATGGAAACGGTGCATCCTCATCAGCACGTGGCCGTGGGACATGCTTGTCCTTTTTTTCGGCAGCTGGCCGTGTTGAGCTGCAACATGCAGAAGACTTGGTAGAGTGGATGACCAAGCCATCCTCATCCTCCTCATCCTCTCTCACCCAGGCTTAGGGTACTTTGTCTGGCATAGCAGCTGCCAACGCGGCCTCTTCCCTCGGCTCAATGGCATCAGTCACTCCTTCCCTAGCCCACCATGTCCTCCTGAGGAGTCCCTCAAACTGTTTGACCACAGTGTTGGGTACATGCTCCAGGAGGATGCCCAGCGTTTTGAAGGCTCAGATGATGGTACCCAGCTAGAGGAAGGCAGAGGAAGGCAGTAACGTGAGCCCAGAGAGAGGGGGTGCCCAAGAAGGACAGCAATCTGACAGTCATGTTCCCCCAGCTGCAGCATACTGCCAGCTAGGGATGAGCCGAACACCCCCCTGTTTGTGCAGGATTTATTTTATTTTGTTTCTCTTAATTCAATACGAATACAAGAAGTTCGCACCAGAACTTGCGAACAGGCGAAAAATTTGTTTGAACACGCAAACACCGTTAAAGTCTATGGGACACGAAGATGAATAATTGAAAGTGCTAATTTTAAAGGCTTATATGCAAGTTATTGTCATAAAAAGTGTTTGGGGACCTGGGTCCTGCCCCAGGGGACATGGATCAATGCAAAAAAAAGTTTTAAAAATGGCCGTTTTTTCGGGAGCAGTGATTTTAATAATTTTTAAGGCTTATATGCATGGTATTGTCATAAAAAGTGATTTTAATAATGCTTAAAGTGAAACAATAAAAGTGAAATATTCCTTTAAATTTCGTACCTGGGGGTGTCTATAGTATGCCTGTAAAGGGGCGCATGTTTCCCGTGTTTAGAACAGTCTGACAGCAAAATTACATTTTAAAGGAAAAAAAGTCATTTAAAACTATTCACGGCTATTAATGAATTGCCGGTCCGACAATAAACATAAAAGTTCATTGATAAAAACGGCATGAGAATTCCCCACAGGGGAACCCCGAACCAAAATTTAAAAAAAAAATGACGTGGGGGTCCCCCTGAATTCCATACCAGGCCCTTCAGGTCTCGTATGGATATTAAGGGGAACCCTGGCCAAAATAAAAAAATGGCGTGGGGCCCCCCTCAAAAACTATACCAGACCCTTCAGGTCTGGTATGGATTTTAAGGGGAACCCCACGCCAAAATTAAAAAAAAAACGGCGTGGGGTCCCCCCAAAAATGTATACCAGACCTTTATCCGAGCACGCAACCTGGCAGGCCGCAGGAAAAAAGGGACAAGAGAGCGCACCCCCCTCCTGAACTGTAACAGGCCACATGCCCTCAACATTGGGAGGGTGCTTTGGGGTAGCCCGGTGGTTGTGGGGGTCTGCGGGCAAGGGGCTTATCAGAATCTGAAAGCCCCCTTTAACAAGGGGACCCCCAGATCCTGGCCCTCTCCTCGTGTGAAATGGTAAGGGGGTACAAAAGTACCCCTACCATTTCACAAAAAAACTGTCAAATATGTTAAAAATGACAAGAGACAGCTTTTGACAATTCCTTTATTTAAATGCTTCTTCTTACTTCTATCTTCTATCTTCCTTCGGTTTCTTCCTCCAACTTCTTCTTCTTCTGGTTCTTCCTCCGGTGTTCTCGTCCGGCATCTTCCTCCACGGCGTCTTCTTATCTTCTCCTCGGGCCGCTCCGCATCCATGATGGCATGGAGGGAGGCTCCCGCTGTGTGACGCTTCTCCTCTTCTGACGGTTCTTAAATAATGGGGGCGGAGCATCTTCACGTGACATCTTCACGTGATGTCTTCACGTGACGTCAGAAGGGGGTGGGGTTACATAACAGGTGACCCCGCCCCCCTCTGATGTCACAGGAATGCCACAGGGAAGTCACCGTCAAGTCCCCGTGCGTCAGAGGGGGGTGGGGTCACCGGGGGGCCCCGCCCCCCGTTATTTAAGAACCATCAGAAGAGGAGAAGCGTCACACAGCGGGAGCCTCCCTCCATGCCATCATGGATGCAGAGCGGCCCGGGAAGAAGAAGATAAGAAGACGCCGCGAAGGAAGATGCCGGACGAGAACACCGGAGGAAGAACCAGAAGAAGAAGGAAGAAGAAACTGAAGGAAGATAGAAGATAGAAGAAAGAAGATAGAAGATGGAAGAAAGAAGAAGCTTTTAAATAAAGGAATTGTCAAAAACTGTCGCTTGTCATTTTTAACATTTTTGACAGTTTTTTTGTGAAATGGCCCTTACCATTTCACACAGGGGGAGGGTCTCCTTGTTAAAGGGGGCTTCCAGATTCCGATAAGCCCCCGCCTGCAGTCCTTCACAACCACCGGGCAAGGGTTGTGGGGATGAGGCCCTTCTCCCCATCAACATGGGGACAAGGTGTTTTGGGGGCTACCCCAAAGCACCCTCCCAATGTTGAGGGCATGGGGCCTGGTACGGTTCAGGAGGGGGGCCGCTCTCTCGTCCCCCCCTCTTTTCCTGCAGCCTGCCAGGTTGCATGCTTGGATAAGGGTCATGTATGGATTTTTGGGGGGACCCCACACTGTTTTTTTTTTTAATTTTGGCGTGGGGTTCCCCTTAATATCCATACCAGACCAGAAGGGCCTGGTATGGAATTTAGGGGGATCCTCCACGTCATTTTTTTAAAAAATTTTGGTTCGGGGTTCCCCTGTGGGGAATTCCCATGCCGTTTTTATCAATGAACTTTTATGTGTGTTGTCGGACCGGCAATTCATTAATAGCCGCGAGTAGTTTTGAATGACTTTTTTTCCTTTGAAATGTCATTTTGCTGTCAGACTGTTCTAAACACGGGAAACAAGCGCCCATTTACAGGCATACTATAGACACCCCCCAGGTAAGAAATTTAAAGGGATATTACACTTTTATTGTGTCACTTTAAGCATTATTAAAATCACTGCTCCCAAAAGAACTGCCGTTTTTAAAACTTTTTTTTGCATTGATCCATGTCCCCTGGAGCAGAACCCAGGTCCCCAAACACTTTTTATGACAATACCATGAATATAAGCCTTTAAAATTAGTACTTTTGATTTCTCCCATAGACTTTTAAAGGGTGTTCCGCGACATTCGAATTTGCCGCAAACACCCCAAATTGTTCGCTGTTCGGCGAACTGGCGAACAGCCGATGTTCGAGTCGAACATGAGTTCGACATCGAACTCGAAGCTCATCCCTACTGCCAGCTTTGCTCCAGTGATGAGGAGGGAGGGGATGATGAGGTCACTGACTCCACATGGGTGCCTGATAGGAGAGAGGAGGAGGAGGCACATCACCAAGGAGGCAGGATGCCCTCCAGGGGCCAGCTTAAGGGCAGCACACCAACTGCATCACACCGCAGAGCTCCGCATGTGCAGGGCGCTGCTGTCTCTGTGCGTTATTCCAAAAGTTCTTTGGTGTGGGCCTTTTTTGAGACGAGTGCATCAGATCCCACCGGTGCTATTTGCAACATATGTCTCAGCGGTAAGGTGCATATTACTGCTGACTCATGGTCCAGCAGGCATGGACAAGGACATTACCTATCTTTGACAGCGCACTGGGTGACTCTTCTGGCAGCTGGGAAGGATGCAGGACAGGGTGCAGTAGTGTTGGAGGTTGTTCCGCCACCACGCCTCCAAAATACTACTAGTGGTGATTCTGCCACACCTCTCTCCTCCACCCCCTCCTCTTCTTCTTCCTCCATGGCCTCTTCCTGTGCTGATTTGTCTTTGGAACCAGAGGTGCTCGGTAGGCGTTCAAGGGGCTACGCAAGCACGCAGGCCAAAAAATGCCATGCGGTGCTTGAGCTGGTGTGCTTGGGGGACAGGAGCCACACTGGGGCAGAGATTCTGTCAGCTCTGCGGGGGCAGGTTCAGAGGTGGTTAACGCCACACCAGCTTAAGGCAGGTATGGTGGTTTGCGACAATGGCACCAACCTCCTCTCCGCCCTCCGACAGGGACAACTGTCCCATGTGCCTTGTTTGGCTCACGTCCTTAACTTGGTGGTGCAGCGGTTCTTGGGCAGGTACCTGGGCTTACAGGATGTCCTGAGGCAGGCCAGGAAAGTCTGTGTGCATTTCCGCAAGTCATATAATGCCAGTGCTCGGCTGGCTGACCTCCAAAAGGAATTTAACCTGCCCAAGAACCGCCTAATCTGTGACATGCCCACCAGGTGTAACTCAATGTTGGCCATGCTGCAGCGGCTGCACACACAGCAGAGGGCCATCAATGAGCACCTGTGCGACTATGGCACCAGGACAGGGTCAGGGGAGCTTGTTTTTTTTCCCTATGCCAGTGGGCCATGATCAGGGATGCATGCACTATCCTGTCACCATTTGAGGAGGCCACGAGGATGGTGAGCAGTGACAGTGCATGCATCAGTGACACTGTCCCCCTTGTCCACCTGTTGGAGCACATGCTGCGTGGAATAATGGACAGGGCACTTGAGGCAGAACAGAGGCAGGAAGAGTAGCACTTCCTTTGCTCTCAAGTCCCCTTTATCCAGACAGTGTTCCTGCGTGCCCACACAGGAAGAGGACGAGGAGGAGGAGGAGGAGGAGGAGGAAGAGGAGGATTGTGTCAGCATGGAGGTGGAGCCTGGCACTCAGCATCAACAGCAGTCTTTAAGGGATCATTTACAGTCCCAAGAAACCCATGGACTTGTACGTGGCTGGGAGGAGGTGGCTGCGGATCATGTCGTCCTTAGTGACCCAGAGGACTCTGGACCGAATGCCTCAGCAAACCTACGCTGCATGGCCTCCCTGATCCTGCAAAGCCTGCGGAAGGATCCTCGTATTCGTGGTATCAAGGAGAGGGATCAATACTGGCTGGCAACCCTCCTTGATCCACGTTACATGGGTAAGGTTGCGGACCTTATCTTGCCATCGCAGAGGGAGCAAAGGATGAAACATCTTCGGGAGGCCTTGCAGAAAGGTCTGTGCAAGGCGTTCCCAGAGACTGGGAGGTTACAAACTCCTGTTCCTGGACAACGTGGTGCTGAGGCTTTGGTCAGTCAAAGAAGGAGTGGTGGAGAAGGTGGCCGTCTGACCGATGCGTTCAGACAATTTTTTAGTCCACAGCCCCAAGGTATGATCGGTTCCAGCAACCATCGCCAGCGTCTGTTTTACATGGTGCAGGAATACCTACGGGCAAGATCTGACTTGGACACCTTTCCCACGGAAAATCCTCTGGGTTACTGGGTCTTGAGGATGGATCACTGGCCAGAGCTTGCACAGTATGCAATTGAGCTACTGGCCTGTCCTGCATCCAGCGTTCTTTCGGAACACGCATTCAGTGCTGCTGGAGGTTTTGTAACCGATCACAGCGTGGGCCTGTCCACCAACTCGGTCGATCGACTGACCTTCATAAAAATGAATCAGTCTTGGATCACCACCAGCTACCAAGCACCTGATGCTGATGTAACCGAATAATTTTTTTTGAAATGTCAGATCCCTTCAAGACTGCCTATGCTGATGCTGAGAGACTATACTGTTATGCTGAGTGACTATCCTCTTCCTCCTCAATGATCATGCTGATAGCTTACAAGAATATTTTTGGTTCTGGGCGCCGCCACCAGTGGCTAAGGCCCAATTTTTCAGCCCCTGTTTAACAGGGGCGTGTAATTACAATTTTTGATGCAATATTTTGCAAGGAGGGTTCATTGCTGCACTCATCTAGAGTATTTGTGAGGGGTTGCAGTGCTGTGGCACCAGCACCAGTGCCTAAGGCCCAATTTTTCAGCCCCTGTTTAACAGGGGCGTGTAATTACAATTTTTGATGCAATACTTTGCAGCAGGGCTCGTTCCTGCGCTCCAACTAGAGTATCTGTGAGGGGTTGCAGTGTTGTGGCACCAGCACCAGTGTCTAAGGCCCAATTTTTCAGCCCCTGTTTAACAGGGGCATGTAATTACAATTTTTGATGCAATATTTTGCAGGAGGGCTCATTCTTGCACTCCAACTAGAGTATCTGTGAGGGGTTGCAGTGTTGTGGCACCAGTGCCTAAGGCCCAATTTTTCTGCCCTTGTTCAACAGGGACATGTAATTACAATTCTTGATCTAATATTTCACAGCAGGGCCCGTTTCTGCGCCCACCAAGAGTAACTGTGAGGACTTACAGTGTTGTGGCACCAGCACCACCACCACCAAAGGCCCAATTTTTCTGACCATGTTCAACAGGGGCATGTAATTACAATTCTTGATCCAATATTTCACAGCAGAGCCCTTTCCTGCGCCCACCAAGAGTAACTGTGAGGGCTTACAGTGTTGTGGCAACACCAACACCTAAGGCCGCAATTTCTGCAGAGTATATAGGGCATGCCCCTACTTTCAAACATCCAACTTACAAACGACTCCTACTTGCAAATGGAAGGAGACAACAGGAAGTGAGATGAAATATACCCCTAGGTAGAGAAATTCTCTCCTGTAAGAGTCAATATGGGAAAAAGTGTCTCCTCTCCACCTATGTTTTACCACCAATCCTAGTTTCACTAAAAACCCCAAATTGTCAAAAAAAAAATTGTCATTGGGACAGAAAGTGAGGTAAAATCTTCTGAAGAGGTGCACAGACAGCAAAACAAATGTCACAGGGGTGATAACCCTTCCCTATGTTTTCCAAAAAGCTTAAAAATAGATTTTTTGGCTGGAGCTACACATTAAAAATGTACGACAATACCATGCAAATTAGCCTTTAAAATTAGCACTTTTGATTTCGACCGTGGTCCCATGGACTTCAATGGGATTCTAACATTCGTGCAAATTTTCGGTCCGTTCGCAGGTTCTGGTGCGAACCGAACCGGGGGTGTTCGGCTCATCCCTACCGGAGGAATGAGAACAGGAGGCACAGCAGCATTGACAGTCTGGAGGGTAGTGTTAAATATATTGGCAGATTTAAGCTGGTTTCAAACAAGCGATCCGATCATGTCCACCTCTTTTTTATAGGCGGACCTGATCAGATCAGCCATTGTTTTCTATGAAGCGGCAGATGTCAGCGGACACGTGTCCATAGACACCTGCAGGTATCCGATCCTGTCTGGCAAAAACAGACAGATGGCAGATCCATTCACCATCTGTTCAGTGGATCGGATCGGATGATCGCCTGATGGAAATGGACAGGCGGTCCATTTCTATCCGACCGCCCCATAAAGAACAGCAGGGATGTGTTCTATGCAACGTGAACTTGGACCTGTCATCTGCCTGTTAACTGGGGATCGGTAGAGAGACCCCCCACCGAGCAGGTGGATGCGCATTACGGAGTCTGCCCAGTGTGAAAGAGGCCTTATTAGATACATTAACAAATTGAAGCCAAACTCCAGTTCACACTTTATAATCAGTTACAGCAAACAGTTGTTTTCACTTTGGGATAAAGGGGTTTTGCATGAATAAAATGAAGCTGATCATTTTACTGCCACTATCACTGCCAGTGTTAAGTGATTTGTCTCATTCAAGTGTGACCCGGAGGAAAATCTAGACGGAGGGTCGGCATGACTATGGGAGGAACAGGTCGGCAAGGGTTAAGTTTTTACTGAGTTAGTGGGGGGAAAAGGGTAGCTTACCTTATTGGAGGAGCAAGTCAGGTGTTTGGGTGGAGCTGGAAAAGGGTTGGGATGTTGCACAGGCTGTTGGGAAATCATTCCAGGATATTCCTCGTTGGTAGAAGTTCCCTCCCTCCCGCCCTACATTTGGTTATGGGTTTTTCTTTTTTATAAAAAAAAAAAAAAAAAACAAAGAGAGAAAAAAGGGAATATATTAAAAAAAAAAAAAAATGTATACATATATATATTTATAGTTTTTATTGAAAAAATTTGTCACAGCAGCTGGCGGGTCAGGGGGTCTTTGGGGGGTCAAGAATTGAAACAGTTCATTAAATTTTGGGGGACCCATACAGGGTATGGGATCCCACCTTGGTTGGTTGTTGGTGGTTCTCCCAGGACTTAGGTCCCAAGGGAAAAAGAAATTTGGAAAGTCGCAATGTCCTCGAGCCGGCTGGGGCACAGCTGAGGTCATAGTTGTTATTGAGCAAAATGGGACCCCAAAGACCCCCTCTTGGTGTTAAGAATTGTTATGTTTATGGTTATATTTATTTTGGTTAATAAAAGGCTGTTGTGGCCATTAAAACCCATGTCACGCAGCGTTGTGTGGTTATTATAGGTTTAAGATATGTGCAAGACCGCAGTTGACGAATCCTATAGTCATGCAAACTGATACATTCTGATGGAAAGCGTGTGCTTCTTTGAAAAACAACAGACTTACTTGCTGGATCACCAGATGAAAACAGAAGCTAGCATAAAAGGAAAACTAATACAACCATCCCATCTAAGAACAATAATAAAAAAAGAAATGGTTAGGATTCTTTTTTAACAGTAATGTCCCGTACACACGGTCGGACATTGATCGGACATTCTGACAACAAAATCCTAGGATTTTTTCCAACGGATGTTGGCTCAAACTTGTCTTGCAAACACACGGTCACACAAAGTTGTTGGAAAATCCGATCATTCTGAACGCGGTGACGTAAAACACGTACGTCGGGACTATAAACAGGGTAGTAGCCAATAGCTTTCACCTCTTTATTTATTCTGAGCATGCGTGGCACTTTGTGCTTCGGATTTGTGTACACACGATCGGAATTTCCGACAACGGATTTTGTTGACGGAAAATTTTATAGCCTGCTCTCAAAATGTGTGTGTCGAAAAATCTGATGGAAAATGTGTGATGGAGCCTACACACGGTCGGAATTTCCGACAACAAGGTCCTATCACACATTTTCCGTCGGAAAATCCGACCGTGTGTACGGGGCATTACAGTGCACAGGTGCCTTTTAATGCTCTTTTGACAGGAACCCTTTAAATTTCTGCACCACAGAGGGCTTCGTATATTGTTCTGTACTTTGGACATAAATAGTGTTTCCTCCTAGCTTTATTCCCTTTATTATGTATGCTACGGATGCGGAAAGATGGACTCGGGAGCGTGCCCGCAAGGCAACCCCCCAGGAGAGCATTTCTCCTACGGGGTTATCTGATGTGGGGAGGAGCCGAGAGAGCCGCCGAGGGACCCCAGAAGACGGTGTTCATGACCACTCTGTGCAAAACAAGCTGCACAGTGGAGGTAAGTATGATATGTTTGGGGTTTTTTTTATTTTTATTTTTTAAATAAACGAAGCTTTACAATCACTTTAAGAAAAATCCCAGGACAGAGTACAAGGAGAGATTGATGCAGACAGCTTTTCCCAATCCATCCTGTCACTGACTACCCTAACATAACCTCCGCAGTGACAAGTATAGCTGGCATTATACAATGCTTGAGCTGCTAGATAAGAATTTCTTGCAACACAAGTGTAATCCTACAGGCTCAGTGGATATAATTCAGGCGAGCATTTCCTCAATCAGTGACCTTATTAGCAGGATGATCCACTTGTATTTTGTGAGATTAATTTAATGCTTACTAAAAATACCATTAGACCTTTGATAGGATGATGGGTATAAGGAAGAGATCAGATGTAAGATTTTAGAAGGCTTGACCCAGTAGCACAGCTTGGAATAAATCCTAAATAGTAAAGAGACGTTTAAAAAAAATGAATATCATGTGGGTATCTAGTTTGACACTGATCCATTTGTCATAGCAGTGTTTCTGCAGATCTCAAACTAATTGTATTGCATGGTCAGGTATTTTATTTTTAGACATATTTTCATTTACCATATAGTCATTATTTTTCCCAGTAATAGGTAGTATTGCAAGCTATCACACAGAATATAATTATGACACGCTTAATAAGATGCACATATCAGCCTCATACCTGTCAGATACTGCAATCTCAATATGGAGCAAGAAACTAGAGTACCAGCGGGATCAGGGACTCGTGCCTTCTGGCAATATAATAATAACAACCTTTCCGGTCCTCAGATAGATGATCAGTCAAGCAAAGTTCATCCACAGCAAGAAAATGAAACTACCCATACTTATTGCTGCTATAGTCTGTTTCTTGTATTGTTTAAATTCACCCAAAAATAGCTACTGTTTGTATATTACATACTTTCTCGAGGTTTTGAGTGCCCCAAAAACATATTACATTTGCATAAGGTAACTGTTGTTTTATAATGTTTTGTTTTTTTGTTTTTTTTACGTGCTGTGGACTAAACTACATAGGAAACATAGCTGTGCTGATTGTGGATCTTTTCATCTTCTTGCTATGATTGAGCATTAAGCTTCTGGATTGAATGTGTATATACAACCAATAAAGAATATGTAGCTATATATGTATGTTTTATGTAAAGCTTTTTTTTCTTGTTATGGGTGAGCATATGATTCTAATAGATGTGGCATTTAATGTTTGTATACAGTCATTAAAGGTCATTCAGCTATATATGTGTTTGTGTTTTGTAAAGAATTGAGGTGGAAGTAGAACTAAAGGCAAAACTTGTTTTTCATTTTGGATAGGAAGCTATGTGAGGTTTTTTGTCACTTGTGTCTCATTGTGGAGATTTCTCTTCACTTCCTTTCCCATTGCCAGGACAGGAAGTAAGAGGAAATCCCATCAAAGTGAGGGAATCACTTATCAGCAGGGTAATCAGAAGTAGTGTTCCAATTGGATGATTTCCCCTGTTAGACAATAGTCCGGTAACTGGCAACACACATAAAGACAGCACAATGGCTTTAAACCAGGGCGGACATGGCCGCAACAAGAAAGGGAGAAAAAAGAAAGGAAAATGACGAGAGGGGGAAAAAGACATAAAAGAACCCAATGGAAATCGTTATCAGTTACGGGTCCAGGAAAAAACAGAAAAGTTAAATGTTGTTAATTTGTCAGCATGTCCACTATCCAATACTGAAGTCTCACTTTTATCTAGAGGCTTAAATTTTTGGCCCTCAAATCACGCTGACCTATTTGGCACCATCAATGTCAACAGACTGGCACGCACCTTGACGCTACAGAAACATTATTTCACTGATTGTGAGGATAGTCAACCATCTCTGTCTCCAGATCCACTGCTAGCTGGTGAGTCAACACTTTCTCCAAAACTTTTTATTGACGTATGTGCATTGACAGATCTCTCTGATCTTGCAGCTGAATCATATCTTAATGTAGCTGATGATAATACCAATTATAATCCAATGTCTTTTAAAACAAGATCAGACTTTTATCCAATAAGTTCTAGAGGGAAAGACATGGACTTATATCAGAGACTAGTGGAGAGAGATCTGTCTCATTTAGCAAGGAATATGTCCAATAACACAATTGAAAATCTTTACGCTGGTGAGAAATTATCTCTTGATAATCTGCATAGAGACTCTTCCATAGTTATAAAAAAATGCAGACAAAGGTGGAGCAGTGGTAGTATTGGATGCCTCCTCATACAGAGAAGAAGCTTTGCGACAGTTGTCAGGTCAAGTAACCTATCATAAACTCAGGGGGGACCCCACTGATTCTTTTAAAGGGGAGCTCTCGTCTCTTTTGGATAGACCTGTTTCCACAGGTATATTCACATCCAAAGACAAAGAAATGCTTATTCCTGCTTCTCCCATGATGCCCATCTTTCACCATCTTCCCAAACTACATAAGGGGCTCACACCCCTAACAGAAAGACCTATTGTTGCGGGCATTGATACGCTTAATGAGCGATTGGGGCAATGGGTGGATCAGCAGTTGCAACCACTAGTCACTGAATTGCCAGGATATCTCAGCGACACTAAGCAACTCTTATCCAAACTTGGTGTTGCGGGAATTTATTATCATGTGTTTAGAATATCTATTGACCCATTATTTCTTCATGTTTGATGGGGACTACTATCTACAGAAATGTGGAGCCTCCATGGGTGCTAAATTCTCACCGTCCCTGGCTAATTTGTATATGGGATGGTGGGAGAGGCTCCGCATTTTTGGGGTTGATAGTCCCGTCAAAAAGACACCATATTTTACTGTAGATATATAGACGACCTCCTGTTTATCGTTTTAGATCCACATGTAAATTTAGAACAATGGTTAGCCTACTTGAATGACAATGAGCTAAACTTGACATTTACAGGGTAACTCAATGTTAAGTTAATAGAGTTCCTAGATGTCAAATTGACAGGGGAAAATAAGGAGATCATCTCAAATTTATACAGAGAGCCTAGCGCAGGCAACACGCTCCTACGGGCTGACTCTAGCCATGCGGGGCACACTATTAATATATTAATAGTATCCCAGTTAGCCAATTCCTCAGACTTAGAAGACTGTGCAGCAAACAATCAGACTTTGACCAGGAAGCTGCATATATGTCAGCCAGGTTTGAGGAAAGGGGATACCCAAAATCTGTTATTAATAGAGCATTATCGATTGCAAAAGAAATACCCCGAAATAAATTACTTGCTGACAAACCTGTCACTAAAACCAGATATTGCAGTACTAATAACTCTAACTTTATCCCCACTTTCTCCACACCTTATAGCATTGAATTTCACAAAATAAAAATGATTGTAACTAAGTATCTTCCAGTGCCGTCTCATGGTACTGTGTACTCTCAGATTCTGGCCAAAGGCATTCGCACATTGTCTAGAAAAGCTCCGTTCCTTAGTAGCCTCTTGTCACCCAGTTTCTTTTCTAGCAAGAACACCTCCATGAATTGGTTGTCCTTTCAAGGAACCTTTAAAGGGGTTGTAAAGGTAAAAATTTTTTCACCTTAATGCATTCTATGCATTAAGGTGAAAAAACTTCTGACAATACCGCCGCCCCCAGCCCCCCCGTTTTACTTACCTGACGCCTCGAAAGTCAGCTTCGCGTTCCCGACAGCTATTCCTCCGCTCACCCTGGCCGCTGATTGGCTACAGTGGATGGATTGGAAGCAGCGCAGCCATTGGCTCGCGCTGCTGTCAATCACATCCAATGACGCGGCGCGCGGGGAGGCGGGGCCGAGTGATACAGTGAGCGGCTATAGCCCCCGGCTGTATCACGGGAGCGCGCCCGCAAGCACTAACCACCATGCGAGGGAGCTCGCATTAAGGTGGTTAATGCTTGCGGGGAGGAGCTGAAACAGCCGCCGAGAGACCCCAGAAGACCAGGTTCGGGGCCACTCTGTGCAGAACGAGCTGCACAGTGAAGGTAAGTATAACATGTTTGTTATTTTTTTTTTTTTTTAAATTTACCTTTACAACCCCTTTAAGTGTGGTGGCCGAGGCTGTGCCTACTGCCCTTTTATCAAAAAGGGAGACACCATCATGTCTACATCTACGGGCAAATCTCATAAGATACATTCTTTCATCAATTGCAACACACGTTACATCATATATGCCATCACCTGCACAACATGTTCCTTACAATATGTTGGCAGGACGACCACAGAATTCCACCAGAAGGACACATCTAGCCTTGGTATTCAAGGCATTGATAAAGTTGTGAAATCACCTAGAGGCGGTGACAAATTTAATATTTTATGTAAACGTGAAGTCCGGTGGACTTTCATTTTGAATACTAGATGTCCTTTGGGACTTAATTTTGAATGGGATGTATCCCATTTTTATCAGTAGGTAACATCTAGCATTCTGTATCTTCTTTTTATTTTGCCATAGACTCTACACAGTGGCGAAATTACATCTTTTCCTCATCACTATCTTTTGTTCCATCAGCAGTTTAATACACTTGGTAATACACATATATTGTGTTCCTAATTATCTAACATTTTTTAGGTATACTCTTGAGACAGCAATTGTTTTTAAGTGCGATCATGATTTTGTCTGCAGTGGATGGAGTGAGACTTTAGGTCTCGCTGTGCACCTGCTCACAGTTTCTGTATCGCCTTTTGTAGACTAGTTTCTTGCAATTTTTCTTCTCTTTAGACCAAATTCACCTTCAATAATGCCCCAATTTTGGTCTTGTTCCCTCTTCTATTGAACATATTTAATTAGAGGAGCCAGAGTACCGGCTAATTTCCATACACTTATTACTTATTGCCTGTTATATTATTATTATTTTTCTTTATATTTTTCTTTATATGATGTTTTTTTCTTTCTGATTAACATCATATCTTTTTTTACATGACTTTGGATAGACCTATCAAACCTTTAATTGTTTTTTTCAATATAACATAATATACGATTGGTGGTTAGGTTTTTTCTTTGGTATCAGTGTATGTATGCAACCACAACAACACTTTTTCAAGTGAATATTTTTATGGTTGAATATGTCTTTATTGTTTTTTTTCAAGGTAAAATATAACACAGTTGAGAAAAAGGAAAAGGGGGTTACATAATAAAGAAAGATGGGGGAAAGGTAGAGGAGGAGGGGAGGTGGTTTTTACATACCGTCCATTGTACATAATGCTATATTTTACAACTATATGTTTATTTAAAGCATTTCTCCATAATACAAAATACAAGACCCAGCCATGCAGTGTCATCTATCACCGGACACTGCCTGGAATATCTGCTCAATAAACAAACTGTTTGGGGAGGGTACGAGGGAAGACATTAAGGTAAAGAGGGGGACGGATCAGGTGAAATGAGTAGGAGGGGAGAGGAGGGGGGGTACTCAGCAGTAAATGTCTAATAACAATTTAGTCATCTATATAATATACTATAAGGGTTATCAGAGTCTCTTTTGTTGAGAGTTTGTATCTCTTTTCTTTTTTTTTTCAATTATTTTATTTATTCAATCATAAGACAAGTTCAAATACATATACAGTAGAACAGGATAACACAACATCAATTATCACAATAAAATCATATCCTTATATCTATCATGCAGTAAATTAAGTCGCTACCCAGACACTACTCATCAATACAATATTCTTAACCAAGGGTCCCATGTCCAGCCAGCTTGTGATCTCGAACTCATCCTAATCTATTTTATACAAATATTTTTATACAAAAAACAACAAAGCAAAACTAAACAACAAAAGAAGAAGAAAAAGAAAAAAAAAAGGGGGGGGGAGGGTCAAGCCCCTCCATGGGAATACACCTCAATTGTGCTCCTATATCAAAAGGCGGATTAAGCGAAGAACCTTGAATTAAGTACCCACTCTAACTACCCAAATTATTGTCAAGGAGCGTGCTTCCCTCCCCTGAGGCCATAAACACATTCCAAAGTGACCAAATCTTAGAGTACCGCTCCTGCTGATGTCACACAGAAAGAACCAGGTCTTCTAATTTGTTAATCTCTTTTACTTTACTTACTTTACTTTACTTTTTTAACCACATACCTATTGTCGGAGGCGTTGGAGTTTTCCATGTCAGGGGGATACATGCCTTAGCAGCATCTAAAAGATGATGAATAATAGATTCCTTATAGGTCTTTTCTGGTATATGAGATGCATGGAGGAGAAAAAAGGCCGGGTCTTCTGGTGTTTCACTGTCCATAAAAATTTGGACAATACATCTAATTTCTGTCCAAAACTTCTCTAGTTTAGGGCACTTCCAAAAAATATGTAACATCGTACCACTGTCTCTCTGACATCTCCAGCACAGGTCAGAGGAGTCAGGAAAGATACTCTTCAATTTCACTGGTGTTCTGTACCACCGAGTAAAAATTTTGAAATTAGTCTCTTGAACTTTCGCACAGATCGATGATTCATGCGTAAATTTAAGAATATGTTGTAACTGTGTTAAGCTAAAAGGCTTTCCCAGCTCCTGTTCCCATTCCTGAACACAATTCAAAAGATTAGTTCCCTTAGGTGTAATCAGTAGTTCATAATTGACCGATAAGGTATGAGATATTGCTCCAGCCTCTGAGCACATTTTTTCAAAAGTAGTGAGGGACCTGGCAAACCGTCTCGGGGCCAGAAGAGTGCTAAGAAAGTGGGTGATCTGAAGAGCACTCCAGAATCTTAGTCTAAACTTACCCGCCTGTTCCATCAACTCCGGGACTGTCTGCCACGCCCCCGCTTTTATATAGCTAGACACCTGCCCATAATCCATAAGTGCTTAAATGCCACATCTTCCATCCCAGGAGGAAAGCAGGGGTTTCCCAATATCGGGTATAAAGGGGATTCCTCAGATGTTATGCCTGTTTGTATCTCTTTTCACTTCCGTGTTCCACATTTGTGGGCTCCGTTCCTCACATGGCAATGCTGATGAGGAAGGGGTCCGATGAGGGATGATGGAGCCAAGGGTACCATAATTGTGTGTATTTATCCCATGTATCACTTTGTTTTGCCTGTAGCTCCTCCATAAGCATAGTGTCATTTAGGGTGTCTATCCATCTAGTGATAAGGGGGATGGTGTCGGTCTTCCAGAACTGCGATATGACATGTCGGGCTGCGGACAAGAAAAATCTAAGAAGGCTTTTTCTGTGAGAGCTGGTCCTGGAAGGATGGATAATAGTGCCACTTGCGGGGAGGGTACCATGGAAACATTGTATTAGCCATTATAAATATTAAATACCTTGTCCCAAAAAGGGCGAACTCGGTCGCAGTCCCACCACACATGGATATATGAGCCCGTTCCTCCGTGACAGCGCCAGCACCCGTCCGACCTGTGACCGGGTCCCTGTACCATCGTGATAGTAGTTTGTAGTTTTTCTCTTGTGAGAACCCGGATATGAAAGATTTGTGTGTAAATGTGAAAGATGGAGCGTCTTACAGTGTTGTGTTAGGGACAGCATGGAAAGCCAGTCTATGGGGGTGAGTGATTGGGTGTCTGATTGTGGGTGGACTTGGCCTGTGGAGGCTTGAACAAACTGTCTGTATCCCCACAGAAGAGCTCTGAGATCTACTTGTGCCATGTCCTGCTCAATAACTGTGGATGGTTTGAATAGGGGGCATGGGAACCCCTCGAGGAGTCTCAAGACTATAGCAGATATGTGATATAGTTGAAAGTCTGGGTGACCGATACCTCTCGATTTTTAGGGGCGCATAGTATTTTATGTTTAAGCCTAGAGGGGTGGTGTTGCCAAATGAACTTGACCGATAAGGAGCGAGGCGTGAGGAAAAAAGCTTTGGGGAGGAGTATGAGTAATGTTTGAAATAAATAAAGTAACTTAGGGAGGATGTCCATTTTGAGGACATTCGTTCGTCCCCACCAAGAGAGTTTGAGGTGATGCCAAGATTCCAGTGAACGTCAAATTTTCGTCAATAAAGGACTATAAATCAGGGTATAGGCGTCATGTAGATTTCTAGGTATCTCTGTCCCCAAGTATTTGATTGAGCGTGATTGCCAATGAAATGTAAACTGTTCCCTGAGTAGGGATTCTGTGGTCGGGTTTAAAGAAATGTTCAGGGCTTCCATTTTTATAATATTTAATTTGAAGTTGCTGTGCGCTCCGAATCGGTCAAGCTCTTGAAGTAAGGCGGGGATGCTAACTTGTGACTGAGTGATAAAAAGAAGCATGTTGTCTGCGTAAAGTGATAATTTGCAGTGGGCCGAGGGTGTGGGGATCCCATGTATGGTGTCATTACTTCGGATGGCCTGGGCTAAATGTTCGACAGTGAGTGCAAAAAGTAAGGGTGACAGTGGACACCCCTGTCTTGTACTGTTTCTTATTTCGAAAGCCTCCGAGGACTCCCCGTTGGCCACTACCTTAGCTGATGGATTGGTGTAGAGTGACATAATTTTGTTCAATATTTTCAGCCCCAGACCTATCTGATATAGTGTTGCATGTAGAAAGGGCCAGCTTACCCTATCGAAAGCCTTCTCGGCGTCACACGCTAGAAGGCATGCGGGAATATTGTGGTGTTGGATGTATGAGATAAGATGCAGGGTTTTTGTAGTGTTGTCCCGAGCTTCTCGATTTGATATGAAACCTACTTGGTCGCTATGAACTAGGGATGGTAGTAGGGGGGGCTAAGCGGGTGGCTATGATTTTAGAAAATAGTTTGAGGTCAACATTCAACAGGGATATGGGTCTGTAGTTGCTACATTGAGAGAGGTCCTTTCCTGGTTTGGGTAATTCTACTATCTGGGCCTGGAGGAGTTGTGCTGATAAAGGGTGTGTGTCATCTACCTCTTCAAATGCTCGAGTCATTATAGGAGCTAATTGTTGAGCGACCGTTTTGTAAAATAGGGGGGTATATCCGTCAGGGCCTGGACTTTTACCTTTCTTAAGTCCTTTGATCGCGGTCAGGAAATCCGAAGTAGTTATGGGTTGTTCGAGGTTGTCAATTTCTGCTGGGGGTATTCTGGGCAGGGCTGTGGCTTGTATATATTGGTGCAAGTCTGGGGTGGTCTGGGTGTGTTGTGTGCTCTGTGCCCTGTGTGGTGGGAGATTATAGAGAGAGGAGTAATAGTGTTTCCTTATTGTTCCTTAAATTCGGAGACTATTTCAGAGTTTTTATGTTTTTTTTGTTTGGCTGGGGAGACAATGTAGGGGATGTTTTTTCTGTTGCCTGAGGTGTATGACCCTGGCCAAGTGTTTCCCGCATTTATTCGCTTGTGAGTAATGAATATAACGGCCGTTATTGCGGGCGGTAAGTGCTCTGCTCTGTCTTCAAAGTCTCCCATTTGTTCATGGCGGAGGTCTCGTCTTTAGCGCATAGTTGGGTGAAGTTTGTGATGGCTTTCGACACCGCTGCAGTGCAGGCAATGTCCATCAGTAAGTTATCATTCAATCGCCAGGTAGATCGACGTGCACGTTGTGGTATTTTGCCTAGGGTTATGTGTATGGGTGTATGGTCTGACCACAGTTTCAGACCTATCCAGCTCCCGGGGTCTAGGTCCAAGAGTGTTTGTGAGAGAAAAATGTAATCTATTCTACTGTAGGATTTATGGGCAGGGGAGTAATACGTGTAGTCTCTCTCAGTAGGTTGCAAAAGTTGCCATGTGTCAACTAGGGAAAGTTTCACTAGGACGGCACGTATTTTGGTCAAGGAAGAAGGGGTGATGTGTGACTTACCGGTGGAGGAATCTAGTCTCGGGATGAGAGGAGCGTTGAGATCTCCTCTTAGTATTAGGTTGTGAGATCGAAAGGTCTTCAAACGGGCTGTCACGGAGGAGAGGAAGTGTAGCTGTTCCTGGTTTGGGAGATAAACATTAACAATTGTAAAAACTGTCTGTTGGAATAGAATTTTCAAGAACAGATATCATCCCTTAGGGTCTATGTCTGATTCAAGTACTGTGTGGGTGAAAGGGTTATGAAAAGCTATCTATACTCCTTTTGTTTAAACTATGGGATTGGTGCTATGGTACCATGTTGTAAAGTGTTTGTCAGGTATCGATGGGATGAAATCCGAACAAAAGTGAGTTTCCTGTAGCAGCAATATCTGCGTTTTAGATTTGTGGAAGTGGTGTAATATCTGTCTGCGTTTTTCTGGTGTGTTGAATCCTCTGCAATTTAGCGAGGATATCTTGAGCTCTAAGGTGGGTGCCATAATGTGGAAATTTGGGAGTCACATGTTAAGCTATGAAGATTTATGAAGTAAAGAGGCTCAGTTGCGGATAACTGTGCTGAGAAAGAGAGAGGGTACGGGGGGAAATAGGTAAAGGGAGGATAGAGGAGGGGAAGTGGGTGTGTGCACTGAGGCGGTTATATACGAAAGCTAGTTGCCAGTATTGTTAGTGCAATGTGCTTTTGGGAAGGGTGTAGTAAGGAGCAATATAGGCATTTATGAGATTGTGTACATCTTAGCATACAAACTGTAGTCTGTGAGGGGGTAGCTCCCCCTAGTGTCCGGATTGGGGTGTAGAACATGGACACTACCTAGTAATACTAAAATAAACTTCAAATACAGAGGCAATGAAGTCTCTGTTAGTCCTATGGGTGGGAGCATGGCTAGTCTAACATGGGGTATCCCGCCCCCATCCAAGTCTGAACTAAAAGTGTAATAACATGAAAATAGTTAACCCAGCACCGAGTGCTAATTAAAGTAAAATTTTAAGTAAGTTGTGCAATGCTCAGGGAAACAAGAAAAATAACTCTAACATTATAAAGCACTGAACAACTGAAATGCATTGCAGATAATATATGCAAACATCAAACTTGTCCCTGAGAACCAGAAACCGAGGCAGGTTGAGAAAGCTAAACCCCCACCGGCCGGTGGAGGGGTTGGAGTCTCATCCAGCTGGAGATTTGGAGGTACGCAAGCAGGAGCATTTCTTTTTGGAGAATGTTTCCCATCCAGAAGAGAGGGGGAGACCTAGGGTCGCTGGGCGAAGGGGCCAATCTGGAATCTGTATTTGTGGGAGTTCAAAAGTTCCTAGAAAATTAGCCAAGTCCCCCAGGGTGCGGAAAATCACAGATTTGCCATTATGAGATGCAGAGAGTTGAAACGGAAATTTGATCTGCTTGGTTTGTAGAGTCGTGAATATTTTTAATATAATATCAGAATTTTATTGTGATTGTGAGAGAGAGATATCTTCTTCTCTTTACATATACAGTAGATGTGTTTGTGATATGCTAGACATGGCCCTCTGGCCATTATTCTATATAATTACATATGCTTATCATAAACATGTCTTTATCATTATTCACATTGCTATAAATATCTCTTCACTCATTTTTATGCCTTGTATATTCCAAAGGCATTTATACCTTTGCTTTGTTGTTGTTCTCCCCCATTTAAATGTGTGCACCGTCATGGAATTTGTCAATTTTCAATTTATTCTTTACCAACATTAATGCAACTACAAATGTTTTTTTAGTATTTTTGATATTAGCTTTTGCTCTCCGTCTCACAGATGCACCTTATTTTCTGGGATGTCAAGATCTAATTATGCTGAAGGCGTGTTCACCTAATTGCAAAACTTTGATTGGTGTATTTTCTCTTCAATTTCCTTCTTATGTACATTGTTGGTCTTTGTCAATTTAGCTATGAGTAAGCATCAAACAATGTGAAACGTGTTAGCCATTGATTCCTGTTTCGTCCACGCTTCATTTGACTGTATGTTGGATTTTTTTTCATTTTCACAATAAAGATGCCTTTTCTACGGAGTGCGGCAGTCCAGGACTTTCTTTTTTCTACAGACTTGTGCAGAGCCAGCACCTGAGAGTTCACAGTAGGGCGGGAACTTCATTTACCATATAGTCATTATTTTTCCCAGTAATAGGTAGTATTGCAAGCTATCACACAGAATATAATTATGACACGCTTAATAAGATGCACATATCAGCCACATACCTGTCAGATACTGCAATCTCAATATAGAGCTAGAAACTAAAGTACCAGCGGGATCAGGGACTCGTGCCTTCTGGCAATATAATAATAACAACCTTTCCGTTTCTCAGATAGATGATCAGTCAAGCAAAGTTCATCCACAGCAAGAAAATGAAAATATCCATACTTATTGCTGCTATAGTCTGTTTCTTTTATTGTTTAAATTCACCCAAAAATAGCTATTGTTTTACTTGTATATTACACACTTTGTCAAGGTTTTGAGTGCCCTAAAAACATATTACATTTGCACAAGGTAACTGTTTTATAATGTTTTGTTTTTTTACATGCTGTGGACTAAACTACGTAGGAAACATAGCTGTGCTGATTGTGGATCTTTTCATCTTCTTGCTAAGATTGAGCATAAAGCTTCTGGATTGAATGTTTATATACTACCAATAAAGAATATGTAGCTATATATGTATGTTTTATGTAAAGCATTTATTTTCTTGTTATGGATGAGCATATGAATCTAATAGATGTGGCACGGAATGTTTGTATACAGCTATTAAAGGTCATTCAGCTATATATGTGTTTGTGTTTTGTAAAGAATTGATGTGGAAGTAGAACTAAAGGCAAAACTTGTTTTTCATTTTGGATAGGGACCTCTGTTTTTTTGTCATTTGTGTCTCATTGTGGAGATTTCTCTTCACTTCCTTTCCCATTGCCAGGACAGGAAGTAAGAGAAAATCCCACCAAAGTGAGGGAATCACTGGTTGTCAGCAGGGTAATCAGAACTAGTGTTCCAATTGGATGATTTCCCTTCTCTATTGCTGTTCTGGGGACAACCTAAAATACAAGATCTTTTTTAACTTTCACTCTAATGATAATGGTAAATATGACACAGAGAGCAATAAAAACATAACAAGTGCTCTAATCCCTCTTCGCTCTGTCCAATGAAAAATACCTGCAAAAAATATACTTGTAGTTGTACTTTAATAATACCCTCAGCTCTCTGTGACAAGGTTTCCTCTTGGACCTTCTGCCTGATACTCCTGAAGGTGGTGACAGAGTGTGAGGACATAGAGTTGGTTTAGTACTGGAGTTACAGGCAATTCTGAATCTGTGTTGATACCAGATGCATGTATATAGGACTGAGGATCAATGAGGTCCTAGCATGGGAACACCATGGTTACCAAGCAGGTTAAAGGAATCAGGTTGAGGCTCTAACCAAGAACAGACACAATCAAGCAAACAGATTTTTGTTAAGATAATTGTTACTCCTTCTGGTAGGAGGATAAAAGAGTCATACCTTCCTTTTTCAGGCATGGGTGGGGTCAGTGTAGGGGAGACATCCTGGTGTCAGAAGAAGAGAGAATAACATAGAGAAAGTTGTGTTAGTGCTAGAATGCTTCCTCCCTTAAACATTTTCTTAGACTATTGTTTTTTTACGCTAGGAAAACATTTGCTCTACATTGAATTGTTGGAAGATAGGCAGCCTGCCAATTGTTTGATGGCCTTCACCTGGGCTTATGGAAAAAAATGATTAATCAAAATCTCCCACTTTACAAGTTAATGTATGAGGCGAGGGGTTGCCTTAA
Organism: Lithobates clamitans; assembly: GCA_037952925.1. NCBI lineage: Eukaryota > Metazoa > Chordata > Amphibia > Anura > Ranidae > Lithobates > Lithobates clamitans. The sequence continues at coordinate 22,920,152 of JBBGZY010000438.1, forward strand.
GAAATTCCTTCAAATATGGGGACCATGGATAGACTCTCAGGACACAAGTAAATCCTTGCTTCATTTAGTCTCTGACCCTCCACCTTAATAAACTTTTATATTTAATCCATATGTTCTGATGATAGAGTGTTGTGTGTATGAACCTACCCAGGTCTTTGATGAAGTAATATTTCTGATGTAATATCACTGAAATGGTAATATGGGTGAGCATCGGTTACTTTACAACAATATGAAATCTGTAGTCATGTACCCTGGCAGTCTACGGGTAATTGTGTTTGTTCCTCTTTTGCTTTGGTTTTTTTTTCTTTTTGGCTTGTTTCCTTTTACTCTTTACGTACCCCATGCAATACATTGTTAATTATTACTATGTGTATATGTCGCTTATATCGCCAATATTGAACTCATTAAATCAGGCGCATTTCCAGGTATACTGTAAGACTGTTTTGCACAATTTTTTGAATAAAAACACGTTAAAAAAAAAAAAAGGCTGGTACACACTGACCAAATATCGGTAGGTATCAGCCGGTTCAACAGAAACCGTCCGACATCCGCCAGTGTGTACAGCAGTCCCCCTGTCAGAACACAATAGCTCAGCAGGGAGGTGGCTGTACTAACATCACATAGTTAGTACACAGAGCTCCTCTCTTTTTCGTTCAACCCGCTCGGTTGAGCGAAAAAAATGCCTGTTTGAATCAGGCATTACTGCCATGATTTGGAATGCTGCCAGCACCACTGCAGTGAAATGTTGTGTATTTTTTTTAACAAAGTAAAGAAGTTATTTTGAATCAAGAAACACCTGAATGATTTTCTGCTAGAAGAAGGGTAGCGTGATGTCAAGAGCATAACCAATACCTGGGGAGGAGAATTTCTGTTATAGTTACTGTTAAGGTGTTATTTTCTGGTGGTTGAGGAAAGGATTCCTTCTAATAGCAGTGAGAAACATTAAAAAGTGATGGCAGAAAAAAGACCAAGTGGTCCATTGAGTCTGCCCATTTTTTGTTTTTTCTTTTGTTTTTTGTTAACATTCTTGTCTGAGTATAGATCTGTGTTTGTTCCAAGCCTGTTTGAAGCCATTTACTGTTGACTGACTCACTACATCTGAGAGTGACCCCCTCATGGACTGTGCCTCAGGGAACCCAGTGCATTATTGGGCCAAGGTGCTTAGTAGGCCTCCCGAGCCCTAATCTGGACCACAGATAATCGCATTCTGGGTGACAAGGGCTTAATGTTGTGTGGACCAGATGAATGTGGAACAAGGTCTAGGACCTGCATCCGTGCCAGTGTGCTCATGCGGGGTATATGCAGAGAATGCTGTGAACAGCCCTGGGACCCTGTGTATAGGTGGGGCCAAGCTACATTTGTTGGCCACATGTAAGGAAGATGGGCAGCCTGCCAACTAGCTGAAGACCACTTCCTTGTGCAGTGCTTCAGTTTATATAGGTCACTGTGTGCCAATTCAAGTGCTGAGCACAAATGATAATTTATCCACATTCTAATGTGCAAGCACTTCAGCAGTTAACCTATGAGCTTTGGGCAGCAGTATGTGCATGCCTATAAGCTCATACTGGTTTCTTTACAGTGAAGCAAATCATTGCAACTACTGCACAGCAAGTCCATAGAAATTATGCAATTTTACATGTCTAAAATCTACTGACATGCTTAGTGGTTGACAAAACACCTCAATCACAGCGACACAGCCCAGGATGGCTTACTGAGATCAGAGTGGACCTCATTGAATTTTCACAAGTGTTACACATTTAAAGAAGCTCTGGGTTCACACTGCCGTATCGAGAGGCTCACAGCAGAGGGTCTGGTGCGCCCCTGTTCACCGTTTCAGGTCCGATATCGATCTGACTTTTTGGCTGAATTCAGACCTGAAACGGACCAGAAGACAAACAGGGCTCCTGTGCAATTCACCCCGGAGCTGCTCAGGAGATGTATGAACTGGCTCCATTGAGAGCCAACCACATTCTCCTGACTGACTGTGAATTGGATTCACTTCGCAATAGTGTGAACTCAGCCTTAATGTGTACACAGACCCAAAATTAAAAGTTATGTTTATTGCAAGTAATTTTTTTTTAAACATGTGAAGTTTGATTTCTCTATATTGTATTTCAATAAATAATACCACTTGTACCTGTATGGAGGGACTTCCTGTTTTATGCTGACAACACTCAATGCAGCTGTCTCCAAAGTATCTGAGTGTTTTCAGCGTGCTTGCATTAGGACTACAGCTGTACATGCTGACACACCCACACATAACCAGCACATGTCACTTCAAACTGTCCCTATTACTCCATTAGACACTCTGCACTGTGCTGGGAAGCTGATTTGCCCGTGTTCAGGGACTGTTCGGGGCGCAAGCGATGCGCCCGCAAACACTCCCACTCTACACTTATTTGTCTGTGGCTCTTGTCTTTTTCTTTTTGTATTGACCGGGACCGGAGGACGACTGGGCGGTGCTTTTTCGGCACCTCAGCATCACTTCCAGTTTCCCGGTTGGCTCACTTTTTTGTGGAGTCAGAGTGGAGTCTTGACTGTGACCCAGACCCTGTGATGTGTGGCAGGGAGCGGATCAGAGATGGGATGCAAAGCTGGCAGTGCTGAGCCTGAGTGTAGTGTACCAGAGCCTGAAGGTGAGTGCGGGGATCGGAGGTGATCTCTCTCAATATGTCACTGTGAATGACAGAGAGGATTGCAACAACTGAAGAGTGAGGAGTGTACCTGCAGTTCTCTGTTTTTGCTGTTGGCATGTCTTTCTCTCTTTCCCAGCGACATGCTTCCCCCTCCTCGGACTCCTCTGCAGGGCGGCTACCGAGTGACTGCTCCACCCGGTGAGTAGTTTGTCCTGCCATGAGCCTGGCTCCCCCTCCTCCCATTGCTAATCACTTTTCTCAGCTGCTGCAGAGCTTCATAGAGGGGGAGGGTGGGGCTGCTGAGTGTTGTGGTGCAGGGCAGTGACTGGCTGTGGGGTTCCAAAACCCCAAATCCCTCCCCTCTCCTTTCCTGCATTTCCCCGCCCTGCCCCTTCACCCTGAATCAAATGCCCCTCCCTGCCTCTCCACCCTAAACAACCCCCCTCCCTGCCTCTCCACCCTAAACAATAACCCCCCCTCTCTGCCTCCCCACCCTAAACAATAATCCCCCTCCCTGCCTCTCCCCCCTAAACAATAACCCCCCTCCCTGCCTCTCCACCCTAAACAATAACCCCCCTCCCTGCCTCTCCACTCTAAACAAATAACCTCCTCTCCCTGCCTCTCCACCCTAAACAATAACCCTCCTTCTTTCCTCTCCACCCTAAACAAACCCCCCTCCCTCCCTCTCCACCCTAAACAATAACCCCCCTTCCTGCCTCTCCACCCTAAACAATAACCCCCCCTTCCTGCCTCTCCATCTTAAACAATAACCCCCCTTCCTGCCTCTCCGCCCTAAACAAATAACCCCCCTTCCTGCCTCTCCACACTAAACAAATAACCCCCCTTCCTGCCTCTCCACCCTAAACAAATAACCCCCCTCCCTGCCTCTCCACCCTAAACAAATAACCTCCGTGTTTAATGATGGGGTTAATATGAGGGAGGTCCTGTGTAACAATGGGGGGTAGTAATGGGGGGTAGTGTTGAGGAAGGGGTCCTGTGTAATGATGGAGAGAGGGATGGTGGTAGGGGGGATTGGTTTTGATTAACCTTGCCCCTTAAGCCCCTTCCACTGTTAACAGTTTGGCCGCACTTTTGGCGTGACATGCCACATGCTTACATCAGCCTCAAGCATCCGTCATGCTCAAGTTCTAAAGTTGGGGGGTATGTACTCTGTCCTGTGCTGCTGGGGCTGTATACTCTGTCCTGTGCTGCTGGGGCTGTATACTCTGTCCTGTGCTGCTGGGGCTGTATACTCTGTCCTGTGATGCTGGGGCTGTATACTCTGTCCTGTGCTGCTGGGGCTGTATATTCTGTCCTGTGCTGCTGGGGCTGTATACACTGTCCTGTGCTGCTGGGGCTGTATACACTGTCCTGTGATGCTGGGGCTACTCTGTCCTGTGATGCTGGGGCTGTATACTCTGTCCTGTGATGCTTGGACTGTATACTCTGTCCTGTGCTGCTGAGCTAATAACTCCTGACACTATGGGTGGAAGCTAATGGAATACAGGATGGAGTGGGTGGATTATATAAAGGGTGGGGCTTATGAGAAGTGGGAGGGGTCAAAAAGGAGGGGCAGGGTCTGGCGCCCCCTCATCCTAAAACTTCACCAGCCGCCACTGCCAACAATGTCTCCTGCCTACGGCAGAAGACAATTGCATCTGATTACATAAAAAGAATTGACAAGCAAGACAGCGATTTTCTCAGCCCTGGCAAACAAAAAGAGAAGATAACAGTCACAGGGCCATTAATAAAGCATCTAGAAAATAGTATATGAATTGCATTTTTATTACATCTTATTTGTATTGTGGGAATTGAGCATGCCACCATTTGCTTTTTTTATAGTATACTGTATATATATTTCTGCTTCAGAGAACCACTATCACACGACAAATAACAGTCTGATAAATGTACATGGTAAATACATGTTGTAGATTTTTTAATTTTTTTTATTTCACATGCGTTTTTTTTTTTTTTCCACATTTACATTCAGACAAAACAGTCCAGCAAAGGCAGCTATGACAGCAGTTGGGACAAATAATAACACTGCTAGGACTGCTTAAAACAGGCACCTTTTTCACAAAGTTTAAATCCTCTTTACAAAAAAATGTTGCTGTAACCACTCAAGCACCCCTTGACAGTTATAGCATAATAAAATATGTGCTCACTAAAAATAAACTATACTTTTCCATTAAGGTGTCACGAATAGTGGATGCAGTGTCTACTGGGAAAACATTTTCCATCACATACTTGACTATAATTCAAGATATGTAATTTATGTGATAATCTACAAAAAGTGCAGTGTGCATCTTTGTATGAAGGATGATACTATGAGCTTGTGATAGACCGAGGGACCATGTGCATTAAATTAGGGCTATTAGGAGTATGAAGGTAGCCCATTTCTGAACAGCATTTACAACATATTTGGTATTTTAGGCTACAGATAAGGCAGCTAAATTGATTCTCTTGGTAGAATAAAATCAGTAAAAACAGTGCCCCTTATATAAAATATTTTGTTTTCAGTACTATATGTAACAGGTGAAAAGAGAGATGGAGCTTTCACATTAAAGAGTTGATTTACCAAAGGCAAATAGTCTGTTCATTTTAAAGGAGAACTTGCCCCAGAGCATGGTAAAAAAAAACAGCATTTTGGTTGCACATAACTGAATGATGGAAGTCGGCAGAACTACACCAAATTCACTAATATCTGGGGTAAACTCTCAGGAACATCATATCCTTCTCGCTGTCCTTCCCCGGGCCTTTTATGTACACTGTCACCTTACACACCACGTGACAACCAGCGACGTACCGGTACGTAGCTGAACTTTGAGTGGTTATACCGGGATGATGCCAGCAGCTGACCATAAAGCTGATCAGAGACTGTAACAGCTCCAATCATCTCTCAGCGATATAAGAAACTTCCAGTTTCAAAACTTCCAGTTTCGTGGTTTTAAACAAACCCTAAAGCCTGGTACACAGTACACACTACAAATTTTTTTTTTTTCATTCAACATAGCGGGACTGAATGAAAAAAAACTGACAGCTCAGGAGGAGCCACTGTACTAACTATGCAATGTTAGTACAGCAATCTCCCCTGCTTTGAAATTGTGTTCTGACAGGGGGACTTTCCCCCTGCCAGAACACTCCAATCAGCACTTTCAGCCATTGGCTGAGAGCGTTGATCTGAAGAAGATTGGCAGACCTTTTTTGGTCATGCCCCTTCGACAAAAGACAGCCGAACTCTGGTATCTAACGTATTAAAGCTACCAGGTGTCAAAAGATCAAGGACATCACGTCCCATAAGAAACAGACAATATACATAATACAGGGGAATGGGGATTTTCAGGGTGCCATAATCAATACTCATACAAGTAACATTTAGAATTATAATAAAAACTATTTTATTAGGTTTACAAAGTATTAAAATACCATCAAGATACAAATATTAAAACTATCACAGAAAAACGTGCAGCTTGAGCATTAATGCAGCAACTTCAGCTCTACATGTTTCACCATGATATGGCTTCTTCAGGAGTCTTATGAGTGCTGCATACACTATCAAAGATAACGTATACCATTTATCAATGAAAAAACATACACAAGTAAAAATTATTAACAAAACAAGTTAATGACAAATAAACATTTGCAAAAACAAATTTAGCCCTGGTTCATATTGATGTAATTTGGCATTTGACTTGACATGTCAAATCGCATGCCAAATTGGCAGCAATTGCTGGCAATGGACAGCCGCAATTGAGCGCCGCCGCACCGATTTCCAAAAGTCGGGACTGACATGCGGGAATGAAATTGTGCGAGTTCAGCTGATCTGATTTACTCTCATGTCATGTTAAACTACTTTTATTCACTAACTATGATACCAACCTAAGCTGGCCTACTTTACTTATATTTATTGTGGCTATAACTGGGACTTTTTTGCTTGATTGAGTTCACACTAGACTGATGGTTATATGCTTTTAACACCCTATGCATTCAAATCAACTTCCAACTAAACAAAAAAACTCATTAGTTCTATTTGGAGGCTATACAACCACAATAATTCTTGCATACTTTTCTATTTATGTAGCATTTGGAGAAACCAATCCTTGAATCTGCATTTTTATAAATGAACAAGCACTACCTATTGGTTATGCAATCTCTACCCTAAATCTGCTAATTACATCTATATTTTGGCTCTGTCTGGGACCTCTCTATTGACTCCCAGTCAACCTGATAGATTAACCCTATACAAGATTAACTATATGATGATGACTACTATACTTTAGAGCACATAAGATTACCTATATGATGACTACTATACTTTAGACCTAGCCTCATTATACATACTGTACATGTGACAGGTGTGTCTCTGCCAAGCAAATCTAGTCCCACCTGGCCACCTAACATCACAGTATCTATATTATTTCTTTCTAAGCAACCCTTTAGCATAAGGACACAATAATTTAAAATAATACCTGCAATCCAAATAGACAACTAATTGAATATCCTATCTTATCTACTACCTTTCTAGCTATCAATATATACACCTATCAACTTTTGAGCCACCTTCAGGTATGAACTTAATTTTGCAAACCAACTTCCTTACTATACTAAAATAGGACCTCCTAATATATATTTATGTTATTACATTTTTTGCAGGATTTGCCTCTCGGCCTCAAGCATTTAGTTTACGCCCATATTTCTTGGGCTTTTCTTTTCTTTTTGAAGAGAACAACATAAATATGCTCTTGGTGGAGTACAAAAAACCCACTTCTACCTGTTTACATCTCCAGCACATAGATGTTTGTTCAATTTGGAATCAAGAGCCTACTGGGCAGACAGACTTTGTCACTGTCGCTGTTTTTAATCACAAATTTTATGGAGTGTCAAGTCAGCCAATACAGTGTTTAATGTAAGTGTATCAGATATGAAAATTACATTATGAAATGCTTTATTGATGGATACTCAGATATTGATTATTATCTTTTCAATATATCTTCTTTAACACAGAACTATCTAAAGCATACACTACCCCTGACAAAGGAGTTTAATTGACTCGAAAACGCGTTGGGTGAATAAGTACTGCTTCGAAACTCTGTATATACACACGATTGTATTACTGATGGATTTACATTCCTAAACAATAGAAGTTACAGTTGTTGTTATATTTTATTATGTTAATTCAATAAATTATATTTGTACCAAGTATACCTCTTTTATGATCGCTACATGTGCCTGAAAAGTCCACCACTAGGGGACCCCCTTTGCTGTTATGTATAAATAATTTTGGATGTGGCACAAATTCACAGTCAGATGCTGATCTACAATATACATTGCTGAACTCGCATGATTTCATTCCCGCAGTCAGTGTGAACCTAGGCTAAAGATCAAAAGGAAAAGAAAGAGAAGGACAGGCCTCTGAGTGTATTGACCATAGGAGGGACAGGTACCATACTTTAATGCCTGTGAAGAATGGGCATAATGAGTTTCACTTCTTCTTATAAGATAATATCACATACGGGGGGGGGGGGGGACAATAGCTAAATCATATTACCTTAGTTGGGGGGAGGGGCTTTAAGATTTCCAAAGCTTAAAGATTGATTTGTCAATCTATTGCATAAAGTAATGATCACATTCATAAAGTATCTCCTCAGCATTCATATGAAGCTGGAGGTAAAACCCCACTCAGTTGTAACACTGCAAAAGATAAGCAAACCAAACATATGCAGTAAACTTCCTAGCCATGAAATCTCCCCTAACATCACCTATGTATATATTGCAACCCTTTTTACCAGTTGTAAAGTAACATCATCATTCATCCACCAAAAGGGGAGGAGGGACAAGCTAACAAGTACCCACTCATTTTGAGGAACGGAAAAACATGGAAGGAAACACACCATGAGGTAGATTTACTAAAACCGGTGCACTCGGTTTCTAGTGCAGCTGTGCATGGTATTCAATCAGCTTCTAAAGTCAGCTTTGGCAATAAACCCTGGCAGCTGATGCAGCTTCCATGCATAGTTGCACCAGATTTTGCACTCTCCGGTTTTAGTAAATCAACCCCAATGACTTTACATCTGTTACGAAGGGTTGCTGTTTGATGTATGAAGTGTTTATCCTTTTGATTCTTCTGAGCACCCCGGTATTATATCCCTCCAATATGATCTGGTATCTATCCTTTAGTCAGGTGCATATCTACTGAACCACCCAAGGGTTCATTCCTAGCTTGAACTTTATTAGACCATTATGTGGAACTGTATCAAATCAAGATAAGCTTGTCCACAGCACTACTCTGGTCCAAAACATTAGTGATATAGTAAAAAAAATCAATCAGATTAATCTGACATGATCTGCTTTCAGTAAAGCTGCTTTGGGTCCAGCAAGTTGTGTGTTTTTAAGTGATCAATGATCCTTTTTTTAGAGGTTGTTCCATTAACTTGATACAACAGATATAAAACTGATGCCGCGTACACACGAGCGGACTTTACGGCAGACTTTGCCCCGCGGACGGGATTTTGTCGGACAATTCCATCATGTGTGGGCTCCAGCGGACTTTGTTTTCTCAAAAGTTGGACGGACTTAGATTTGAAACATGTTTTAAAATCTATCCGACGGATTCGAGTCTGGTCGAAAAGTCCGCTTGTCTGTATGCTAGTTCGATGGACAAAAAGCCTTGCTAGGGCAGCTATTGGCTACTGGCTATGAACTTTCTTATTTTAGTCCGGTCGTACGTCATCACGTACGAATTCGAAGGACTTTGGTTGATTGTGTGTAGGCAAGTCCGTTCATTCAGAAAGTCCGTCGTAAAGTCCGTCGAAAAGTCAGCCGGGCAAAGTCTGCCGTAAAGTCCGCTCGTGTGTACGCGGCATTACTCTCCAGTAATTCCCAGCTTCTACCTTGCTAACCTTTTTTGTGGATAGGTACAATATTATCTGTCCGCCAGTCATGGCCATGTTAACGTTCCAATAACTATAGCTTGAAGTTCTCTTAGAATTCTGGGATGAATACCAAGAGGACCTATTGCCTTATTAAAGGAGAAGTATGGCCAAAACTCTTTTGGCTATACTTCTCCTCTGGGTCACAGGAGTGCACTTAATTCTGCAGTCCTCTGACTGACATCAGAGAGCCAGACCAGAGCCTGGTTTAGCCCCCTCCACAGCCCAGTGTTCCAGTGAGCGCTGGAGAGGCAAAGCACAGAGCGGCGACTGACAGTAAATAGTAATTATAAAAGAGAGAAGCTCACCGTGCATACCCTTCATTGGAGTTTACCCCTTGTAAGCCAGAATATTTTGAAAAGTGCTGCAATTCCTGGGGTTCATCTTCATCTGAAGAAATGACACTGCTACAATGTAAAGTAGTTAGTGTACAGCTTGTATAACAGTGTAAATTTGCCATCTCAATAACTCGACACACACCCATTAATGTCTAAACCGCTGGCAACAAAAGTGAGGACAACCCTAAGTGAAAATGTCCAAATTGGGCCCAAAGTGTCAATATTTTGTGTGACCATCATTATTTTCCAGCACTGCGTTAACCCTCTTGGGCATGGAGTTCACCAGAGCTTCACAGATTGCCACTGGAGTCCTCTTCCACTCCTCCATGACAACATAACAGAGCTGGTGGATGTTAGAGACCTTGCGCTCCTCCACCTTTCTTTTGTGGATGCCCCACAGATACTCAATAGGGTTTAGGTTTGGAGACATGTTGGGCCAGTCCATCACCTTTACCCTCAGTTTGTTGAAGACTAACAGACTAAGGACATGGATTACTGGAACCATGTGCCATGGTCTGATGAGACCAAGATGAACTTATTTGGTTCAGATGGTGTCAAGCATGTGTGGTGGCAACCAGGTGAGGAGTACAAAGACAAGTTTGTCTTGCCTACAGTCAATCATGGTGGTGTCATGGTCTGGGGCTGCATTAAGGGCTGCCAGCACTGGGGAGCTATAGTTCATTGAGAGAACCTTAAATGCCAACATGTACTGTGACATACTGAATCAGAACACAATCCCCTCCTTTCGGAGACTGGGCCGCAGGGTAGTTTTCCAACATGATAACGACCCCAAACACACCTCCAAGACAACCACTGTCTTGCTAAAGAAGCTGAGGATAAAGGTGATGCACTGGCCAAGCATGTCTCCAGACCTAAACCCTATTAAGTATCTGTGGAGCATCCTCAAATGGAAGGTGGAGGAGCGCAAGGTCTCTAACATCCACTAGCTCCGTGATGTTGTCATTGGGGAGTGGAAGAGGACTCCAATGGAAACCTGTGACACTCTGGTGAACTCCATGCCCAAGAGGGTTAAGACAGTGCTGGAAAATAATGGTAGCCACATAAATATTGACACTTTGGGCCCAATTTGGACATTTTCACTTAGGGGTGTACTCACTTTTACCGCCAGCAGTTTAGACGTTAATGGCTGTGTGTTGAGTTACTTTGAGGGGTACAGCAAATTTACACTGTTATACAAGCTGTACACTCACTACTTTACATTGTAGCAAAGTGTCATTTCTACAGTGTTGTCACATGAAAAGATATAATAAAATATTTACAAAAATGCGAGGGGTGTACACACTTTTGTGAGCTATTGTATGTAATGCTTAAAAGTGAAAAAAGAAAAAAGGAACCTTCTCTAAGATGATTTGGTACTTAGCTTGGAAAAAAATTTGAAGAATTATTTACTTTTATTAAACAGCTTTGTTTTGACAGCCATTGCAAGACATCATATAATTTCAGTACACAATGGTGAAAACAGTCGCTACTTTGCTCCCGTATATTTTTGTTCTACATTAAAAAAAAAAATAATAATTTTAAATGATCACGGAAACAAAACTTGTTTTTGAATAGTTAACACTAGGGAACATTGAAATCTCTATTAATTAGTTTGTGCATTAGTGACTAGCTTTTTATGTTTCAAAACCTCCCCAGCTGTGTTGACAAGCAATTAATATTTCTGTATGCAGTCATTTTAAAAATAAATGCAAATAACACAATGAAGCTTTTTGTGGTCTTAACCATTCATTGCCGGAAGGAGCCACCAATCGTTCGCATTAAATGGCAGGAAAGTAACTCACCCCATTGGAGAGAGAAAAACCTGCAGAATAGGCAACACTGTTATACTGATGCTTTTTTTAAGAATACAGTTAATGAGCGATGTGTTCATAAAAATGGCAAAACACATTAGTTATTAGTTTGTGTGTCTGGAGGACACTTTTAAAAACCAAAAGGATATAAATAAAGAGATGATGCAAACAAAGGCTACTGACAGAGTGCATAGTGAGAATCATAAAACTAGTGACACTTAACACTCAAGGCAATGTTTTCAAAATGCCATTCCTTTATTATTTGCCATCTGTGAAGCTACAATAGCTACTGCATGGGAGAAAAGGATTTTATACAGAGCTAAAATAAAAAAATGACCAATTCTAAATATATGAAACTTGCTGGAAACTTGCTGGAACTTGCTGGAAAATACCCAACAATACCAGGATTTTGCTCTGGTTGCCAGGTCATTGCCAAAACTGTTTACAGTTTAAGAATTCTAATACCAGCAGCAGCGCCTGCATGGTACACTCTGCATTGACTGGCTGCTGGGAGGGAGGAATTGGAAGGAAGAGGAGGAGGAAAGGGAGCGGAAAAGTGGACAAGGGGGTGGGCTGCCCACAGCAAAGAAGGAAGCAGGTACCATGCAGCCTCCCCCTGGCCTTTCTGCTGGCAAGATCAGGGACAGTGAAGAGTCTAATGCCTCATTCACACGGGTGTGCCCATCTTTGCCCACATGGAATAAACAAGTGTTAAGTGCACCTGCATGCAGACAGTCCCATTCATGTGTATTGGGATGCAGGGGCTGCACAGACACAGTTGCTGGTCCCAATTTATCAGTGTGAGAGCATGTTCCATTCAAGGACACGCATCTGCATCCACAAGACTATAAATGTGGGACCAGCAGTTGTGTCCATAAAGGTCCTGTGCATCCCATGGGGGCAAAGACTTGGGTGTACTGATTGGCATGCCCATGTGAATGAAGCCCAAGAGGGTGACTTCTGACTTCTGCACTGTGTACATTACACACTTGACCCTTGCACTTTGTATGTTACCTACCCTGGACCCCTGCACTTAGATTACATACTCCTGCAATCTTCGGTTTGTACATTACATACTTATGACCCCTCCACCCTGTTAACCACTTGCTAAACAGGCCTTTTCTGGAACTTTTTGTTTAAAAGTTTAAATCAGTTATTTTTGTAGGAAATTACTTAGAACCACCAAGCATTATATATATATTTTTAAGCAGGGACCATAGAGAAAAAATTGGCAAGTTGCAATATTTTATGTCACATAATATTTGTGCAGCGGTCTTCCAAACTCAATTTTTTTGGAAAAAATACACTTTAATGAATTTTAACGCAAAAAACCACCATAGATAACCCAATTTTTTGGAAAATATAAAAGATGACGTTATGCAGAGTAAATAGAAACCTAACATGTCGTGCTTTAAAAATTGCGCACATGCTCATGGAATGGCGACAAACTTCGGTACTTAAAAATCTCCATAGGCAACACTTACAGGTTACCAGTTTAGAGTTACAGATGCAGTCTTGCACTATAATTATTGCTCTCACTCTAATGCAGCGTACACACGATCGGACATTCCGACAACAATATCCTGGATTTATTTCCGACGGATGTTGGCTCAAACTTGTCTTGCATACACACGGTCGCACAAATGTTGTCGGAAATTCCAAACGTCAAGAATGCGGTGAAGTACAACACATACGACGAGCCGAGAAAAATGAAGTTCAATAGCCAGTGCAGCTCTTCTGCTTGATTCCGAGCATGCGTGGAATTTTGTGCTTTGGAATTGTGTACATACCATTCGGTATTTGAGAACCAGCTCTAAAATTTTTGTTGTCGGAAATTCCGACAACAAATGTCCGATGGAGCCTACACACGGTCGGAATTTCCGACAACAAGCTCACATCGAACATTTGTTGTTGGAAATTCCAACCGTGTGTACGCGGCATAACGATCGCGGCGACACCTCACATTAATTTTACTTTTTATTTTTATACTCTCATTTTATAATTTTTTTTTAAATCACTTTTTCTCCTATTACAAGGAATGTAAACATTCCCTGTAATAGAAATAAGGATGACAGGTCCTCTTTAGTTAGAGATCTAGGGGAAAGAAGACCCCAAATCTACTATTCACCTTCAAAAGCAAAAGATCAATAAAAAAAAAAAGTTTTGCTTTTTTTTTTGCGTTAACAAATAGAAAATAAAATTACTATGGCCCCGGAACTGGAAGTGACGTTATGACTTTGCTCCGGTCCTCCAAGGGCATAGAGACAATGCCATCTTTGCCCTACTCTTCTTCATTCCCAGCTACTGCCAGCGTCAGATCACTCCCGGGCTTAACAGATCGGTCAGGTAAGCCCAGTAATCCACCCGCGGGACCATTTCTATCTGAAAGAGAATAGCCTATAGCAGTGATGGCGAACCTTGGCACCCCAGATGTTTTGGAACTACATTTCCCATGATGCTCATGCACTCTGCAGTGTAGTTGAGTATCATAGGAAATGTAGTTCCAAAAATTCTGGAGTGCCAAGGTTCGCCATCACTGGCCTATAGCAAAAAAAAAAAATCAGGGTTGTGGGAGCTAGCTGCTGCCATAACCCCAGTATTTAACGTCAAACAAATTACATTTTTACTATAGGCCACTTAAGCCCCTCCCACTGTTTTTCAATTTTTCCATACCTTCCATTTGCCACTGTATGTTATGTGTACCATGATTATTTCTGCCAGGTTAAAAAAAACAGCAGAAACAAAAGTGGCTCCAAATCATATTTCTTCAACCTGCACTACAAAAATACCAAATAAATAATTTGTCTATGTTATTTATCTGAACAAAGGACAAACATTAATTATATTGCAGCCTACCAATTTTGCAGCCTTTAGATGTGATAGCTACATTAGTTTTCTTTTTTAAGGCTTTGTTTCCCTTAAATGTCATCTGGCAGTCCTGCCAGTAAAATACTTCCCATATAAATGGACCACATTGTCATGCAATTTCCAGAACCAAGAAGGCAGCACTAACGCATTGGGGACATTAACTATGCCTCCCTGAGGCATCAAAAGCTGAGGCTGAGGTAAGATTTTTTTTTTTCATAAAATTACTTTTGACAAGATTTTTCCTATTTGTATTTGAGTGGTGGGGAAGGTGCTGATAGAAAAGTAGACCTTCTGTCTTCATGAAAAGTCAGCTTTAAAACATTTGCTGTAAAAACATAGTGTGCATTCAGGGCCATCTTTAATATTGATTGGACCCTGGGCAAAAATTTTCTTGGGGCCCCCCCATGCAGTTTTGCTCTTCACCTGCTCTGAGACGTACAATAAATAGCAGCTAGACTCAAAATCAGTTTAGTGATCAGACAGTGATTGCGATTGGTTGCCAGAGGTTACAGCGTATCATTACCGCTCACTGACTGGTTGCTAGAGGTTACAGCACACATTACGGCTCACTGATTAGTTCATAGAGGTTACAGCACATGATTTCTGCTTGTTGATTGGTTGCTAGAGATTACTGTACATCAATACTGCTCACTGATTGTTTACTGCACATCATTACTCCTTACTGATTGGTTGCTAGAGATTACAGCACATCACCTCCTCACTGGCTGCACACCATGGACTGGACCTTCCTCACATGTGCACCCCAAACTGTAAATTCCTTTTCTGCCTACCTCTGCACACCCCACACTACCCTCCCCCCACTAATTTGCTTACCTTTGCAGAACAGGCTGATGTTAGGTTTAATGACCACAGTTGTAGGCAGGACTTTCAAGCATGCCCCTTTACCTCCCCAGTGGGTAGAATTCAGTATAGGTAATGGTGAATATGACCTCAGGGGGTCATGATATACATATGAATACCACCTCTGTTTACATAGAATGCTGCCGGTCTGCCACTATTTACATATGAATGCCGCTGTTATTTACATATCAATGTCGGTATTTACATGTAAACACAGGGTCTGCATTTGAATCATCTGCACACAACAACAAGACAGAGCTGGGCAGCATTAATAACAGAACTTCACACTGAGATATCAGTACACAGCATGGGACTAAACCCTCAAGGGATGAGGGAATTTAAGCTGGGAAAGTTGGCAAGTATGAGGCAACTACTTTGGGCCCCACAACAATGACAGGGCCCAGGGCAGCTGCCCCTTTTGCCCTGCCTTAAAGACGGCCCTGTGTGCATTCATTCCTAGATGGGGCATAGTTGTTCTTCAGTAATATTGTAAATACTTAAAAAGCTCACTATTTTAATTCAGGGCAACCATTTTATCACATGTAAATGGTAATATAAGTATTAACAACTCACAAAGGATGGCTTGTGAGATTCAAGTTCTCTTTCTCAAAGATTACATCTATCTAAAGCATTTTGGGCCTTGTTCAATAAAAAGAGCGCTAATGCAGAATAGTGACCTGACCAAGTAGAATTCACTTTGCTGAAGTCAAACCAGCTCAAGATGATGTCTGGTCGGTTGTTACTGAATACTGAATTAGCATTTTTTAATACTGCTAAATATCCCATATAAACAGAGTAATTTAGCTCCTAATTATTAAATACATAAACCTGAGAACAGGGTAGTAAGAAACGTGAACAAAAAAATTCAACTGAATTAATGGCTTTTACAAAATATAAATTTACATATAACATCACAAAGCTGGGGGGGAGTGGTATAACTCCAGTATAAGATGGACACTTGAGCAGCAAAAATCAGCTACAGGATCCCCAACGAGCCTCCCAAGCATGGGAAAGGATGACCAAAGTTCCTCTGTGTCAGCCCTTCCTTCTCTGAGCTGGCCGCTCAGCTGTCGGCTAATTGCCAGCTCCTATCTCTCTCCACAGTTACCCAGCTGTTGTTGATTCTGCTCATCAGTCTTGCCTACTTAAAGCTGTCTAGCTCACTTGATCTCTGCCTTCGCCTTTGTCAACATCACAGAGACTTTCTCCTGCATTCCTGTTGAAGACTTGCTCAGCTGACGTTCCTTCTGGCTCCTGATCCTGCTTGCTGTACTACTACCTTTATCTCTGGCTCTCTGACATTTGCTTGGCTGACTACCCGATCTGGTTACTGAACTCTGACTTGTTTTGACTACGCTTACTCTGTTTACATTATTATTATTATTAAACAAGTGTGATTTAACTATACTTCTGTCTCGGTCTGATTCATGGTTCCTGATACTCTGCTACCCGCAATTCACGAGACCAGAGCTTGCAGCCACTGAATAACATTTCCACAATGTTCCGGGTATCACAGGGAGAAGGCCACACAGCCTCACACAGCGAGCTATACCGCTCGGCGGCTCCTGTCCCATTACGGACGGCAGACACAGCACAGCAGTACAGCCTGCACAAAGCCTCTGCCTCTCTGATCTCCAGGCAGTGGCAATGGATGTCAAATCAACCCTGTCTGCAGCTATTACTGACCTCAAGGGAGACATACAGGCCACAGCATGCCATGCAGACGCCATCAGGTACAGAAATCTTCAGACATGCACCTCTCACACATCATAGAAATACACCTCCACTTAGAAGATGTGGATAACTGTGGCCGACGCCATAACATATGAATTAGGGGAGTCCCAGAACTAACTGACCAGAATTCAATTGAACAAGCTGCCTCAGCTATATTTAGTGATTTATTGGATAGACGCCCAGACCCCCCTATTGAGAGGATACACAGAGCCCTCTGGGCCAAGAGGTTGGGACACTGATCCCCCCAGGGATATATGCTGTTTGGTCAATTTTCCCCTGAAAGAAGCTATTCTAAAAAAAGCAAGAGAAAAAAATAGAGTTCTCTTTAATGGTAACAAAATCAAACTTTACCAAGACCTTTCAAATAATACACTGAAAAAAAAATCACAAAGCTTTTACTGATTATTAAGATGAATAATCACAATGATAAAAGTAATATTTTTAAGAAACCGTGATAATGTAATAAAAGTGGTGTTTAAAATAAAAAAGCTGAACCCAATTCAATTAAATAAAAAAAAAAATTTAAACTAATTTAGATTTTTCATTACTACCAAAAACCTAAATTTTAAAACCGATATTTCACCAGCTTATTTTATATATTTTAGGAATGATAACAACAGAAATCGGCAATCGGCTAGTGTAAATAATTACCTCTTATTTAAAAAAATGTTTGCATACCTGTTTTTAACAGTCAGAATGAAGTGACTGTCCTGCCCAAAGAGGACTGCTGGTGCTTGATCAATGAAGAATTCAAGGACAGTCCTGGAGCGTGAAGAGGGTAAGTACAAATTGACCATTTTTCTTTTAAAATAAGAAGGGGGGGGGATACAACATTTTTAATTTTTTTTGGAGTTCCACTTTAATTAGAATGGTCTATATCAGGGATATGCAATTAGCGGTCCCATCATGCCTCTGCCTCTGGGTGTCATGCTTGTGGTTGTCAGAGTCTTGCTATGCCTCATGGGACTCATAGTTCTGCAACAGCTGGAGGTCGGCTAATTGCATATCCCTGGTCTATATAAACCTTAAAGTTACCTATGGCCAAGCTATAGACATTTACATATTTCTAACAAGCAGTAAATATTCTTAACAAGCCAACATTGACTTTTGTCGCTACAGGTAATGTGAATAAATTAATCCTCCAGCAGAAGCACTAAGGTTGTTTAACCCCCCCCCCCTTTTTTTTTATTTTTAAGCAATGTTTCCAAACAATTGTTTATCCCCTGTAGATACGCACCCTGCATTTGTTTTGAAGTAAATGAAGAAAAAAAAAAAACACTAGGTCAGACTTTAAAGGTTGAACTACACAATTTATATAAAATTTATGTTTTATTTATTATCAAAAAGTTGAAAATCAAGAAATATACATAGACACAATCAGCTAAAAACATATGTTCAATTATATCACAGAAATGAGTCATTCAGGACTAAGGATGAGCCGAACACCCCCGGTTCGGTTCACACCAGAACATCCGAACAGGCAAAAAATTTGGGAGGAACACACGAACACGGACATGAAAAATCAAAAGTGCTCATTTAAAGGCTTATATGCAAGCTATTGCTATAAAAAGTGTTTGGGGACCCGGGTCCTGCCCTAGGGGACATGTATCAATGCAAAAAAAACTGCTGTTTTTTCGGGAGCAGTGATTTTAAGTATGGTTAAAGTGAAACAATAAAAATGAAATATTCCCTTAACCACTTGCTGCCCGTCCGTCGTCATATGACGGCGGGACAGTGCAGCTGTTGTTCTGGGCCACCGTCATATGACGGCGCAACCTTCCAGGCAGCCCAGGGGGTAGCCCAGGGGGTAGCCCAGGGGGCGCACGCGCGCATTGCTCGGGTCCCAGACCACGATTGCCCGGTAACCGAGCAGGAGCGTGGATCTGTGTGTGTAAACACACAGATCCACGTCCTGTCAGATGGGAGGAAACCGATGGTGTGTTCCTTGTACAGAGGAACACTGATCGGTCTCCTCCCCTTGTGAATCCCCTCACCCCACAGTTAGAATCACTCCCTAGCAACATATTTAACTCTGCAGCGCCCCCTCCTGGTTAACCCCTTCATTGCCAGCCACATTTCTACAGTAATCAATGCATTTTTATAGCACGGATCGCTGTATAAATGTAAATGGTCCCTAAAATGTGTCAAAATTGTCCGATGTGTCCGCCGCAATATTTTACAGTCATGATAAAAATCGCAGATCGCCGCCATTACTAGTAAAAAAAAAAAAATAATAAAAATGCTATAAATCTATTCCCTTATTTTGTAGACGCTATAACTTTTGCGCAAACCAATAAATATATGCTTATTGCGATATTTTTTACCAAAAATATGTAGAAGAATACGTATCGGCCTAAACTGAGAAAAAATGTAAAAAAAAAAAAAAAAATTTGGATATTTATTATAGCAAAAAGTTAAAAAAATTGTGTTTTTTTCAAACTTGTCACTCTTGTTTTGTTTATAGCACAAGAAATAAAAACTGCAGGGGTGATAAAATACCACCAAAAGAAAGCTCTATTAGTGGGGAAAAAATTATAAAAATTTCATTTGGGTACAGTGTTGTATGGCCGCGCAATTGTTATTCAAAATGCGACAGAGCTGAAAGCTGAAAATTGGCTTGGGCAGGAAGGGGGTGAAAATGCCCTGTATGGAAGTGGTTAAATATCGTGCTTGGGGGTGTCTATATTATGCCTGTAAAGTGGCGCGGTGTTCCCATGTTTAGAACAGTACCACAGCAAAATGACGTTTCTAAAGGAAAAAAGTCATTTAAAACTGATCGCGGCTGTAATGAATTGTCGGGTCTCGGCAATGTAGATAAAATAAAACTCATTGAAAAAAATCCCCTAGTCCATTACCAGGCCCTTTGGGTCTGTTATGAATATTAAGGGGAACCCTGAACCAAAAATTCAAAAAATAATTGCATGGGGTCCCCCCTAAAATCCATACCAGGCCCTTATCCGAGCTTGCAACCTGGCAAGCCACAGGAAAAGAGGGGGGATGAGAGAGCGGCCCCCCCTCCTGAACCGAACCAGGCCACATGCCCTCAACATGGGGAGGGTGCTTTGGAGTAGCCCCCCAAAGCACCTGAACGTCCCAACAACCAAAGTTCGTCCCAAACTTATGCTCGGGCCGAACAATTCGCCCATCCCTATTCAGGACCCGATACTTTACAGAAGTCGTAGTTGTTACATAAATTGCAGTAGGTGAACCCTTGTGTGCTGATGCCTTTCGCTAGTCTGCTTCTTCAGGACACACAGTGGACTGTCAGCAATAACACTCCACTATACAAATAGAAACATTTCATATCTGTAAGAAGTCATATCATCCTACACATATTTTTTACAAACCATGACCTATAACACTCAAAATGCTTTAAAAGTAATATACACCATAAAAGAATGTGTATATATATTCAATCATAGACACAATAAGCTAAAAACACATATTCAATTATATCACAGAAACAGGTTATTCAGGACCCTATACTTTATAGATGTCATAGTTGTTACATAAATTGCGGTATGACGCTAGTCTGTTTCTTCAGGATACACAGTGGTGAGTCAGCAATAAATACGTCACTATACAAATAGAAAAATTTCATATCTGTAAGAAGTCATAACATCCTACACATATGTTTTACAGACCATGACTCATAACACTCAAAATGTCTTAAATGTAATATACACCATAAAAGAATATGTAAATATAGTCACCCTGCATTTACTCTTGAGGAAGTGGACGTTGTTCCATGAAGCGTGTTGAGTTTCTGGATGCAGTTTTTTACAATCATGCATTTCATACTTGGACTTCACATTTTCATTCACTTACACCATGAATGAACCCTCTGTAATTTAATTATGTGGATATTGCATATTCACGACCTACTAAGCTCCAGTATTCTCAGGGTAATGAGATTTTACTTTTTACACTAAAGTTATTTAATTTGTTCTCTCAGCAGCTCTTCTCGCCCTTCTCCCTGCTCACAGTGCACCTGCTCGGTGTTTACATTAGGGATTAGAAGGATGGAAAGCTGCTAAATCACTGCTGGGATGGGGAGCAGGGTGGATTGAACTACTCAGAGAATGACTTGAAATTTATTATCGGCATGGTATAACATTGTGCAGGACTACTACATAGGTTAAAGCTAAACTCCAGTCTTACTATCTGCCTTACACAGGCGCTTCTTCTATACTGAAATTACTTACTCGTATTTCACTGCACACTGTGAGCTTCTCACCATGTGTATTAGAAGCTGCAGTAAGTCAGATACAGGCTGTCACATTTTCTGACTGGAGGATGTCCAGCATTTCCCTGGACCTGCCACTTTCATTTACAGCAATTTAGTTTTTCAGTTATGGAGACTCAGCATCATATAGATATGGGCATTGACTAGGGCAACCTGCATACAAAAGAAGCTTGCTTAAACACACCCTGCCCTGCATTCATTATATCTGGTCTCCCACAGTACACAGAACATGGAGATACTATTCCTTTAGTAAATATAAACTGCCAAATACCTTTTCTCATCAGCAGTATATAGCAGTCTTGTGACTTCTATCAGTTTCCAGCCAAGCACTCGATAAAGCTTGTAAAAGGAGTCTTCATTCTCCTCTGACTGTCTTATGAGGCTCCATGACCCCTGACCCTCTGTCTGGACAGTGCTGATTGGCCCTGTGCTGATCACATACAAAAAAAAAAAACTCTCTACAATACACACCAAACTGAGCATGTGCAGCTTGACTCAATAGACTCTGTTGTCAGAAAATTATCAGGGGACAGTGAAAGGAGGGGGGGGATCAGAAAAGACAGGATCAAACTGCCTTTTTAAACAATTTGGAGGATTAGCTCCTTAGGTTACACAGTGAGTAGAACAAGCATGCTGTACTGCATATACAGACTGATTTACTTTAACCCCTTCACGCTGACCATACACAAATATGCATTCTTGGCTTGAAGGGGTTATACCAGGGGTGATGCCTATAGCTGCACGCATCATCCCAGTACAGTTTTTTAGAGCCAGCGGTTGGCTTTTTTGTGATAACAACCGTTGTGGCTAAAAGCCGCTTGGCTGTTATCCTAAGGAGCGGGAGGGGATGTCCCCCTTCTCCCGCTGCCTTCCGCGGCTCTTCTGGGCTCTCCAGTCCCACTGGGAGGCCCGAGCCACCAGCCAGCATGTCTGGCAGCTGGCCAAAGACCCACATGAAGCCGGAATCGGCTTCGATTGGGTCTCCGATCTAGTAACCCGGAAGCGACATCACTTCCGGTTTACTCAGCTTTTTTTTTTTTGGTCAGACTTTCAGCGGACTTTTCCAGTTGCAAATCTGACGGACTTTAGATTTGGAACTTGCTTCAAATCTTTATGTCGTAACTCTGCCAGACCCAGAAATCCGCTCGTCTGTATGCTAGTCCAATGGACAAAAACCGACGCTAGGGCAGCTATTGGCTACTGGCTATCAACTTCCTTATTTTAGTCCGATGTACGTCATCATGTACAAATCCGTCTGACTTTTGTGTGATCGTATGTAGTTAAGTCTGTTCGTTAGAAAGTCCGCCCCAAGTCCGTCAAACATCTGTTGAAAGTTTGTGGGACGGGCTGTCTGACTTTTGTAGCCGAAAAGTCCGACCGTGTGTACGCCCCATAAGAGTCTCCAGCAGTGGCGGCCTGTCCATAGGCCCCCCTCAGGCGGTCACAAAAAAATATGTTTTTTTTTAACATGGCCCTTTAAAAAAAAAAAGTCCTTAAGTGCACTGTGTTCGGGCTGTGCTACCGGAGACACAGATGTGAGGAGGACTCTGCTCTGCTGATGGGGACACAGATGTGAGGAGGACCCTGCTGCTCTGCTGATGGGGACACAGATGTGAGGAGGACGCTGCTGCTCGGCTGATGGGGACACAGATGTAAGGAGGGGCTCCGCTGATGGGGACACAGATGTAAGGAGGTACTCCGCTGACAGGGACACAGATGTAAGAAGGAGCTCCGCTGACGGGGACACAGATGTAAGGAGGGACTCCGCTGACAGGGACACAGATGTAAGGAGGCCTCTGCTCTGCTGACGGGGACACAGATGTAAGGAGGGGCTCTGCTGACGGGGACACAGATGTAAGGAGATGCTCTGCTGACCGGGACACAGATGTAAGAAGGAGCTCCGCTGACGGGGACACAGATGTAAGAAGGGGCTCCGCTGACAGGGGCACAAATGTAAGGAGGGGCTCTGCTGACAGGGACACAGATGTAAGGAGGGGCACCGCTGACGGGGACACAGATGTAAGGAGGGACTCCGCTGATGGGGAAACAGATGTAAGGAGGGACTCCGCTGATAGGAATACAGATGTAAGGAGGGATTCCGCTAATGGGGACACAGAGGTAAGGAGGAACTCCGCTGTTGGGGACACAGATGTAAGGAGGGACTCTGCTGCTGGGGGCACCTGATGTAAGGAGGGACTCCGCTGCTGGGGGCACCTGATGTAAAGAGGGACTCCGCTGCTGGGAGCACCTGATGTAAGGAGGGACTCCGCTGATGGAGACACAGATGTAAGGAGGGACTCCGCTGATGGAGACACAGATGTAAGGAGGGACTCCGCTGATGGAGACACAGATGTAAGGAGAGACTCCGCTGATGGGGACACAGATGTAAGGAGGGATTTCACTGCTGGGGACACCTGATGTAAGGAGGGACTCCGCTGCTGGAGGCACCTGATGTAAGGAGGGACTCTGCTGATGGAGACACAGATGTAAGGAGGGACTCCGCCGATGGGGACACAGATGTAAGGAGGGACTCCGCTGATGGAGACACAGATGTAAGGAGGGACTCCGCTGCTGGGGGCACCTGATGTAAGGAGGGACTCCGCTGATGGAGATACAGATGTAAGGAGGGACTCCGCTGCTGGGGGCACCTGATGTAAGGAGGGACTCGGCTGCTGGGGGCATCTGATGTAAGGAGGGACTGTACTGGGGGCACCTGATGTATGGAGGGACTCTGCTGGGGGTACCTGATGTAAGGAGGGACTCTGCTGGGGGCACCTGATGTAAGGAGGGCCTCTGCTGGGGGCACCTGATGTAAGGGGGGACTCTGCTGGGGTGACCTGATGTAAGGAGGGACTCTGCTGCGGGCACTTGATGTAAGGAGGGACTCTGCTGGGGGCACCTGATGTAAGGACGGACTCCTCTGGGGACACCTGATGGCATCTGGTGGCAGGCAATGGGGCAGGTGACACAGTCAGGGCTCCCAATTATTCTGCATTATGGTGAGTTGAATGATTTCATTTTATATTACAATGTAATAATAGAAATAATGCACTTCAATCATTCTGACACCATAACAACCATGGTGCCGGGATAATTCGAGTGCTAACACCAAGTGTTTGGAGTATCTTTATTAGGGATGGGCCGAACACCCCCCTTTTAGTTCGCACCAGAACATGCGAACAGGCAAAAAATTTGTTCGAACACGCGAACACCGTTAAAGTCTATGGGACACGAACATGAAAAATCAAAAGTGCTAATTTTAAAGGCTTATATGCATGGTATTGTCTTAAAAAGTGTTTGGGGACCTGAGTCCTGCCCCAGGGGACATGTATCAATGCAAAAAAAAGTTTTAAAAGTGACCATTTTTTCGGGAGCAGTGATTTTAATAATGCTTAAAGTGAAACAATAAAAGTGTACAATTCCTTTAAATTTCGTACCTGGGGGGTGTCTATAGTATGCCTGTAAAGTGGCGCATGTTTCCCATGTTTAGAACAGTCTGACAGCAAAAAGACATTTCTGGAATATTGGATATTAAGGGGAACCCCGTGCCAAAATTTTTTTTTAAATGGCGTGGGTTCCCCTTAAAAATCCATACCAGACCCTTATCCGAGCACGCAACCTGACAGGCCGCAGGTAAAGAGGTGGGACGAGAGAGCGCCCCCCCTCCTGAACCATAACAGGCCACATGCCCTCAACATTGGGAGGGTGCTTTGGGGGCTACCATGTATGCCTGGTCCCCATGTATGTTGATGGGGAGAAGGGCCTCATCCCCTCAACCCTTGCCCAGTGGTTGTGGGGGTCTGCAGACGGGGGCTTATCGGAATCTGGAAGCCCCCTTTAACATGAGGACCCCCAGATCCCACCCCCCCTTGTGAATTGGTAATGGGGTACAAATGTACCCCTACCATTTCACAAAAAAGTGTCAAAGATGTTAAAAAAAGACAATAGACAATTTTTGACAATTCCTTTATTAATGTCTTCTTCTTTTCCCGCTTCTTCTTCCATCAGCTTCTGGTCTTCCTTTGGTGTTCTTCTTCTTCCTCCATCGTGTTCTTCCCCAACTTCTTCCTCTATCTTCCTCCACCTCTTCCTCCGGTCTTCTCATCTGGCATCTTCCTCCAGCTTCTTCTTCTCCGCTTCGTCCTCCGATTCGCCTCAATGGGAGTCTTCCGCTTTACATAAACGGGTGACCCTGCCCCCCTCTGACAACACAGGGAAAGCCACAGGAAAGTCCCCGTGCGTCAGAGGGGGGAGGGGTCACCGGGTGGCCCTGCCCTCCGTTATATAGGAGCTATCACCTGAACAGAAGCGTCACACAGCAGGAGACTCCCATTGAGGCAGATCAGAGGACGAAGCGGAGAAGAAGAAGCCGGAGGAAGAAGCGGAGGAAGATAGAGGAAGAAGCTGGGAAAGAACAAGATGGAGGAAGAAGAACACCGAAGGAAGACCAGAAGAAGATGAAAGAAGAAGCAGGGAAAGAAGAAGACATTAATAAAGGAATTGTCAAAAACCGTCTATTGTCTTTTTTAAACATTTTTGACACTTTTTTTGTTAAATGGTAGGGGTACGCCATTACCAATTCACATAGGGGGGGCAGGGATCTGGGGGTCCCCTTGTTAAAGGGGGCTTCCAGATTCCGGTAAGCCCCCTGCCCGCAGACCCCCACAACCACAAGGCAAGGGTTGTGGGGATGAGGCCCTTCTCCCCATCAACATGGGGACAAGGTGGTTTGGTGGGGGGCTACCCCAAAGCACCATCCCAATGTTGACGGCATATGGCCTGGTACAGTTTAGGAGGGGGGCTGCTCTCTTGTCCCCCCTCTTTTCCTGCGGCCTGCCATGTTGCCTGCTCGGGTAAGGGTCTGGTATGGATTTTTGGGGGTACCCCACACCATTTTTTTTATTTTGGTGCGGGGTTCCCCTTAAAACCCATAACAGACCTGAGGGGTTCCCCTTAATATCCATACCTTTCAGGTATTTGGGGGGACCCCCACGCATTTTTTTTTTAAATTTTGGTTCGGGTCCCCTGTGAGCGAATCCCATGCCGTTTTTATCAATGAACTGTTATGTGTATTGCCGAACCGACAATTCATTATAGCTGCGAGTAGTTTTAAATGACTTTTTTTCCTTTAGAAATGTCATTTTGCTGTCAGACTGTTCTAAACACGGAGAACATGCACCACTTTACAGGCATACTATAGAGACCCCCCAGGTACAAAATTTAAAGGAATATTACACTTTTATTGTTTCACTTTAAACATTATTAAAATCACTGCTCCCGTCCCGTTTTTAAAACTTTTTTTTGCATTGATACATGTCCCCTGGGGCAGGACCCAGGTCCCCAAACACTTTTTATGACAATAACTTGCATATTAACCTTTAAAATTAGCATTTTTGATTTCTCCCATAGACTTTTAAAGGGTATTCCACGGCTTTAGAATTTCCCGCAAACACCCCAAATTGTTCGCTATTCAGCGAACGGGCGAACAGCCAATGTTTGAGTTGAACTCGTGTTCGACCCGAACATAAAGCCCATCCCTAATCTTTAGCTACTGATTGTTAAACTTTCTAGAATACACATATTTCTATTGTTGTGTAGGATCTGGGCCTCCTGTCCCTCCCTCTTTCCCTCCCTTTCCCTGCATCCCTCGTTCATCACAGACGCTAACCACACCCCCTTAGAGCCACACCCTTTAAACCACACCCACTATTTCACTGAAACCACGCCCATGTTCACCAAGTGGGAGGGGTCAAAAAAGAAGGGGGGTCTGGCCCCTCCATCCTAAAACTTCACCAGCCTCCACTGGTCTCCAGCGAGAACAAATGGTCGCAGCCAAGAGGGCTGGTGAGTGAGCACAGTCAGAAGGAATAGGGGTCATTGCAGCCAGGCTGGCTGGCAGGGCCTGAAGAGAGCTATCTGGGATTGTTCGTTAAACAGAGGACAGTTAGTACCTGAACTATTTCTACACCACAGGGGCCTGAGGTCCCTGCTCGCAAAAGGCAGTTCATTGAGGCCTGGCTGAACTAGTGTAAGGCCTAACCATGTGGTGCTAACTAGTCTGGAGGAGTAACAGTCTGCAGCAAGTGAAGTGCTAGAGGAGAAACGGTGTGAAGCAAGTGAAGTGCTGGAGGAGTGAAGTAAAGGAGGTCTTAAGCAAGAGTAAGTGCTGGAGAAAAGACTGGAGGGTATACAGTACAAGAGCAAGTTTGCACTGAATATTTCTGGGCATCCCAAAATTCCCAATTTCCCATCCATGTTTAATCCCCTCAAAAAACAAAACCAAAGCTATGGACTGTTCTATGCCTCTGAGTGACTGAGAGATGGATGTCTGGTTGGGCAAGGTGACAGGTGAACCACTACATTCAGCAACCCCTATGGGGGCATGGCTACAAAAGGTAAGTATTTCATACTGTGCTAGTATGCGATGCATACTAGCGCATTATGCTATTGTCTTGCAGGTTTGTTTCTTTTATTACCTCTTTAATACTGAGTTTCTTAACCACTTCAGTCCTGGAAGGATTTACCCCCTTCCTGACCAGAGCACTTTTTGCGCTTCGGCACTGTGTTGCTTTAACTGACAATTGCGCGGTCGTGCGACGCGGCTCTGAAACAAAATTGACGTCCTTTTTTTTCCCACAAATAGAGCTTTCTTTTGGTGGTATTTGATCATCTCTGCGATTTTTATTTTTTGCGCCATAAACAAAATAAGAGTGACAATTTTGAAAAAAAACTATTATTTCTAACATTTTGCTATAATAATTATCCCCAAAAAATATATAAAAAACATTTTTTTTCCTCAGTTTAGGCCGATCCGTATTATTCTACATATTTTTGGTAAAAAAAAATCGCAATAAGCGTTTATTGATTTGTTTCCGCAAAAGTTATAGCGTTTACAAAATAGGGGATAGTTTTATGGCATTTTTATTAATAATTTTTTTTTTTACTAGTAATGGCGGCGATCAGCGATTTTTATTGTGACTGTGACGTTATGGCGGACATGTCAGACATGGTTGACACATTTTTGGGACCATTGTCATTTATACAGCAATCAGTGCTATAAAAATGCATTGATTCCTGTATAAATGACACTGGCAGTGAAGGGGTTAACCACTAGGGGGCGGGGAGGGGTTAAGTGTGTCCTAGGGGAGTGATTTCTAACTGTCAGGGGGATGGGCTGGTGTGTGACGTCACTGATCTCTGCTCCGATGACAGGGAGCAGAGATCGAGTGACACTTGTCACTAGGCAGAACGGGGAGATGCTGTTTACAACGGCATCTCCCCGTTCGTCCTCTACGTGAGGCGATCGCGGGTATGCCCGCAGCGATCGAGTCCGTGGGACCCGCGACCCGACTCATGGAGATCGCGGCGCGTGTGCGCACACGGCGGCAAATTCAAAGTAACGTATGGGTATGTTACTTTGCGCAGCCATGCCATTCTGCCGACGTAAATGTACAGGAGCCAGTCAGGAACCGGTTAATTAATGTAATCAATCATCATACTTTATGCCACCTCCATAGTGTTTAGCAATAGGAGGACAAGGAGGAGGAAAGAGTAAGGGGAGTGTCATTTAGCACTGTGTATACGCCCACTTGTGTGACTCTATAGTCATGTGGGCTTCACAGATAGGAAAAAGAAGGAAATGGAGAGCTTAGAAGGGAACTGAAACTGAGCTTGCTCCATAGAGTACACCACCTGGTCTACACAATCTCAGCCTGCAGTGGGGACATGGAGAAGGTGGGAGGGACAGGATCCACCAGGTATATTTCACGCTACACAAAACGAGTGCTTTAGTTGCTTCATGGGTATGAATTCTATATTATATAGCATGTAATGAGAGTTTTCCATAGTCTGGGTTTAATGACACTTTAAAAGCAGAACCTTAGCCAGAAAATGAAGTTGTGACAGATTAGTTTATGCTGGCCCCTTTTGCAAGTGAGGCTATATTATATAACATTAAAAGTAAATACCTATTCTGTCTAAATTTCAATAATTCAACTACTCATCCTGCTCTGCACAGCCACAGTTGTCTATTTTCAGCACGCAGACTGTTCCAAAAATCAGAGCAGCAAGGGAGTTTTGTGAGAGCCTGATCTGCTGATAACATGAAGACATATGGCTACCGAGGGTGAAGGAAGAAGCAGGTAAGAGACAGGCTGTGACAAGGGAGGACAGATTAGGGACAGAGTAGAAAAAGCTGTAAAGATGATAGCACAAACTTTGCTGCCAAGAAAATGCAAGAATTCAGGTTACAAAGATTTTATCTTACATCCTTGATTCTCCTTTTTCTTTCTGCTGCACTGTGCACCTTGGAAACAGCACACATTTTTAATTGCATCATGTGACATATAGGTGTGTGAGTCTGAAAAGAGAAAGAAAATTCACAAGAAAGTGACTGCTCTCCCTGGGCTCTGGTTTTGGCAAAATGGCAGCCTCAGGCAAGAAGACAAAGGAGCAATGTTGGAGACAAAAAACTTTTCATACAGTGCGCATGCGCGGAGCTTCCGAGATGGACGCCTAGACTTGGAGCTCCGTCCCACTCTGGTCTCTCCGGCCACATAACATCTAGCAGCCGGGAAACTCACACCTCTCCCAGGGCTCATTCGAAACCAGAGTAGTTCAGAAACATGCAAACGAGAAGATCTGGACAGTTGCACTCCAGGAAGTAATAATCCAAGTTTCTTTATTTTAAAATCAGGAACACATCAGATACAGGACATCATAGACAGAGTGTACAGATCATAGGCTAACGCGTTTCACACTTGTCCAAGTGCTTACTCATAGCTCATAGTTCAGAAACATCCCAATGTCCTCAGGCTCTGTCAGGAGGGATCTCTCCCGTCAGCCCGGCTTCAGCCTTACAGCCAAGGAGGAAGCCAAGATGGTGCCCAAAACACAGCATACAGATGAGGGGGGAGAAGCTATAGATGCAGCCACGGATTCGGGAGCACTGGCAGCCCTCTGCCGGTGCCTGAATTTGTAAGTAACCTCTTCCCCAACATCTTGTCCCCAGCATCTACAGAATCTGGAAACACTTGATGAACTTATGGCCACGGCCAGACCAGATATGTGGGCCCTGCTCATCCCACATTCTCCTGCAGGCCCGCTGGACTTTACTACACTGATGAATGCCTTTTCCAAGATGCTGTGCAGGGGCCTAGCACAAACGGCATCCCAAATCACATCCTCCATACAAAATTTAGGCTCTAGAACTGAGGCCACAGAACAAAAAGTAGAACAAGCAATCTCTAGGGCCAACCAGAATACAGCCCACATGGAGGACTTACAAGATCAACTGGACACTGCTATTTCTAAAATTGACGACCTGGAGAACCGCTCCAGGCGTTATATTTTCCGCATTAGAGGGCTCCCCCGAAACTGTTAAGGACACACATCTAGCAGTTAAATCCTTTATCAAAGACATCATTCCAGACATCAATGACAATTGTTAGGAGCTGGACAGGGCTCACAGAGCTCTTCACCCCCCTCGTTGGGATTGACTACCCAGACATATTGTGGTCAAACCACACTTCTATGGGGTTAAGGAAAAGGTCATGCGGAGCAACTATCCATCCAGGGACACCCCGTCCAAATATTTGCAGATCTCCCCCCTCACTATTCAGCGGAGAAGAGCCCTGAAACCACTTCTGCAAGTCTTATCGCAAAATGATCAAATATTGGTGGTCCTTCCCCTTCCGCCTATTATTCTCCCACAAGAATAAAACACACGGCTTCACCTCTTTCCATGAAGGGGAATGCCTAATGGTACACCTGTGCCTCATAACCTTGGACTCGTCATCTTCTGCAAGCCACATGAACACCGGATCGGCTAAACATCCATCACCGCAGAGCCCAATTACCCCAGTTTAGAGAAAGCAGCAGTCCAAGTGATCCAAATAATCTCACCCCCGTGATTACTAGGAGACCCCAATTCCCTATTCTATTACTTAGGCTGTTTTCCTTTTTGGACACCTCCATCCTGCATAACAATTGAACTCTTACCATTAGGGGACCCAGCTCCTCTGACATATGTCCGACTGTCCATTAAGGAACCCAGATCCTATTCCTAGTAAACATAGACAACAGATTTTCAGTGATATAAGGGTATCCATTGGTGGGCCAACCTTTAGCAGTGAACACTTTATTATCGCTGTAGATGATTTTGGGTCATAAGTTGTCCGAATCAGGGGGGGCTTAGAGGAGGGGCTGGGCAGCAGGATCTTTGCCATACCCCTCTCCTGGCCGTCCCGGTCTTAGTTTACTTCCAGTTTGTAGTTCCCTTTCTATACTTTACCTTTTATAAATAGTAATTGTTGATATGGTTTCTAGCTCGTGGCATACTCTGAATCCTAGTTGAGATCAAAATTGTCTTTATATTATCTGGATGTTCCATGCTCAGGAGGCTTGGGGGCAGACATCACCCCCGTTGGGACGGGTCTTTCCCTGAGAGCTCTCCTGAGCTGCAAACATCCCCTGGGGGGGGGGGGATTTCTTTCTTTCAATGACAACGAATTGTTTTATATGGTAGGCCCCCTTACTTCTACAAAGCCATAATAGATGGTTGGCGAGGCCGGAGCAGATGTAGTGCACCTCCCTCTGCCCCTGCGTGTAGGCTGGCTCCCCACAACTAATAGTTATTCATTGATAGAGGAGCGGACAAATCTGCTCCATTCTTCTGTGTCTTGAAGAGATCCGCGATGTGGTTACTTCATGACCTTTTCGGATCCCACTATTCTTTACTCTCAATCTTCTTTTCTTTTTCTATCTCTCTCTCACTCTCCTCATATTGTTACTTTTTCAGGCACCAAGGAGGCTCCATGGGCAGATGTCTTAGAAGAGTTGTACTTTCCTTAATTGGTCTACAGTGGCTCCTGACTGGATTCATCTGGTAGAAGGTAGGTCTCCGTTCGGTGATGCTTTTTTTCTTCCCTCTGATCTATGACACTACATAAAGTGATTTCTTCATTTATCCAAGCAGCTTCCCATAAAGTACAGGGCTTGAATTCTCTGCTGAAGCGCCGAAAATATTTCCAAAATGCTTAGTCCCTGCAGATGTCGGTGCTTCTCCTTCTGGAGACTCACTTACCCAGGTCATATAATCCCTCATTTGTCCACACTAGATTCCCTAAATTTTTTTAGCAAACACAGAAGACAAAACTAAAGGGGTGGGCATCTTCCTGTCCAAAACTCTCACCTTTTCTCCCAAGGAGATAATCAGGGATCACGAGGGCAGATATAGCCTTCTCTCCGGATCAGTGAATGGAACCCTATATACATTTATCTCATACTAT
Source organism: Lithobates clamitans (assembly GCA_037952925.1). NCBI lineage: Eukaryota > Metazoa > Chordata > Amphibia > Anura > Ranidae > Lithobates > Lithobates clamitans. The sequence goes on from JBBGZY010000438.1 coordinate 22,952,863, forward strand.
GCACCGAATCAAGATCAGGCTAGGTTTTTTTAACTCTGTGCTAGAAGTCCTCTCCCCTCATTTTGTGGGTATAATAGTCATGGGGGGGTTACTTGAATGTCGCATTGGGCCAAATGCTAGATAAGTCAGGAAAAGACCATTCCAGAATGCTCCGGCCCCCTAAACAAAGACTAAAGATAGCAAAAACCCTCCACACCCATGGTTTAGTGGATATTTGGAGAGAACTTAATCCAACAACTAAGGTCTATACCCATTTTTCAGCCCCTCAACAAACCCTTGCAAGGATTGACCATATTTTTATGGTGGCCTCAGCCATCCCCCAGGCCTCTAAAGCATTCATTAAGGACTCATCATTGTCTGATCACTCAATAGTAATGCTTTACCTCATGAGACCATCTGAATCAGATGGCACATTTCATTGGCGATTGAATGAATCGCTGCTCAGTGATCCGGTCCAATGTACCATACTGGATAAAGAAATGAAAGAATATTTGTCAATGACAATGGAGAGGTCTCTTCTGAAACACTCTGGGCCACCCATAAAGCGGTGCTACGAGGCTCCATAATTCAAATCTCCACCAAACTTAAAAGGGAACGAAGAGCTGACTTAGTCAAACTAGAACAGGAATTTCAAAAAAAGGAATTTTGAAAACACACAGACGTAACGCCACTACTAGGTCAGGAGCCCTGTTGGAATCAAGTAGAGTCGCCCTTTTTTATCTTCAAAGGGATAAAAGGAGGCACGGACTAGCTTCTAAATTGACACCCAAGCTTCAAACATTCTCCTTTCCCAAGGTTCATGACTCCACAGGTACGCTCACGCAAAATCCGCAATGGATCATGACAGCATTTCATGACTTTTATGCAGACTTATACAAGTCAAGGGAGATACCCAGACCCCGTACCCTCACTGACTTCCTAGATGAAATCCCTCTACCTAAATTGAAACTGGACCATAACACACTTTGGGAAAAACCAATCACGGAATTAGAAGTGCTAGGGGTAATTAATAATCTCAAGAGAGGCTCAGCCCCAGGCCCAGGTGGGTTCTCCACCTGCTATTATAGAACCTTTACATCCACTCTAGCCCCCAATTTGACTCGATTCTACAACACCCTTCAGGGGAAATCTACAGTGGACAGTGCCGCTAACCTGGCTTATGTTTCTGTCATTCCTAAACCGGGCAAAGATAGCTCTAAAGCGGGCAATTATAGACCCATTTAGTTGATCAAAAATTATCTCAAAATATTAACCAAAATCATGGCCAATAGACTCTCAGAATTTATAGATGGCTACATTTACAAGGACCAGGTAGGCTTCATCCTGGGGAGGCAGGGTCCCGATCAGATTCGCAGAGCTCTAGATGTTATCTCTCTTTTGAAGTCAAAATGGTATGGGGGCCCCAACCAGGAAGGATTCCTATTGCCTGTGGATCTACAAAAAGCGTTTGATACTGTTGAGTGGCCTTATCTGTTTGAAGTGTTACGAAGATGGGTGTTTGGCCCTCATTTTATACAGTTATTAAGGAATTTGTACTCCAACCTGAGCGCCCAAGTTAAGCTCCAAAGCCACTACTAATACCCTTTCTCGATACACAGAGGCACTAGACAAGGATGCCCCCTATCTCCTATTATCTTTGCCAAAGCAATTGAAACCCTAGCCACTGCAATAAGAAACCACCCAGATATACATGGCGTTACCTGCGGCCCCATTGTGTTCATAAAAGCGCTTTGTTTGCAGATGATCTGCTGCTTTTCATTACTTCCCCCTTATTTCTACTTCCAATATTTTTAAACTCCTTCAGGATTTGGACAAGGTCTCAGGGTTGAGAGTTACCATAGCCAAATCTGTGGCTTTAAATATTACCACCCCAATACCTCTGGTGGAGCGACTCAAAAACCACTTCGCATCTGTCTGGGACCCTTCCTCGATCTCTTATTTTGGCGTCAAATTAATAGCTAGTGTTAACCAATTATATAATGCCAATGCTGTAAAAATGACCCTGTTACCTAGGATTTTATACTTAATTTGATCCCTACCCATCCCGATCCTGAGATCACCTCTGCAAAAATTCCAATCCCAGATAATACGTTTCAACTGGGGCAATAAGGGATATTGCTGCCCTAAAAGTGTGCTTCTTAGAAGATGTACCCAAGGAGGACTAGGTTTGCCGGACCTATGGTTGGTATTCAAGCTGCTCAGTTAACACAGTTCTTGATCGTATACTCACAGGGTAGTAGACCGGATTGGGTCGAAATGGAGAGACAAGCTATTCCATTACATACTATAGATTATCTAGCTTGGGTCCCCCCTAAAAATAGACCCCCCCATAATGGCTCCCACCTTAATCACACTCAATGGCCCTATGTGACCTATTATACAAATCCTCCTATCCAATTTGTGAGCTTCAACCCTTAGCGCACATCTTCCACAACCCCAGTTTTCCCCCAGGCCAAAATATTAGGGCATTTCAGTGATGGACAAACAAGGACTTATTCCGAATTGGTCACTTTCTTTCCTCTATGGGTCCCCTCACGGCAAGCTGTTGCATTAGCAAACTGGATATGCCATCACTTGAAAGATTCCATCTGCATCAAATCCGACATATTATCTTATCTTTATGGACCTCAAAACCCGAACCCCTGAATATAACTGCATACGAAAAATGGTGCTCTGGATGCATGGTTCAGAGGGGAGGAATATCTATGATTTATGATGGACGAATTCTGAAAAACCACCTTACACACTGAGCTGGGAACAGGATCTTAAGGTCACTTGGGAGGCAAGCATGTGGTACTCAAACTTCCAGAAGTCCTTTAAGTCTCTCTTATAGAGGCACGTACCAAATTACTCCCACAATGGTATAATGTACCTTTACGTATGGTCCAGATGTTACCAGGCACGTCCCCACTAGGCTTTACAGGATGTGGGATGACGGGATCTTTATTCCACATATGGTGGGAGTGTCCTCATATTCGGGGCTACTGGAACAAGATCTTTTCTTGGTTGCACAAAGTGACCGGTATGTCTGTGCCAGAAACACCTGAGATTGCCTTACTGAATGGATGCCCAGTAGGATGTCTTAAATCTCTCTGGATTCTCATTCATTTCTTATTGCTGGGCACTAAAATGACGATAGCCTGAGCATGGAAGCAGCCTAAAGTGTCCTTTGCTGCTGCTAAAGGGAAAATATCCTGGATAATGGTTCAGGAAAAGACAGTCAGTATCCTCCAGTCCACTGCACATAAACACAACATGGTATGGGTACCGTGGAAGATCTATATACAACAACCCCCAAAGCCCCTATAGCAGAATGCAACAAATCTAGTTCTATGTAGCTCTCTGATGCCTTCATATCCTCTCATATTCACTCTTTCCTTTCTCCTTCCTCCTTCTCTACTCTACACCCGTATACCCTGGTACTCCACATAAATGGTTTGGTATACAAATACCAGGGGATCGTCTGTTACAGATGCTACAACAAGCTTAATTCAGGCAAAATTTGGACCTTGGATTTTAAGGTCAACACATACAGATGCTATGTTTATTGACAGCAAACACCATCTTTTCTTCTTCCTTTTCTGCACCCCGTTACTCACCGAGAAGTCCCATATTACGGGGTTTGTTTATGTACTATATATAGCTTGATATACTCTCTGTTTATTGTAAGTTTCTTAATCTTTAGTAGCAATGCCCCCCCCTCCCCCTCGACACAGTATGCTCTCAGTTGGGGTGTCTGGGTGAGGGAGACAAAATTCAGATGGTAAGATAATTACCACGAAATCTACATTATTGTCTCAACACTCGGTGATGTACACCTTCATATGTTAACAATATTATTGTATCGCAGACAGTTTCATTGTTATCTCATGATTCTTGCTCATGTTTCCTCAATAAAAATAATGAAATAAAATTTAAAAAACTTTTCACACTATGCATAGCATTAATGCACATGCATTATTGTGCAGCATGTGTTCTCATGCTTTTCAGTAACAGGGAGTAAATTGTGCTTTTTACCATGTCCTACCACAACACACCAGTGTGAAGGGGACCTAAAGCATATGTGCAAGCTTATAAAACACAGACCCTGGATTTCATAAAGAGTACTGTAGACACTAGACAAGAGAAGACATTGTAGACATTAGAAGTCTGTTTCCCATCTGTGCAACAAATGGTGCTGCCTGCTAAATAATCCATGCACCTGTCAGTAAGGTGTATATGAATTGGTTGTAGAATCACATCAGAGAGAGTTTTGTCTGCAACAAAATGCTTATGCCGCGTACACACGGTCGGACTTTGCAGCTACAAAAGTCGGACAGTCTGTCCGACATACTTCCGGCGTACCTTCGGCGGACTTGGGGCAGACTTTCTTACGAACGGACTTGCCCACACACGACCACACAAAAGTACGCCAGTTTAGTACGCTGTGACGTACACCAAGTCCGACGAGACTATAAAACGGAAGTTCAATAGCCCGTACGACACCCTTTGGGCTCCTTCTGCTAATCTCGTGTTTATCTCGTGTTAGTAGAAGTTTGGTGAGAGACGATTCGCGCTTGTGAGACTCGTATTTTTCAGTTCGTTTTAACTGTTGTTCAGTCTGTGCTTGTGAGGTTTGTATCTGCTTTTCAGTGCGTTTGGTCAGTTGGCATTGAGAAATCTTTGTTTTATTGGCCGCTCGTTCCTGATTTTCAGGTCGTTCTTCACAGGCCTTGCTGTTCTTCAGTGCGTTCTGTTTAGTGCGTTCTGACCAGCCGACCGTTTTGAAGCCATGTTACCTGTACATACTCGTCGTAGAGCTCGTGCATTGTATGTGCTTGGTGCTGTAGTTTATTCTTCAGCCCAAGACCAGTCCATGAACAGGGCGAGGAGGAGTTCATGGACCAAGAATTGGTTGCTTCAGCGTGACCAGTTCTGTCACATGCCTTTGCTCCGTGAGATCCGTGAGAATAATCCTGAGGATTTCAGGAACTTTCTCCGGATGACGGACCCCGTTTTTGATCGTTTGGTGGCTTTGCTGACCCCCTATATCAGCAGGCAGGATACCTGCATGAGGCAAGCCATCACTCCGGAGCAGAGGCTGGTCGCTACCTTGCGGTATTTGGCCACAGGGAGAAGCCTGCAGGACCTTAAGTTCTCGACAGGCATCTCCCCCCAGGCTCTGGGGATCATTATCCCAGAGACCTGTTCTGCCATCATACAGGTCCTGCAGAAGGACTATATTAAGGTAAGCTATTTTTATTTTATTAGCATCACATGTTCTTTTATGTAATCTTTGATAAAGTAATGTATTTCTTGCTTCAAACACTACTTCCCATCATTGCAATATAGTGTGAATGTCCCCTTTTTATCCTCACACATGCTGGGATTTTTTCCTGTTATTTTTTGTCATGCATGTATAGTTTCCTTCAATAACCTTCCCAGCATGAAGTGATGGGAACATATCCACCTAGTCTACTCATTTTGAATGTATTTTGTTGGAGTGTATTTAGTGTGCTTAGAATTAGCAATTAGCTAGATTTCACAACCCCCCCCCCCCACCTGAACTCACTCCAAATAGTGTGCTGCTAATTAGCAATTAGCTAGATTTCACAACCCCCCCCCCCCCACCTGAACTCACTCCAAATAGTGTGCTGCTAATTAGCAATTAGCTAGATTTCACAACCCCCCCCCCCACCTGAACTCACTCCAAATAGTGTGCTGCTAATTAGCAATTAGCTAGATTTCACAACCCCCCCACCCCCCCCCACCTGAACTCACTCCAAATAGTGTGCTGCTAATTAGCAATTAGCTAGATTTCACAACCCCCCCACCCCCCCCCCCCCACCTGAACTCACTCCAAATAGTGTGCTGCTAATTAGCAATTAGCTAGATTTCACAACCCCCCCACCCCCACCCTCGTTAAAATTTGCTTGAATGTTCTGTGGTGTTGATTTGTCTAAAGCAAATCTATGTTGCACTTTGCAAAATGCATGTGCACTCTACAAGTGCATTTGTTCCAGTGCTTTAGTAAATGAGCAGAAGCTCTGCTGATTTCCATCATCAAATCATATGCAAGCCTCAAAGTGTTTTCATTAATTGCCCTTGCATGTGATTGTGTACTGTTTGCAACATGAATGCCTTTTGACATTACCTCATTTACTGTAAGCTGGTTTGCAACTGCACCTGCAGAGTGCGACAACTGCAGTCTTGTAGCCTTTGTTATCCCTAAATTCCTGCGTGTTGTTAAAGTAATTTTTTTTGGGGATTTCACAACCCCCTAAAATGTAATCAATGTTCTATCAGAGGGGGTGAGCAATCTGATAAGTGTGCCTTTTTCCATATTAGTTATTCCAGAAGAATTAAATTATTGAATGTTATACTGATGCTGGGGAATAATGTTTTTAATTGTCTAATTTTCTTGCAATGTTAGCTTCCAAATTAATTGATTTTGGTTTTCTTGTTTGATTCCCCAGTTTCCTTCAACGCCACAGGAATGGCAGACTGTGGCATCCCATTTTGCCAGCCGTTGGGACTTTCCCAATTGTGGAGGGGCTATAGATGGGAAACATGTCCACATTGTGCCACCACCCCATTCGGGGTCATATTATTTTAATTATAAGGGGTTCCACAGTATTGTTTTAATGGCGGTGGTGTCGGCACACTATGATTTTTTATATGTGGACGTGGGGAAGAATGGCCGGATGTCGGATGGAGGAGTATTTGCCCAGACGGAGTTCTGCCAGCGTCTCCAGAGTGGTGGCCTGGGATTGCCACCTGATGAGGATAACGTGGAAGGACTCCCCTTTGTCTTCATTGCCGATGAAGCCTTCGCTCTGAGCAAGCACCTCATGAGGCCATTCCCCCAAAGAACCCTCACCCCGGAGAGGAGGGTTTTTAATTACCGGCTGGCCAGAGCTAGAAGAGTGGTTGAGAATGCGTTTGGAATTCTGGCCAGCCGGTTCCGCCTGTTTCAAACAGCCATTAATTTGGCGGAATACAAACTTAATTTTATAATTTTATCATGCTGCATTCTGCACAACTTTTTAAATAAGCATTCTGCCAATTATATAGGCACAGTTGGGCCTGAGGCCGGACAAATAGAAGCCAACCTTACAGGCCTGGATACTGTCCGTACTGGCTTGGCCCCCCAAAGTTCCCGTCAGGTTAGACAGCAATATGTTGATTATTTTATGGGTAGGGGGGCCATTGCAATGGGCCAGGATATATAATTTTTTTTACAATAAAAAAAATATTGCTGAAATCTGGCATTATATTTATTGCTTGCCTTTCTTTTGGGCTGTCTCCTAGGTTATGGTCGAGCAGTTGTAGTGCCAACTGTATTAGAATTTTAAAAATGTCTAAATAAGCTCCATTGCCACTGTAAACAACTTTTTGACAATTATAACCAAACTGATACTGAGCCTTGAAATAACAAACCACACATTTGTTAAAATCCTATAAAAGGAGATGTTTTTATTAATGGTTGGTATGCATTCAGTTCTGCATTTAGTATAAAATGTTCATAGACAAAAATATAATGGTATCTTAATGATGTAGCAAAATATAATTATATTGAAATATTTCTACCTAATCCACAAAAAAATATTTTGGGCTTTTGGATTTTCAAAAACAGGCTTTGTTTTTGGAAAATCAAGTTTTGTTTTTTTTTAAAAGCAAGTTTTTTATTTTTTATTTTTTGTTTTTTAAAATCAATTTTTTAATTTTTTTGGGTTTTTTAACATTAATTTTCTTAATTTTTTTGGTGTTTTAAAATCAATTTTTTTTACTTTTTTTGGTTTTTTAACATTAATTATTTATTCGATTTTTTGGTGTTTTAAAATCAATTTTTTAATTTTTTTTGGTTTTTTAACATTAATTTTTTGAATTTTTTGGGGGTTTTTTAAAATCAATTTTTTTTTTTTTTTTGGGTTATTTAAAATCACTTTTTTTTTTTTTTTTTTGGGTTATTTAAAATCACTTTTTTTTTTTTTTTTTGGGTTATTTAAAATCACTTTTTTTTTTTTTTTTTGGGGTTTTTTAAAATCACTTTTTTATTTTTTTTTTGTTGTTTTTTAGAAAATCAATTTTTATTTTTTTGTGGATTTTTGACAGCCCTCCTTTTTGACATTAGGTTAAACAGCCATTTATGTTATGCCAAAAAAACAAAGAGAAGGCCCAGAATGGGGTCAGCAAAACAGGAAATGAAGGACATGATTGATGTTTTGGGGTTTAAAAAAGGGCATTTAGATTCGACCCAAAACATCAATCATGTCCTTCATTTCCTGCTGCATACGATCCAGCCTATTACGCATTTGATCCATGTCTTGATTCCAGCCCATTATTTGACCAATTAGACGTTGGGCACTTTCCGAGGTGAAATGGTCACTTCTTGTTGTTCCTAAAGTGGAATGAAACCAAAAAATGTCTTTACAAATATGCACACATACATAGTTTACCTTACCAGAAATAAAGCTGTTGTCTCAGACACTGACCTGGTGGGGTGGCCATGTAGCCTAATTCCTCCACATCCTCGGGGGTGTCACTGTTGCTTGAATGAAGCAGATCCCCTAAAATAGAGTAGACAAATTCAATTAAACAAAAGGCAGCCATGCATAGATTAACGTAAGCTGGTGTGTCAGACACTCACCTGGTGGGGTGCCCATGTCGCCCACCTCTCCTTCCTCCACATCGTCAATGGGACTTGGACTGATTGCCCAATCCTGTTTTGCTTGGGGTGGACTGTGTTCTTTTGGTTGGCTGAGTGATTTTTCCCCTATGTGAAACAAAAAATTAGTAATCTAATTAGCACACAGATATTTTAGGACATAATAATTTTCCAACATTTGTAGTGAAGTGGTTTGTGTAGAGTTCCTATTTTAGTTCAATATTTAAAATTATAAAGACATACCGGATAGATAGATATCAATATCTCAAAATATAGTTAATAATCTTTTGATCTCTCTCTATATCTGTAACAAAATCTCTAAATATCTAACTAAATGTAAATCCAAAAAATTAAGAGAATTTCAAATAGATATATATATATATATATATATATATATATATATAGATATAGATATAGATATATATATATATCTAGATATATAGATATATATATATATATATCTCTAGATATATAGATATATAGATATATAGATATCTAGATATCTAGATATATAGATATATAGATATATAGATATATATATATATATATATATATATATATATATATATATATATACACATATATATATATATATATATATAGATAGATATAGATATGGATATGTAACGAGGTTTCTTCAAAGATCGTTTAGAACGATGAACAAAAATCGTATAGAAAGGAAAAGCACATGGAGCAGTATACAAGGTAATAAACACAAGAGAAAAACACGACAAGTACTTACTTTTTTTAAGAACTTTCCGGATACGTCGGTATTGATCCGGCTCCCTGAGTTTCAGGTCAGACCATCTTTTGCGCAATTGATCCTTGGAGCGCTGGACCCCAAATGATGCCTGCAAAGTGTCCACGACCTTTGCCATGATTTTGGCCTTGCGCAAATTTGGCCGTGCGTACGGCCCATAATTGCCATCATAGTCGTCTTTGCGAAGAATGGCCACCATCTCCACCATCTCTTTGAAACTCATATTAGAGGCCTTAAATCTAGGCCTCACAGATTTGGTTGACGTTCCAGACGTTCCAGCCTGCGGGCTGTCTCCACTACCTGAGGTCGTCAACATTTCAGGTGTCTCCGCCATTCTTTAACTCCACTACGCGCCGTAACAAAAAAGGGGCGGAGAACATGAGTTCATTTCGAACGTCAGGGGCGGGCGACGCAGGCGGAGTTTCACACATGCGTAGTGTATAAAGGAGGGCCTTTCGCGCGTGTCGTACGTACGTTCTGTGCGTCAAATTAGGGGGCGGAGAACATGAGTTCATTTCGAACGTCAGGGGCGGGCGACGCAGGCGGAGTTTCACACATGCGTAGTGTATAAAGGAGGGCCTTTCGCGCGTGTCGTACGTACGTTCTGTGCGTCAAATTAGGGGGCGGAGAACATGAGTTCATTTCGAACGTCAGGGGCGGGCGACGCAGGCGGAGTTTCACACATGCGTAGTGTATAAAGGAGGGCCTTTCGCGCGTGTCGTACGTACGTTCTGTGCGTAGGTGATAGTGGACCAGGACGTTCCAAAACGAAGGTAATTTGAGATATATATTTTTTTGGGGGGGGGTTTATGGTCATGACTTTGTAGCAAGCGGCCTATATGGCTTGATAGATTGATGAGGCCTACATAGGGAGAAGATGATGAGGGGTTAGCAGAAACATATAATAAGTTTTTTTGGTCTTGTGACTTTCTCTTTTCCAGATATAATGAATCCCCTATTGAAGGATCCAGAGTTCCTTACTTCTTTTATTTCAAAGTATCGAGAGATGAGGAATTTGTGGGAGGTGAAACACCCTCAGTATTATAACAAGCATGTGAGGAAGTCAACGCTGGAGAGACTTCTGTCCTTTGTCCAGGAGACCATCCCTGGAGCAACAATGGAGACAGTGTACAAGAAAATTGGGGTCTTGAGGAACATGTATAAAAGGGAGCATAGGAAGATCCAGGAATCAAGGAGATCAGGAGCATCAGCAGATGATGTTTATGTACCCAGGCTGTGGTACTACAAACAACTCCGTTTTCTTGATGACCAGAATGAAGCCAGGGCATCACTTTCAACCCTTCCCTCCACCCTTCCCTCCACCCTTCCCTCCACCCCAGCAGAGGCTGATGAGGAGCAAGCTGGGTCTTCCATCCTGGATGAACCGGATATGACCATCTGGAGTCAGGTAAATTATTTTAACAAAGATTTACTGTACTAATATTAATGATGTTAACTGGATGTTATAATTGTCTCAAATAATTTAGCACTCCAAATTGTGTATACATATCAAATGATAGTAGTGACTAAATATGTTTGGCACCTGCTTGAAATAATTAGGGTGTCTGATTAGACTCTTTTATTAAAGAGATGTATTCACATTGAATTTGCTAGTCATGAGAAGCAAACTGTGTGTCATTGATGAACCCAAAAAAAGAAACTAAAACTATTGTCCTTTTTTTATACACAGGATGAGTCCATCCAGGAGGAATGTGGGGAAAGTGGCAGGCAGGAGGAGACCGGGCCCATGGACAGCCTGGAGGAGGCCGGATTCACCATCATCCTGGAGGAGGCTGGGCCCAGTGTCAGGCAGGAGGTGGCTGCTCCCAGTGAGGTGGCTGGGCCAAGTGAGGTGGCTGGGCCAAGTGAGGTGGCTGGGCCAAGTGAGGTGGCTGGGCCCAGTAGGAGCCTCACCCAATCCCAAGTGCCTCCCCTCCACCTTCCCAAAAAAAGGGCCAGGAAGGGGATGGTCACACAGGACGCGTCCCTGCGCCTCATGCAACAGGCCACCCGTTTTTTAACAAGCCCCCCCGAAGCGGAAGAAGCCTATGGCTGCTACTTAGCCAGCAGGCTTCTTCAGATGGATTGGGAGCAGCGCCTCATTTGTGAGCGCCTATTTGGGGAAACAATCCATAAGGGGCTGCAGGGCACGCTAACCAAAAACACCCAACTACATGAGGCAGCCCCCCCCCCCTCCTCCTCCTCCTCCTCCTCCTCCTCCTGCCACAACTGAAACACCAGAGCCACAGCCTCAAAAGAAGGCTACAGGGAAGGCTACAGGGAAGGCTGCAGGGAAGGCTGCAGGGAAGGCTGCAGGGCAGCGTGGAGGAAAGGCTGCAGGGAAGAGAAGAAAGTGATGACCTGGGTTCAGTCTGGTCTGACAGAAGACGCAGGCTGTTGTAGTACCACAGTCTGGGGACATCTAGATCATCTGCTGGTGCTGTTGATCTCTGGGATTCTTGGACCAGATTGTGCTCCCTCTTATATGGACTCCTCAAGATCCCAATTTTCTTGTACACCGACTTTTTCCAGCGTTGACTTCCTCTTTATTTTATTTTGACCATGAATAAATGGATCTTTTTTGAGTTTAGCAAAAGACTTTTATGTGTTTTCTTTTAAATCATTGATTTTACACACAATGTTAAATTAACAAGGGACAACAATCTCATTGAGTTTTAAAAAAACACACCAAAAATACATTACTAATGTTAAGAATGTTCAAGTGGTAAGTCTTGAAAAAAAAATATATACATAAACAAAAACGGTGCTTTGGGTTAACTTTATCTAAAAATTAAAAAATAATCACTAGAAAAAAAAAAAAAAAGAATAATGGGTTCTTTGTGGTAACTTTACAAACCTAAAAAAAAAAAAAAAAAAAAGGGAAAAAGTATTATTAGTATGGAAACATTGTTTATAAAAAGCATACTATATCATTCATGAGATCAAAGAGAAAAAGAATTCAGAAATCAGTTTGGGAGAACTCTGATTATGAACAGCAAAACACCTTCGTTCTTTAGAGCATTCGTAAAGAAGAAATAAAATGCGCTGCATTCAACGATCACAGATTTTGCAGCGTGATGAATGTGCTACCTACAATACGAACACTAGTTTTACTAGACCGAGTGCTTCCGTTTAGTTTTTGCTTATGAGCATGCGTCGTTTTTTTGTCCGTAGGACTAGCATACAGACGAGCGGACTTCGGGGTCCGTCGTAGTTACGACGTAAAGATTTGAAGCATGTTTCAAATCTAAAGTACGTCGGATTTGAGGCTAAAAAAGTACGTTGAAAGTCCGAAGCAGCCCACACACGATCGGATTACCAGCCAGCTTTAGTCCGTCAGCGTCCGTTGGACTTTTGTAGACGAAAAGTCCGACCGTGTGTACGCGGCATAACACATATAACACAAATTACTCCAACATCTCCAACCATTCAGACAGGTGCTGGCACCCATCCTGTATGCAGGTTCTTTTGTTTTTACACCTGCAAATGATCAGAACTACATGCAATCAGCTTAGGCAACTGCAGGAGCAACAAAGGCAGCCCGCATGCATGTAGGCAGGACCTAAGATACTGTAGGTACCTTGAGTTGGGAGTGATCAGCCACACAGTGTGTAAAGCACAGTATCCTTTATCTTGTTCTTGTTATTGTGCAATAATCCAGAGAAAACAGTCTTTGGCACAGTATATGCAGAGTGGTGCAGAAATGCACAGTATTGTATTCACTGCATTACCAGAGGATGGCTTTGGCGAACAGGAGTAGTGATCCATAAGAAACGGTATTTAGTCGGAAGTAGCACCTCCAACCAGTTCCACTTTTTCATTCTGAACACCAAAGTATCAACAGTGATGCTGTCCCCACTCCACAGGAACCTTTCCCTACGCTGTACACTCTCCCTCACAAACAGATTCCTATCTCTGAGCATGGACCTGCCAGAAGCTCACCAAAGTGATGTGGGTTCTCTTAATAAAAAAGTTCCCTCACCCAAAAATGGCCACCGAAATCTCTGGAGAGTTCAGTGTCTGATCATCCCTCAGAACCATATGGAATCTCTAAGGGCTCAATTCCCCTGTGAGATTCCTCTTCCCATGTAACAATGGAACGGAGCCACCTAAAGATGGGAAGGCTAACTGCACCTACCTACATGCACAATGGGTGCCATCACCACATGTAAACAAAACCTAAGAGGCCATATTTACCTACATTTTTCTTATCACTGACATGGTGTGTAGTGCCCTGCCATAGCCTGGCTAAATTTAGATTTTGGCACTGTTGTACTCAGTTAATGCAACAATCTATTTTCTAGGTTTCCTTAACCTTTGTGGTTGGTTGCTCCTCCTGTCTGCCTCTGGCAAAAGGAGTTTGCTGTAAGGTCTGGGACTGCTCATACAGACTCTCAGATTAGCTGGCTATCCAGTCTACGTCCAGCAAAGGCTGCTGCTAAAAGATTTTTGCTTGGGAATCTGTCATCCTGTACCAGTTTTGCATTTGGAGCATCCTTCTTCCTCATCCCTCGCTCCTGTTCAGTTACTGCAATAAATCTACAAATCCCCTGGACTGAGCCTGTGTTTGTTAGTGTGCCTGGAACTGGTGAAGCCTTTGAACGGGTAAAGGGTGATCTGGGTTATTTCTATGGCCCCTTTGGGGGTGAATGCTATATAGCATTTTTTATTAAAATTGTCACAGCCATAGTGCCAGAATGTGTAGGTGTCACACATAACAACTACCTGAATCTATTGCTAGAAAGAGAAAAAAAAACTGTCCCATGGCTTTTATAATTTTGCCGCAGTTTTTTATTTTAATGGCCATACCTGGAAAAAGTGTTGCAAATGCTTTGCTGAATAATCACCAAAATGGCTAAATTATGCAAAAAAGCTTTTATATAAGAATGTGTTGCTTTTTTCTAGTCACTGATTTTTATGAAAACGAACAAAAGATGCACCATTAAAGGTATCCGATGCTTTAGAACATGTGCCAGCAGCACTTCTTACATCAGAGATCTGTTAATGAATCATGGTATTTTCAGAAAATGCAAAAGAATACTCTTGAGTGATTCAGTAACACAGCACCCTTGCAGGCAGAGTCCCAGTGCCAATATCATCAACAGAATGTTAAACAGAAAAGGGGCAGAGCTCCACTTCTTTCAAATTAAAAGTGGTAAATATAAAAAGTGTTTTAATCATTTTTTATGCAGCTTTAGTCCTGTAGTTTGCACTTTGACATTTTTAAAAATTAATGAAAAGAATGCAACAAACATAAAAAGGTGTGTTATATCAACTTCTACGCCTCATTTTCCTACCAAATTAGTATGAATAAAATAAAATGAACATAAAAAGCTAACTGTTTTGCTTTTATCTTTGTTATAAAGTAGAGAAATGATAATCTGCTGGCTGAAAAATGCCAGTTTGGCAACAGAGTTCCCTTCACAGACCTTGTTTGATGATATGCCCCATAGGTAACAATAATGTCATCCAAAACATCTAAAACAGCAAGTATCAGACAGCTGGAGTCTGCTGTCTGCTTCAAGTGTTTGTATAGGAATGACACAAAATTACACCCAAACCTCACTATCCCCTTTCTAGAGTATGTCCCAGCATTATTTTTTATTTTCTTTTATCCTATTCCTCTAGTGAACAGCTTTGATATCATTACCAGATTTTTACAGTTCTAATAGGGGCAGCTGCTGGGAAGAAGGATTAGCATTATGGGCTTGGTCAGTTTCTTTTGATATGGACAGTCCCCAGAACTACATCTTCCAACAGTCTTTACACTTTGAATTTTGTGGTCAATAAAATATAAAGCTAGTGGCATTGTTGAAATTACCAACCTTGTAGTATTTTTTATGTGAGTCTTTAGTTATACTTTAAAGGTATTGTACACTTTTGAATGTTTTCATTGTTTAAACTAGGTATTAGTGTAGTTATATTCTCTGTGCTATTTGTTTGCCTTACTTCAAAATGATTTGGCTCTCATGTTGTGGCTACAGTTTAAAGTATCTTGGCTAATCTCCCTATGTCCATTGTTTGCTACAGCTAGCTTGTCACTTTTCACCAATGGCAGCTACCTGCACAGGGTCACACGGCTTTCAATGCATGTGTTTCCATCTATTCTGTGTTAATTACGTGGGACTGTTAACGTAACAAAAATAATCTTCCAGCTGCACAGTAAGCTCGCTGTGTGTATGTGAATGCTCTGTCTGCTTGTGGCTGTGTCAGACCTAATTACTGCTTAGTAGGGATGAGCTTCGTGTTCGAGTCAAACCCATGTTCGACTCGAACATCGGCTGTTCGATCGTTCGCCGAATTGCCAACGATATGGGCCGTTCGCACCAAATTCGTGTGGCGCGTCACGGCCCATAATTCACTGCGGCATCGCAGTGCATTGCTGGCTGATGATTGGTCAAGCATGCACTATGACCTGCATGCTTGGCCAATCACAGTGCCGTCTGTAGAGAGAGCTGTAATTGGCCAAAGCCAGGGTGGCTTTGGCCAATTATGGCTCAGGGGGTTTAGAACATGCCCCACACTATATAAGGCCGCCTGCACGGCGGCCCTGTGTAGTGTGTTCCTGGCTTGAGAGAGAGAGAAAGACAGAGAGAGAGACAGTGTCATTTGATTTAAGTTAGATATATTAGGCAGGACAGTCAGTCAGTCAGCTGCACTTACAGTGTATTGTGTATATATATGCATCCCAGGTGTTGTATATATATATATATTTATATATATATATACACTGTATTCAGTTTAGCTAGATCCGTTCCGGTTATCTTCCTACTGACAGGCTTGTGTTGTTACAATATTTTCAGCTACCTGAAGAAAATTGCTGATGTTCTTTTGATCCTATTAGTACCAATTAGTACCACAGTCAGGCAGCTAGACTATTTACAGTTAGTGTAGTGCGTCCTTCTCACAGTGTTCAGCTAAAGCTAAAAGTTAGTTTAGTGTGACCTCTGCACAGTGTTCAGCTAAAGCTACAAGTTAGTGTAGTGCGTCCTCTGAACAGTGTTCAGCTAAAGCTACAAGTTAGTGTAGTGCACAGTGTTCAGCTAAAGCTACAAGTTAGTGTAGTGTGTCCTCCTCACTGTGTTCAGCTAAAGCTACAAGTTAGTGTAGTGCACAGTGTTCAGCTATAGCTACAATTTAGTATAGTGCGTCCTCCTCACAGTGTTCAGCTAAAGCTACAAGTTAGTGTAGTGCGTCCTCTGAACAGTGTTCAGCTAAAACTACAAGTTAGTGTAGTGCGTCCTCTGAACAGTGTTCAGCTAAAGCTACAAGTTAGTGTAGTGCGACCTCTGCACAGTGTTCAGCTAAAGCTACAAGTTAGTGTAGTGCGTCCTCTGAACAGTGTTCAGCTAAAGCTACAAGTTAGTGTAGTGCGTCCTCTGAACAGTGTTCAGCTAAAGCTACAAGTTAGTGTAGTGCGTCCTCTGAACAGTGTTCAGCTAAAGCTACAAATTAGTTTAGTGTGACCTCTGCACAGTGTTCAGCTAAAGCTACAAGTTAGTGTAGTGCGTCCTCCTCACAGTGTTCAGCTAAAGCTACAAGTTAGTGTAGTGTGTCCTCCTCACAGTGTCCAGCTAAAGCTACAAGTTAGTTTCGTGTGACCTCTGCACAGTGTTAAGCTAAAGCTACAAGTTAGTATAGTGCGTCCTCCTCACAGTGTTCAGCTAAAGCTACAAGTTAGTGTAGTGTGTCCTTTGAACAGTGTTCAGCTAAAGCTACAAGTTAGTTTAGTGTGACCTCTGCACAGTGTTCAGCTAAAGCTACCTGTAGAAGGTTGGTGGTATTTTCCTGATCCTATCACTACCGCAGGCAGCTAAATTATTTACACTTTAGTGTAGTGCGATCTCTGCACAGTGTTCAGCTAAAGCTACCTATAGAAGGTTGGTGGTGCCAATAAAAGAGGGCAAGCAGGCTCTGTATCTAGAGGCAATAGTGCTGGTCGTGGAGACGGTGCATCCTCGACAGCACGTGGCCGTGGGACACGCTTGGCCTTTTTTTCGGCAGGTGGCCGTGTTGAGCCGCAACATGCGGAAGACTTGGTCGAGTGGATGACCAAGCCGTCCTCATCCTCCTCATCCTCTCTCACCCAGGCTCAGGGTACTTTGTCTGGCAAAGCAGCTGCCAATGCGGCCTCTTCCCTCGGCTCAATGGCATCAGTGACTCCTTCCCTAGCCCCACCATGTCCTCCTGAGGAGTCCTTCGAACTGTTTGACCACAGTGTTGGGTACATGCTCCAGGAGGATGCCCTGCGATTAGAAGGCTCTGATGATGATACTGAGCTAGATGAAGGCAGTAACGTGAGCACGGAGAGAGGGGGTGCCCAAGAAGGACAGCAATCTGGCAGTCATGCTCCCCCTGCTGCAGCATACTACCAGGTTTGCTCCAGTGATGAGGAGGGAGGGGATGATGAGGTCATTGACTCAACGTGGGTGCCTGATAGGAGAGAGGAGGAGGAGAAAGAGGCACATCACCAACGAGGCAGGATGCCCTCCAGGGGCCAGCCTAAGGGCAGCACACTGACTGCATCACACCACAAAGCTCCGCATGTGCAGGGCGCTGCTGTCTCTGCGCATTATTCTAAAAGTTCTTTGGTGTGGGCCTTTTTTGAGACGAGTGCATCAGATCTCACCGCTGCTATTTGCAACATATGTCTCAAGCGTATCTCGCGTGGCCAAAACATCTCCCGCTTGGGCACCACATGCTTGACCAGACATATGTTGACCTGCCATGCAGTTAGTTGTCAAGCATATCTAAAAGACCCACACCAAAGAACAAAGAGGACCTCTCCTTGCTCCTCATCAGCTGAGATCTCCAACCCCACTATACCTTCAGTCCTCTCTGAGACCTGCACTGAGAGGAATGAAGGTGTAGAATTAAATGTGTCACAGCCAAGTACTTGTGGGTACACTTACGTCATATTGTACCAGGCAAATTTCCCTGCCCCAGCTGCTGCACCGCCGAAAGAAGTTTGCTCCCAGCCATCCACATGCCCAGCGGTTGAATGCTAGCTTGACAAAATTGCTAGCACTTCAACTGCTACCTTTTCAGTTGGTAGCCTCTGCCCCCTTCCGTGAGTTTGTGGAATGTGCGGTTCCTCAGTGGCAGGTACCCAAACGCCACTTTTTCTCATGGAAGGCGATTCCGGCTCTCTACTGGCATGTGGAAGGCAATGTCTTGGCCTCGCTGGACAGGGCGGTCAGCGGTAAGGTGCATATTACCACTGACTCATGGTCCAGCAGGCATGGACAGGGACATTACCTAAGTTTCACGGCGCATTGGGTCACTCTGCTGGCAGCTGGGAAGGATGCAGGACAAGGTGCAGTAGTGTTAGAGGTTGTTCCGCCACCATGCCTCCAAAATGCCACTATTAATGATTGTGACACACCTCTCTCCTCCACCCCCTCCTCTTCTTCTTCCTCCATTGCCTCTTCCTGTGCTTTGTCCTCGGAACCAGCGGTGCTCCGTAGGCGTTCAAGGGGCTACGCAAGTACACAGGCCAAAAGATGCCATGCGGTGCTTGAGCTGGTGTGCTTGGGGGAAAGGAGCCACACTGGGCCAGAGGTTCTGTCAGCTCTGCAGGGGCAGGTTCAGAGGTGGTTGACGCCACGCCAACTTAAGGCAGGAATGGTGGTTTGCGACAATGGCACCAACCTCCTCTCCGCCCTCCGACAGGGACAACTGACCCATGTGCCCTGTTTGGCACACGTCCTTAACTTGGTGGTGCAGCGGTTCTTGGGCAGGTACCCGGGCTTACAGGATGTCCTGAGGCAGGCCAGGAAAGTCTGTGTGCATTTCCGCCGGTCATATAATGCCAGTGCTCGGCTGACAGACCTCCAAAAGGAATTTAACCTGCCCAAGAACCGCCTAATCTGTGACATGCCCACCAGGTGGAACTCAACGTTGGCCATGCTGCAGCAGCTGCACACACAGCAGAGGGCCATCAATGAGTACCTGTGTGACTATGGCACCAGGACTGGGTCAGGGGAGCTTGTTTTTTTTCCCCCACGCCAGTGGACCATGATCAAGGATGCATGCACTGTCCTGTCACCATTTGAGGAGGCCATGAGGATGGTGAGCAGTGACAGTGCATGCATCAGTGACACTGTCCCCCTTGTCCACCTGTTGGAGCACACGCTGCGTGGAATAATGGACAGGGCACTTGAGGCAGAACAGAGGCAGGAAGAGGAGGACTTCCTTAGCTCTCAAGGCCCCCTTGATCCAGACAGTGTTTCTGCGTGCCCGCCGATCACACAGGAAGAGGAGGAGGAGGATTGTGTCAGTATGGAGGTGGAGCCTGGCACTCAGCATCAGCAGCAGTCTTTAAGGGATCAGTCCCAAGAAACCCATGGACTTGTACGTGGCTGGGAGGAGGTGGCTGCGGACCATGTCGTCCTTAGTGACCCAGAGGACTCCGGACCGCATGCCTCAGCAAACCTACGCTGCATGGCCTCCCTGATCCTGCAAAGCCTGCATAAGGATCCTCGTATTCATGGTATCAAGGAGAAGGACCAATACTGGCTGGCAACCCTCCTTGATCCACGTTACAAGGGTAAGGTTGCCGACCTTATCTTGCCATTGCAGAGGGAGCAGAGGATGAAACATCTTCCGGAGGCCTTGCAGAAAGGTCTGTGCAACGCGTTCCCAGAGACTGGGAGGTTACAAACTCCTGTTTCTGGACAACGTGTTGCTGAGGCTTCGATCAGTCAAAGAAGGAGCGGTGGAGAAGGTGGCCGTCTGACCGATGCGTTCAGTTAATTTTTTAGTCTGCAGCCCCAAGGTATGATCGGTTCCAGCAACCATCGCCAGCGTCTGTTTTACATGGTGCAGGAATACCTAGGGGCAAGATCTGACTTGGACACCTTTCCTACCGAAAATTCTCTGTGTTACTGAGTCTTGAGGATGGATCACTGGCCAGAGCTTGCACAGTATGCAATTGAGCTACTGGCCTGTCATGCATTCAGCGTTCTTTTGGAACGCACATTCAGTGCTGCTGGAGGCTTTGTAACCGATCACAGGGTGCGTCTGTCCACCGATTCCGTCAATCGACTGACCTTCATAAAAATGAATCAGTCTTGGATCACCACCAGCTACCAAGCACCTAATGCTGATGTAACCGAATAATTTTTTTTTGAAATGTCAGATCCCTTCAAAGACTTCCTATGTTGATGCTGAGTGACTATCCTGTTATGCTGAGTAATTATCCTCTTCCTCCTCAATGATCATGCTGATAGCTTGTAAGAACATTTTTGGTTCTGGGCGCCGCCACCAGTGCCTAAGGCCCAATTTTTATGCCCCTGTTTAACAGGGGCATGTAATTACAATTTTTGATGCAATTCTTTGCAGCAGGGCTAGTTCCTGCGCTCCAACTAGAGTATCTGTGAGGGGTTGCAGTGTTGTGGCACCAGCACCAGTGACTAAGACCCAATTTTTCAGCCCCTGTTTAACAGGGGCATGTAATTACAATTTTTGAGGCAATACTTTGCAGCAGGGCTCGTTTCTGCGTTCCAACTAGGGTATCTGTGAGGGGTTGCAATGTTGTGCCACCAGCTCCACCACCACCACCACCACCACCAAAGGCCCAATTTTTCAGCCCCTGTTCAACAGGGGCATGTAATTACAATCCTTGATATAATATTTCACAGCAGGGCCCGTTCCAGCGCCCACCAAGAGTAACTGTGAGGACTTACAGTGTTGTGCCAGCAGCACCACCACCACCACCTAAGGCCCAAATTTTTGCTGAGTATATAGGGCAGGCCCCTACTTTCAAACATCCAACTTACAAACGACTCCTACTTGCAAACGGAAGGAGACAACAGGAAGTGAGATGAAATCTACCCCATAGGAAGGGAAATTCTCTCCTGTAATGCCCTGTACACACGGTCGGACTTTGTTCGGACATTCTGACAACAAAATCCTCTGATTTTTTCGGACGGATGTTGGCTCAAACTTGTTTTGCGTACACACGGTCGCACAAAGTTGTCGGAATTTCCGATCGCCAACCACGCGGTCACGTACACCACGTACGACGAGACTTGAAAAGGCCAGTTCAGAACCAAGCGCGGCACCCTTTGGGCTCCTTTTGCTAATCTCGTGTTAGTAAAAGTTTGGTGAGAGACGATTCGCACTTATTCAGACTCATGGCTTTCAGATCGTTTTCTGCCGTTCAGTTTGTGCTTGTGGGTTTGTATCTGCTCTTCAGTGCGTGCAGCAAGTTCCGCGTGACTTTAATTAGTCATTGTATTCTTGTTCGTTTGTTATTGTTTTTCAGGTCGCTCTTCACAGGCCTTGCTGTTCTTCAGTGCGTTCTGTTACTTCATTCTGAGCAGCCGACCGTTTTCTAGCCATGTTGCGTATGCGTACATCTCGTAGAGTTCGTGCTGTGCGGGGGCTAGGTTTTGGGGTGCTGACCTTGACACAAGTCCAGTCCATGAACAGAGTGGGGAGGAGTTCATGGACCAAGAATTGGTTGCTTCAGCGTGACCAGTTCTCTCATATGCCTTTGCTCCGTGAGATCCGTGAGAATAATCCTGATGATTTCAGGAACTTTCTCAGGATGACGGACCCCGTGTTTCACCTTCTGTTGGATTTGCTGACCCCTTATATTAGCAGGCAGGATACCTGCATGAGGCAAGCCATCACTCCGGAGCAGAGGTTGGTTGCTACCCTGCCGTATTTGGCGACAGGGAGAAGCCTGCAGGACTTGACGTTCTCGACAGGCATCTCCCCCCAGGCTCTGGGTATCATCATCCCAGAGACCTGTTCTGCCATCATCCAGGTCCTGCAGAAGGAGTATATGAAGGTAAGATTTTTATCCTTTAATATCACATTTTATTGTATTTAATGTTTGATAATATATTGTATTTCTTTCCTCATCCCCTAATTACCATGATTGTAATATGCTGTGAATGTCCCCTTTGTCCTCATGCATGCTGGATTTTTATGTAATTATTATTTTAGGTCCTTCATACAGATTGCCCTTCAATAACCTCCCCAGCATGGTCTCTCCTGGCCCTATATTCACCTCATGTAGTCACTTAACAATGTATTTTTTCAGCTCCATAGTAGTGCTTTACCCCAAACACCCCCTAAAATGTTTTGAAATGTTATTTTTGCTTTAAGTTCTGGCAGAGTGGCAGAGGCTTTTTTTTTGTGGTGTCCCCAAATAATTTTTAGTAACCCTCCCTCCCCCCAACTGCTAAGTCAGCTGATCCCAATTCTCTATCTATCCTCAATCATCTATCTGCTGACTTTGCCAAACCCATACACACTATACCCATCTCTTTTGTGCTCTGATTTATGGATGAATTCCCCAAAGCATGTAGTGCAAGGGCCTGCCTGTATACTTTCAAATGGTACTGTTTCACGTTTTTGTATCCTATTATTATCTTGACAGGTAATAGCAGAATGTCCAAATGTCCTCAAATGTGTACAATGTGTATTTATATCTTTGTATTATGACACTTCTTACCTGTCCAGTGGGCTGCCAATAGTGTGACTAAGGAGGGGCTGTTCCAAGTAATACCCTGTATTTAGGCATTCATCTCTCAATGAAGTGAAGAGGGTTACCTGTCCAAGATTTCCACACACCCCATAATGTTAGAAATGGCCCATGGGAGGGGGGGAGGGGGAATATGATAGGTGTACCTTATACTTTGGCCTTGTTAAATTCCCCTTACTAAATGCTATCTGGAGGTTGCCCCATAATGTTTGTGCCTAATCTGCTTGCCATGTTTCTGATCAAAAATAGTAATTATTATTTTGTTTCCTCAACAGTTTCCTTCCACGCCACAGGAATGGCAGACTGTGGCCTCCCCAACTCGGGGTCGTACTATTTCAACTATAAGGGGTTCAATAGTATAGTGATGTTGGCGGTGGTGTCGGCTAATTACGACTTCCTGCATGTGGACGTGGGGAAGAATGGCCGGATGTCCGATGGTGGAGTCATCACCCAGACGGAGTTTTACAGGCGTCTCCAGAATGGCAGCTTGGACTTGCCAGCTCCAGAGGACAATGTGGAAGGACTCCCATTCATGTTCGTTGCTGATAAAGCGTTTGCGCTGGGGGACCACCTGATGCGGCCATTCCCGATGAGGACCCTCACCCCGGAAGAGAGGGTTTTTAATTACCGGCTGGCCAGAGCCCGAAGAGTGGTGGAGAACACATTTGGAATCCTGGCCAGCCGGTTCCGCCTATTTATGACATCCATCCATATGGCGGAGTATGAACGAAACCATATTATACTGGCCTGCTGTATTCTCCATAACTTTTTAAGGAAACATTCGGCGAACTATGCTGGCTCAGTTGGGCCTGAGGCCGGAATGATACATGAAACCACACTGACGGCGCTTGAAAGCGGCCGTCCTGGCTTGCCCTCCCTGAGTGCCCGTGATGTCCGTTTACGCTACCTGGAGTTCTTTGCGGGTAGGGGGGCCATCAATATGCCAACAAATATGTGAAGCCTTTTTATAATAAAAAAAAAGAAATTCTTTGTGGACATTTACTGCTTGTGTTTGTTTTAGCTGACACTGACAGAAATGTGTTGAGTGCAGAAAATGGCGTGATTGTGTAACCTTATACAAATCACTGTTAGCTGTTATTTACTAAATGCAAAAACACATTTCACTACAAGTGCACTTGCAACTGCACTGAACCTGCACTTGTAGTGCAAAAAGGATTTGCCCTTAGGAAATAACCCCCATTTTCGCAGAAAACAGCAATTACATCACCCCAAAAGTGTTGTAGTGTTGAGACAATAATCCACACATTCTTGATTAACAAACTTTTTTATACCTGTACAATCACATGTGCATTTACCAAAGGTTTTTAAAACAAACCAACATGTTTGTTGTATAACAATTTTTGGGGTGGCATTATCAAAAATAGAAATGTCCATTTACGATAAAACAGGCATGTGTAAAACCAACAAGAAAGACAAAAAACTTGAACTTACAAAGTTCACATTAGGTAAAACCTGAAGGCAATATCAGACATGAGTATTTAGGAACTGTGTTTGATATTGCGTTCAGATGGGGGGAAATCACCCCAGGAAAAGCCAAATTTGGAAGATGCAAACCAATTTACGAATGTAAACATGTGCTATCTGCGATCACGGGGGATCAAGGGACGTGTTTTGGGGGAGCAAGCCCTTGCTCTCAGCTACTTTATTATTGAGGAAGGGGTTGCACCCCCAAAATGCGTCCATTGGTCTCCTGTGATGGCAGATAGCACATGTTGGCACACTGTGTGCATCCTCCAAATTCGGCTTTTCAAAACATTGCAAAAATATTTAAAACATTGGACCACAATAAAAAAATTTTGTGTGGTTTTAAATTCGCCCCAAAACATCAATGATGTTATTATTTTTTTGAATCACATCATTTATTTTTTTCTGGATGTTTTGCAATTCTACATTACACCCTATGATCTTCCCGATCAGGATCTGGGCACTTTCTGATGTAAAAGGATCTCGATCCCTAACATCACGATCACCTAAAAAGAGAGAAACCAAACAAAAACAGGTATCAAAAATATGCCGGCATCCATCTCTTACCTGAGCCTGTGGTCGCAGACATTCACCTGTTGTGGTGCCAATTTCCACTACATCTTCCTCTTCCTCCTGCTCTTCTTGGGTTGGGGGGATTTCACCTTCTTCCATAGGTGGGGGGTCTGTGGTCTCCTTGGATGAGGGGTGTCCTCCAAGTCTTTTATCCCCTATGTAAAACAAAAATGGTATAATTAGCACACAGATATTTGATGGCAGAACTATAAATAGGAAACATTGCTTGGAAGTGGGGTACAATTGTCTATTTTAGCCGAGTTCCAAGATGTCTTTTTTTTATTGGCCTTTGTCAAGCTGCAATACTTTACCTGTTTTGGACAAGCTTCACAGATGTAGCCCCCCCCCCCTATAGTATACACTGGAGCACCTGTGTGGCCCCCCTAATAAAAATGGTGTTCTTGTGTCCCACACTAGTGCTCCAGTGTCCAGATGTGAAAACAGCTGCTCAGTGTCCTCTCCTTACACAGAATCTAGTTTGCATTTCATTCTAGTAACAAACCCATCTACACAAACAAATATTTGGCATCCAAGTAGGCCCTAAAAAATGTGGGAAAATGCATATGGCCTAAACAATGGTGTTTTAGAGGCCGAAAGAAAAATGTTTGATACGAACGAATAATGGGCCCATGAACATTAAAGTTGCCCTTTTTTTTACTGTACAATTAAGAAAAGCATATGGAGCAGCACAAACGTAATAAAGACAAAAAGAATAGGAACACAGCACAACTACTTACTTTTTTGCAGCACTCTCCGGATCTTTCGGTACTGCTCTGGCTCTCTTAATTTCAGGTCCGACCACTGCTTCCTGAGCTGATCTTTCGATCGTCGTACCCCGAAATTCCCGTGAAGACTTTTGACCACTTTCGCCATGATCTTGGCCTTTCTGATATTGGGGTTGGGGTAAGGCCCATACTTTCCGCCATAGTCGGCCTTCTTCAGGATGTCGACCATCTCCAACATCTCCCCAAAGGACATATTTGTGGCCTTAAATCGTCTCCTTCTGGATCGGGACGTGTCCGGATCTGGGCTTTCCTCCTCCTCCTCCTCGTTCCTGTAATTATCACGCACCTGCTGTGACTCCACCATGTGCTCTTCCCCCACTGCGCCGAACGAAAAGGGGCGGGGAATAGAATAGAAAGAACGTCAGGGGTGGGCGGAGTTACACGCATGCGCAGTGTATATAAAGCGTAACACACGTGCGTATTACGTACGATCTGTGAGCGGAGGTAGGAGCATTGGACGCGCCGATCGTAAGAACGAAGGTAAGAGACAAACTTTGGCCTATACTGCTTCTAGATTGAGGACTATATTGTAACAAAATTAGGAGAGTTTTGTCTGACATTAGGCTTCGTCTTGTGTTGTGTCTTGCAGTGAACATGGATATGCTAGTGAAAGACAATGACTTCATGTCACTATTCATTGACATGTTAAGAGAGCTGCCATGTCTGTGGGAGATTAACCACCCACATTACAAGAACCAAGCAAAGAGGAAGGCAGCACTGGAGCAATTGTGTGAAATTGTGAAGCAGGTGATCCCCACAGCAGACATCACCTATTTGAAGATCTTAATTGGTGGCCTGAGGAGTACATATGTAAGGGAGCGCAAGAAAGTCCTGGATTCACAGAGATCCGGAGCAGCAGATTACATCTATGTCCCCAGGATGTGGTACTATGACAGGCTGCATTTTCTGGCAGGCCAGACTGAACCCAGGCCATCCCTCTCTAGTCTTCCTTCCACGCTTCCTTCCCCCCCGGCTGAGGCTTCTGACGCCCAACCTGGGCCTTCCAGGCAATATGTGGAGGAGCCCAGATTGAGCCAGGTATAGCATTCCTCTAAATATTTCTGGTTGTACAATCAATGATGTTAACTAGATGTTAGTTGGGAGTACTAATTTAGGATTGTGATTGATGAAGCAAAAAATAAAACCATGTCCCTTTTTCATACACAGGAAAGTCTCAGCCAGGAGGTGGCTGGGCTGAGCCGGCTGCCTGATCTGCCGGTCCCTCCACTCCCCCTGGAAAGAGAAAGTGGCAGGAGGAGTGCCCTAGAGGAGGCTGGCAGAGGATTCTATTGGAGGGCTACAGAGGTCCTGGGAGCACCACACACCGTGGAGGAGGACATTGCTGCCACCATTGCCTATAAAATGCAGAGGATGGAGGAGGGACAACAACTCATGTGTGAGTCGCTCATATTGGAGGCTCTTACCAAAGGTATGAGGGGCCAAATTACAGCTCAGACACACCTTTGCGATGGTCCTCCTCCTCCTCCTGCAGGTCCTCCTCCTTCTCCTCCTTCTCCTCCAGGTCCTCCCAGTCCTCCTCCTCCTCCTGCCACATCTCCAACAGCACAGCCACAGCCGGGAAGGAAGTGTGGAAGGAAGACCAGAAAGTGAGGACCCTGGATCCAGTCTGGTCGGCCAAAAGATGCAGCCTCTTGTGGTACCACAGCCTGGGGACACACATGTCATCTGTTGCTTTCTGGATCTCTGGGACTTCTGGACCAGACTGCCCTCCCTTACATATGGACTCCTCAGGCCACCAATTTTGATGTGCAAGAATTGATGCCTGCCCTGGGGGTCCCAGGCTTCGCTTATTTCTCCTGTTGATCCAGTGTTGCCTCCCTCTTTGTTTGGTTCTGTGCCCTTAATAAAGGAATTTTGTTTTGAATTATATTCTCCTATGTGTTTTAATTCAAAAAGGACAGTTTGTTTGTGAGGATCCAGGTACATTTCAAAAATACAATGTGAAATTAACAAGGGACACCAACAACAAACAATCTCCTTGAGATTAAATAATAAAAGATATCAATGGTGTTGGGGTAACTTGACACACAAAACACACACAAAAATATTCTGGAGTAAAAATAAAAATAACATTGAACAAAGATCAGCCTTGGAAAAAATACAAACATTAAATCCAAAACAAAAAAGGCTTAAAATCCCCCCCAAAAAAAAAAAAAAAAAAATTATGTCAGATGTGACAACTACCAATATATTCAGGGAATCCCAATAAAAAAACAAAAAAAAAGTTTGTGAGAAGTGTGTGTGAATATGAGCAGCAAAACTACTTCATTCTTCTCACATTATAAAGAAGAAGAGAGTGCGCTGTATTAAACCATTTTTGACATTGCAGTGTGACGAAAGTGCTGTATCCATTGTGAACGCTAAGTTTACAAGAACGAGCTGTTCCGTGCCGGAATTTCTTCTGAGCATGCGTAGCACTTTGTGCGTCGGAATAGGCCACACACGGTCGGAATTGACGCAATCGGATTTTGATGTCTGAAAATTTTATCTCCTGCTCTCCAACTTTGCGTGTCAGAAAATCCGATGACAAATTTCCGATGGAGCCCACACATGGTAGGAATTTCCGACAACACACTCCGATCGGACATTTTCCATTGAAAAATCCGACCACGTGTATGGGGCATAAGAGTTAATATGGGAAAAACGTTTCTCCTTTCCACTGATGCTTTATCACCAATCCTTGTTTCACTAAAATTCCCAAATTTTCAAAAAACATTTGTCATTGGGACAAAAAGTGAGGTGAAATCTTCTGAAGAGGAGCACAGACAGCAAAACAAATGTCACAGGGGTGATAATCCTTCCCTATGTTTTCCAAAAAGCTTAAAAACAGATTTTTTTGGCTGGAGCTTCACTTTAAAAATGTACCAGTTCAAAATTACAAATAGATTCTACTTAACAACAAACCTACAGTCCCTGTCTTGTTTGCACTGCTGTTCAGAGTATATAGGGCCTGGGAGCCCCACGCCTTTCCTTTTTTTAATTTGGGTGCGGGGTTCCCCTTAATATCCATACAGGACCCAAAGGGCCTGGTAATGGACTGGAGGGTGCCCTTGCCGTTTGTCGCACTGATTTTCATCCATATTGCCAGGACCCGACATTACATTAAAGCCGCAAGCAGTTTTAAATGACTTTTTTTCCTTTAAAAATGTCATTTTGTGCAGGGACTGTTCTAAGCACAGGGAAACACGCGCCACTTTACAGGCATACTATAGACACCCCCCAGGTACGATATTTAAAGGAATATTTCACTTTTTTTTTTATTTTAAGCATCATTAAAATCACTGCTCCCGAAAAAACGGCCGTTTTTAAAACTTTTTTTGCATGTATACATGTCCCCTGGGGCAGGACCCGGGTTCCCAAACCTTTTTTAGGACAATACCATGAAAATTAGCCTTTAAAATGAGCATTTTTGATTTTGAACGTTCGCATCCCATAGACGTCAATGGGGTTCTAACGCTTGAGCAAATTTTCGGTCCGTTCACAGGTTCTGGTGCAAACCGAACTGGGGGGTGTTTGGCTCATCCCTACTGCTTAGCGCTCACCTGAAGAGCACAAGACAGAGAGACCCAGGGATTATGAGTGTACCAGGGTTGTAGATGATAACTGCTGCGGAACTTTTTCCATTGTTATCCTTCAGTGTGGACAAGGTTAAAGTACATATTCATGAAGAAGTGCGGCAGCCATCTTTAGGGGAGCCCACTTTGCAATGTTTGTGGGCTGACTCCGTGCGTGCGTGAGGGCTGTGAGAGACTGATGCAAGAGAGAAGGGGAGTAGAGTCGAGGGAGAAAGATAGAGGAGCAAGCAGGTTTTTGTGGCAAGCTGCTGATAAGAAATGAGGGGACCGTCACAAAGCTAGCAGGGGTGTTGGAAAAGACTGGGCTTCTGTCTGAAAGGAATCCTGCCACACCTTATGTATTAGAGTGCCTCAACTCTGGATGAAGGAGCACAGGGGCACCTGGGACATCAGCATTGTCAGTCGAGGTGGGGGGTTGTTAGATTTACTAGCAGAGTTAGATACACTAACAAATTCACGCCAAACTCCAGCTCACACTGCATTACACACGTAGTTATGCCGCGTACACATGGTTGGAATTTTCAACAACAGATGTTCGATGGGAGCTTGTTGTCAGAAATTCCGACCGTGTGTAGGCTCCATCAGACATTTGTTGTCGGAATTTCCAACAACAAAAATTTGAGAGCTGGATCTCAAATTTTCCGACAACAAAATCCTCTGTCGTAAATTCCGATCGTGTGTACACAATTCCGACGCACAAAATTCTGCGCATGCTCGGAATCAAGCAGAAAAGCCACACTGGCTATTGAACGTAATTTTTCTTGGCTCGTCATATGTGTTGTACGTCACCGCATTCTTGGCGATCAGAATTTCTGACAACATTTGTGCGACCGTGTGTATGCAAGTTTGAGCCAACATCCGTCGGAAATAAATCCAGGATTTTGTTGTCGGAATGTCCGATCATCTGTACGCAGCATTAGAGTAACAGTCTTCTTATGTTGGGATAAAGGTTTTACGTAAATAAATAAAATCTGATCATTGGTAAATGGTTTGTTTCAACATCATAACTGCTACATTTGTAGGAGTGCTTGCTCTGTTGAAAAACAACAGGCTTACTGGCTGGATCACTAGATGAGAATAAAAGAAAAAAGCCTAAAAAGGAAAACGAATGCATCCATCACATCTAATGCCGCGTACACACTGTCGGACTTTCCGGCATACTTGGTCCGGCGGACCAGAGCCTGCCGGACAATCCGCCCGTGTGTGGGCGCCGGCGGACTTTTCCGGCGGACTTCTTCCCAAAAGCCCGCCGGACCTAGATTTGAAAAAAGTTTTAAATCTTTCCGTCGGACTCAGTTTCGGGCGGAAAGTCCGCTCGTGTGTGTGCTGGTCCGACGGAAAGCCCGCTCGTGTGTATGCTGGTCCGACAGACCAGATACGACACAAGGGCAGGGTATTGCATCTCGCGCTCGCAACAAATTTTCCTATTGCGGCGAGCTCAGGGCATACCAGGCCCTTAGGTCTGGTATGGATTATAAAGGGACCCCCCGACGCCGAAAAAACGGCGTGGGGTCCCCCCTAAAATCCATACCAGACCCCGATCCGAGCACGCAGCCTGGCCGGTCAGGAAAGGGGGTGGGGACGAGCGAGCGCCCCCCCCCCTCCTGAACCGTACCAGGCCGCATGCCCTCAACATGGGGGTGGGTGCTTTGGGGGAGGGGGCGCCCTACGGGCCCCCCCACCCCAAAGCACCTTGTCCCCATGTTGATGAGGACAAGGGCCTCTTCCCGACAACCCTGGCCGTTGGTTGTTGGGGTCTGCGGGCGGGGGGCTTATCGAAATCTGGGAGCCCCCTTTAATAAGGGGGCCCCCAGATGCCGGCCCCCCACCCTATGTGAATGAGTATGGGGTACATGGTACCCCTACCCATTCACCTAGGGAAAAAGTGTAAGTAATAAAACACACTACACAGGTTTTTAAAATATTTTATTAAACAGCTCCGGGTGACCACGCCCCCTAAAACGTCACAGTCCCAGCATGCCCAGGGACTGTGACATCAAAAGGGGCGGGGTCTCCACCTATATAAGTCACAACGCAGCCCTCGGAGAGCAGTCCAGCCGGAGAGAGCGTCGTGTCAACATCTGGAGAAGAGAAGAGAAGAGAAAAAGCCCAGAAGCCCAGAAGCCCGGACCTCTGCTGGCAAGAGAGCTACCTGAAGACAGCGGAGGAGCCGGTCGAAGAACTGGAACACCGGGAGAAGAGAGCGGAGAAGAACCAACCGGACGCCGGGAGAAGATGAAGCGGAGGGACCCCCGAAGCCGGAAGAAGACCCCCCCCCACCCGGAGCTGTTTAATAAAATATTTTAAAAACCTGTGTAGTGTGTTTTATTACTTATACTTTTTCCCTAGGTGAATGGGTAGGGGTACCATGTACCCCATACTCATTCACATAGGGTGGGGGGCCGGCATCTGGGGGCCCCCTTATTAAAGGGGGCTCCCAGATTCCGCTAAGCCCCCCGCCCGCAGACCCCGACAACCAACGGCCAGGGTTGTCGGGAAGAGGCCCTTGTTCTCATCAACATGGGGACAAGGTGCTTTGGGGTGGAGGGGCCCGCAGGGCGCCCCCCTCCCCCAAAGCACCCACCCCCATGTTGAGGGCATGCGGCCTGGTACGGTTCAGGAGGGGGGGGGCGCTCGCTCGTCCCCACCCCCTTTCCTGACCGGCCAGGCTGCGTGCTCGGATCGGGGTCTGGTATGGATTTTAGGGGGGACCCCACGCCGTTTTTTCGGCGTCGGGGGGTCCCTTTATAATCCATACCAGACCTAAGGGCCTGGTATGCCCCGCGACGGGGCTCGCAAGGTGTCAATCTCGCCGATAAAAGCGGCAAGATTGACATCCTTTTCTAGTCCCGTCGCACCTGAGTCACGTTCAAAATGAACGGACTTGTCCGTGTGTGGGCAAGTCCGTTCATTCTGAAAGTCCGTCGGAAAGACGGGCGGACTTAGCCCGCCGGAAAGTCCGGGCGTGTGTGGGCAAGTCCGTCCGTTTTAAAGTCCGGCACACCTGGCGGACAAAGTCCGTCGGAAAGTGTGCCGGACCAAGTAGGATAGAAAGTCCGACCGTGTGTACGCGGCATAAGAATTGGTAAGCTGAAATTTAATAAATGTTTGCTTTTGAGTTTAATGTCACTTTAATCTGTTGTCTGATGGGAACTGTTGTGCTTTCTTCAAGGGCCCCAACTTTGCCGGCCAATGTTTTTTTTCATCAATAATGGCTAATGGGATAAAACAGGGACTGCTTAAGCAAGCCGGACTGACTTTGTATACTGTTGCTAATTGCAATTCATTTCTGTTAATTACTGTTATGCCGCGTACACACGAGCGGACTTTACGGCAGACTTTGCCCGGCGACTGGATTTCGTCAGATAATTCGATCGTGTGTGGGCTCCAGCGGACTTTGTTTTCTCAAAAGTTGGACGGACTTAGATTTGAAACATGTTTTAAATCAATCCGACGAAATCGAGTCCGGTCGAAAAGCCACGTTAGGGCAGCTATTGGCTACTGGCTATGAACTTCCTTGTTTTAATCTGGTCGTACGTCATCACGTACGAATTCGACGGACTTTGGTGGATTGTGTGTAGGCAAGTCCGTTCATTCAGAAAGTCTGTCGTAAAGTCCGTCGAAAAGTCCGCCGGGCAAAGTCTGCCGTAAAGTCCGCTCGTGTGTACGTCAGAAAACTGTAGGTGTTTCTCCATATCTTTCATTTCGTAGCATTATTGTTTTATTGATTGTATAAGTATATTCTCTCTTCTTTTAGGCTATACTTGACCTAATACATTTTTTGAAATAGGTCAAGGTGTGTTGTTAGGTGCTGGGTGAATGAAGAGTGTCATTTTCAGGTGTACAGAGAAATCACAAAACAATTCAGTGCTCCTCCGGGGAAGTGTTGCATGAGATACAGCATCTCACAAAAGTGAGTATACCCCTCACAGTTTTGTAAATATTTTATTTTATCTTTTCATATAACAACATGAATGAACTGATGAAATGACACTTTGCTACAATGTAAAGTCGTGAGTGTACAGCTTGTATAACAGTGTAAATTTGCTGTCCCCTAAAAATAACTCAACACACAGCCATTATTGTCTAAACCCCGGCAACAAAAGTGAGTACACCCCTAAGTAAAAATGTTCAAATTGAGCCTAACGTGTCTATATTTTTTGTGGCCACCTTTATTTTCCAGCACTGCCTTAACCCTTTTGGGTATGGAGTTCACCAGAGCTTCACAGGTTGCCACTGAAATCCTCTTCCACTACTCCATGATGACATCACGAAGCTGGTGGATGTTAGAGACCTTGCGCTCCTCCACCTTCCGTTTGAGGATGCCCCACAGATGCTTAATAGGGTTTAGGTCTGGAGACATGCTAGGCCAGTTCATCACCTTTACCCTCATCTTTTTTAGCAAGGCAGTGGTTGTCTTGGAGGTGTGTTTGAGGTCATTATCATGTTGGAATACTGCCCTGTGGCCCAGTTTCTGAAGGGAAGGGATCATGCTCTGCTTCAATATGTCAAAGTACATGTTGGCATTCATGTTTCCCTTAATGAACTGTAGCTCCCCAGTGCTAGCAGCTCTCATGCAACTCCAGACCATGACACTCAGACCACCATGCTACTCTATGCAAGACATACTTGTCTTTGTACTCCTCGCCTGGTTGCCGCAACACACGCTTGACACCATCTGAACCAAATAAGTTTATCTTGGTCTCATCAGACCACAGGACATGGTTCCAGCAATCCATGTCCTTAGTCTGCTTGTCTTCAGCAAACTGGCTTTCTTGTGCATCATCTTTAGAAGAGGCTTCCTTCTGGGACGACAGCCATGCAGACCAATTTGGTGCATAGTGTGGCGTATGGTCTGAGCAATGACAGGCTAACCCCCCCTTCAACCTCTGCAGCAATGCTGGCAGTACTCATACCTCTATTTCCCAAAGACAACCTCTGAATATGACGCTGAGCATGTGCACTCAACTTCTTTGGTCGACCATGGCGAGGCCTGTTCTGAGTGAAACCTGTCCTGTTAAACCGCTGTATGGTCTTGGCCACCATGCTGAAGCTCGTTCAGTTTCAGGGTCTTGCCAATCTTTTTATAGCCTAGGCTATCTTTATGTAGCGCAACAATTCTTTTTTTCAGATCCTCAGAGAGTTATTTGTCATGAGTTGCCATGTTGAACTTCCAGTGACCAGTATGAGAGATTGAGAGCAATAACACCAAATTTAACACACCTGCTCCCCATTCACACCTGAGACCTTGTAACACTATCAAGTCACCAAGGAGGGAAAATGACTAATTGGGCCCAATTTGGACATTTTCACTTAGGGGTGTACTCACTTTTGTTGTCAGCGGTTTAGACATTAATGGCTGTGTGTTAAGTTATTATGAGGGGACAGCAAATTGACACTGTTATACAAGCTGTACACCCACTACTTTATATTGTAGCAAAGTGTAATATCCTCAGTGCTGTCACATGAAAAGATATAATAAAATATTTACAAAAATGTAAGGGGTTTACTCACTTTTGTGAGATACTGTATATACACACACATACATATAGTCACATACAGCCCTATACTTTTATAGTGATACTTATAGTACAGATTGGTCTATACCAATACCAGGGACATACACTCAAGCCATTGTGACCAAATAACATCAAACTTCCTCATGGAGTTCCTTAAAAAATATGTATGTTTTTCAAAGAAAATGATCCTATTAAGTTCAAAGAACACTCTTTACTGTATAACTCAGAGGGTTAATTATGGCAGACACTCTCTACTCGCCAGTTCTTCAGATACACCATGAATACACTTTGTGAATCACACGCTTGTTTCCATTTCCAGGTAAAACTGTATTTACTTAGTAGAACAGTAGTTACATGTTGAGGTAGTACAGTTTAGTTGACATGGCAAACTTATATATGGCATATAACACCGTCCCTTCTTATATAGCACAACATACTGGATTTGGTTGTGCTGTGCTATTCCCACATTGTGCTGTTTAAACTTGATATTAAGAAAATTCACTCTTTCCAGAAATTGAGCTCAAACTCCATCTTTGCCTGAGTCCATGACCGGATTCTATTAAAGGGTTATGCCACTACTCCTACAGGTCATATAGTACAGAGTGCCCTCATTGCATCACTCTGATGCCTATACAGGAGGCTTGTCCTTCCCTGTAAATATCATCTATCAAAGGGAAGTAAGTCAGATGCAGGGGAAGACATGGCACAGCACAAAACCATGCTGATCTTTACAATTGGTGGAAGATGCAAGCAAAAAGTGGATAGATCTCTGCCTGAAAACAGCTGGTCCCTGCTGAAAAAAAAGTTATCTTGTTATGGACCGTGTATGTTTTGTGCTAAAAGCAATTTTGCAAGACAAAGCACATTGAACATGGCAGTGGCTGTCAACTTGCAAAATTTAAAGAAATAGTTTATGGGGTCTATGAACCTTCTGTGAAGAAATTTGGTAAGAGCTGTGATCTTGTAAACAGAAGACTGTATTGTCCCACAGTGTGAAAACTTTGTGCAGAACAATTAAAAGTGAGTGTATGCTGTTTTGTGAGTGGTAAAAATCTCTGTTTTTGTGGTATGGATAGCATAATCAAAGTGTTAGTACAAGCTACTGCTGCTCAGCAAAAGTTTCATCATTAGCAATATATGGCCCAGCAACAACTAATGCCAGCCAGCAAGAAACCAAATAGTTGGACCTGGTCTCAGAGGAAGCCAAGAACTTTAAGAAAGTGAAAGCCAAAATCTTCCAACAACTGGGGGCGATGACTTGAGAATTTGCCCACACTGTTGTACTTATCGGCCAGGAAAGCCACCTCATTCCCAGATGCAATAACTTATTACTCTTTTAAAGGAGTGGCTGGAACCAGAAAGTCCCACAGTGGTCCAAAGCATTGCGGAGTAGGTCACAATAGACCTTTTCTGGGCCCTGCCATCAACCATATGGGTGTGGGTGAGTCAGGCAAACTCAAAGTCAGCAGACAACTGGTGGATTTAGGGGAGCGGTATCTGCTTGCAGAAGACCTCCATGTCCGCTCTATACCTGTGCAACAAGAGCTACCCCCTACTCCAGTAAGCAGCGAACCAGTTTCCAGGGACAAGAGGAGCCTAAAATAAGTGAAATTGGTAGGTCTACAAAAAAAGTGAGTGATCAAAGCACACACAGAGACCTACCCTGGGAGGCCCCACAGTGACCTTGGGCCAACAAAGTGCTCGTAGTGTGATGAGTGAGGGTATTTTCCTTCAAAATGTCCTCTATCCCGGGTTCCTACGTTCTCATGGAAGGTGACACCGCTCAAGCAAATCTTAATATTTGCCTGCCCAGGTCTGGTCACTTATCCAGACATGCAGAATAGTGTGGTCAAGATAAGCAAGAAAAGTGTATGTTCCATCCTAGACTCAGGCAGTCCGGTTACCCTGGTACACACCTAGGCATGAACTATCAACCTCTCATTCGATAGGGCTGACTGAGACAGGGTGACTAAGAAGTATCACACTGCCATTGTGACCTTTGAAACCAGTCATGGAACTCTCTGCCATTAAGTAGTTGTATCCCTTTTACTGTTGTACAGTGTTATCTTCAGGAAAGACTTTTCACTCCTCCTGTAACTGTGCAGTGTAGTGGAAAAAGATCCAGAACCTCAAAATTCCATAGTGTCCACTCCACACTCTGATGCTAGTTCCATAGGGGGGACCACTGATAGAAGTGTATTTTTTATGTTAAACATGTTAGCCAGTGAGCCACAGGTGTTCGCAGAGACCCCCAAGTTTTCTGGTATACCAGGGGGAGTTTATGTTTCTTCTTATTGTAGTCAATCAGAGATTGTTGTAACAGATTAATAAAATTTGTGGTGATGCTGTGAAACAGTTGGTAGTGTTATGACTGATTTCTGATTGGGACTCTAAAACAAAGTTATTACTGCAGCTGCAGGAACAGATTCACAGGACTCAATCACTGTGTTTAAAATGTCCGTTCAGTGTCAAAATGTATTATTACATGTTATTTTATACATAGATGAGAAAGGGGTGGTATGAGATGTTATTAAAAACTAACAAATAGAAATATGTTATTAAAAGCTAACAAATAGAAATAAATTATTAAGTTAGCAAATAGAACAATTGCAAAAATAAAACATTGAGAAGGGAGGGGGGAGTAGAGAGTGTTTAGTAGGAGATGTGACTGTGTGTTCGGTGAAGGTTACAGAACACATTTCAACAGTGAGAACAAAATGGAGTCTTTTGTGCTTAAATGAACAGTACAGTGAATGTCCATGTCAGTAGTACCTGGGCTACATATTAAGACAGTGCTAGATTTAGCCCAAAAAACCTCCCCTGTGGTTATGGCATGAAAAGACCAAAGAACACATTCTTTAGCATTTGCTTTGGCCCAGCTTACAAGCAGATGTGAGAAAGTGAGACTTGCAAAAGAGTAAAATCTCTAAGCAAATATCTAAGCAAACATATACGCTCCAATTCTTCATTAAGGCAGTTCACTGGTACTATTATCTGTGATTGTGGTCCCTTTTGCACAAACAGCAATGGACCTGGTAGGAACAGTGGTTAAATCAGCTAAAGGGCACCAGTAGTTATTCTTTGTGAAAGATTATGACACTCGTTACGCTAAAGCTAAGTATATACTAGTAGAATTTGTTTCCACATTTTTTTTATTGTAAGAATCTTATAAGAAAGTTTGTTCATTTTTGTATTCATTAGTGGGTTCAAATTAACATTCGTTTTCTACTGTATTTGAAAGAGCAGGATGGAATTTTTTTCTAGAATGTACAAATTTCTAACAGTGTACATGGTTTCATTTGGTAAAGCAGATTCATTTCAAAAGTGAATGTTTAAAGCAAACGAAATCTTGAACTACTTTTGAACAACATTCGAATGTACTGGAAATTTTCATACACATTTTTTTATGAATTTTCATTAAAAATTCTGCTAGTGTATACCCAGCCTAAGACTGTTCTTAAATAAATACCTCCTCAAAAACCACAGAGAAATAGGAGAGAATGGGACTGTCTGTTTCCCTGTTTATTTTTTTGCAATCTGTGAACTTCCACAGCCCTTTACTGAGTTCTCTCATTTTGAACATTTGTATGGGCAGCATCCCTATAGGTTGTTAGGTGTTGCTAAAGAAACTTGGAAAAAATGAAGCAATACCAAACAAGAGTACGATAGAACATATAACAGTTATGCAAGACCCTATTGATACTCATCGTCAGGGAACATATGCCACTGGTTTAGGGAGCCAAAGGGTGTACAATCAATCAACGAGAGTATAGACTTCCACCCAAGGAGATCAAGTGCAGGTCTTAGGTGAAACCTAGGTGACACACACACACGCCATTCACAATCCTGCCAGCCAGTGCCTTACGATATATACAGTAAATATACAGTGCCTTGAAAAAGTATTCATACCCCTTGAAAATGTCCACGTTTTGTCATGTTACAACCAAAAACGTAAATGTATTTTATTGGGATTTTATGTGATAGACCAAGACAAAGTGGTATATAATTGTGAAGTGGAAGGAAAATAATAAATGATTTTCACATTTTTTTACAAAGAAATATCTGAAAACTGTGGCCCCCCTGAGTCAATACTTTGTCGAACCACCTTTCACTGCCATTACAGCTGCAAGTCTTTTTGGAGATGTCTCTACCAGCTTTGCACATCTAGAGAGTGGCATTTTTGCCCATTCGTCTTTGCAAAGTAGCTCCAGCTCTGTCAGATTGGATGGAAAGTGTCTGTCTTGCCACAGAATCTTAAGTGGACTTAGGTCTGGACTTTGACTGGGCCATTCTAACACATGAATATGCTATAACATAAACCATTCCATTGTAACTCTGGCTGTATGTTTAGGGTGACGGGTCCTTGTCCTGCTGGAAGGTGGACCTCTGCCCCAGTCTCAAGTCTTTTGCAGACTCTAACAGGTTTTCTTCTAAGATTGGCCTCTATTTGGCTCCATCCACCTTCCCATCAACTGTGACCAGCTTCCCTGTCCCTGCTGAAGAAAACCATCCCCACAACATGATGCTGCCACTACAATGTTTCACGGTGAGGATGGTATGTTCAGGGTAATGTTCAGGGTAATGTGCAGTGTTAGTTTTCTGCTACACATAGCCTTTTGCTTTTAAGCCAAAAAGTTAAATTTTTGGTCTCATTTGACCAGAGCACCTTTTTCCACATGTTTGCTGTGTCCCCCTGCTGGCTCGTAAACTGCAGATGGGCGTTCTTATGGCTTTCTTTCAACAATGGCTTTCTTCTTGCCACTCTTCCATAAAGACCAGATTTGTGGAGTGCATGACTAATAGTTGTCCTGTGGACAGATTCTCCCACCTGAGCTGTAGATCTCTGCAGCTCCTCCAGAGTTACCATGGGCCTTTTGGCTGCTTCTCTGATTAATGCTCTCCTTGCCTGGCCTGTCGATTTAGGTGGACGACCATGTCTTGGCAGGTTCCGATTGTGCCATACTCCATTTTCGGATGATGGTATCAGTATCCATAAAATGTTCAAAACTTGGGATATTTTTTTATAACCTAACTCTTCTTTAAACTTCTCCACAACTTTATCCCTGACCTGCCTGGTGGTTTCTTGGCCTACATGATGCTGTTTGTTCACTATGGTTCTCTAACAAATCTCTAAGGCCCCTTTCACACGAGGCGGGCTCCGTTTCTATGGAGCCCGCCTCGGTCCGCCGGCTCAGCGGGAGATCAGTCCGTTGATCTCCGCTGAGCCAGCGGATGACAGGTCCCTCTCTGCTCACTGAGCGGGGAGGGGCTTGTCAGGCGCCACTGCCGCCTATGGAGGGATTGGACGAACACGGACAGCGTGTCCGTTTTCGTCAGATCTCCCCCGATCCGATCCGCCAGCGACGGACCTGGACGTAGGGCCATCCGTCTGCTCTTCAGCGGATTGGACCGGGTCGGATGTCAGCGGACATGTCTCCGCTGACATCCGACGCTCCATAGACTAACATGGAGCGCCCGTTCAGGTCCGCCGTCAAAACTGACAGGCGGACCTGAACGGTCCGATCGTGTGAAAGGGGCCTAAGGGTTTTACAGAACAGTTGTATTTATACTGAGAATAAATTACACACAGGTGGATTCTATTTACAAATTAGGTGACTGCTGAAGGAAATTGGTTCCACTAGATTTTAGTTAGGGGTATCAGAGTAAATGAGGTTGAATACAAATGCACACCACACTTTTCACATATTTGTAAAGAATTTGGAAAACAATTTATCATTTTCCTTCCACTTCACAATTACATGCCACTTTGTGTTGGTCTATTACATAAAATCCCAAAAAAATAAATTTACGTTTTTGGTTGTAACAGAAAAAAAATGTGGAAAATTTCAAGGGGTATGTATACTTTTTCAAGGGACTGTATCCAGTCCTAAGGTAAAACACCACATCTGTCCGAGTAACCTAAAAAGTTTGCCTTTGTTATTTTGCATCAAAACCCTGAATACATCTTGAAAAGTGTCCTGTGGCCTGTTGTCTACACTCTCTCGTATATAAAGAGAGAACTATAGAGAGAGAAGCCCTGGTTGTTCTGGTCTAGGTCTCTGAACCTGAAGGCTAATTGCTCACACTATGCGGTGCAGTGTAATTTTATTCTGTATGGCTCGAATCACACCAAATCCGAATCACACCGAATCTGCACCAAAATCATTCTGGCCACACCAGAATCAGAACATATGGGTGTTCACAGAATGTCATATTTGCGGCTATCTGGATGTGTCCTTCATGTTGATGTGATTATATTGCGTTGTATCTGCCTTTTTTCTGTGTAAGTGCAGTGTCTAGTTTTTAATAAAACTGTGGTATCTGGTTCACACTATGTGGAGCATAAGTCGCCATTTATGCTTTTTTGGAGTTTGACATCAGAGAAAGCCTTGTCAACCATTCATGGAGGTCCTCTGAACCCTTAATGTGAGAACAATCTAACATCTGATCTACTGTCAAGTTATGTAGTCTACAGTGTGCCAGGGAGTGTCTATTCCTGAGAGGTATGACCTTTCTATTAATTTAGGAGGTCATGGAACTCTGATAAGCCGCCATACATTCATTTTTGGTGACAGTTTATTACACTGGTGGAGGATGTATTTGATTTCTCAGTGAAGAATGGGATCTTCACATGGACTTTGAGTTACAAGTGGCCATTTTCTCAATTGTATATGTTTTGTATTTTTTTAATGTTAAATAGCTTCTTTGGTATTTTACACTTTTAGTTAAAAATGACCAGTTAACCCTTGTTCCAGAGTTCCGCTTTAAACAAACACGTTTAGAGGATTACTTATTTGAGTAGACACGCCAATCCACTAAGACAGATTATAAGTAGACACTGTTAGAAAAATTAAACAGAAAAATGAGGGATTGGAGTGTGTGTGTGAACAGTAATTTGGTCTGTCCGACCCAATTTACACCAAACACAGAAAAACCTGGTGCCAAAGGGCACAATTAGAACCCCTAGGGGTCTATTATAGACAGACCAAATGATTTATGTATAAACATATAAATTTTATTGAGCATAACAACATAAGTAAATAAAGATCAATATACAAAAACAGACAGTGGTACCCATTTAAACAATTGTATGAAACAACCACTGTCCTGAGGTATAACTACATCCATACAGGCGTAGACACCTGAAACCCTACATGTTAAGGACTTCTTCCTTAACACATATACCATTTTATCGCGTAATGAAGAAGCCCACTTAAATTTAATTTTAAGCAGGCGTCTTCATTACGCGATAAACTAGTACATAGTGAGAAGGCTAAAATCAAATATTGTGGTACATATCCATGTGGCCATTGTGGCTACTGCAAGTAAATGGACACATGCAAAAAACATTATTTTGCCCACTGGGGAAAATTTTCTACCCTAACTGCCGCACGGCAGGGATAGTATATTTACTGTCCTGCAATTGGGGCAGTTTTTACATAGGGAAATTCCCTTTCTTCCTCTAGGTCAACATAGTGCCTTAGTACATGGTAATGTTATTCCAAAAGTGGATTTCTAGCACTGGACCATATCGGTGCCACCCCACGAGGATGAGACCATAACAAATCTCTCTTACAGAGCAAACTTAGAAGGATATTACAGCTTAAAGTTACAATGATACCCGGTCTCAAAGAGGTTTTAAATTTTAGGCCAGATCTCGCTGGCTTCAAATCAGGAGTCTGATGTCTGCCGGGTGCCCACGATCATGTCATGGAGAGGTAGAATGGGGAGATGCCTTTGTAAACAAGGCATTTCTACATTCTGCCTTGTGACATGACAGAGATCACTGCTCCCTGTCATGGGGAGCAGTGATCATTGTCATGTGTGTTGAAGCCCACCCCCCAACAGTTAGAATCACTCCCTAGGACACACTTAACCCCTTCATCGCCCCCTAGTGGTTAACCCCTTCACTGCCATTGTCATTTACACAGTAATCAGTGCATTTTTATAGCACTGATCGCTGTATAAATGACAATGGTCCAAAAATAGTGTCAAAACTATCCGATGTGTCCGCCATAATGTCGCAGTCATGATAAAAATCGCAGATCGCCGCCATTACTAATAAAAAAAAATAGAATTAGACTTACCGGTAACTCTGTTTTTAGGAGTCCTCCAGGACAGCACTAGAGAGATAGGCTCCACCTCCGGAGGCAGGAAACACATCACCAGATCTTTAAAGGGCGGCTCCCGTCTCCTCTTCCTCAGTCTTTAACCGAGAACTTCCCTGGAACGGCTTCTGAAACAACAAAAACACTCGTCCAAAGTTATAACAGCATATAGGGAGGGAATCCCTGCTGTCCTGGACGACTCCTAGAAACAGAGTTACCGGTAAGTCTAACTCTAGTTTTCTCTAGTCGTCTGTCCAGGACAGCACTAGAGAGGATCAACGAGAACTTACCAGATTAGGGGGGACTACCGCTTGGAGGACTTTTCTCCCAAACGCTTTGTCTTGCACTGAGATGGGGTCCAATCTATAGTGCTTCATGAAAGTCGAGTAATTTGACCATGTTGCTGCGCGACAGATTTGTTCTAGTGTCGCTCCAGCTCGCTCCGCCCAAGAAGCCGATAGTGCCCACGTGGAGTGAGCCATGGGGGAGAAGGGACATTCCGTTTTCATAATTTTGTAAGCTTCCACAATAACTTGTTTAATCCATCTTGCGATTGTGTTTTTTGAAGCTTGGGACCCCAGTTTTTTTCCCGCATGTAAAATAAATAGAGCATTGGATTTTCTAATGCTTTTTGGTATCTCCAGATACTGTAAGACACAGGCTCTCACATCCAGTTGGTGGAATTGTATTTCCTTTGGATTGGTGGGAGACCCACAGAATGACGGCAAAACAATTTCCTGAGTTCTATGGAATTTTGTCACTACTTTAGGCAAAAACCCTGGGTCTGTGCGTAACACCAGCCTGTCTTCAAAAACTTGCAAAAAAGACTC
The DNA here is from genome assembly GCA_037952925.1 of Lithobates clamitans. Lineage (NCBI taxonomy): Eukaryota > Metazoa > Chordata > Amphibia > Anura > Ranidae > Lithobates > Lithobates clamitans. The sequence goes on from JBBGZY010000438.1 coordinate 22,996,664, forward strand.
TTTAATGGAAAGCGCCCGAAGCTCGCTAATGCGTCTGGCTGTGGATATGGCCACTAAGAAGACCGTTTTGAGCGTGACCCATTTTAAGGACAGCTCTTTTTCCTGTGACCATTGTATCCAACCCTGTCGTACTGTCGACAGGTCCCATTTTGGCAAAATCATAAACGGAACAGGTCTAATTCTACAGCATACAGCATGCCATATTGCACATTTAGTTCTCTGAGCCGCGTTTTAACATCATTGAAGGATGCACGTCGTTTTTTGTAGTTCGGCAGAGAGGTCAGGAAATAAAGAGATCCTGGAATTATCAATTTTTATTTTGTCTGACAAAGCTCTGACTTTAGATAATACTGCGTCTCTGTCCTTATAATTAAGCAGCTTAAATACGAAAGGCTTGGATGATTGCCTGGTGGCAGAGGATGGGTAGGTACCCTGTGCGCTCGTTCAACAGCAAAGAGTGGAGAAAAGGCTTCCCTGCCCAACATAGAGATAAGCTATTGCCCTATAAAATCCACTGGGTTTTTACCCTCGGTTAACTCCGGGATGCCCAGGGCACGGACATTATTTCGTCACATGCGATTCTCCATTTCATCAAGTCGCATTGCATGTTGTTCAGTAAGGTGACAGTTGTATTTCAGATCTCTCTGCATAGGTGCCATGTCATCCTCTACTGTGCTCAGCCTACCCTCTGAGGCAGAGGTTCTCTCTCTAAGTTTCTGCATGTCATGTCATACATATGAGATCTCAGGCTTCACTTCCTTAATCTCATCTGAGAGGGCAGTTATGAAATGATTACAGGAGGTCACAGCTGTAAATATGTCTCTGAGCGTGGGTTCTGCAGCATCCGACCCAGAAGAACTGGTCTGAGGCCTAGCAACAGCATTCTTAGGAGTACTCACTGCGCTCCACTCTGGGGACAATCTGTCTGCATCCTCCATGGGAACTGTGTCATCCTCCTCTGGGGAGTTTTCAGATGCGTCCCCCTGTGCAGGCACCCTAGCTAGGGCATCTTTATAGGATCTGCCGCCATATAAAAGCTTCTGTGCAACTTCCTTATACTGTTCCTTGGCCGCTCGGCGTGGATCGGCGCCATCTTGTTCATGGAGATCTGCCTGTTCCTTGCCACTGCCGGTCTTTTTTAGCACCATTGTGGCTATAAATATGGGTAGAAAGGGGCTCCTGACTTCTCCCGGGTGACAGGGGAGCAGTATGTTCCCGTTCAGCGGTTCCGGGGTGGTAGGAGAAGGATTGATGCACGGATGGCCGGCAGAGCTGAAGACTCACACGTCCTTCTACATGAGCCGCTAAGTCACACCCCCCCTGGCAAATGTTTTTTAGCGCGTCCCAGATCGCCTGTAACTCCCTCCAGTTGGCTGACCATTGGGACTGTACTTTCTCCCAGCTCCCTTGGGCTATTTTTGACCCCCAATGGGCCCCCCAGCCCCAAGCACTGGCGTCTGTGGTGATACAGAAGAGACCATAATAGACCCTGCACCGAGTTCTCCTCTTTCCTCCACCACCAGAGACCTTCTGGTCTTTGAAGATAGGCGGATGGTTGTGTCTAGCGATTCCTGCACTCCGTCCCAGCTGTTCAGGATGTTGGCCTGGAGACACCTGAAATGGGCCCTTGCCCATGGTACCGCAGGAATTGTTGCTACCAGAAAACCCAGATCTGACATAGCTGAGCAGAGGGAAACTGCCGATTGCTTTGCAAAAAGGTTCCAATCACCTTCACCTCTTCTACCTTCTCCTCTGTGAGATATATCTTGTGTGTCACTGAGTTCACCAAGAAACCCAGGTACTGTAAGACTTGTGTAAGGATTAAGTTCTACTTTTCTTTGTATATCAACTACCGCAGTTTTTTTTAAAAAGGACATGGCTGCCTGCAGATCTCCCTGTAATTGGAGCTCGGAGAGGGCAAAGAATAAAAGGTTGTCAAAATATGGTATGACTGAGATTCCTTTCAACCTCAGGGGAGCTAGTGCTTCCGCCAGGATTTTCATAAAAATCCTGAGGAATGAGGATAGGCTGAATGGTAGGGCCCTGAACTGAAAATGTCGGACCTGCCTTCCCCACTGGATTGTTATCCTCCAAAATTTTTGAGAGTCCTCGTGGATGGGGATGTGTAGATAGGCATCCTTCAGATCGAGGGAGGCCATGAACAATCTGGGGGAAGAATTGACTTTACCGAGAAGATTGTTTCCATATGGAAGTTTTTGTATGTTACCCAGTTGTTTAGTAACTTCAAATTCAATATTAGACGGAATTTGCCCGATAATTTCTTCACTACAAAATCGTGAGTAGAAACTGTTGGTTTACTTCTTGCTGTGGCACTGGAACCCGCTGGTCTACCAAGTCACCAATTTGCAACAGCAAGGCCATCGTCTTCTGAGGATCCCTGGGAGGCGTGGTCACACATGTCCTTGTGGGCGGAGTGCCTGCCTTTGAACTGTATTCAATAGCCCTCCCTGATTATCCTCAGTATAAAAGCATTTGGGGTAGTCTTTGTCCACTATGGGAGGAACTGTCCCAGTCTCCCTCCCACAGGAACCAAGTCACTGGGATTTAGTGTTTTTTTTAGGAAAGGAAAACAGAACACCTTTCTGTTTTCCCCTTCTCCACTGTTTTTTAGGAGCTGACCCCTTAGAGGTCTGTCCTTGTGACTGCCCTTGTCTTTGAGGACGAAAAAAAAATGTTTCCCTGGGGCTTTCTTAGTCTTGGTAGGGAAGGCCTTTTTCTTGTCTGAGTGCGATCTAGGACTTTTTCTAGATCCTGTCCAAACAAGAGGTCTCCTTCAAATGGGATGTACACACAGCCTAAATTTTGAGGCCGGGTCCCCCGACCAGGATTTTAACTATAACGCTCTGCAAGATGAGTTTATAAGGGCAGGTCTTTGCTGATAGTTTGACCGACTCGGCAGATGTGTCTGCCATATAGCCCGCTGCTTTGTGCAGCATGGGAAGGGAATCCAAAATTTGCTTCCTGGAGGTCCGCTTTCCCAATGACCTTGTAATTAGTCCAGCCAGACCTCCAAATTACGAGCCACTATTGTTGTAGCCATCGCAGGTTTTAGGTTTGCCATGGCTACTTCCCATGACCTTTTCAGCAGTACCTCCATTCTCTTGTCCATGGGTCCCTAAGGACACCCATGTCCTCAAAGGCAAGGTCTGTTGATTTAGCACACTTGGAGAAGGCTGCATCTACTTTGGGCACCTTGTTCCAAACACAGGTGGAATCCTCACTGAAAGGGAATCTCCTCTTCAAACTTTTGGGAAAAAACTATTTTTTCTCCGGTTCCATCCACTCTTTTTTAATAGAGTCCGCAAGTGCACTGTATACCGGAAAAACCCTGGTTTGGTCATCCTTCAGGGTCTGATACATCTGGTCATGCAAAGACAAGGAGACCTGCTCTTCTTTAATTTCAAGCATCTCATAGATTGCCCCCAATAAGGCATCAACCTCCTCGAGTGAGAGCCTGTATCTGGGTGAACTTGTCCCTTGGCTCGGAATATCTTTGGATGATGCCGCCTCACTTGGGTCATACAAAGAATCCGATTCCTCTCCCCCTGATTCATCACCCTCCTCTGGGGTGGAAGCGGGGGGAACTGCGGCTGGTTGCTTTGGGGTTTCAAGGTTTGCGAGCATTGTCTTAATGGTCTTCATTTCTTTCTGAACACCAGAAATTAATTCCTTGCAGGCCCCCGTGGCCTCCTTGTAAACTAATTTGTCAATACAGGGTTTACAGAGGGGGTTGTTCCAAGACAAGAGAAGGAGAGAAGAGAAAGAGGAAAAAGGAAGGGAAACAAAAGACAAGCTACTGTCAGCATAAAACCTTAACAAACTAGGATGTCCTTGACCAACACCTATGTGCACCCCCCACCAGCTGCTGACATGATTTGCAAGACTCTTTAGTCCGGATCCTGACTAAAAAAGAAGGGGGACTCAAAAAAAACGGGCCACATAAGTAGTCAATCACTCCCCCCCAGCCCCGTAGGTCCAAGGCACCACTGTATCCGCATACCTGCTCCACTGCCACCTGCTTCAGCTGCATTCATGCTGTCCATTCCTTGCATTCAGGTAGACAGCTGTGGTGAAGCACTGTTCCGTCCTGTGGCTGGCGTTTTTCAAACAAACCGCCCTAGCTCCGTCATCCATGCTCGCCGCATGACCCGGAACCGGAAGTGGTGCGCTGGAAGTCGCCGCCCTCCTCCTGCGTTCCATAGGACGGAACTCGCCTGACCCACGCCAGACATGATCATCTCCGGCAGCCAGACGGAGATCGCTAGCCCTCCCGGGCTACCAAGGAGGAGGACGCCGGCACCAGCTCACATTTAGCCTGGCCGGGGGACCCAGATGCCTGCCACCCTAGACTCCAGCTTATTACGATTTATTTTTACCAAAAATATGTAGAAGCATATCGGCCTAAACTGAGGAAAAAAAATATTTTTTTAATATATTTTTGGGGGATATTTATTATAGCAAAAAGTAAAAAATATTGTTTTTTTTTCAAAATTGTCGCTCTTTTTTTGTTTATAGCACAACAAATAAAAAACTAAAGGAAAGCTTTATTTGTGGGAAAAAAAAGGATGTCAATTTTGTTAGGGTACAACGTCGCATGACTGCGTAATCGTCAGTTAAAGCGACGCAGTGCCGAATCGCAAAAAGTGCTCTGGTCAGGAAGGGGGCAAATCTACAACGTACATTGCAGTAGTCCCCTTACCTCTTCTATGTTTAACCATTTCCCAAGTTTAGAGTTATCCGGACTGTTTAGTTTTTAATTCAGTCTTTGTTAACTTGGCAACAGCAAGCTTGATACTTGTAAAAAAATATATTTATCTAATGAAACATTGCATGTTATTATTGGATGTGAAATCAGTTGGTTGTCAGTATTTCTTTATTTCCATTGTTTGCCTTTTTATTTCCATTGTTGCTGTATCTATTTTGCTATGTTCATCAATTTTGTCACTGTCTGCAATAACATGTTGGTTTTCTATCCATTCCTGTGGAGGTTGATGGTCCTCTCCCTGGGCTCATTTTCTGGACTTGGGCGCCCTCTGCTCCCCTCCCAGGGCATGTGGGTCCTCTGCTTTATCCCTCTTTTCAAGGGGGATGGCTTGGGACAACCTTGGGCTATAAATCCCCGGTTTCTGGGATTTCCTCTGTCTTGCGTTCCATTCCGGAGAGCAGACAGAAGCTGCACTCGTGTCGGCGGCGTGATGACGCAGGACATAACTCCGCCCCCTTGGGCAGGCTCGCACCGCGCGTCATCTCGCCGGGGTATTGGTGGGCAGATTCAACCGGCCATAACGGCCGTGTCTCTGCCCTTTTCACTGGGATCAACTGTTGGCCATTGCAATCAACGATTGCAATAGGCCAGCGGCCTTGTTACATACCCTTTTATACCTGCACTCTCAGCGTTTGCAACTCATGCTGAGGAAGTACATGGAGGAAAAGCATTACAATCCCAGACGTTCAATACCAAAAGGTATGCTGACCTTACCTACTATAACTTTGGCTACACTAGTGTCTGATGCAGCTTTAACTAGTGCTGCAAAAACCCTTTTCTGTGCCTTATTTTTTGCACTTATTATATCTGTAGTAACCTTTTGTCATTTTTTACTTTTTTCAATATAGTGATTTTTGGCCCAGTCTAAGCAGGCGCTATTTGCTCCTTAGTTTCCAGTCATTGCAGTGAAGCACTGGTTGCTCTCTGTTTCTGGATTCTGTTATGCCCCGTACACACGGTCGGACATTGATCGGACATTCGGACAACAAAATCCTAGGATTTTTTCAGACGGATGTTGGCTCAAACTTGTTTTGCGTACACACGATCGCACAAAGTTGTCGGAATTTCCGATCACCAAGAACGTGGTGACGTCAACAACGTACGACGAGACTAGAAAAGACTAGTTCAGAACCAAGCGCGGCACCCTTTAGGCTCCTTTTGCTAATCTCGTGTTAGTAAAAGTTTGGTGAGAGACGATTCGCGCTTTTTCAGACTCGTGGCTTTCAGATCGTTTTCTGCGGTTCAGTTTGTGCTTGTGGGTTTGTATCTGCTCTTCAGTGCGTGCATGCACAATGACTTAATCATTGTGTTCTTGTTCATTCGTTACTGTTTTTCAGGTTGCTCTTCACAGGCCTTGCTGTTCTTCAGTGCGTTCTGTTACTTCGTTCTGAGCAGCCGACCGTTTTCTAGCCATGTTGCGTATACGTACTCCTCGTAGAGTTCGTACTGTGCGGGGGCTTGGTGTTGGGGTCCTGACCTTGACACAAGTCCAGTCCATGAACAGGGTGGGGAGGAGTTCATGGACCAAGAATTGTTTGCTTCAGCGTGACCAGTTTTGTCACATGCCTTTGCTCTGTGAGAACCGTGAGAATAATCCTGATGATTTCAGGAACTTTCTCCGGATGACAAACCCCGTATTTCACCGTTTGTTGGCTTTGCTGACCCCCTATATTAGCAGGCAGGATACCTGCATGAGGCAAGCCATCACTCCAGAGCAGAGGCTCGTCGCCACCCTGCGGTACTTGGCGATGGGGAGAAGCCTGCAGGACTTGAAGTTCTCGACAGGCATCTCCCCCAGGCTCTGGGGATCATTATCCCAGAGACCTGTTCTGCCATCATCCAGGTCCTGCAGAAGGAGTATATTAAGGTAAGATTTTTATCCTTTAACATCACATTTTATTGTATTTAATGTTTTCTAATATATTGTATTTCTTTCCTCTTCCCTAATTACCATGATTGGAATATGCTGTGAATGTCCCCTTTGTTCTCATGCATGCTGGATTTTTATGTTATTTTTTTTTTTGGTCCTTCATACTTATTTGCCTTCACTTACTTCCCCAGCATGGTCTCCTGCCCCTATATTCACCTCATGTAGTCACTTAACAATGTATTTTATCAGCTCCATAGTAGTGCTTTACCCCAAACACCCCCTAAAATGTTTTTAAATGTGATTTGTGCTTTAAATTCAGGAAGAGTGCCAGAGGCTTTTTTTGGGGGGGGTTCCCAAATCATTTGGAACCCTCCCTCCCCCCAACTGCTAAGTCAGCTGATACCAATTCTCTATCTATCCTCAATCATCTATCTGCTGACTTTGCCAAACCCATACACACTATACCCATCTCTTTTGTGGTCAGATGTATGGATGAATTCCCAAAGCATGTAGTGCAAGGGCTTGCCTGTATGCTTTCAAATGGTACTGTTTCAAGTTTTTGTATCCTATTATTATCTTGATCGGTAATAGCAGAATGTCCAAATGTGCTCAAATGTGTACTGTGTATTTATATCTTTGTATTATGACACTTCTTACCTGTCCAGTGGGCTGCCAATAGTGTAACTAAGGAGGGGCTGTCCCAAGTAATACACATTATTTAGGCATTCATCTCTCAATGAAGTGGAGAGGGTTACCTGTCCAAGAGCTCCCCCCCTATAATGTTAGAAATGGCCCATGAGAGGGGGGGAGGGGGAATATGATAGGTGTACCTTATACGTTGGTCTTTAAAAATTCCCATAAATCAATGTTATCTTGATGTTGGCCAAGAATGTTTGTGTCTAATCTGCTTTCCATGTTTATGTGCAAAAAGCCTAATCTTTTTGTTTTCCTCAACAGTTTCCTTCCACGCAACAGGAATGGCAGACTGTGGCCTCCCACTTTGACAAGCGGTGGGACTTTCCTAACTGCGGAGGGGCAATTTATGGGAAACACGTCCACATCATCCCACCACCCAACTCAGGGTCATACTATTATCATTACAAGGGGTTCAATAGTATTGTGATGTTGGCGGTGGTGTCGGCTACTTATGAGTTCCTGTATGTGGACGTGGGGAAGAATGGCCGGATGTCTGATGGTGGAGTCATCGCCCAGACCGAGTTCTACAGGCATCTCCAGAATGCCAGCTTGGACTTGCCACCTCCAGAAGACAATGTGGAAGGACTCCCATTCGTCTTCATTGCGGATGAAGCTTTTGCGCTGGGGGACCATCTTATGCGGCCATTCCCGATGAGGACCCTTGCCCCAGACCAGAGGGTTTTTAATTACTGGCTGGCCAGAGCCAGAAGAGTGGTGGAAAACACGTTTGGAATCATGGCCAGCTGGTTCCGCCTATTTCTTACACCCATACATATGGCGGAGTACAAACAGAATCACATTATCCTGGCGTGCTGTGTTCTACACAACTTTTTACGGCAACATTCTGCCAACTATGCTGGCTCAGTTGGGCCTGAAGCCGGAATTCAAAATGAACCAACCCTGACGGCGCTTGAAAGTGGCCGTCCTGACTTGCCCTCCCTGAGTGGCCGTGATGTCCGGCTAAGATACATTGAGTTCATTGCGGGTAGGAGGGCTATCAATATGCCAGACAATGTGTGAAACCTTTATCAAATAAAAAAAAATTAAGCAAATCTTTGGTGACATTTACTGCTTGTGTTTGTTTTAGCTGACCCTGACAGAATTGTGGTGAGTCCTGAAAATGGCGTGATTGTGTAACCTTATACAAAGCACTGTTGGGTGTTATTTACTAAAGGCAAAGACACTTTGCACTACAAGTGCACTTGAAACTGCACTTGTAGTGCAAAGTGGATTTGCCCTTAGGAAATAACACCCATTGTCACAGAAAGCAGCAATTAGAGCGCCACAAAAGTGTTGTAGCGTTGAGACAATTATCCACACATTCTTGATTAACAATCTTTTTAATACCAGCCCAATCACATGTGCATTTTGACAAGGTTTTTAAAACAAACCAACATGTTTGTTGTATAACAATTTTTGGGGTGGCATTAGAAAAAGTAGAAATGTCCATTTAAGTTAAAACAGGCATGTTTCAAACCAACAGGAAAGACACAAATCTTGAACTTACAAAGTTCACATTTGGTAGAACTTGAAGGCAATATCAGACATGAGTATTTACAAACTGTGTTTGATATTGCGTTCAGATGGGGTGAAGTCACCCCCGGAAAAGCCAAATTATGAAGATGCACACCAATTTACGAATGTCAACATGTGCTAGCTGCCATCACGGGGGATCAAGGGACGTGTTTTGGGGGAGCAACCCCTTCCTCTCAGCTACTTTATTATTAAGGAAGGTGTTGCTTTCCCAAAACAAGTCCATTGATCTCCCGTGATGGCAGATAGCACATGTTGACACACTGTGTGCCTCTTCAAAATTTGGCTTTTCTACAATTCAACAAAAAAATTTTAAATTGTAGCACACCATAAAAGAAAGGGATTTGGAGGGGTTTTAAACTCTCCCCAAAACATCAATGATGTTCTTATTTTTTTTGAATAACATCATTGATGTTTTTATTGATGTTTTCCAATGCAACATTACACCCCATGATCTCCCCAATCAGGATCTGGGCACTTTCAGAGGTGAAAGGATCTGGATCCACAACATCACGATCACCTAAAAAAATAGAAACCAAAAAAACCATGTATTATAAATATGCCGGCATCCATCTCTTACCTGAGCCTGTGGTCGCAGACACTCACCTGTTGTTGTGACTAGTTCCACCACGTCTTCCTCCTCCTGCTCTGCTTGTCTGTGTGGGATTTCCCCTTCTTCCAGAGGTGGGGGGTCTCTGGTCTCCTCAGATGAGGGGTGTCCTCCGAGTCTTTTGTCCCCTATGTGAAAAAAAATGGTATACTTAGCACACAGATATTTGATGGCAGAACTATGAATATGAAACATTGCTTGGAAGTGGGGTACAATTGTTGATTTTGGCAGAGTCAGCTAAAAAAATGGTATACTTAGCACACAGATATTTGATGGCAGAACTATGAATATGAAACATTGCTTGGAAGTGGGGTACAATTGTTGATTTTGGCAGAGTTCCAAGATGTAGAATTTTTTGGGTCCTTTGTCAAACTTCAATACTTTACCTGTTTTGTACAAGCTTCACAGATGGAGACCCCCCTATAGTATACACTGGAGCACCTGTGTGGACCCCCTAATAAAAAGGGTGTTCTTGTGTCCCACACTAGTGCTCTAGTGTCCAGATGTGTAAACAGCTGCTGAGTGTCCTCTCCTTACACAGAATCTAGTTTGCATTTCATTCTAGTAACAAACCCATCTACACAATCAAATTATTTTCAGAAAAGTAGGCCCTAAAAAATGTGGTCAAATGCATATGGCCAAAACAATGGTGTTTTATAGGCCGAAATAAAAGTGTTTGATACGAACGAATAATGTGCCCATGAACATGAAAGTTGCCATTTAAAACTGTACAACAGTTCAGAAAAGCACATGGATCAGCACGAACGTAATAAACACAAAAAGAATAGGAACACAGGACAACTACTTACTTTTTTGCAGCACTCTCCGGATCTTTCTGTACTGCTCTTGCTTTCTTAATTTCAGGTCCAACCACCGCTTCCTGAGCTGATCTTTCGATCGTCGTACCCCGAAATTCGGGTGCAGACTCTTGATCACTTTAGCCATGATCTTGGCTTTTCTGAGATTGGGGTTGGGGTAAGGTCCATACTTTCCATCATAGTCGGCCCTCTTCAGGATGTCAACCATCTCCAACATCTCCCCAAAGGACATATTTGATGCCTTAAATCGTCTCCTTCTGGATCCAGATGTTTCCGGCTCCGGGCTTTCCTCCCCCTCCTCCTCGTTGCTATAATTAGCATGCACCTGCTGTGTCTCCACCATGTGCTCTTCCCCCACTGCGCCGAACGAAAAGGGGCGGGGAATAGACGAGAAAGAATGTCGGGGCGGGCAGAGTTACACGCATGCGCAGTGTGTATAAAGCATAACACGCGTGCGTAGTACGCACGATCTGTGAGCGGAGGAAGGAGTATAGGAGGCGCCGATTGTGATAACGAAGGTAAGATCTAAACTTGGGCCTATACTGCTTCTAGATTGAGGCCTATATTGTAACAAGATTAGGAGAGTTTTGCCTGACATTAGGGTTTGTCTTGTGTTGTGTCTTGCAGAGAAAATGGATGGCTTCAATGACCACAACTTCCTCCCCCTGTTCATGACAAGTACAGGGAGCTGCCCTATCTGTGGCAGGTCAAACACCCGCATTATAATCATAAACAAAAGAGGCAGGCAGCGCTGGAGAAACTACTGGAGTTGGTGACGCCGGTGGCCCCCACGGCAACCATCCCTTATTTAAAAGCCAAAATTGGTGGCCTAAGGAGCACTTATCTAAGGGAGTGCAAGAAGGTCACAGATTCCCAGAGATCCGGAGCTGCAGCAGATGACGTTTATGTCCCCAGGCTGTGGTACTATGAGAGACTGCGATTTCTGTCAGACCACACTGAAGTCAGGGAATCCCTCTCAACCCTTTCTTCCACTCTTCCTTCCACCCCAGCTGAGGCTTCCGATGTCCAACCTGGGACTTCCAGCCAGGAAGAAGTGGAGGAGCCCAAATGGAGCCAGGTATAGCATTGTTCTACAGATTTCTGGTCAATAAATAAATGATTTTTACTAGATTTTATTATTGATCACTAATTGCTGATTTAATAAAGTGTTTTACATATCAATAGACAGTAGTGTGCAAAAATATTTGGGACAAGAATGATCATCAGTTATATTTGTTAACATTCAATTTGCAACAGTCATGAGGTGACAATTGTGTGTGATTGATGAATAAAAAACTAAAACTATGTCCCTTTTTCATACACAGGAAGACCTCAGCCAGGAGGAGGCTGTGGAATGTGGCAGCCAGGAGGAGGCGGGGCTAAGTTGCAGCCAGGAGGAGGCGGGGCTAAGTTGCAGCCAGGAGAAGCCTGGGACCAGTCGCAGCCTGACAGAATCGCAGGTTCCTCCCCTCCGCCTTCCATACAAAAGAGCGAGGAAGGTGACTCACATGCAGGATTCAGCGCTCAGGCTCATTCAGGTGGCTTCTGCGTCCCTCAGAGCCTTACCCACTCCTGAAGAGGCCTTTGCCTGCATGGCGGCCAGCAAACTGAAGTGCATGCAGAAGGGTCAACGCCTCATGTGTGAGAAACTTATTTATAAAGTCCTAACTAAGGGGGTGAGTGGCGAAATCACACCCAAGACCGACGTGATTGAGTTGGACCATCCTCCTCCTCCTCTTCCTCCTCCTGCTGCCACAACTCCACCACCAGAGCCACAGCGTGGAAGGAAGCGTGGAAGGAAGACCAGAGAGTGATGACCCTGGGTTCAGTCTGGTCTGGCCAAAGATGCAGCCTCTTGTATGACCACAGCCTGGGGACACAGATGTCAAAGGCTTCACCAATTTCTGCTGTTTCTCCAGCGTTGCCTCCCTCTTTGTTTGGTTGTGAGCCCTTAATAAAGGCATTTTTGGTTCAATTATACTTGCCTATGTGTGTTTTCCTTCAAAAAAAACAGTTTGTTTGTGAGGATTCAGGTACATTTCAAATATACAATGTGAAATTAACAAGAGACACCAACACCAAGCAACCTCCTGGAGATTAAATAATACAAGATATCAATGGTGTTGTGGTAACTTGACACACAAAACACACACAAAAATATTCTTTATTAAAAAGCATACAAAATTTTAAAACAAAAACAGCCTTGAAAAAATATTTTTTACAATTAAAAACAAACAAAAAAAAAATTGGCCAAATGTGACAAATCAAAATATATTGAGGGAATCACAATAAATAATAAAGAAATAAGTTTGTGAGAAGTCTGTGTGAATATGAGCAGCAAAACTACTTAATTCTTCTCACATTATAAAGAAGAAGAGAGTGCGCTGTATTAAATTTTTTACATTGCAGCGTGAAAAAAGTGCTGTATCCATTCCGAATGCTAATCTTACCAGACCGAGCTGTTCCGTCTCGGAATTTCTTCTGAGCATGCGTGGCACTTTGTGCGTCGGAACTGGCCACACACGGTCGGAATTGACGCGATCGGATTTTGTTGTCGGAAAATTTTATAGCCTGCTCTCAAACTTTGTGTGTCGGAAAATCCGATGGAAAATCCGACTGTGTGTACGGGGCATTAGAAGGGGATCATTTACGCTTCCCATGGTGTGGAGGGACCAATAAGTTCTATCTTCACTCAGATTTTCCCTGTGTGGATTATTTTTATCTTGTAAGTAGTCTTTACACATTGCTAAATACAAATGATTGTTTTTGTATTCACTGCAACTTTTTTCTATGATATTGTTAAATTTACCCATGTTACTTATTGGATACTAAATTATACCATTTGCATATTTTCTTTCACCGTAGAAAATCTGTACCCATCTGACCTAATTAACCTCTGAAAAAGGACTGTTAGTCCGTAACATGTAAGGTGTCAGGTGTCTACGCCTGTATGAATGTTCACTAGTCCGTTATACCTCAGGACAGTGGCTGTTTCATACAACTGTTAAACTGGGTACCACTTTCTGTTTTTATATATTGATATCTATTTACGTATGTTATGCTCAATAAAATTTATATTTTTATACCTAAATCATTTGGTCTGTCTATAATAGACCCCTAGAGGTTCTAACTGTGCCCTTTGACACCAGGTTTTTCTGGGTTCTGTTAGGAAAATGAGTCATTACCAGCTGTCAAAGACCATCGGGACAATAATTATCATGTACCTTATAGTGGAATTTTATATTTAAGTGTCATCTTCAAAGGGTAAGTCTTTTATTACCTAATGTCAATTACCAAACATTTTAGCAGCTATAGCTGTAAAAAAAAAGCTATGATGACCTTGGCAAAATTGAAATCTTATTTTTGTAGCAGGTTGTGAGTTGTAGAATGCATAGTGAAGGCAATACATTTCATGTGTCTGTTCTGTCACTTATCCAAATAATGAGCGCTCTACTTGTGTCGATTCCAGGCAACCAAAATGTCTTTTAGGCAGCCTCTCCAATTTTACAACATAACCTATGTTGATATTAACAAAGAGTTCTACTCTGACCTCAACTAGTAGCTAAAATACTTTTTTTTTACGTTGCAGTGAAAATAGACGTCTGACACATTTCTTTTGACATCATTCCAGACAGAGTCACTTACAATAATGTTACAATAAACTGCCATGCACTGTTGAGGATAGCACATTTCTAAAGGAAAGCAATCAAAGCATGCTGTGTTGTCCAAATTAATATTAATCAGATGCTGCATGTTATTTAGCAGTTTCCTGTTGAGAATTTGTAATCACAGGACAAGCCATTTACAATCAATACTATCAAACTGTGACTTGGAGAAAGAAAAGAAGAAAAACAAAATAGAATAGAAAAAAAGATACTTTATGTACTTGTATAATTACCGTATTTATCAGTGTATAACACACACAGGCGTATAACACGCACTCCAATTTTAGGAGGGAAGTTTAAGGAAAAAAACATACATTTTAAAAAAGATCTTTGAAGCAAAATAGGGTCACAGCTCATCAATGCACCCTGTTCAGTGCCCATCTGCAGTCTCTAAATTGCCCAACAATGCACCCTGCTCAGTGCCCATCTGCAGCCATTATATTGCCCAACAATGCAGCCTGTTCAGTGCCCATCTGCAGCCATTAAATTACCCAACAATGCAGCCTGTTCAGTGCCCATCTGCACCCTATAAATTGACCAACAATACAGACTGTTTAGTGCCCATCTGCAGCCTCACCATTCCCATCATCGCAGCCTCGCCAGTATTGGATTATCCCTACCGTCTCTGAGGGAAGAGGAGGAGCTAGAGCCACTGAATTACACAGAGCCGCCATCTCCTGTGTAGCCGGCGCTCCGTCACTCACAGCCATGCCTCCTGGCCCTGCTCATATGATAGACAGAACAGTGGCCCAATATGGGGCCAGGAGGCGTGGCTGTGAGTGACGGAGTGACGGTTACACAGGAGATCACGGCTCTATGTAATTCAGCGGCGCTCACTCCTCTTCCCTCAGAGACAGCAGGGATCGGTGTATAACACGCACCCACGATTTTCCCCTGATTTTAAGGGGAAAAAGGTGCGTGTTATACGCCAATAAATACGGTACATCAAATGGAGAGCCAATTGAGCTGCAACAGATAACATGTCCAGTTGTAGGGTCCATAAACTGTTGTAAACCCTTACATATACTTAGTGAAGTGACTGGCCTCAGATGATTCACAGAGATTAAAAAAATCCTGCTACATAAGTTATGCCTGTTTATCTGCAGTTTTCTCTTCTCTATGCCCATTCAAAGTCAAGAATTTAAAGCCCAGTACACACATAACTAGTTTTTCTTTTTCATTCAACCCAGCGGGTTGGGTTGGGTTTTTTCGTTCAACCCACTATAGAGGGATCTAAAACAGGTAAAATTACTGCGCTATCCCCATGAAACCTGTATACAGTGTATAAAAGATCAAATACACAAAGCCGAAACTAAAAATGTGAGACAACCACACTATAAGGTACAAAAGACAAAAGTAGCTGCGCTATAGAAATTGAGTGATAAATGTAAATAAAACAATTCAGTCACCTCTAAATAGAATGATTATGCACCCATTATAACTTGACAAACAGTGAAAAAAAATTTGAAATACATCAAAAAATGGAAAACATGACTAAATGAGTATATTCAGTCCATTCCAAAGATATAAAGGAAAAAAAGTTCACTGGCAGAACAATCCTTCAAGGGTAGGTAAGACAAGCATCCATGCGGTGTGTATCATGCGACCATAGGCCTTTTGGGCAATATCTGCAGATGAGATGCCAAGCAGTTTATCTATGCTAGGAATTGAGGTAAAACCTTCTGCGCCTTTTTTATGTATCCTTTTATGGGGGATGAGTGTCCATCCACTGCCTAGAAGATTCATGGTGGGGAGAAACATTAGGATCCATCCTTATCAAAGACCCGAGGCTAGGGTAGAAAGTCACACGCCTGCATGATCTCCTGTAATAAGAGATCTTAGGAGCTGGTAAGGGGCAGCATTTTTATTGGTGGAGGAACCCTTCTGTCACCACGTTCTTCTGGGTGTTATGGTCGCATGATACACACCACATAGATGCTTGTCTTACCTACCCTTGAAGGATTGTTCTGCCAGTGAACTTTTTTCCTTTATATCTTTGGAATGGACTGAATATACTCATTTAGTCATGTTTTCCATTTTTTGATGTATTTCAAATTTTTTTCACTGTTTGTCACGTTATAATGGGTGCATAATCATTCTATTTAGAGGTGACTGAATTGTTTTATTTACATTTATCACTCAATTTCTATAACGAAGCTACTTTTGTCTTTTGTACACTATAGAGGGATGTTTTGTTCATATTTCATGTCTCAGGTTTTCAACCATTTAAACATTTAGTTAAGAGAAAAAGCCAATTTACATGGTTAGGAGAGGCAGGTTTTAGGATTATGATAATCTTATTTCTCTCTGGTAACCAAGGTAGCTTTATGCTTTTCAAAAGTGCATAAATAATTCTGGAAAAGTTACCTACTAATGGATTTTTTTTTTCTAATGTAGCGTTCACCCCAAAAGGGCCGTTGAAAGTAGACAGGCTCTCCCAAAGTAGTACAGAGGCTGCCCGCCCCAGACACCTCAGTTCCATGCCCAACAACAATATAGACCAAGGGATGTCTTTTTGTGCATTTATTGCAGAAAACATGAACGGGGGGGGGTTTGGAAATTCAGAGTACTCCAAAAGAATATCAGAAATCAACAGGAGGACAAACTTCTACCATCAATCCTTATAGCTGTAAACGCACATAAAAGGGAGACAAAGGACAGTGCTTTAGCAAATCTTCTTAAGGTCCTCAGCTGAGAACCAAACTGCAATCCTCTCTCCCCTGTAGCTGTCACCCTGGGGCAGTAACCCCAGGAGAACTGGAGCTCTTCTAGAAGAGGAAAGAACACTCTGGAAAGGCCTCATAAATATTTATTACCTTTCTCTTGGCTTAGGTCTAATAAATATTCATCCTCTCTGCAGCCTCAAATCATCTACTGTATCCTGCCTGCAGCCTTTAACCATCTCTTGTGTCCTCTCCACAAACCTCTAACTATCTCCTGTATCCTCTCCGCAGCCTCTAACCGTCTCCTGTATCCTCTCTGCAGCCTCTAACCATCTCCTGTATCCTCTCTGCAGCCTCCATCCTTTTTCTGTATCACTTCTGCAGTCTACAACCATCTCCTATATCATGTCTGCAGTCTCTGGCCATCTCGTGTCTTATAGCATGTCTGTACAGTCTCTGAGATGGAGCCTTGGAGGTGTCAAGAGCAGGAGCACCACCAGAATGGACACGGGAGGAGTCGGACATGAGTGAACTGTAGAGAGGGGAATATATGATGAATTCAGAGCTGTCAAGCTGGAGCCTGGAGAGGACCGTCTGACTGAGCCCTGCATAGTGCACCTGAGAGGAGGTCAGTGACAGCACTGCCAAGCCAGTCTGAGGGGGATCACTATTGTAAGGGGGAAGTGAATATAGCAAGGTAAGGGGGGGGGCACTGATATAAAGGTTCCCCCTAATATCAATACAGTAACCTCCTCTTACCTTAGTGTATTCATTGTGCAGAAGGTGGTTTGTGGTCACCAGAGTCACCACCATATCAGAGTTCCCGGCGTTCCTCCTTAAATCAATGTCCTCAGAGTTCCCCTTTACATCAGAGTCTGTGCATTTCCCCATTACAGTGCAAGGGGGAATTCTAATGTAAAGGGGGCAACACTGCAGACCCTGATGTAAGTGGGAACTCTGATGTAAAGGTGAAATTTATGGACTTTGATGTAAGGGGGCGGGCTCTGATGACCAGAGACCACTTATATCAGGGTTCCCCTTTACACCAAAGTCTGCAGCATTCCTCCTTACATCATGATCAGCAGCATACCCCAGAGTTCTCCTTGCACTGTAAGGGGGAATCCAGCAGACTCTGATGTAAGGGGCAACTCTGTGCTGTCTGGGTTACATTAATCCGACCTTCATGGAAATGGAGAAATATGGTTTTTGCTTTTCTTACAACATTCCTAATAGCACTAGTAAAACACATTGCTTGTCATGAATCTGCAGTAATGTTTTATGCTCTGCCTATCTGCTTGCCTCTCAGGTCTGTGTCTCAGCTGTAGAGAGCATGACCCCACACCTGGGTGTTTAAGTATGAGCTCTCAGCATGGCTCCACCCAAGCCTCTCAACAGGAAACACTATTTAACCCTGCGCACTTCAAGCCAGCCTTGTCGAGCAAAGTTGTGATTAGGCTTCTGATTTGGCGTCCTGCTGTATGTTTGTCTCTGACTTCCGTGTACCGACCTTCTGACCATTCCCGTCTGCTAGTAACCCTGACCTAGGCGTGCCTTCCTGACCATCCCTGTCTGCTAGTTGCCTTGACCTTGGCTTGTTCTCCTGACTATCCTGTGTTTAACTCTGAACTGCTGCTTTCGCTCTGTCCAATAGAGCCAGTCTGTGAGCATGAGCTGAGGGACCCCGGGGCCACGACCTGGAGTCAGCTGCAGCCAAATCCATCCTCATCAGAGGCTCTGGTGAAAACCTGCTGGCTATTAGATTTCATGCCCTGGGGAATCTTAGGCTTTAGCTTTCTTTTTGGTCCATGTCAGTGTTCAGGTGGAGCTGCCTTCCTGAACCACCCAGAGCTCCATCTGCAGCAATCGGCCGAAGGGTTCACAACCTTAGCAGTGCGCTACTAACCCCAGCGGGGTGCATCTGTCACCTGGCCTCAGGTGACCTGACATTGCTATAGCTGAAATATTGATATTTGCACTGTTTTGCACTTAAAACTGCTCTTTTATGTACTTTTTCTGAAATGTCAGCAAAAATCGTGGCTCTGTCAGTAAATCTCATGATTTGTGTTAGTAAAAATTGGTGCTGTTTGTAAATTGTGGGTGTCCTGTCACTTCGGGGCAGGGGGGTTTGGCAACACTGACTGCATTTAAGCACCACAAACCAAAAATGCTATTGAATTCATTTTCATGTTCAGAGCAAACTTGCCATCCATCCATGACTCCATGCTTCATTTTGCTGAGAAGTCACTTTAAAAAACACCCCCTAGCATTTCTGGTTGTAGCCATTTTGAGTAAAGGCAAATGATTCATTAAACATTTACTTCCTGGAATCCATCCGCCCTTAGCTCAGGCATGCTGACAGGAGGGTGGGTTTTACTGAGAACATGAGAGATTGAGGGCATGATGTGAACTATATGCACATTTTGTGGATTTGTCCACTCATCAAGAGTACAATGCCACAAATAGATATAGATTTAAATGAAAAATAGTGTATTGGTAAAAAGTTACCTAAGTTAGACAAAAATGAATTAATGAATTAATTTAAATAGATATAGATTTATTTTATCGTTATTATAATTTTTTTTTTTCCTCTAACCTAGGTAACTTTTTACCAACTATTACACTATACACTATTTTTCATTTAGATCTATATCTATTTGTGGCATTGTACTCCTGATGAGTGGACAAATCCACACAATGTGCGTAGAGGTCACATCATGCCCTCAATCTCTCAATTTCTATAAGGAACACTCATCATGTACCTATGGTTGCAAACATAATTATGTATTTATCTCTATGAATTAAGCTCTATTTGTTATTTGTCATGTGTCAGCTTGGTATGGCCTTTTTGGGATCTGTTATTATACCAAGTGTATTTTGTACCTAGAGAAAATGAAATGTTTCAACTTGTAAAATAAATATTTTTACTTATGTACCCTTTTATGTTATTTACATTGTTACTTTTTCATTTGTGACAGCCTCATTCAAAGTCCCATGACCAATTTCTCTGCATTACATAAATAGTCAATGTTCATTGACAAGATGAAGTTTTGCTTTCAACCTAATTTCTTCACAAATCAAGCTTTAAATTCTTAGCTGTGCAACATGCTCCTTTATAGAATTGTACATTTTACAGTTCATTGAAATATGTTTTTTATAGTTGTATTTTACTGATATTCAGCCTCTGATTTGTACAGAGCTTACAAAGCTCATCTGGAGCTAGTTTTTGGAAGTTTATGTTCTGTGCAGAAAAGTCAGGAGAAAATCCTTTGTCCTTGTTATGTTTTCTCATGATTTGTCACACAGCAATCTCCTTGCCCCCAGGGCAATGTCTATAGCTAAAGTTCTGCTATACAAAACATTGTATAAAAATTTACAGCGCCTTACTTTTTCATATAAGGTGCATTTTAAAATAAAAGCTAACACAAATGCAATAGTAGCATGCTTGGCTCATTGACAATATGAAAACATACTGAACAGTGCACTACTGTAATGAATACTTAAAGGGTAAGCTCACCTACATAGGACCCCCACCTCAAACCCCCCCCCAGGTCCTGTTGACCTGCATGGCGGTGATCAGCCGTTCTGGGCCTCAGTATAGTCGCCTCACAGCTCAGGGGCTTAGAAAACCGCGGAGCCTAATCTCCTAAACGTACCCTGTCAGGAGGTACTTTTAGGAGCGTTCTAATTGGTCGGTGCTGTCAGATGGGCGGGACCGACTAATCAGAACCCACATAGCCCGTCCTCTCAGCGGGGAAGAAGAAAAATGAAGGCAGCTATACCATAAACTTACACTTTAAAAGAATTATTTAGAAATCGGGGATGGTGGTGGTCACATCAGAGGAAAAGCCCAGGAAATAAAGTAATAAAATTAAAATAAATGACAGTGAAAGGTGCGTGTAATGTTCTAAATATACTTACCTTCATGCTGTCCTTTATGAGATCTGGTTCTCAAAAAACAATGACGGGAATAAAGCTGTACTCCTAGATTAATGCTTCCCATTTCTATTGCATTTATTGGAATTAGTCCCCGCAATACAGTCTATGTGGCCATCATACACAGCATCTAACTTTAGCTATAGAATAGCAGGGACTGTAAGTACAGGGTGTACTGACCAGAAGCATTGAGCTAATGGATCATGGAAAGGACAGCAGGGAGGTAAGTGTAATTAACACATTAAACTTAACTGCCGCTATCCTTTCCAATTAAATTTCCTGGAATTTTCATTTAAGTGTGAAGTAACCTGTAATTAGAATATGTCAGGTAGGAACAACAAAGCAAGATACATGCCCAGGGTGTCTCAGGTATTTAGCTATGCCAGCTAACACCAACACTCCAGGAAATCAGAGCTCAAGAAGTCTCTCTCTATTCACAGGGTCGTTTGATTGGGACTGCCACAAACAGTGAAGCTGATTTAACTAATGCAGCCATTAGGAACAAATCTGTTTTTATTGTTTTCAATGTGAAAAACATCAACGAAAATCATCAAGGTGTGTATCCAGCCTAAAGCCTCGAACACATTACTAGTTTTTTTTTTCTGATGTTATTACAGCAATTTCCCCTTCTGTTCTATTGTGTTTTCACAGGGGGATGGTGCCTGCGCCAGAACACTCCGGTCAGCGCTCTCAGCCATAGGCTGAGAGCCAATGGGGACCCATCCATTAGAGGCGCACGGGCGTCACCCCCCCTATCCATGTGGCTGGCCCTCTGATCTACATAGAGGGCATCGGACCATGGATTCCGATGGAGGGGTGTTTTTTTTTTAAGCACGTGATTAGAGCCAGAGGCTCTAATAGGCTTCAAAAAAGGGTGGGCTCCGGGTGCAGAATACTGCGCACCAAGCTCACCCAGTTGTATCATAATAGCGAATGAACATGCGCTGTTCCCACACTGATTCTCCTTCCAGCCAATCAGGAAGTGGGTTGTGAGCGATGTTGTATAAGAAAGGACACTCCTATGAGGGAAGACAAAATAGCTGCACACCCCAAATGAAATTGTCAAAAGAGAGGATTGTCCCCCGTAAGGGTTTTTTTAGCAGCAAACAATGATAGAAAAGTATACTGAGGAGATAACGTAATAGATATTTTTTATAAATAGACATAAATAGTCAAAAATAAAAGTCATAAATAGTCAAAACATGAGCTGTGGTACACAAATAATAAATAGTAAAAACAACTCCAATGGCATGACAGTATACAATGATAATACACGGTGATCATACACCATGAAAAATAGTGGTACATGAGTCGTGTGTGTGAGATTCTGACGCGTTTCAACCCCAGCGGGTCTTCTTCAGAGGATATATGTAAACTGTAAAGATGTTGACATATATTAAGATTCTTAATTAAGAGGTGGAAAGAAAAAACACTAAACAAGTATTTTTGTATATATTTACCGGTCACATTGTATTAAGCCATATTAGGTAGCCTCTATATGGAAAAAACTCCCCTTTGCTTTATCCCAGCGTCTCCCAACGGTTGGCCCAGTCAGCAAGGGAATTGGAAGCCTATGTGTGCCTTACGAGGAGTCACACTACAGGTGGTCCCAAGAGTTCAGGGGGGCAGCAGAGAGGGATGAGCAGTGCCTGTAGTGAAAGTATTGTGTGTAATAAGTGGACAGCTAAAGAGGATAATTGAGGAATTTCCATATGTGTTTATGTATTGTTGTATTTATACATATGCACTATATATATGTTTAATATCAAATATTGCAGCTGGATGGTCTGAATGGTAGAAACAGAAAGCAAAGAAAAAAAGAAAACCAGGTGAGGAAAAATCTGGTGAGGAAAGGGAGGGGAGTCCATCCTGATAGGGATAGTGGCGCCTAGCGTCACTCCATGTGTTATTCCCCCGGCATTCCAGAAGAAGGGAATCCCGTCTCCGCCGTCATTTCCGCCGCAATTGCGTGAGCACCAGGAATACCACTGGCAGGGAGAGATTGCACTCCAGGTGGTGCTGCCAAATGGTAGGTGCTTGGAGAGGCACAGGGCCCTTGCGCCTCCCCAATAGGGATATAGGGAATAGGAAATAGGGATGAAACTTATAGTTGTATTTGATCTCCCTGTTCAAAAGTATTTTCATATTCGGACCTCAGGTTAGCCCAGTCTACACCCACAAACTTACTCATCCTGTAGATGAGCTTAGAAACAACCTACATACAATAAAAAATGAACTCCAAAGTTTTTACAACACACAAATCAGCTCACAGTTCATGTCTTGACTCGAGTGTTAAAAGGGGGAAAAGGTGTTTAACCACCCAATATAAGCAATATAAGAAAGGACACTCCTATGAAGGAAGACAAATAGCTGCACACCCCAAATGAAATTTTCAAAAGAGAGGATTGTCCCCCATGAGGGTTTTTTTTAGCAGCAATGATAGAAAAGTATACTGTTTAGTGTTTTTTCTTTCGCAAAAGAGAAGGGAAAGTGGGACTTTGAATGAGATAGATGACTTTGTGGAAGCAGAGTTGAAATAAATGCAAAATTGTTTTATTAGTAAAGAACGTTGTAAAGAATATGGCAATCAAATAACCACATATACATTCAGTACAGTAGTTCATATAGACTCCACCCACACATAACATACAGGTGTGGCATGGGAAAAAAGTTTGCATAAGTATAGTATTGTCAGAGCAGTTCAAAGGTACATAACATAGGGTAAATTTATATTAATACATATGACATAAAAACAGCACCAGCGACAGAAGTATGGGTGTAGGAAGTAAAACCAAAATAGATGAATATATAAATGTCAGAATTATTAATCTGCTGCAGACTGAAATTCAATGTGTCCATTACAGACACAGGTCATCATCACTTGTGCCCGACGCGTTTCGTGTAGAGACACTCCTCAGGGGCAGATGCTAAAGTATATCTGCAGAGTCTAAAGAAAAAAGTGGTGACATTAGTCTAATTCTAATTAGTAATGTAGAAATAGGGCAGATTAGCCCATCCTATATACTCACATAGGGTCCAGAACGGTAAAATGTTGCGGCCATGTGATCAAAGTCCCAATATAGCCTCCCCCGGGAACTGAGGTAATTGCAGCCGCGCAGGGCAGGGCGCATGCAACAAAACCTCCCGATGACCCAAGGCACAAATTGCTGGTGCAAGTGGAAAGTTGCGGTGGCCTATGAAGGCAACCTGATGTGATCTGAGAAGGTGTAAAAAAAGAATGTGAAATTAAGAATGAATAAAAAATGGGAATAAAAAAAATATATATATATATTTTATATATTCATCTATTTTGGTTTTACTTCCTACACCCATACTCCTGTCGCTGGTGCTGTTTTTATGTCATATGTATTAATATAAATTTACCCTATGTTATGTACCTTTGAACTGCTCTGACAATACTATACTTATGCAAACTTTTTTCCCATGCCACACCTGTATGTTATGTGTGGGTGGAGTCTATATGAACTACTGTACTGAATGTATATGTGGTTATTTGATTGCCATATTCTTTACAACGTTCTTTACTAATAAAACAATTTTGCATTTATTTCAACTCTGCTTCCACAAAGTCATCTATCTCATTCAAAGTCCCACTTTCCCTTCTCTTTTGCACATAGTATAGGGATGGAGGCACACCGCATATGTGCCTCATTTAAAGTCCCAATTCCCCTTCTCCATTCGATTTGAACAGGGATGGAGATTTGATGACTGGGTTGGTAGTGTTCCCCTACTACCCTAGTGTGAGGCTTGTAAATTCCGGGTGGTTATGCCACCATACCCGGTTTTTTACACACTCAGGGTACATTAATTTTGTATCCATGTAGTTCCACAGTGCCGTTGCGCCAGTTCATTTGGGGTATGTTGCGGTTGTGGTGATTTCCGGTTCCTTTGTTGGTCTTCTACCCGGGAGCTGTGATGCTCTTTACGTGCCTCCCCCTCCCCCTCCCCTCTCCACCCACCGGGGGGCGGGGAGTGTTACGGGGTAGCGGGCGGATGACTACAGAGCATCGGCGCCACGCATCCTGCCCTGTGTGTGGCGTCATGATTGAGGCCAACACACAGAGCACGTGATTTCCATCCCAGCTGTTCTGGCAGTGAATATGGGCTTCTGTGGAGGGCGTTGCCTACCGCCCTCTCCGGAGCCCCTTCCTGCCTATCACACGCTAGCGTGACGCTGGTAAGAGCCGGCGTGCACGTGTGCGGGGTACATATAAGCTGCCTCCCCTGTCACACTCTTGCTGATACACCTCCTAGCCACCACATCGCATTCAACACTTCCCTTTATTTCCAGCCTTGCTCCAACACGTAAGTCACCCCCTAGGTCATTCACAATTGCCTGTCACTTTCGTTTGATGTTTTTTCCTTTTTTGTTATCACTGTTGCCCCTTTTTTGTTTTAACATTGGCTCTCACTATCCAACCTTTCACTTTATTATGCAACACCAACAATGCTCACATAGCTCACACATTTAGTCAACACACACCCCCTTTTACATCACATTCCATTTATTTTACTATTTTTTATTTTTTCATCTTTATATTTTACATATTTTATATATTTTTTTTTTTTTTATTCACATTTTTTATTCATTCTTAATTTCACATTCTTTTTTTACACCTTCTCAGATCACATCAGGTTGCCTTCATAGGCCACCGCAACTTTCCACTTGCACCAGCAATTTGTGCCTTGGGTCATCGGGAGGTTTTGTTGCATGCGCCCTGCCGTGCGCGGCTGCAATTACCTCAGTTCCCGGGGGAGGCTATATTGGGACTTTGATCACATGGCCGCAACATTTTACCGTTCTGGACCCTATGTGAGTATATAGGATGGGCTAATCTGCCCTATTTCTACATTACTAATTAGAATTAGACTAATGTCACCACTTTTTTCTTTAGACTCTGCAGATATACTTTAGCATCTGCTCCTGAGGAGTGTCTCTACACGAAACGCGTCGGGCACAAGTGATGCTGACCTGTGTCTGTAATGGACACATTGAATTTCAGTCTGCAGCAGATTAATAATTCTGACATTTATATATTCATCTATTTTGGTTTTACTTCCTACACCCATACTCCTGTCGCTGGTGCTGTTTTTATGTCATATGTATTAATATAAATTTACCCTGTGTTATGTACCTTTGAACTGCTCTGACAATACTATACTTATGCAAACTTTTTTCCCATGCCACACCTGTATGTTATGTGTGGGTGGAGTCTATATGAACTACTGTACTGAATGTATATGTGGTTATTTGATTGCCATATTCTTTACAACGTTCTTTACTAATAAAACAATTTAGCATTTATTTCAACTCTGCCTCCACAAAGTCATCTATCTCATTCAAAGTTCCACTTTCCCTTCTCTTTTGCACATAGTATAGGGATGGAGGCACACCGCATATGTGCCTCATTTAAAGTCCCAATTCCCCTTCTCCATTCGAGTGTTTTTTCTTTCCACCTCTTAATTAAGAATCTTAATATATGTCAACATCTTTACAGTTTACATATATCCTCTGAAGAAGACCCGCTGGGGTCGAACGTCAGGTTCTCACATGCAAGACTCATGTGCCACTGTTTTTCATGGTGTATTATCATTGTATACTGTCATGCCATTGGCGTTGTTTTTACTATTTATTATTTGTGTACCACAGCTCATGTTTTGACTATTTATGTCCAGAGCAACATTTTTTGATACTTTGTTTAAATAAAAAATATCTATTACGTTATCTCCTCAGTATACTTTTCTATTATGGTTTGCTGCTAAAAAAAACCCTCATGGGGGACAATCCTCTCTGGTAAACGATGTTGTTGGCTAAGGGATAGGAGGGAGGAGACGTGTGGCCAGGGGGAGAAGCTAGAGGAAGACTGATAGACCTACCAGCCGCCATTCTAGGGATGGCTCACTATCCAGCATCCAGCACTCCCCGGCTCGAGGAGGGGAGATCGAAGTCTAGGCCGGAAATTGATAAGTGATAAGGAGGCCGTCCGACTCCCGCAGTGACGAAGGGGGAGTGTGTTCCCCCTGTTCCCCACGTTAATGTCCGTCTCCCGCCGAGAGAGGGGGTGGCGTTGGTTTGTGTAGAGAGAGTCCAGGATCCAGAGGCCTGGAGGACTGTGCTGGGGGGGTCTGCCTCCAGGCAGAAAGGTGCCAGTAGGACAGTGAGCTGGGAGAGAGAAGAAACAGTGAGGGGAACTCTTACCCACTTCAGCCCCAGCTAGGCTTGGGTAAGACACCCTGGATGCAAGTGTGACCTGTTCAACAGGAGACCTGTGCAGACCTTTGCCACATATGCTGATGGACTTACAAGGGATTGAGTGAGTAACCTCTACTTATCAGCCCAAAAGCCTACAGGTAAGAAACAGCCAAGTGCAATACCCAGCTTGTCTTCTGAAGGGACAGTCTACAACTAACCGTCACCCCTGCTTGGGGAAACCCTGAGTTTGCAGTCAGGTGCATTTACATTAGAGTCCAAGTGCTGTGATCAGTGCTGGAGTTGCTTTTTGCCAGTTTGTCTATACAGTTTCCCATGGGAACACAGTGTCTAGAATACTTTGCTGAGAAATCAGAGTCAGTTGCAGTTTGTCTTCAAAGTTATACTTTAACTCTGTTCTGGGCATCCCCTTCCACCCTAACACCATCCAAGTTGTTTCCCCTAATAAACAAACAAAACAAAAGCCCTTGGCCTGGTTTTCTGACTACCATGCGCTTGCTGAAAATTCTCGTTGCCTGGCTGTGCAGACAAAGAGAAACCCAAAATCCAGAAGCCCCTAAGGGGGTGGATAGAACTACAAAAGATTGTGTTCTACAAAGTCCTGTCTTTCTCTAGCTTTGTGAGTGCATTTGTTTATTTTAATAAATCGTATGTAGTTTTAAAATACTACACAATGTGGCTTTCCATTTTTGCTTTCTCTATGGTATTTGTGAGTGTTCTTGCCGCGAACCCCTGATGTGGTCAGAAGATCCATGCCTAGTGCGGGCTGTGGTTTGCCTATTTCTTATGTGCTATTGATTTCTTATAATTTGGAGACCATTTATATCCGATAAAGGGTCTTGGCCACATTGGTTGGTGTTAGACACTGAAGCAGGCAACTTTTTGGAGTGGACTTTGACACATTGGGGTTGATTTACTAAAACCGGTGAGTGCAAAATCTGGTGTAGCTATACATCAGCTTCCATTTTTTTTTGTCAAAGCATAATTGAACAAGCTGAATTTATAAGCTGATTGGGTACCATGCACAGCTGCACAGATTTTGTACTCTCCAGGTTTAGTAAATCAACCCCACTATATTCATATGATTTAAGACTGGGATAATTTCACCTATGGACTTTTTCTTCTCACTTTTAAAGGGACATACACTTTTTATTTCTCATTTTATTTGTTTGTATTAAGTCCTATTGTGGAAATGTTTGTTAAAGCGGGTGTTCACCCACACCGCCATAAAAAAAAAATATTAAAAGCCAGCAGCTACAAATACTGCAGCTGCTGACTTTTAATACATTGCCACTTACCTGTCCCAGGGTCCAGCGATGTCGGCAGGGGATGCCGAGAACCCATTCGGTTCTCGGCAGCTGCCGCCGCCATCCTGGGTGAGGGAATCAGGAAGTGAAGCATTGCGGCTTCACTTCCCGGTTCCCTACTGCGCATGCGCGAGTCGCACTGCGAGTCCCTAGTGGTCCCCGCTCTCTCCTGGAAGCTGTATATTCCCAGCAGACAGCGCGGTCGGGACGGGAACAGGCATAGACTCCCATGGGAGTCTATGCCGGAAGTGGGTGCAAATACCTGTCTTAGACAGGTATCTGCACCCCCCTCCCCCCTGAAAGGTGCCAAATGTGACACCGGAGGGGGGGAGGGTTCCGAAAAGCGGAAGTTCCATTTTTGTGTGGAACTCCGCTTTAACACAAATAATTTAGATTTTGACATTTTGATCACCTTTTACTGTTTTATTATATTTCATATTTTTGTAAATTTATCTTGTATTCTGATATCTATCGTGCTGTCTTCTCGTCTACTTTAACACGCAAAGAGCAAGATTTGATGGTTTTTAAATATTCACGTATAGACAATAAATAGTGCTACTACTTGTTTCCCATTCTTAAAATAACTCTCTGTTTTTGTTCTTTTTGTGTAGACATGACATAGTACCACTTTCCTGGTCGTCCTCCCTTCAGCACACTATGGTTTAACTGTTCCTCATTCCTCACCTAATTCCAGCGTAATAAATCCCTGTCCCCCCCTCCCCTCATGTTCTTTTTTCATTGGTCGCCAGGCCACCAGACTGAGAGCATTCCAGCTTCACAGCCCTACCAAGCCTTTCCCCCCAGGTTAGCCTCTCCTGGGGTTAGAGGGTTCAGAAGAATAGAGGTAAATCCTCTTAATACACTGGACACCCAGGGTGCCTGGGCTGCAGGCATTATGTGTCTAAAGGTAACTCATGGAGGCTGTGGTGAGCAGAAGAGGATCGCTTACTAGCAGCCTGCATGGGCTCCCTAGCATTAGGACTGCGTCTCTGGGCCTTAGATTGCCGTCGGAGAGGGTCACGGGGCAGAGCTTAGCGGGAGCGGCCACGCGTTGCTGGGGCACCTATCACGCTATTTAGACCAGATTCCAAGGTGGCACCCACCGCCAAATGCCGTGGCTGTCACATTGTCTGAGGATCCGGTAAGACTGAGGAATGCGGCCCTCCCCCTTCCCTTCTGTTTCTAACTTACCCTCTCTCCTTCTAGTATCTCCCAGCCAGATTTAGCTGATAAACTCAGAAGCTGCTGCACCCAGTCTCTCTGCCATCCTGCAGACTCCAGCTCATTTGCTGCAGGTAAGATGGTCGATGTTTTAAAGGGGCAGTGTTTTAAAAAAGAAAAAAAAATGGGGAATAGGTAGGAGGGAAGGAGAGAGTACAATCTATAGAGGAATTCATCTGTTTCTAAAAGGGCTCTTTATGCTTCCATCTTTAGCCAGGAGCTCGCCACAGCAGGCACGAAGATCTGCGGAAAGGTAGGAGGGTGTCTACGGGGAACTTGAAGTGTAAAAGAGTGCTTAATCTTTTTAGGAGCAGAAGCCCTAAAAAAAGACATTCCCAAAGCGAAAGTCCCACCACCATTCTAAGTCCCTGGAAGGGTCCCATTCCCAGTGGTCCAAGCTGCAGTAAAACTCTAGCAATAGAGCCAAGGCAGACCTGGAGACCAGCAGATGGCCTATGCTGGGGTTGCATGGCACTTACTGTTGTTGGAAAGCTTCTATGTGCCGAATGCATGAAAGATGTGGCCACGGATAAAGAAGCAGAAGCACGGAAGGTCAAAGACTGTATCCATGAGGCAGTGGCCAAAAGCATATATCTAGCCTCTAGTACTGCCCGTTCTAGAGAAGAACCTAAAGCAGGTACCTCCACAGATCAAGGCCGTACATTGGCAAGGATCTGTGAGATTTTATCAGACTCATCGTCAGATGCAGAGGACATGTCTGAACTTTTGTTCGAAGTCAATCTGATTAAGCCATACGTTACGGCCATAAAGGAGGCCATAGAGTGGGACCAAGACTCTAAACCTCCAGAGAAGGTTAAGAGATTTGTTTCCAAATTTAAGGAAGCAAGGGGCCTCCTTTCCATTCATGGAGGAAATATGGGAATTAATGGAGGATGAATGGGAGAAGCCGGAGAGAAAGGCAAGAATCCAAAATCGTTGCTAAACTCTATCCATTCAATCCCTCTGATTCCACTTTCTGGGAGTTGGCGCCAGTGATAGATGCCTTGCCTGGCAAGGCATGTCTCCCTCCCTTTGGAGGATTCCACCACATTTAGGGATCCAATGGATAGAAAGACAGATGTTGATCTTAAGAAGATCTACGCTGATGTAGGAGCAGCCTGTCGTCCATCCATAGCCCTAACATCGGTCTCAAGGGTCTTGGAGGTCTGGGTTACGAATGTGGAGATGGCACTGCGGGCTGGAGTGGAGACAGCTAAAGTCATCCAGACTCTGGAGGAACTCAACCTGACAGCAGCTTTCCTAGCCAAGTCTTCCATAGATCTAGTAAGAGTACTAGCTAGGCTGATGGCACGTGCAGTGACTGCAAAAAGGGCGCTGTGGCTTTGACATCTAAATAGGCATTATGAAACATTCCATATAATGGCAAGATGCTGTTCGGCCTGACCCTAGAATAGGCAATCAATTGGGTCACAGGTGGAAAATCTGGCTTATTACCTCAAACATCAAGGAAAAGACAGCAACCCTTCCGGTCAGGCCAGTTCGATTCCAGAAGGGGCCGCAAGGCCAGATCATACAGGCCAGGCCGGGAATACACTAGACCTCAATGGAGGGGGACACAGAGCTGCTTACTGTGGAAGGTGAAGTCTAGCGCAGGACAGGCGGCTAAAAAGACTGAAAAATCTCTTTGACGGTCAATCCGTGCAAACCCTCCAAGTTGGAGCCAGATTGGCAAGATACTGGACGGAATGGATATGTTGCCGAATTATCTCAGAAACCAGAAATTATGTCAGTGCCACAGGAGTACCAGCGGAAGGGAGTATACTCTCTGATATTCCTTGTACCCAAAGCTTTCGGAGAGCTCAGACCAGTCTTGGACGTGAGGTCCCCGAATCAATTCATCATTCCCAAAAGATTCAGGATGGAGTCAATATATACAATATCATCAGTAGTTCAACTAGGAGATTAGCTAATCTGGATCGATTTGGCAGATGCCTATTTACATGTCCCAATCTGCAAACCCCATCAAAGGTACCTCAGATTTGCAGTAGAGGAAAAACACTATCAGTTCAGATGTCTGCCCTTCGGCATCAATACAGCACCCAGAGTTTTCTCCAAGATCCAGTTGGCGACCATAGCATTTATCCAGTTGTGAAAACAAAAGGGAATACGAGCGCACAGGTTCATGGTGCAATAACATCTTTTTACTAGATATAAAAGGATCAAATTGATACACTCACAAGTGAAGGTGAATCAACAGCGTCAAACAGTTCCTCCAATAGAGAGCCTTAACGAGGGACACATCCGTGCTTCATAGTGGATGAAAGATCCTCTAGATGGATGGATGGGCTAGCTCCACAGACACAGGCTCATCAAGCAGCTGCCAACAAGCTGCGAGGGAGCTGCTCACTGACTGAAGAGATGGCTAGTCAGGAGAGGGCTGTGGGGCGCTTACAACACTTGTCCCAGGGTGTAATTTGTATAATGAATCCGGAGGAATTTATGGAGGATGATAAACATAGAAGCAGCAGGTCTGCTACTATCTTTTCCTCACTTTTTAAAAGTGCCAAGGTGTACACTATCTCTAGTAAAAGGCTGCATCTGATCCCTCTAATAAGCAGACAATAGGATCATCATCTTCCTGGATGAATGCACCCACGTTGCAGGATGAGGATTTTTGGAAATTATGCAAAAAACTAGAGGCGGCATATAACTACCTGCACCAAGAGAGCTGCGGAATACCAAACGCTTCTTGGATGAAGATTTCCAGACATCGGAGGGAAAGGGTAGAAGTGTTCACAACAGAAATTCCCATCAGACCACAAGTCATAGAAATGGCAGGAACAGCAATAATAATAATAATAATAATAATAAATACAAAAAGAACAAAAACAATAAAAACACCAAAGAATACCCCCCCCCCCCCGAAAATGAAAATGAAGGAGACAAAAATTCTGATAAAAATAAAAAAAATTCTAGCAATTGTGCTATAACTTCTGAGGCAGCTCCCCACAGTTCTTCTGACAATATAGGTATCAGAAACTTCTGATACAATAAATATGGGGAATCTGATGCTGGTATACACAGCAAGGATGGTGGTGATGTCAGTGTAATTCAGAGATACAATATTGCAGTGTTGAATCCCTTCCATGCCTTGAAAATGGAAATCCCTTCAACCAATATGTCT
Organism: Lithobates clamitans; assembly: GCA_037952925.1. Lineage (NCBI taxonomy): Eukaryota > Metazoa > Chordata > Amphibia > Anura > Ranidae > Lithobates > Lithobates clamitans. Next base: position 23,029,143 of record JBBGZY010000438.1, read on the forward strand.
GTAGCAATAGCTTGGATAGATAAATATGATCTATATGATGAGGGGTTAACACAGGATTTTAGTGAGATGGTATCTAACCCCTATTATAATCCTATATTACATACAAAATTTAGACTGAAATCCATTTTTTACCCCCACCATGTGAAGAGTGAGTACATTAAAATCTTCTATGCAATGGTATATGCAGACATCGTGAAACTCAACAGCAACTCACAATATAGGTGTCCATCTAACCTTAATCTACAAGAGAAAAAAGCTTTGGAGTGTCTTGAAACCAATAAGGAGTCATCCGTACTGCCGATAAAGGCGGGGGTGTGGTTATCCTCAATAAGAGGGATTACATACAGAACGGCAATAGGCTATTGTCGGATACACATACCTATCAAAAACGAAATAGAGACCCACTAATGACGTATAAACCACTTCTGTATAGCATGGTAGATGAGGCATATAAAGGGGGTGTGATAAATAAAGCTGATAAAAATTTCTTAACAAGAGAGCATTATAAAAGACTGTACTTTTATCAAATCCCAAAGGTACACAAGAATGCAGTTAACCCCCCTGGATGACCCATCACCGCCAGTATGGATAAGTTAACATGCTACATCTCCCAATATGTGGACTATTTCTTATAACCTATAGTGAGATCCCTTCCAGCCTATGTACGTGATTCATCACATATTTTGGAACAACTAAAACACCCAAAGTGGTCATCTAGTTTTACTTGGTTGTGTTTAGAGGTGTGTTCTCTATACACGTCAATCCCTCATGCAGATGGAATTGAGACTTTAAAATATTTTCTGTTCAATACCGATTATTTGAATCCCCTTCAAGCTCAATTTATTAGCGACTGCACAGCATTTGCATTAGAGCATTATTATTTTCAATTTCAAGATACATACTACCTACAGAAATCCGGAACAGCTATGGGTGCTCTAAGTAGTATATTTCTAAGTGCATGTTTAACTGTTTAAAATGGAATTATGCTATGAGAGCTTCTTTATCCTTTGGGCATGATCGCTGATGAGCTTGGGATCCAGTAGCAATCTATTGGAGTCTGGCATTCCAGGATAGAACACAGTGTGAACCCATACAGACCTAATACTGGTGAAATTACGTTAGAAGCTAAAGAGTTAGTCCGTACCATGATCCGATGACCAGAGGAGGAAGTCCGCTTTGTGGAGTTTAAGGCTGATTTTCACTTGATTTCTGGTGAGTGTAAAATCTTAAGGGAGCAGTGTCCCACATGGTGTGGTGAAGGGATGAAGATTCTGAGAAATTAATTATAATTACAATTTCTTTAACACTCCCCCACACACTGTTGGTTATTTTGTTACAGCTGATTACTCTACAGAGACTTTTCTATTCTTGTTTATAATGAGGACATTGTGCTGGTTTTATATATTATTATGTGTTTAAAATGAACATCTTTCTGTGATTGATAAAAGAGTTCAGCGCTGCTAATGCCTATATCTCCTTAGGGTGTGTAGACATATTTATTACTTCCTGATTGACTTAATAGCAGCAGCTAAAGGGTCTGTGACCTGTTTATTTTAACAGATTCACGAGCGCTGAGGCAAAGTAGATACCGTATATACTCGAGTATAAGTCGAATTTTTCAGCACATTTTTTTGTGCTGAAAGTGCCCCCCTCGACTTATACTCGAGTCAAGCACTTTTCTGCAGCAAAAAGTTTTATTTTCCGACCCGTGTTTGGGGCCCCATATCTCAGAGCCACTTAGAGCTAGGTACCCCAAATTTGGTGTGCAAACCCAGTGGAACTGGTATCACAACATATCCAAAGCTGAAGTTCCTAGCACTAAGTGGCCCCGACATACGGGGCCCCAAAATCGGTTCGGAAAATGTAATTCTCTGCTGCAGAAAAGTGCTTGACATTTTCTGAACCGATTTTGGGGCCCCATATCTCAGAGCCACTTGGTGCTAGGAACCCCCAATTTGGTGTGCAAACCCAGTGGAACTGGTATCACAACATATCCAAAGCTGAAGTTCCTTGCACTAAGTGGCCCCGAGATACGGGGCCCCAAAATCGGTTCGGAAAATGTCATTCTCTGCTGCAGAAAAGTGCTTGACATTTTCTGAACTGATTTTTGGGGCCCTGTATCTTGGGGCCACTTGATGCTAGAAACCCCAGCTTTGGAAATGTTATAGTGCTAGTTCCACTGGGTTTGCACACCAAATTTGGGGTTCCTAGATCTAAGTGGCCCCGAGATACGGGGCCCCAAATTTGGTCAACTGTGATCCATCTGCAGCAATGTCATTTCGGGACCCTTTGGGTTCAGAGACCCCAAATTTTGGCTGCAGCTAGGGGGGCATCTAGGAACCCTTAACTACCAAGTTTGAAGTTCGGGGGACCTATGGCTGCAAATGGGCACAGTGAGGCTGCAAATGTGCATTGTTGACCCTCTTTTCCACTTACAGTAGCTGTGCATTTCTCACCCTCGTCTTATACTCGGGTCAATAAGTTTTTCCCATTTTTTTTGTGGTAAATTAGGGCCTCGACTTATACTCGGAACGACTTATACTCGAGTATATACGGTATTTGCTGTTTAGCGATTGTTTACTTTTAATGTTTTGTATATGGTGATCTTATTATTATTCTTTACATATTCAATTTTATTCAAATTTATGATTCATTTTTTTATTTTAATTAATTATTTTTATTTTAATTACATTTTTTCACCAAGAGAAAATATATGTAATTCTTTCCATTGATATATCTTAGGTAGGGATGAGCTTCGAGTTCGAGTCGAACTCATGTTCGACTCGAACATCGGCTGTTCGCAAGTTCGCCGAACAGGGAACAATTTGGGGTGTTCGCGGCAAATTCGAATGCCGCGGAACACCCTTTAAAAGTCTATGGGAGAAATCAAAAGTGCTAATTTTAAAGACTTATATGCATGGTATTGTCATAAAAAGTGTTTGGGGACCTGGGTCCTGCCCCAGGGGACATGGACCAATGCAAAAAAAAGTTTTAAAAACGGCCATTTTTTCAGGAGCAGTGATTTTAATAATGCTTAAAGTCAAACAATAAAAGTGTAATATCCCTTTAAATTTCGTAGCTGGGGGGTGTCTATAGTATGCCTGTAAAGAGGCGCATGTTTCCCGTGTTTAGAACAGTCTGACAGCAAAATTACATTTCAAAGGAAAAAAAGTCATTTAAAACTACTGGCGGCTATTGCATTGCCGGTCTGACAATACACGGCATGGGAATTCCCCACAGGGGAACCCCGAAACAAAATTTTTAAAAAAATGACGTAGGGGTCCCACTTAATTCCATACCAGGCCCTTCAGGTCTGGTGTGGATATTAAGGGGAACCCCGGCCAAATTTTTTTTTTAAAATGACGTGGGGTCCCCCTAAATTCCATACCAGACCCTTCAGGTCTGGTATGGATTTTAAGGGGAACCCCGCACCAAATTTTTTTTTTTAAATGGCGTGGGTCCCCCCAAAAATCCATACCAGACCCTTATCCAAGCACGCAACCTGGCAGGCCGCAGGAAAAGAGGGGGGATGAGAGAGCGCCCCCCCTAATGAAACCGTACCAGGCCACATGCCCTCAACATTGGGAAGGTGCTTTGGGGTAGCCCCCCAAAACACCTTGTCCCCATGTTGATGAGGACAAGGGCCTCATCCCCACAAACCAGGCCGGTGGTTGTGGGGGTCTGCGGGCGGGGGGCTTATCGGAATCTGGAAGCCCCCTTTAACAAGGGGACCCCCAGATCCCGGCCCCCCCTGTGTGAAATGGTAAGGGGGTACAAGTACCCCTACCATTTCACAAAAAAACTGTCAAAAATGTTAAAAATGACAAGAGACAGTTTTTGACAATTCCTTTATTTAAATGCTTCTTCTTTCTTTTATCTTCCTTCAACTTCTTCTGGTTCTTCTGATTCTTTCTCCAGTGTTCTCGTCCAGCATCTCCTCCGCAGGGTCTTCTATCTTCTTCTCCTCGAGCCGCTCCGCACCCATGGCATGGGGGGAGGCTCCTGCTCTTCTCTTCATCTTCTTCTCTTCTTCATCTTCTTCTCTTCTTCATCTTCTTCTCCGGGCCGCTCCGCACCCATGCTGGCATGATAGGAGGCTCCCGCTGTGTGACGCGTCTCCTCTTTTGACGGTTCTTAAATAATGGGGGCGGGGCCACCCGGTGACCCCACCCCCTCTGACGCACGGGACATGACGGGACTTCCCTGTGGCATTCCCCGTGACGTCACAGGGAAGTCCTGTCAAGGTGGCCCCGCCCCCCATTATTTAAGAACCGTCAGAAGAGGAGATGCGTCACACAGCGGGAGCCTCCCACCATGCCAGCATGGGTGCGGAGCGGCCCGGAGAAGAAGAGAAGAAGATGAAGAAGATGAAAAAGAGAAGAAGATGAAGAAGAGAAGAAGATGAAGAGAAGAGCGGGAGCCCCCCCCCATGCCATGGGTGCGGAGCAGCCCGAGGAGAAGAAGATAGAAGATGCCGCGGAGGAGATGCTGGACGAGAATACCGGAGAAAGAATCAGAAGAGCCAGAAGAAGTTGAAGGAAGATAGAAGAAAGAAGAAGCATTTAAATAAAGGAATTGTCAAAAACTGTCTCTTGTCATTTTTAACATTTTTGACAGTTTTTTTGTGAAATGGTAGGGGTACTTGTACCCCCTTACCATTTCACACAGGGGGGGCCGGGATCTGGGGGTCCCCTTGTTAAAGGGGGCTTCCAGATTCCGATAAGCCCCCCGCCCGCAGACCCCCACAACCACCGGCCTGGTTTGTGGGGATGAGGCCCTTGTCCTCATCAACATGGGGACAAGGTGTTTTGGGGGAAGAACCAGAAGAGCCAGAAGAAGAAGATGATGAAGGAAGATAGAAGATAGAAGAAAGAAGAAAGAAGATGCATTTAAATAAAGGAATTGTCAAAAACCGTCTCTTGTCATTTTTAACATTTTTGACAGTTTTTTAGTGACATGGTAGGGGTACTTTTGTACCCCCTTACCATTTCACACGGGTGGGCGGAATCTGGGGGTCCCCTTGTTAAAGGGGGCTTCCAGATTCCGATAAGCCCCCCACCCGCAGACCCCCGCAACCACCATCCAGGGTTGTGGGGATGAGGCCCTTGTCCTCATCAACATGGGGACAAGGTGTTTTGGGGGGCTACCCCAAAGGACCCTCCCAATGTTGAGGGCATGTGGCCTGGTACGGTTCAGGAGGGGGGCACTCTCTCGTCCCCCCCTCTTTTCCTGCGGCCTGCCAGGTTGCGTGCTCAGATAAGGGTCTCGTATGGATTTTTGGGGGGACCCCACGCCATTTTTTTTTAAATTTTGGCGCAGGGTTCCCCTTAAAATCCATACCAGACCTGAAGGGTCGGGTATGGAATTTAGGGGGACTCCTACGTCATTTTTTTTTTAAATTCTGCCTGGGGTTCCCCTTAATATCCATACCAGACCTGAAGGGCCTGGTATAGAATTTAGGGGGACCCCCACGTCATTTTTTTTTAAATTTTGGTTCGGGGTTCCCCTGTGGGGAATTCCCATGCCGTTTTTATCAATGAACTTTTATGTGTATTGTCAGACCGGCAATGCAATAGCCGCGAGTAGTTTTAAATGACTTTTTTCCTTTGAAATGTCATTTTGCTGTCAGACTGTTCTAAACACGGGAAACATGCGCCCCTTTACAGGCATACTATAGACACCCCCCAGCTACGAAATTTAAAGGGATATTACACTTTTATTGTTTGACTTTAAGCATTATTAAAATCACTGCTCCCGAAAAAACGGCCGTTTTTAAAAAATTTTTGCATTGATCCATATCCCCTGGGGCAGGATCCAGGTCCCCAAACACTTTTTATGACAATAACTTGCATATAAGCCTTTAAAATTAGCACTTTTGATTATTCATGTTAGTGTGCCATAGACTTTAACGGTGTTCGCGTGTTCGAACAAACTTTTTTCCTGTTCGCATGTTCTGGTGCGAACCGAACAGGGGGGTGTTCGGCTCATCCCTAATCTTAGGCATATTGTAAGCTGTTCCTAAATTAAATCTAGTTGTCATATCATTCTTTATATGTTTTCAGTAGAAGTTCGATAAACTCTGATTATAGGGTTAAAAAACCCAAGACAATCAATCTCAGCTACAAAAGGGCTCTCTGGATAACAGGGGGCGGATCTGAGAAAGGAGGCCACACCCTCCCAAACGCATTATCCTGACAACTACAGCATCCTCTATCAGTTGGCTCCATCAGAACTCAACCTGGGACAAGTGTTGTAGGTGCCCCACAGCCCTCTCCTGACCGGCCGTCTCTTCAGTCAGTGAGCGGCTCGCTCATGGCTTGTCGGCAGCTGCTTGATGAGCCTGTGTCTGTGGAGCTAGCCCATCCATCCATCCATCCATCCATCCATCTAGGGAGATCTCTCATCCACTCTCAAGCACGGATGTGTCCCTCGTTAAGGCCCTCTATTGGGGGAACTGTTTGATGCTGTTGATTCACCTTCACTTGTGCGTGTATAGATTTTATCCTTTTATATCTAATAAAAAGATGTTATTGCACCATGAACCTGTGCGCACGTATTCCCTTTTGTTTTCACAGCTATTAATCTCCCGTTGATCACTAAGCTGCAAGGAGTATGGTGCTGGCCAGATTGTTTCACATTAAGCATCCTCATTAAGGGATTCCTTGGTCAGTGTGTTTTCAGTTTGGAGTGGACATTCCTAGCACAAGACTATTTTTGTTTTATTTTTGTATTTATCCGGTTGCAGGCGATAAAAAAAGTCATTATCTAGACAGCATTCTGGTTGTGGCACATTCGAAGGAAGCAGCTGGCGCTACAGCGCGACAAGGTGATAGTGATCCTGTCTAACTTTGGATGGCTGATAAACAGTCAAAAGAGAAATCTTTTGCCTGCCCAACAGATGGAGTATTTAGGTATGGTGTTCGACACCCAGTCAGGTCAGATTCTTCTGCCATATCGCAAAGCCGAGCTGAAAGCCTGTGTCTTCAGAGTGATGGAGGCTCCAACGCTGTTGGCAAGAGACTGCATGACGATGCTAGGGATGTTCACTGTATCCTGGCGGTACCGTGGGCAGGGTTCCATGTGCGAGCCTTCCAAATGTCCTTCCTGGGTTAATGGGATGGCCGGTCATTGGACCAGAAGATCTGGATGCCAGTACAGATCCGACAGAGTCTAAGCTGGTGGACCTTGCCAGAGACCCTGTCGCGGGGCATGGCTCTCAGCCTGGGAGACTGGATTGTGATCACCTCGGACCCCAGCCTTCGCCCCATAGGGAGGATCCAAGAGTCTGTCGTTACTTCAATTAGCAACCAAGATTCTCCACTGAGCCGAGACTCATGTGGAAGATTTAACAGCGGTGTACATTGCAGGTATGCAAAACCAGATAGCAGACAGACTGTGTTTCCCAGCAGTGGAGAATGGTTAATCAGCAGACATTATGTTCAGCCAATTTTTGCCAGATGGGGGACACCCAATGTAGACCTCAAGGCTACACCAGGGAATGCTGCAAGGTTCAGGTACAACGAGACAGTAGCCCAGAACGCCTTCTCGATCTTATAGGCGGTTTCCCCTAGTGTACCTGTTTCCTCCTATTCCACTAATCATGAGGGCCCTGCTCAAGATTGCGAAGGAGGAGGTGCATGCCATCCTAATTGTACCCTTCTGGCCCAGGAGGCCATGATTTCCTCTGCTCTTGCAGATGGCATCAGCCCCACCAGTACACCTACCTCTCAGGAGGGACCTATTACAGCAGGGACAGTGGATACACCCCAATCCAGGGAAACTGGTTGTTCAATCGGCCTGACTGCATGCACAGGGCCCCTCAGAGGAGGTAATTGCTACATTACTAGGGGGAAGGAAGGCTACAACAAATGCCACATACTCCAGGGTTTGGAGAAAATTTGCGGACTTCAGATCACAGCATAGTTTCTTCCTGTTAACTCCAGGTATTGCAAATATTTTAGAGTTTCTGCAAACAGCACTAACTATAGGCTTGGCATACAACTCAATTAAAGTTCAAGTGTCAGCCCTGTCCTGCTTCATAGATAGCTCATTAGCCCATAGATGAGCTAATGAGCCTTTAATAAAGCAATTCCTCAAAGCCACAATAAGAGTGCGGCCGCCAAGGAGGAACCTCTTCCCAACTTGGGACTTGGGCACGATCCTAAAAGCACTGTTGCAACCCCCATTCAGTCCAGCTGAATCACGTACACTTGGATTTCTAACAATCCAACTGGTCTTCCTGACGGCCATTATGACAGCCAGAAGAGTGTCAGAGTTACCAACCCTATCCTGTGAAGAACCATTCTGCATTATTTATCCTGACAGAGTGATCCTGAGACTAGCTTCTGCCTTGCCACATATTCTAAACTGGATTTAGGTCTGGATTTTGACTGGGCCATTCTAACACATGAATATTCTTTGATCTAAACCATTCCATTGTAGCACTGGCTGTATGTTTAGGGTTGTTGTCCTGCTGGAAGGTGAAACTCCGCCCCAGTCTCAAGTCTTTTGCAGACGATAACAGGTTTTCTTCTATGATTGACCTGTATTTGGCTTCATCCATTTTCCCATCAACTCCGACCAGCTACCCTGTCCCTGCTAAAGAAAAGCATCCCCACAAAATCATGCTGCCACCACCATGTTTCATGGTGGGGATGGTGTGCTTAGGGTGATGTGCAGTGTTAGTTTTCCGCCACACATAGTGTTTTGCTTTTAGGCCAAAAAGTTCAATTTTAGTCTCATCTGACCAGATTACCTTCTTCCACATGTTTGCTGTATACACTACATGGCTTCTCGCAAAAAGTAAATGGGACTTCTTATGGCTTTCTTTCAACAATGGCTTTCTTCTTGCCACTCTTTCATAAAGGCCAGATTAGTGGAGTGTATGGCTAATAGTTGTTCTGTGGACAAATTCTCCCACCTGAGCTGTGGATCTCTGCAACTCCTCCAGAGTTACCATGGGCCTATTGGCTGCTTCTCTGATTAATGCTCTCCTTGCCTGGTGTCAGGTCACCTTGAGGCTAGGTGACAGATGCACACCGTAGGGATCAGGAGTGCACCGCAAGGTAGTGGACCCTACCGCTGACTTCTGCGGATGGGAGTCAGGGTGGTAAGGAAGGCAGGGCCGCTGGAACACCAGCACAGATCCCACCAGAGTTAGAGCGTAAGATTCCCTGGGGTGCGGAGTCTAAGAGCCAGCAGGTGTTCACCAGAACCTCTAGTGGTGAGGATGGACTGGGCTGCAACTGGCACCAGGTCGCGACCCCCAGGGTCCCCCAGCTCACACCCACAGTAGGAAACAGGAGGATAGGGATAGTAAGAGAACACACCAAGGTCGGGCCACAAGCAGACAAGGACAACAGAGTTCATGCCAAGGTTCAGGGTCACAGGCAAACAGGGATAGTCGGGGAAACGCCACAGGTCAGGGTCACGAGCAGACAGGAATAGTTGAGAACAGGCCAAAGTCGGTAACTGGAATCAGACGCAGGAAAAACAGCAAGTACACACGAAAGCTAACACACATTGGTTGATCAGCACTGCTGTCTTGCAGTGCACAGGTTAATATAGGGTTCCCTGATAGGGCCTGGGGTGGGGCCATGCTTAGAGGAGAGGTTATAAAACCAGTCAGGTGAGAGTCTTTAGAGATGAACACATGGAGACAGGTAAGCTGAGAGACAAAACTCTATTACATAACCATGACAGTACCCCCTTATGAGGCCTCCCCCTCCCCTGCCTGGGCCCTGGTTGAAAGGGAAACCAGATGAAACCTCCTCAACAGACGAGGCGCAAATATCTCAGATGCAGTGATCCAAAACCTCTCCTCAGGACCAAACCCTTCCCAATGTACGAGGTACTGAAGAATGCCTCTACGGCGCCGGGAATCGAGAACTTGACTAACCTCATGCTTAAGATTATCCTCAGAGATCGAAACCGAGGTAGGGAGAGGACGAGAGGACTTATTGAGGGCTAAAGGCTTCTTAGGAATTGGTAAAGGCATAAGAAGACCATCAGGAGTCTGAGCAGGGTCCCCCAGACCCTTAAAGATGAGCTGGACATCCAGCACAGGATCATCAGACTGGGCAGAAGTCAGTGGATCCCTGAGACCAGGATGGCTAGAAAGTGATGTGTCACAGAAGTCAAGCTGAATAGCTTCTCTGGGCATAGGCTGAACTGGTGCAGAGGCTGACTGAACAGCATTGCCAGGTGCAGCGACCACCAGAATCGCATCACAGGGCGTAGCGACTGTGGAACTAGTAGATGAGTCAGCCAGGGTGTGCGTCCAAGGGGGTCCAGGAACAGGCAAAGGTAAATGACCATGCAAACTGGAGTGAATGATCGGCTCAAGTTCACAGGTGGGCTCCTTATCCAGAGTGCCACATGACCCAGAGAGTGCCTCAGCCCGACTATTGCAGGAGACATTCCAGAAATCGCTATATACAGCAGGAAGAGCAGAAGATACTGGGATGGTGGCAAGAGAAAGTTTCTCTTTTGGGGTAACCTTGAGTAGGCAGGAAGAGGAACAGGAGGAACCCCAAGCCAGGATCCGTCCAGCAGTCCAGTCAATGTGTGGAGAATGGAACCGTAACCAAGGAAGACCCAATATAATAGGAGATGAAGCCTTAGGTAAGACAAGGAAGGATATCCACTCCTGGTGGAGTGTCCCTACAGACATCTTAACAGGGAGGGTCTGAAAGCGGATAGGGCCCCCTGGGAGAACAGTGCCATCAACCACCAAGACAACCAATGGCGTTGAAAGGGGCAAAAGGGTAAGTCTCATGGAAGATGCAGTTTCCCAATCCATGAAATTGACAGTGGCTCCGGAATCCAGATGTGCCGAGACCGAACGAGAGGAAGCGCCGACATAAAGGAACACAGAAAGAAGAAGACGAGAAGGCGAAGGTGATACTTCAGGGTCTAATACTCCACCTTCCAGATGTATTAGCCCTGATTGTTTTTCCGGACGAAGAGAACAAGTGTCACGAAAATGACCTTTGGCCCCACAATAGAGGCACAGGCCCAGAGTTCTGCACCTAGCGCGTTCTTCAGGAGACAACTTGGTCCAGCCCAGCTGTATAGGTTCCTCAGCGGGCAGGGGGTGCTCCTCGGATCGAAGAGAAGGGACTGGGAGCTCAGGCTGCCTAAGGGTCTGCCCTTGATAAAGTCACGCGACATGAGACGCAACGCGTCGGAAGGAGCCAAGTGACATCATCCATAGTGCATTGATTCATACTCGCAGCTCAGAGCGAGGAGGAGATCGCGGTGGGCGGCTGACTGCTCTATGCGCTTTCATACGATACCTATACAGTGAGTGCACCTTGTTTGTGTTGCCATGATGCTCTAATTGAAAAGTTCACTGCGCAATGAAAGTTTCTTTATATTTGTTTGCATGAACGAAATTGGATTATTGGAGCTAAAACACCAGCGGATCACCAAGAACTCAGTGAGTCATTTTAAGGTGCAATTGGAATGTAGGGTGAACTCCATCCATTAAGGGAGAAAATCTATCTTCCAGTGATCACTCTACTTTGCTAAAACCCTGGTTTTACTTAAAAGATAATATATGGACTTGATATTTACATTCATTTGGGACCACTATATGAATGTTCTATGAGATACCATCAACCGTATATTGGTTTAGTAGTAATATAAGCTATCTTAATCAATTATCACTATCTGTGTACACATCATTATCCAATAATTTATTAGTAATTACGTATTTATTTTTAGCACTGAGTTTGTTAGCGTATTTAGCGCACTATCTCACTTTACATATTTAAATTCCTTTGAGTGGTATCAGAACACTATGGTAGAGGTACAGCTTTATACACATTATGTAAAACAATTTGTTTGAGGGAGAAGTGCAATAATAACACCCACTATTAAATTTTGAATTATAATAATTTTTTTGATATAATTTCAATTCCTAATTTTATCACTTGAATTTTGGAATTACCACGTCACCTATAATAGATTTTAAACAGAATTTTTATGTTTTTGTATCACTATAATTATAAATCACGACATCACTTTTACATTCCATTAGCGCTTTCGTTTGCTATAAACTTAACATGTAAAAAGGTTGCAACTAGGACCTCATTATTCCAGCTCAATTCAGCTGTGAGGATACGGAACTGAAGAGCATACTGTCCCACAGAAGCGGACTCTTGACGGAGACGTAAAAGAGCGCTAGCCGCTAGGAGACACGACCCGATTCCTCAAAGATAAGTTTCAAGAAATCAGACAGGCTAGAAACCACTGGATCATTCAGTTCCCACAGAGGGGCAGCCCAAGCTAGTGCCTCGCCGGACAGGAGGGATATAATATAGGCTACTTTCGCCTGATCGGACAGGAAGTTTTGGGGCTGAAGTCCAAAATGAATTGTGCACTGGCTAACCCCCTGCAAGCCTTGGAGTCCCCAGAGCAATGGGCCGGAGCTGGCAGTTGTAATGAATGCGTGACTGCGACTGGTGCGATAGGTGCAGCAGCAGCTGGCGGTGGAGGTTGTTGAACAGGGAGTCCTAATGAGGCCTGAACCTGTTCAAAACGGGATGTCAAATCCTGAAGGAATCGCATCACTTGGGTCTGGTGTGATTCCTGGGTCTCAAGTCTGTGAACTAAGCCCTGCAACGGATCATCTGCGGGTAGCGGCACATCAGCCGGCTCCATGGCTGATCAAACTGTCAGGTCACCTTGAGGCTAGGTGACAGATGCACACCGTAGGGATCAGGAGTGCACCGCAAGGTAGTGGACCCTAATGAGGCCTGAACCTGTTCAAAACGGGATGTCAAATCCTGAAGGAATCGCATCACTTGGGTCTGGTGTGATTCCTGGGTCTCAAGTCTGTGAACTAAGCCCTGCAACGGATCATCTGCGGGTAGCGGCACATCAGCCGGCTCCATGGCTGATCAAACTGTCAGGTCACCTTGAGGCTAGGTGACAGATGCACACCGTAGGGATCAGGAGTGCACCGCAAGGTAGTGGACCCTACGGCTGACTGCTGCGGATGGGAGTCAGGGTGGTAAGGAAGGCTGGAAAATCAGCACGGATCCCACCAGGGTTAGAGCGTAAGATTCCCTGGGGCGCGGAGTCTAAAAGCCAGCATGTACATTTACATTACATTTTTGGATGATGGATTGAACAGAGCTCCATGAGATGTTCAAAGCCTGGAATATTTTTTTTATACCCTTACCCTGCTTTAAACTTCTCCACAACTTTATCCCTGACTTGTCTGGTGTGTTCCTTGGCCTTCATGATGTTGTTTGTACACTAAGGTTCTCTAACAAACCTCTCAGGGCTTCACAGAAAAGCTGCATTTATATGAGATTAAACAACACACAGGTAGACTCTATTTACTAATTAGGTGACTTCTGAAGGCAATTGGGTCCATTTGATTTTAGTTAGGGATATCAGAATAAAGAGGGCTGAGTACAAATGCACACCAAACTTTTCACATATTTATTTGTAAAAAATATTTAAAAACCATTAATCATTTTCCTTCCACTTCACAATTATGTGCCAATTTGTGTTGGTCTATGACACATATAAATTCATATACATACATCAATAACACCATAGCACATTGCGATATATAATGATGCAAGCCAATTATACTCCATGTCATAAGTTCAAATAAAATTGCAGAAATAGCATAGTGTGGTCTAAAAAATTATTACACTGTATATTGAGGACATAACTGCTTTCAAAAAGGCTCAGCGCATTTCATGGATTTGCGCCACTTCCTCAGGAGCAGATGCATCAATTCTCTGCAAGAGACATAAATATATCAATATAGTCTAGTGTCAAACCCAAACTTCGGGGAGGGAGTAAAAGCGGTAGCGAAAGAAAATGTATCCATTCCTAGAATACTCACATGCACATGCTTTACTACAGACTGAGCGCTGCTAGAAATGTCTGTCCCTAGAGCTGTGGTGATAGGGGCCACAGAAGAAACTGGGCGCACAGTCGCACACATCTGGATCCCCAGGAAAGAAAGGGTCTCTGTCTCTGTGTTGAGGTCTATGATGATGAAAGGTAGTCTTTTTTTTTTTTATTATTTTCTTTTTACTTTTTTTCCTACTTTCCCCATCTCCTTTTGGGGCAATGCATGGTGGGTTCCGTGCAACACTATATATATATATATATATATATATATATATATATATATATATATATATATACAGTATATATAAAGTATCTCACAAAAGTGAGCACACCCCTCACATTTTTTGTAAATATTTCATTATATCTTTTCATGTGACAACACTGAAGAAGAGGTTGAAGGGGTGGGGGGTCAACCTGTCAGTGCTCAGACCATACGCCATACACTGCATCAAATTAGTCTGCATGGCTGTCATCCAAGAAGGAAGCCTCTTCTAAAGATGATGCACAAGAAAGCCTGCAAACAGTTTACTGAAAATAAGCAAACTAAGGACATGGATTACTGGAACCATGTCCTGTGGTCTGATGAGACCAAGATATACTTATTTGGTTCAGATAATGTCAAGCGTGTGTGGTGGCAACCAGCTGTGGAGTACAAAGACAAGTGTGTCTTGCCTACAGTCAAGCATGGTGGTGGGAGTGTCATGGTCTGGGGCTGCATGAGTGCTGCCGGCACTGGGTAGCTACTATTCATTGAGGGAACCAAGAATGCCAACATGTAATGTGACATACTGAAGCAGAGCATGATCATCTCCCTTCGGAGACTGGACCGCAGGTCAGTATTACAACATAACGACTCCAAACACACCTCCAAGACAACCACTGCCTTGCTAAAGAAGCTGAGGGTAAAGGTGATGGATTGGCCAAGCATGTCTCCAGACCTAAACCCTATTGAGCATCTGTGGGGCATCCTCAAATGAAAGGTGAAAGAGCGCAAGGTCTGTAACATCCACCAGCTCTGTGATTTCGTCATGGAGGAGCGGAAGAGGACTCCAGTGGCAACCTGTGAAGCTCTGGTGGCCTCCATGCCCAAGAGGGTTAATGCAGTACTGGAAAATAATGATGGCCACACAAAATATTGACACTTTGGGCCCAATTTGGACATTTTCACTTAGGGGTTTCCTTACTTTTGTTGCCAGCGGTTTAGACATTTATGGCTGTGTGTTGAGTTATCTACATTCATGTATGTACAAAACTGCTAATGTGCTATGCTACTTATTGTCGAAGAGAATTAATAAATATGTAATTTTAAATACAGACTGTTTACTAAGTTGTGCCTCACATGCCTCATTTAAAGACCCAAACCCCCTATATGCTTCATTTAAAATCCCCCAAAAAACCTTTTAGTTTACATGTTTATGCTATATGTATAGCTGTTACAGAGTAGTACTTGTTTTGTAGGTTTGGTGTAATTCTCAGTATCTGACCTTATTCAGTTTGTATGGATCGTGCACACTGTTGTTTCTCTTGTTTTGTATGCTGCCTACTACCTACAGTATGTACATATAAACACTGTATGAAATCAGTTTTTATTATGTGACCAGATCTTTAGTGGACCAATTATTAGATTAATTAATAAGACTATAAGACCTTGTAATACATTTCTGAATAGTGCAAAAACATGTTGCGTTCTCCTACACAGAGGCCTCAATGGACCAGGAGACTTATATATATTTAGTGGCTGTGACATAGTATTAGAGTGATTAGCATTAGATTTTATACAGAAAATTACATGGTTGACTCTGGTGGTGACAAATAAATGCACAATTAAAACAAACTGGGTTATAAGTGGCAAGGACAACAGTAACATGGCTAAATATTTTAGTAGGTTTTAGAGATTATGAAAGGTTTATATGAAGGCTTAACATTTGAGTACTTATGCTAGCTATATGCAAAAATACATGTAATCAATCTCAGAGAATTCATAGTAAGATTTCTGTTTTTGATAAAAAATGGAAAGATCAAAAAGCCTGTCGGTTTATTTTATGCTGTCTGCGTACCATTTGGAAAATTACCCTTCACTTCTTGTCGCAGAAACACAACAGTGAGTTAAAGGAAATCTCCCAATGTGAGAGGAATTCCAATATTAAACAATTGTTCCTGAAATAGATCCCCATTGTAAAATTTCCCCTTACTATTTCTCCCGGTGACAACTTAAAAATTTGGATTACCTCTCACTTTCTTATTGACAATGGTCACCAGTAGAAATAGAGGGGTGAATCTCCCCAACAGGGACACAGACAGCAATAAAAACTGAACAAAAGTCCAATCCTTCTTCACTCTGTATAAAACTAAAAAAACAAGGGTTATGCTAGAGATACACTTTAAAGTAGAACTAAAGGCAAAGCTTTTTTTTTTTTTCATTTTGGATAGAGTAAGGGAGGGTCATACCCCTGAGAGTTTATTTTTTTGCCATCTGTCCTATTGGGGAGATTTCCCTTCACTTCCTGTCCCATAGCCAAAACAGGAAGTTGCAGGAAATGCCTGTAAATTAAAGGAACCCCTTGGGGACCTCTAGGTCAGCAGAACTAGGTTCCCCATTGGAAGATTTTCCTTTTAATACTTTTCTGGGGACAACCCAAAAATTGGGATTTGTTTTACTCTCACTTTCAGTGATAATGGCAAACAGGAAAAACAGACAAATAGAGAGAGTAAATCTCCCTAATGGTGGGCAAAGACAACAATAAAAGCTGACAGCTGTTGTAGTCCACCCTCACTCTATTCAAAACAAAATAAAAATGTTTTGCCTTTAGTTGTACTTTAAATGCTGTTTTTCACATTTCAATTTAAAAATGTAATTAAACTCTTAGACTCACTTTTTTATTTTAAAAATAACACTCAATTTAAAGCTGTAACCCAATTTGTAAATTAACTCAAATAAATACTTAATTTACCTTTTATATTCCTTCATACTGGTCAGTACATTATATACAATGCTTTCTTCTGTCACTGAACAGAATTTTTCAGTCAGACGGTTTATTATTGCTTAGGTACTGACAAAAGACATTATTGCCAGCAAGTACAGATGAAAGAAAATAGATTTAAAGTGGACAGATTCTTTCATGTGAATGACATTTAAATGGTTTGACTTCATATGTAAATGAAGCAACACCAAATTTAAATATTTAAATTGTGCATAACGGCTTAAAGAATGATCTAACAAAGAGCCGACAATTTTAAAACTACTTATCTATCCTGTTACTATTTTCTTGCATTGAGACTTGTCTTGTGCTTCAAATTCTTCAAAAAAGATTTCTTTGCTAAAGATATAGAATGTTTAAAAAAAAAAAAAGATATTATAATATACAGGTATCATAAGTGAAAAAAGATATAAGCCTTTTAAATACTGTACACAGCTATTAGTCTGCTAATTCAAAATAAATCACTTCCATTTTCATTTTTTTGTGGGAAGAAGGCAAGTTCAGATTTTAAACAGTATAAGAGATAAAGGTAAGGGTTAGGGTCAGAGGTAATGGGGATAAGTTTAAGGGTCAAGGCAAAAGTAAACCTAACTTGAAATAAAAGTACCTATACTGTTCCAACAGCGCAAAGAAACATTTCAGGATGACTACACGGTTGGCTGTTTTTTTTTTCATTGTCTAGGTGGATCAGAAGCCATTCTGGTGCACAAATATTGACCAGTTTCTGGTGCTGGAAGCCTGATCCTGTGCCTACCCACCTCCAAAGACTTACAATGTGCCAGTGATGCTGTCCACGGGTCAATAGAAGAGTTTAGGTAGTGAGATGGGGTACGACCAGACTATCAGCTTCCTGAAAGAATCCTTTGGCATCCAAGTGATTTTCTGGCTGGCGAGTTTGTCACCTTGCTCACCTACCCTCTTGTGGTCCTCCAAATTACTTCTGATGCAATTAAAGAGCCACCAGTTTAAACCACCTGTGCATGGGCAGAAACTATGTCGCCTGCTGGCAGAGATGGCAACACAAATGAACAGGCACCCGCAGCTACAGCTTCAGCACCTAAATCACAAGATGGCAAGGCGGTGATCCTACTTGCAATTGAGCTGAGCAAGACCTCTTTACTGGTGCATATAGATCATCTAGCAGAGAAGTGCAACCCAATAATGCATTACTGATCTTCTACTTCCCACCACTGAATCTCTGGAGGCATTCTGTGGAGAGACTGAGGGCCCCCTCTTCCAGCAGTGAGAGTTCACAGCCACACCACAGAGACTGGTTACCTGCTCTCTGAGCGCTCCTCCGTGCAGACTCGGCGTCCTCCTCCATGGTGTCTCTGCTCTCATATGATGTTCTGTGGTCTCTCCGGCTGGAGGGGAAGAGGTAATGAGAGCATACTCCGCGGCAGACCATTCGATATATGTTTTACGGCTTTCAATTGTTTGGTGCACAATAGCACCAAGGGAACGTGAGTACCCCTTTGTGGGAAGTTGTTTTTTGAATAAATATTTTTTAAATTGGATTACACTATGTAGTCTCTCTTCATTTTCATGAATGATGTCTATGGAGCCATACTGACCCAGAACGGAGATCGTTATAGCTTACCACACATAGCCCAGGGGGTGGCTACACAGCGTGTTTTGACACAAGTTAAACACTGTGTCACACGCTCCAAGGTGAGCGCAATCACTGTGGGGGGGCACTGAGGCACATCACGATTTTTTATGACACTGGAATTCAGCACATTGGAGGATTTGGACGTTTATTGATTTTTATGGATACGGAAACACTTTTTAATTGTGGACACTATTATGAGGATTTTACCGATTAAGAATTATTGGGTGTATCTATTAAGACGCATTGAGCGTTTATGTTTAAAAGTTAATAGATATCTGCATGTTGCACTTTATATGAGTTTTGCATGTTTAGGTTTGTCACTACATTTGGTATTCAATATATGCACAAATATATATTTGGGCACTATTAACCACTTGCCGACCGCCTCACGCCTATATACGTGAGCAGAATGGCACGGGCAGGCAAAATCACGTACCTGGTACGTGATTGCCTTCCCGCGGGCGGGGTGCCAGCGGCGGTCGGCATTTGGCTGGGAGAGTTGAGAGACGAGGGGGAGGCCATCCCCCTCGCGATCACTCCCAGCCAATGAGAAACATCCCCTGCCTCTGTATAGTACACAGAGGCAGAGGATGTGATGTCATCTCTCCTCGGCTCGGGAGTTCCGTTCCAGCGCCGAGGAGAGAAGACATGTGAGTGAGTGCACAACACTACACAACACAGTAGAACATGCCAGGCACACTAAACACCCCCGATCGCCCCCCGATCCCCCCCCAATCACCCCCCCACCTGTCACAAACTGACACAAAGCAGGTTTTTTTTTTTTTTTTTTTCTGATTACTGCATAGTGTCAGTTTGTGACAGTTAGAAGTGGTAGGGCAGTGAGTATTAGCCCCCTGTAGGTCTAAGATACCCCCCTAACCCCCCCTAATAAAGTTTTAACCCCTTGATCACCCCCCGTCACCAGTGTCGCTAAGCGATCATTTTTCTGATCGCTGTATTAGTGTCGCTGGTGACGCTAGTTAGTGAGGTAAATATTTAGGTTCGCCGTCAGCGTTTTATAGCGTCAGGGACCCCCATATGCTACCTAATAAATGTTTTAACCCCTTGATTGCCCTCTAGTTAACCCTTTCACCACTGATCACCGTATAACTGTTACGGGTGACGCTGGTTAGTTCGTTTATTTTTTATAGTGTCAGGGCACCCACCGTTTACTACCGAATATAGGTTTAGCCCCCTGATCGCCCGGCGGTGATATGCGTCGCCCCAGGCAGCGTCAGGTTAGCGCCAGTACCGCTAACACCCACGCACGCAGCATACGCCTCCCTTAGTGGTATAGTATCTGAACGCATCAATATCTGATCCGATCAGATCTATACTAGCGTCCCCAGCAGTTTAGGGTTCCCAAAAAGGCAGTGTTAGCGGGATCAGCCCAGATACCTGCTAGCACCTGCGTTTTGCCCCTCCGCCCGGCCCAGCCCAGCCCACCCAAGTGCAGTATCGATCGATCACTGTCACTTACAAAACACTAAACGCATAACTGCAGCGTTCGCAGAGTCAGGCCTGATCCCTGCGATCGCTAACAGGTTTTTTTTGTAGCGTTTTGGTGAACTGGCAAGCGCCAGCGGCCTAGTACACCCCGGTCATAGTCAAACCAGCACTGCAGTAACACGTGGTGACGTGACGAGTCCCATAAGTGCAGTTCAAGCTGGTGAGGTGACAAGCACAAGTAGTGTCCCGCTGCCACCAAAAAGACAAACACAGGCCCGTCGTGCCCATAATGCCCTTCCTGCTGCATTCGCCAATCCTAATTGGGAACCCATCGCTTCTGCAGCGCCCGTACTTCCCCCATTCACATCCCCAACCAAATGCAGTCGGCTGCATGAGAGGAATTTTTATGTCCTCCCGAGTACCCCTACCCAACAAACCCCCCCAAAATAGATGTCGTGTCTGCAGCAAGTGCGGATATAGGCGTGACACCCGCTATTATTGTCCCTCCTGTCCTGACAATCCTGGTCTTTGCATTGGTGAATGTTTTGAACGCTACCATTCACTAGTTGAGTATTAGCTTAGGGTACAGCATTCCACAGACTAGGCACACTTTCACAGGGTCTCCCAAGATGCCATCGCATTTTGAGAGACCCGAACCTGGAAACGGTTACAGTTATAAAAGTTACAAGTTTGCAAAAAAAACACAAACAAAAATTTAAAAAAATAGTTGCCGTTTTATTGTTCTCTCTCTCTCTATTCTCTCTCTATTGTTCTGCTCTTTTTTACTGTGTTCTATTCTGCAATGTTTTATTGTTATTATGTTTTATCATGTTTGCTTTTCAGGTATGCAATTTTTTATACTTTACTGTTTACTGTGCTTTATTGTTAACCATTTTTTTGTCTTCAGGTACGCCATTCACGACTTTAAATGGTTATACCAGAATGATGCCTGCAGGTTTAGGTATTATCTTGGTATCATTCTTTTCAGCCAGCGGTCGGCTTTCATGTAAAAGCAATCCTAGCGGCTAATTAGCCTCTAGACTGCTTTTACAAGCAGTGGGAGGGAATGCCCCCCCCACCGTCTTTCGTGTTTTTCTCTGGCTCTCCTGTCTCAACAGGGAACCTGAGAAAGCAGCCGGTGATTCAGCCAGCTGACCATAGAGCTGATCAGAGACCAGAGTGGCTCCAAACATCTCTATGGCCTAAGAAACCGGAAGCTACGAGCATTTTATGACTTAGATTTCGCCGGATGTAAACAGCGCCATTGGGAAATTGGGGAAGCATTTTATCACACCGATCTTGGTGTGGTCAGATGCTTTGAGGGCAGAGGAGAGATCTAGGGTCTAATAGACCCCAATTTTTTCAAAAAAGAGTACCTGTCACTACCTATTGCTATCATAGGGGATATTTACATTCCCTGAGATAACAATAAAAATGATTTAAAAAAAAAATGAAAGGAACAGTTTAAAAATAAGATAAAAAAGCAAAAAAATAATAAAGAAAAAAAAAAAGCACCCCTGTCCCCCCTGCTCTCGCGCTAAGGCGAACGCAAGCGTCGGTCTGGCGTCAAATGTAAACAGCAATTGCACCATGCATGTGAGGTATCACCGCGAAGGTCAGATCGAGGGCAGTATTTTTAGCAGTAGACCTCCTCTGTAAATCTAAAGTGGTAACCTGTAAAGGCTTTTAAAGGCTTTTAAAAAATGTATTAATTTTGTTGCCACTGCACATTTGTGCGCAATTTTAAAGCATGTCATGTTTGGTATCCATGAACTCAGCTTAAGATCATCTTTTTTATTCCATCAAACATTTGGGCAATATAGTGTGTTTTAGTGCATTAAAATTTAAAAAAGTGTGTTTTTTCCACAAAAAATGCGTTTGAAAAATCGCTGCGCAAATACCGTGTGAAAAAAAAAATGAAACACCCACCATTTTAATCTGCAGGGCATTTGCTTTAAAAAAATATATAATGTTTGGGGGTTCAAAGTAATTTTCTTGCAAAAAAAAATAATTTTTTCACGTAATCAAAAAGTGTCAGAAAGGGTTTTGTCTTCAAGTGGTTAGAAGAGTGGGTGATGTGTGACATAAGCTTCTAAATGTTGTGCATAAAATGCCAGGATAGTTCAAAACTCCCCCAAATGACCCCATTTTGGAAAGTAGACACCCCAAGCTATTTGCTGAGAGTCATGTCGAGTCCATGGAATATTTTATATTGTGACACAAGTTGCGGGAAAGAGACAAATTTTTTTTTTTTGCACAAAGTTGTCACTAAATGATATATTGCTCAAACATGCCATGGGGATATGTGAAATTACACCCCAAAATACATTCTGCTGCTTCTCCTGAGTAGGGGGATACCACATGTGTGGGACTTTTTGGGAGCCTAGCCGCGTACAGGGCCCTGAAAACCAAGCACCGCCTTCAGGCTTTCTAAGGGCGTAAATGTTTGATTTCACTCTTCACTGCCTATCACAGTTTCGGAGGCCATGGAATGCCCAGGTGGCACAAACCCCCCCCCCAAATGACCCCATTTTGGAAAGTAGACACCCCAAGCTATTTGCTGAGAGGTATAGTGAGTATTTTGCAGACCTCACTTTTTGTCACAAAGTTTTGAAATTTGAAAAAAGAAAAAAAAAAAAAAATTTTCTGGTCTTTCTTCATTTTCAAAAACAAATGAGAGCTGCAAAATACTCACCTATGCCTCTCAGCAAATAGCTTGGGGTGTCTACTTTCCAAAATTGGGTCATTTGGGGGGGTTTTGTGCCATCTTGGCATTTTATGGCCTTCAAAACTGTGATAGGTAGTGAGGAGTGAAATCAAAAATGTATGCCCTTAGAAATCCTGAAGGCGGTGCTTGGTTTTCAGGGCCCCGTACGCGGCTAGGCTCCCAAAAAGTCCCACACATGTGGTATCCCCGTACTCAGGAGAAGCAGCTGAATGTATTTTGGGGTGCAATTCCACATATGCCCATGGCCTGTGTGAGCAATATATCATTTAGTGACAACTTTTTGTAAATTTTTTTTTTTTTTTTTTTTTTGTCATTATTCAATCACTTGTGACAAAAAAAATAAATATTCAATGGGTTCAACATGCCTCTCAGCAATTTTCTTGGGGTGTCTACTTTCCAAAATGGGGTCATTTGGGGGGGGGTTTGTACTGCCCTGCCATTTTAGCACCTCAAGAAATGACATAGGCAGTCATAAACTAAAAGCTGTGTAAATTCCAGAAAATGTACCCTAGTTTGTAGACGCTATAACTTTTGCGCAAACCAATAAATATACGCTTATTGACATTTTTTTTACCAAAGACATGTGGCCGAATACATTTTGGCCTAAATGTATGACTAAAATTTAGTTTATTGGATTTTTTTTATAACAAAAATTAGAAAATATCATTTTTTTTCAAAATTTTCGGTCTTTTTCCGTTTATAGCGCAAAAAATAAAAACAGCCGAGGTGATCAAATACCATCAAAAGAAAGCTCTATTTGTGGGAAGAAAAGGACGCAAATTTCGTTTGGGTACAGCATTGCATGACCGCGCAATTAGCAGTTAAAGCGACGCAGTGCCGAATTGTAAAAAGTGCTCTGGTCAGGAAGGGGATAAAACCTTCCGCGGCTGAAGTGGTTAAAGGTGCATTGATGCACATTTCACTTTAATTGTTCACATGTATATATACATACTATATGCACATTGCACGTGAATAGTGATGTAAATAATATTTTTAATTTCACAAGTGATTTTGGATATTACCCCTTATGATATATAATCAAGCGCAAATTTTTTTATGTATATTAGGCAAAATACATTGTTTTCTGCCCAAAATAGGATATGATTCACCTCTCTCTGTAAATTCCGTAAACTGAACGTTCAGGCCTTCAGGGCCAAGTGCTCTGCCCGAATCTCTAGAATGTTAATGGGCAAGGTAATTTCTGATCTGGACCACTTCTCTTGGACAGTTGCCTCTTCTAGAACTGCTCCCCAACCTAAAAAAAAAAAAAAAAGAAAAAAAAAGCTGGCATATGTTGTTACCACTTCCCAGATAACTGTAGGAAGGATTTTCTCCTTTGCAGATTTTTTGGTTATTAACCATAAACTGAGGCTCCGGCGCACCTTTGGAGTCAAACACATTGGAAAATCTAAAGCTTGGACCTTCTTGTTCCAAGCCGATAGGATAATGTTTCACAACAGCCTAGAACGAAACTGAGCATAAGGAGCGGCTTCGAATGAAGCCACCATCTTTCCCAATAACCTAATGCAAAGCTGAATAAAAGGATTCTTCTTAGCTTTGATCACCTGAATCAGTTCCTTTATGGCGCTGATCTTTGCCTGGGACAAGAATACCCTTTTCTGGGTGTATCTATGATCAGACCCAAGTATTCTAGCCTCCTTCATGGTTTTAAGGAAGATTTCTCTAGGTTGAGAATCCAACCTAGGTATTCCAGTTAGTTGAATGTGGTGACCATACTTTGGTCTAAGCGGGCTACCGACTGGTCTATCAAGAGCAGATCGTCTAGGTAAACTATAATTGTTATACCTTGGGCCCTTAATCTGGCTAGAGGAGGGGCCAGAAACTTTGTAAACACTCAAGGTGCAGTAGCAAGACCGAAAAGCAGAGCTACAAACTAAAAATGAAGATTTTTTACCTTGAAAAGTAGATATTACTGGTGAGCGGGGAAATAGGCAAATGGAGGTATACATCCTTGATGTCGATTGATGCCAGAAGTTCTCCTCCTTGTAGGATGGAGACAACTGATTGGATTGACTCCATGCGAAAAAAGAATGGATATTCAGGAACCAGTTTAGATCTTTGAGATCCAGAATGGGTTTGACATCTCTATTCGCTTTTGCCACGGTGAAAATCATTTTTCTGATCGCTGTATTAGTGTCGCTGGTGACGCTAGTTAGTGAGGTAAATATTTAGGTTCGCCGTCAGCGTTTTATAGCGTCAGGGACCCCCATATGCTACCTAATAAATGTTTTAACCCCTTGATTGCCCTCTAGTTAACCCTTTCACCACTGATCACCGTATAACTGTTACGGGTGACGCTGGTTAGTTCGTTTATTTTTTATAGTGTCAGGGCACCCACCATTTACTACCGAATATAGGTTTAGCCCCCTGATCGCCCGGCGGTGATATGCGTCGCCCCAGGCAGCGTCAGGTTAGCGCCAGTACCGCTAACACCCACGCACGCAGCATACGCCTCCCTTAGTGGTATAGTATCTGAACGCATCAATATCTGATCCGATCAGATCTATACTAGCGTCCCCAGCAGTTTAGGGTTCCCAAAAAGGCAGTGTTAGCGGGATCAGCCCAGATACCTGCTAGCACCTGCGTTTTGCCCCTCCGCCCGGCCCAGCCCAGCCCACCCAAGTGCAGTATCGATCGATCACTGTCACTTACAAAACACTAAACGCATAACTGCAGCGTTCGCAGAGTCAGGCCTGATCCCTGCGATCGCTAACAGGTTTTTTTTGTAGCGTTTTGGTGAACTGGCAAGCGCCAGCGGCCTAGTACACCCCGGTCATAGTCAAACCAGCACTGCAGTAACACGTGGTGACGTGACGAGTCCCATAAGTGCAGTTCAAGCTGGTGAGGTGACAAGCACAAGTAGTGTCCCGCTGCCACCAAAAAGACAAACACAGGCCCGTCGTGCCCATAATGCCCTTCCTGCTGCATTCGCCAATCCTAATTGGGAACCCATCGCTTCTGCAGCGCCCGTACTTCCCCCATTCACATCCCCAACCAAATGCAGTCGGCTGCATGAGAGGAATTTTTGTGTCCTCCCGAGTACCCCTACCCAACAAACCCCCCCAAAATAGATGTCGTGTCTGCAGCAAGTGCGGATATAGGCGTGACACCCGCTATTATTGTCCCTCCTGTCCTGACAATCCTGGTCTTTGCATTGGTGAATGTTTTGAACGCTACCATTCACTAGTTGAGTATTAGCTTAGGGTACAGCATTCCACAGACTAGGCACACTTTCACAGGGTCTCCCAAGATGCCATCGCATTTTGAGAGACCCGAACCTGGAAACGGTTACAGTTATAAAAGTTACAAGTTTGCAAAAAAAACACAAACAAAAATTTTAAAAAATAGTTGCCGTTTTATTGTTCTCTCTCTCTCTATTCTCTCTCTATTGTTCTGCTCTTTTTTACTGTGTTCTATTCTGCTATGTTTTATTGTTATTATGTTTTATCATGTTTGCTTTTCAGGTATGCAATTTTTTATACTTTACTGTTTACTGTGCTTTATTGTTAACCATTTTTTTGTCTTCAGGTACGCCATTCACGACTTTAAATGGTTATACCAGAATGATGCCTGCAGGTTTAGGTATTATCTTGGTATCATTCTTTTCAGCCAGCGGTCGGCTTTCATGTAAAAGCAATCCTAGCGGCTAATTAGCCTCTAGACTGCTTTTACAAGCAGTGGGAGGGAATGCCCCCCCCACCGTCTTTCGTGTTTTTCTCTGGCTCTCCTGTCTCAACAGGGAACCTGAGAAAGCAGCCGGTGATTCAGCCAGCTGACCATAGAGCTAATCAGAGACCAGAGTGGCTCCAAACATCTCTATGGCCTAAGAAACCGGAAGCTACGAGCATTTTATGACTTAGATTTCGCCGGATGTAAACAGCGCCATTGGGAAATTGGGGAAGCATTTTATCACACCGATCTTGGTGTGGTCAGATGCTTTGAGGGCAGAGGAGAGATCTAGGGTCTAATAGACCCCAATTTTTTCAAAAAAGAGTACCTGTCACTACCTATTGCTATCATAGGGGATATTTACATTCCCTGAGATAACAATAAAAATGATTTAAAAAAAAAAATGAAAGGAACAGTTTAAAAATAAGATAAAAAAGCAAAAAAATAATAAAGAAAAAAAAAAAGCACCCCTGTCCCCCCTGCTCTCGCGCTAAGGCGAACGCAAGCGTCGGTCTGGCGTCAAATGTAAACAGCAATTGCACCATGCATGTGAGGTATCACCGCGAAGGTCAGATCGAGGGCAGTATTTTTAGCAGTAGACCTCCTCTGTAAATCTAAAGTGGTAACCTGTAAAGGCTTTTAAAGGCTTTTAAAAAATGTATTAATTTTGTTGCCACTGCACATTTGTGCGCAATTTTAAAGCATGTCATGTTTGGTATCCATGAACTCAGCTTAAGATCATCTTTTTTATTCCATCAAACATTTGGGCAATATAGTGTGTTTTAGTGCATTAAAATTTAAAAAAGTGTGTTTTTTCCACAAAAAATGCGTTTGAAAAATCGCTGCGCAAATACCGTGTGAAAAAAAAAATGAAACACCCACCATTTTAATCTGTAGGGCATTTGCTTTAAAAAAATATATAATGTTTGGGGGTTCAAAGTAATTTTCTTGCAAAAAAAAATAATTTTTTCACGTAATCAAAAAGTGTCAGAAAGGGTTTTGTCTTCAAGTGGTTAGAAGAGTGGGTGATGTGTGACATAAGCTTCTAAATGTTGTGCATAAAATGCCAGGATAGTTCAAAACTCCCCCAAATGACCCCATTTTGGAAAGTAGACACCCCAAGCTATTTGCTGAGAGTCATGTCGAGTCCATGGAATATTTTATATTGTGACACAAGTTGCGGGAAAGAGACAAATTTTTTTTTTTTGCACAAAGTTGTCACTAAATGATATATTGCTCAAACATGCCATGGGGATATGTGAAATTACACCCCAAAATACATTCTGCTGCTTCTCCTGAGTAGGGGGATACCACATGTGTGGGACTTTTTGGGAGCCTAGCCGCGTACAGGGCCCTGAAAACCAAGCACCGCCTTCAGGCTTTCTAAGGGCGTAAATGTTTGATTTCACTCTTCACTGCCTATCACAGTTTCGGAGGCCATGGAATGCCCAGGTGGCACAAACCCCCCCCCCAAATGACCCCATTTTGGAAAGTAGACACCCCAAGCTATTTGCTGAGAGGTATAGTGAGTATTTTGCAGACCTCACTTTTTGTCACAAAGTTTTGAAATTTGAAAAAAGAAAAAAAAAAAAAAATTTTCTGGTCTTTCTTCATTTTCAAAAACAAATGAGAGCTGCAAAATACTCACCTATGCCTCTCAGCAAATAGCTTGGGATGTCTACTTTCCAAAATTGGGTCATTTGGGGGGGTTTTGTGCCATCTTGGCATTTTATGGCCTTCAAAACTGTGATAGGTAGTGAGGAGTGAAATCAAAAATGTATGCCCTTAGAAATCCTGAAGGCGGTGCTTGGTTTTCAGGGCCCCGTACGCGGCTAGGCTCCCAAAAAGTCCCACACATGTGGTATCCCCGTACTCAGGAGAAGCAGCTGAATGTATTTTGGGGTGCAATTCCACATATGCCCATGGCCTGTGTGAGCAATATATCATTTAGTGACAACTTTTTGTAAATTTTTTTTTTTTTTTTGTCATTATTCAATCACTTGGGACAAAAAAAATAAATATTCAATGGGTTCAACATGCCTCTCAGCAATTTTCTTGGGGTGTCTACTTTCCAAAATGGGGTCATTTGGGGGGGGTTTGTACTGCCCTGCCATTTTAGCACCTCAAGAAATGACATAGGCAGTCATAAACTAAAAGCTGTGTAAATTCCAGAAAATGTACCCTAGTTTGTAGACGCTATAACTTTTGCGCAAACCAATAAATATACGCTTATTGACATTTTTTTTACCAAAGACATGTGGCCGAATACATTTTGGCCTAAATGTATGACTAAAATTTAGTTTATTGGATTTTTTTTATAACAAAAAGTAGAAAATATCATTTTTTTTCAAAATTTTCGGTCTTTTTCCGTTTATAGCGCAAAAAATAAAAAGCGACGCAGTGCCGAATTGTAAAAAGTGCTCTGGTCAGGAAGGGGATAAAACCTTCCGGGGCTGAAGTGGTTAATGGTGCATTGATGCACATTTCACTTTAATTGTTCACATGTATATATACATACTATATGCACATTGCACGTGAATAGTGATGTAAATAATATTTTTAATTTCACAAGTGATTTTGGATATTACCCCTTATGATATATAATCAAGCGCAGCGCAAATTTTTTTATGTATATTAGGCAAAATACATTGTTTTCTGCCCAAAATAGGATATGATTCACCTCTCTCTGTAAATTCCGTAAACTGAACGTTCAGGCCTTCAGGGCCAAGTGCTTTGCCCGAATCTCTAGAATGTTAATGGGCAAGGTAATTTCTGATCTGGACCACTTCTCTTGGACAGTTGCCTCTTCTAGAACTGCTCCCCAACCTAAAAAAAAAAAAAAGAAAAAAAAAGCTGGCATATGTTGTTACCACTTCCCAGATAACTGTAGGAAGGATTTTCTCCTTTGCAGATTTTTTGGTTATTAACCATAAACTGAGGCTCCGGCGCACCTTTGGAGTCAAACACATTGGAAAATCTAAAGCTTGGACCTTCTTGTTCCAAGCCGATAGGATAATGTTTCACAACAGCCTAGAACGAAACTGAGCATAAGGAGCGGCTTCGAATGAAGCCACCATCTTTCCCAATAACCTAATGCAAAGCTGAATAAAAGGATTCTTCTTAGCTTTGATCACCTGAATCAGTTCCTTTATGGCGCTGATCTTTGCCTGGGACAAGAATACCCTTTTCTGGGTGTATCTATGATCAGACCCAAGTATTCTAGCCTCCTTCATGGTTTTAAGGAAGATTTCTCTAGGTTGAGAATCCAACCTAGGTATTCCAGTTAGTTGAATGTGGTGACCATACTTTGGTCTAAGCGGGCTACCGACTGGTCTATCAAGAGCAGATCGTCTAGGTAAACTATAATTGTTATACCTTGGGCCCTTAATCTGGCTAGAGGAGGGGCCAGAAACTTTGTAAACACTCAAGGTGCAGTAGCAAGACCGAAAAGCAGAGCTACAAACTAAAAATGAAGATTTTTTACCTTGAAAAGTAGATATTACTGGTGAGCGGGGAAATAGGCAAATGGAGGTATACATCCTTGATGTCGATTGATGCCAGAAGTTCTCCTCCTTGTAGGATGGAGACAACTGATTGGATTGACTCCATGCGAAAAAAGAATGGATATTCAGGAACCAGTTTAGATCTTTGAGATCCAGAATGGGTTTGACATCTCTATTCGCTTTTGCCACGGTGAAAACGGTTTGAACAAAACCCAAACCTGTCACGAACGTACGTCCCATCCCAGCAGGTGTGCGCCTATATGCATGCGCGAGTCATGGACCGCTCATACGAACGTGCGCATGCGCGTTCGTTAGACGCGCTTTGGCGCCTAATAGCCTTTAAATGATGCTCAATGGCGCTGCCCCTTGCGGTTTGATCTGCTTCCGTTCCCTGTGTTCCTGATTGTACCAGTACTCTGTTCCTGTGTTTTGACCCGGCTTCCTCACCCTGCTTATGTCTCCAATCCTGACCTTGGCTAGTTTGACCCGGCTCTGCTACCTGTGATTGCCTGTTGCCAAGACCCAGCCTGGACTCTGACTATTCTCTGCCTGCCGTTTCTGCTGTATTCCCTGATGTGTATGACCCGGCTCGTCTGACTCCGCTTATGTCTGCTGACCTGCATCCGCTGCTCTGCAAACCTGCAGCTGCTAACCTGCATCCGCTGCTCTGCAAACCTGCATCTGCTGCTCTGCAAACCTGCATCTGCTAACCTGCATCAGCTGCTCTGCAAACCTGCATCTGCTGACCTGCATCCGCTGCTCTGCAAACCTGCATCCGCTGACCTGCATCCGCTGCTCTGCAATCTGCACCTGCTGACCTGCATCCACTCCGCTGCTAACCTGCATTTGCTGAGCTGCAACCACCACTCCAGCCTCCATGCAAGGAGACCACTTCAAGCAGTAAGGACTCAGGCACCTTTACCTCACTGTGCTCTTACCGCCACTGTTCCCACTCCAGTGGTCTTCGAGCCAGGGTGGTACGGGAAGTCTCCCTCCACACGTCAGGCTCACATCCAAGGTACGTTACACAACCCCTGCTCTTTCATGGGGACCACCATGATCACTTTTTTGCCAAAAAATGGTCCAATGCTTGAAAGACTTATTTTTCTCTGGATCCTTAGGAATGTTTGATCTGAGAAAACGAGGAGACGGGAACTCTTGGAACTCCAGTTTGTACCCTGGAACTATTGAGGAAGTCCCCCATCTGTCTCGACACACTTTCTGCCAGACCCTTGAGAACTGCAGAAGTATTCCCCCTACTTGAGCGAGCAAGGGTGCGTCCTTATAAAGGGGGCTTTAGTATTTTGTAGGTTTCCTCCCCCAAGACTTCTTTTGTCCCTGGGGTTGACCCTGAGGATTACCTCTTGAACTTGACGGCGGAGGCCGTCGTGACTGCCTGGAGGCTGATGCTCCTGGCACTATAGAAGGAGCTTGTTAAAATGAAATACGTTTACTCCTTTTCTAAAATGGCAAAGGGGTACTTTTTCCACTAGAAATTCTTTGGATGTACTACCCAAATCATCCCCAAACAGCCGTTTCACTGCAAAAAGGAAGACTAGTCAGGAGCTTCTTGCGCTTAGTGAAAGGCGCGAGGTCTGAAGGATAGAATCTCTCATAGTGACTATTGCAATCATAAAGCTGCTAGTATCTTTCCAGATCCTGGGCCTGCTGAACAGGATAACCTTGAGCACCTGTTTAACTGGTCTCTCAAGGATTGACCACTTACTGTCAGCGCAGGCTAAAACACTCAACCTGCCAGAGAAAAAAGTGTTTTTTAATAGGAATTTCAAAAGCTTTTCCAGCAATGAATGGACAGGAAAGGCATGCACAGTTTGAGGAGGCTTTAGCGAACCCAAACACTCAGTTAAGGGTAGCATGTGGAGCGGACCATTCAGTAAGAAATTGCACCATCAATCTTACAGATTGTGAAGCTGATCCCCCCGCATTTGACCCCTCAGAAGAGGAGTCATCAGCCTTACCACGGTCCCCTGAGGGAATTCATCTTCTCCCGCCCTCAGTTCTTCAGTTTGAGGGTCCTGGGTAATGGAAGGGAACCTGTCGCATTTTGTCCCACACTGGGATGCGATTAAAGCCGCTAACCTTTTTTCCAATCTTATCATGGCTGAGGAAAAAGACCTCTTTAGTAATATAGACAGGGGCTGCAGTGTTGAAAACAGTTGCATACATTTCATGGCCCCGATGCTCACTCTGACCAGCCACCCCCTCTCAGGGGAGGATGCCATTGTATAGATGAGTATGCTTTCCAGAGCTTGAGGGAGACCCTTTAGCCCTTTTTTGGGGGGTGTACTACCAGAAGAAATCGCATCCACTGCTTGAGCAATAGTCCAGCAACTGCCGCTGCTATTAACGCTCAGCCTGATGCTTTCAGTAAATGTGCTAAGGGAATGCCTGTGTCACCAACCTCTTATATGCCCCTTTTTGCTCTTGTGTCCCTCCGACATCTAATGTCAGCAAAAATGGAGCTATTAAATAAACTCCCGCGCTGGACGTTGCTGCACGCCAATGCCGCACTAAGCCCCGCCCCTTTCGTCACACCGCAACCCCCTCTCTTTTCAAAAGAGTGTTTTCCTGCACGAATGCAGGCCTCCGATCCGACGCGATCGGCGTGTGTGTGGGGAGGGGATGGCGAGAAGGAGATCTGTAACAAGCCGCCATGCAGGGGTGGTGAAAAAAATGGAGTGGCATCGCTGATCGTTTTGGCTTCCCCCTATCCAGGGAGCGGGGGAGAGCTTTGTCCAGGTGGGGGGTTTTTAGTGGAAGAAGCCTGCTGCTTCTGCTGACACAGCGTGATCTTTGAGGAAAGCATGACAAGGTATGTGCTCTATACAGC
This sequence comes from Lithobates clamitans, assembly GCA_037952925.1. Classification (NCBI taxonomy): domain Eukaryota; kingdom Metazoa; phylum Chordata; class Amphibia; order Anura; family Ranidae; genus Lithobates; species Lithobates clamitans. The sequence goes on from JBBGZY010000438.1 coordinate 23,061,835, forward strand.
CCCCAGTGGTGACTCTTAGGCATGACAACATTTACTTTTTTTTAAAGGAGACATTTCATAAGAAAATTTAAAAATTCTTTAGAAACCTCAACTTACCTTTCCCGCCGCAGGGATCCTGTGGTAAAACCAACAGACCCAATCTTCTCCTCTAACGGTGGGCTCCGTTACAAACCCTTCAGGAATCCCACACTCCTGGACCCGTAAAGCACCCCGCCAGTAAAAACTTTATGGCTAAAAATACCAAAGCACTGGATCCCGGGGTCCAGCGCTCTAAAAAGAGAAGCGTTACGGGCTAAACCTCATTTTTTCCACCACGAGGCCCGGGTACCATTCAATTCAACCTGAAAAGACACTTTGAATGGATCCAGCTGCATAGCTAGCCCCAGCAAGGATTGCTTCAGTGGAGCTCAGCACAGCACATCTTTACTCGTGACCAACACCTTAGACACTGGCGAAAAAACTGAGGTACTCCCAGTAGTGGGAGGGGTTATATAGGGAGGCAACTTCCTGTTTAGGGTGTGCCAGTGTTCATCACCTAAAGGTGGCCTATAACCCACATAGTAAATACTATGGCTCTGTGTCCCGTGATGTACAATTAAGAAATTCTCTCAGACGCTTAAAAGCAGCCCACACTTATCCATGGCAATGCTTCAGTGTTTCTCTTTCTGGATTTCTCTGTAGAACTGCAATGAAAGAGTTTTTTTGGTTTTTGTTTTATCTGCACTTCTGCATTGACTGTTCCAGTTTACCTTCAGTTTGTAGGACATTGACACTGCCCAGACTATAGGGCCCTGGTGTGAAACTCCTGTTAACAGTGATATAATCCTGTTTATGACCCCTGTCTCACTGAGCATGGAACTCCCTGTTGTCACATCTACCCTAATGCAGGTGGTGGCAGACACTTTAGTTGGCTACTGTGTGCTTCACCTATAGCAGCCCCCTTTCCCTTAGGACAAGCAGGCCTACCAGTACTTGGTTGCCCCCAGGACTTATACACAATGCTATAGTGCCCGGCCACCACAGCAGGGCAGATGCGAATTGAGCAAACCAAAGAGATACTTGCAGTTAGCAGACAGATGGCATGGTTTTCTGACAGTCCAGGTAAAAAGGCAGGTTGAGTTCAAGGAATAGTCCAATAATCCAGTCCAAAGTCATACACGGAAATCCAAACTAGCAAAGCAGGGCAGACAGACAGGGAGCTTGATCAAGAACAACACAGGTATCACTTACTATCACAAGCAAGGGACTGAGTGTTTGGCTTGCTTATAACAGGTGAGTGACCACATCAATCACCTTGCAGGTGGACACCGATAGGGAGAATGCAATAGCCAAAACTCGGATGCTGGAATGAGGAGCAGGAGCACTTAAGTGATCCTGACATTACCTTCCCTCTGAGGAGGGGCCCCCGTCTCCTTAGAGACAAGCTGGACATCCAGCTCAGGACCATCAGGCTGAGCAAAGGTCAATGGATCCACAAGGTCAGGCTGGTTAGCAGGTGACGTGTCACAGGAGTTAAGCCGAATAGCTGAACCACAAGCAAAGTGCAGAGACCCCTGAAAAAAAGGTTGAAAGCTCCACCTGAACGAATGAGGTAGTGTATCCAAAGGATGGATTGAACCTCTTAGACAGGTTTGAATAGGTGTAGTAGAAGTAGGGTAAGGCCAGGTTACAGAAAGTCCTGAATAAAAGCAGGACGCTTATTGGGCATGGGCTGGACTGGCATAACTGGTGTAGTGACTGTCTGAATCGCATCGCCAGTCGTAGCGACTGTCTGAATCGCATCACCAGGTGTAGCTACTACCTGAATCGCTTTGCCAGGTGTAGAGACTACCTAAATTACATTGCCACGTGTAGTGACTGTGGAACTTGCGGACAAGTGTGCCTGGCTGTGCGTCCAAGGGAGTTTAGCGACAGGCAAAGGTAGGGATAATCCAGATGGCTTGACTTCTGAGGACTTAGAGGAAGTTTCCAAACAGGGCTCAAGGCTGCGAGACAAAAGATAAGTTTGGCTTCTAGGAGGAGAGGATTCAGGCTGTGGCAATTGGCTGGAGAAGTGGCCTGTAGAGAATTCAATAGACTTGCCAGCGTCTTTTGCTATAACAGAGTCATATAAAAGCACATGGCCATGCAAACTGGAGTCACACTTGGAAAAATTGTCATGATCAGGACCCGAATAGGACTGTAATAAAGGCACATGACTGGTACTGGCCACAAAAGAGTTATAAATGAGCAACTGGTCAGCAGTTTGAATGCAGTTGTGGATGCAGGTCTGGGACCAGGACCCAATCTCCTCTGCAGCCCAGTCTATGTGAGGGTTGTGAAGTTTAAACAAGGGTTACCCTAAGATAAGGGGATAAGCAGGAGATGAGATCAAGTAGAAGCTGATTGTCTCCCTATGAAATTCCCCAATGGTTAGGGTAATAGGTACAGTGCACAAGGTTACCAGGCCCATGAACAATGGAGAGTTATCGACAGCTAAGACTGAGAAGGGTCTTTGCACCTTAGTCACAGGAATCTGTAGACAGTGTGCTAGGTCCCTATCAATGAAATTGCTAGCAGCACCAGAATCTATGAAATCTGAGAGGTGATGAGAAAACTTGGCAGAACAAAGTTGTGCAGGAACAAATTGTTTATCTCTGAGGGAAACTGATACAGTATAGTCTATAGAAGCAGACCCCACCCACACCAGACCCTTGGCGTTTCTCGGCTTATTAGGACAGCTAGCGACAAAGTGGCCGTAGTTGCCACAGTATAAGCAGAGTCTTTGAGATCTCCTTCTAGCTAGCCTTTTCCCCAGAGGATAAATGGGTAGCCCCAATTTTCATAGGCTCATCCTCCTGGGGAGGTTATGAGGGCTCAGGAAATGAAGAAAAGGTGGGCAGCATACCAAGGGGCAAAGAAACAAACTTCTCTACGCCTTTCCAGTAAACGCCTGTCTATACGGATGGCTACTTCATTGCTTCATTCAATGATTTTGGTTTAGGGTAGTGTACTAAGGAATCTTTGATGGAGTCTGATAAGCATAATTTAAACTGGCTTTTTAGAGCTGGGTCATTCCACCCTAAGTCAGGTGCCCAGCCGTGGAAATCAGAACAGTATTGTTCAGCGGTTCATTTATCCTGACATAATATCCTAAGGTTAACTTCAGATGAATGGGCACGGTCAGGATCATAATACAGTAAACCTAAGGCCTTGAAAAAAGCTTCAACTGACCCTCTGGCTGGGTCATCTGCAGGAGACTAAAAGCCCAAGACTGGGCATCCCCCTGCATCCATGTAATAATAAAGTTAACCCGCTGTGCTTCAGAACCAGAGGAGGATGGCTTAAAGAGGAAGTAAACCCTGATGGGTTTTACTTCCTCTTTTGCTCCCTGCAAAGCCTGCAAGTTAAAAGAATAATGGGCTAGTATGCTTCGCATACTAGCCCATTATGTGACACCTGTAAACGAATCCATCGCTGTCCCCTGTGCAGGCTGTGTCCATCTTCGCCCCTCTTCCTTCCGGGGGCCGCAAACTCCAGCTCGGTGACTGGCCGGAGCCGCGTGACGTCACTCCCGCACATGCGCGCAGGATCCATCAGTAACGGCACACGCTGGGGGAAGAAACGGAAGTGTACATTAGCGGCACACTACAGCTAAAATATCTCCTAAACGGCGCCCGTTTAGGAGATATTTCCACTACCTATAGTTAAGCCTTATTCTAGGCTTACCTATAGGTAAGTCACTAGGGAGGGTTTACAACCACTTTAGGCTTAAAGTATAGCATACAACTATTTTTAAAGTTGGAAAACACATGGGGGGCACCAGAAAAACTATCAGGTGGGTTAACTTTGGGCTCTGGCTCATGCGTTACTTCTGGAGGTACGTTTACATGCACAGACAGTTCCTGGACTTGGTGTGTCAGTTTACAAATTTCCTCAGCAAATAAGCGAACCTGTGTAGAGTCCATCTTGACAGAATTTTTTTGTTAAAGGCTTGTGATAATGTCACGTCTACCAACGCAGGTGGTCAGACACTATAGCTGGCTACTGTGTGCTTCACCTATAGCAGCCCCCTTTCCCTTAAGATAAGCAGGCCTACCGGTACTTGGTTGCCCCCCAGGACTTATACACAATACTATAGTGCCTGGCCACCACACCAGGGCAGATGCGAACTGAGCAAAGCAAAGAGATACTTGCAGTTAGCAGACAGATAGCGTGGCTTTATGACAGTCCAGGTAAAAAGGCAGGCTGAGTTCAAGGAATAGTCCAATAACACAGTCCAAAGTCGTACACAGGGAAATCCAAACTAGCAAAGCAGGGCAGACAGACAGGGAGCTTGATCAGGAACAACACAGGTATCACTCACAAGCAAGGGACTGGCTTGCTTATACTGTAACAGGTGACTGATCACATCAATCACCTTGCAGGTGGGCACAGACAAGGAGAATGCAATAGCCAAAACCCGGATGCTGGAATAAGGAGCAGGATCACTTAAGTGATCCTGACACCTGTCTGTGTCTGGAGGGTAAGCAGGTGCATCAAGGTCTAATGCTCCTATATGTATAAACTGCAATGCCTCCTATTTGGCGGTGTCTGGCACCTTATCCAGTTGTTCTTCTTATCGGGGGTTTTGGCCTAACTCACCTTTCCTTGATTATGGTGTATCCTTGCATACCTGCTATTCTAACCCCGAAGCAGTGGAGGACTTGTTCCTGGAGTTGGAGTGATCAAAGAAGAGGAGAACGATTGGTTCAGTTTTGGGTTTTAAACTGACTACCCAGTTCTGTTGGGGTGTTCTGTTGGTCAGTAGGATGTTTACCATGTTAAACATGTTTAATTTCTCTTTTTCCTTTCCCCTTTTTTTTGGCAACCTATTGTGCCCTGCCTTAACTGGTGTTCTGATGTTGGTGTCCTATGGTGTCCACACTTCCACAGCACTACTTGAGTTTGAGTTTGATGTATGGCGTTTCCACCTTTGTTGGTTTTTGGCATACTACTTGCTCCAGGCTCCCCCTCTTTATATTTTGAAGCAAAAGTCTTGCTCCTTAGCTCACATTGTATATATTTTCTAAAGTATGAGAGAAGGGGGGAGAAGGGAGTTGGGACTTTATATGAGGCAATGAGTGGGTAGGTTCATCTGCCTTCATCCCTGGTAATGTATTAAAAGGAGAAAAGTTTGTGGGACTTTATATGAAGCATAACTGCAAGGTAAGTATGCAAAGACATGTTTAATGATTCCTTGTCCATATAAAGAGATTCATAGTAAATAATGTAACATTGGTAACAATACATATCAACTTAATATTTTATATTTCATATATATATATATATGCACATATCTGAACATGATCCACAATTATAGTCATACATATTGATATAAAGTACATTGTTTAGAGGTAGACATAAATGATCTTAAAATTAATAAAGATAAAGGATTTTTGATGAAATGCATAGTCCTGGAGAATCTCAAGCACATGATTGCAAGGTGTAGCATATAGCGTCCCTACGCATTTCGTGGAGTTTATCCACTCATCAGAAGAAGTTCAAAGTTTAAAAAAATCTATAAAGGATAAATTAATGCAAAAGGATCAAATAGCTGGCACGAGGGGGCAGAAGGAAGAGGGGGGACATAAATTCCCCAATCACTCTTACCTACAGGTAAACTGAATCTTCAAAAAGTAATATTGACAGCTGAGGGTGCCATGGAAACAACCCTACCTGGGAGCTGAGGGAAAAGTCTCCACGGCCACATGGTGGAACAGTCAGCAGGAAATGAAACATGTATGGGACTGTAATCCCCAAAAGCAATTGTGTAGTATATACTGAGCGATGATTCCAGAAGACTTCTGTGGAAAGATAAAAATGTGTAATTATGTGTATGATGGGGGGGCGTGGCCTGACCCAGCATGTAGTGGGACGTGTATTCCCTGAGCTCCGTCCATTACTCCTGCTATAATTAATCCTGGACTGCTTATACTGCTCCAATTGCTGGATTACCCTCCCTGGGACATCTATAACACCCAGAACCAACTTCTGGAGCGACCGGATAAATGGCGGCCCGAGCGGAGCGGCCATCCCCCACACGGCGGCCGGATTCAGTCCGCGGCTTCAGCCTAATCCTGGAGGTCCGCGGCCATCTTGGTCCTCCCTTGCCCCAGACCTATTCTGAGATAGATGTACCCTGCTGCTGCTCAGATACTGGGAAGCCTCCTAGGAGTTCTGGAACGCACTTAAACTCATACATATAGACTTCCCTGCTCCCCCAGTACCCCAGAAGGAGTGGCGGCCGTATTTAGGCCAGGCCGTGGTCTAGGCCTGCATGTAGAGGCCGGCAGCCATCTTGGCACACCTGCACATCCAGCCTGTGCTGCATCTTCAGCTTGCTGCCTTTTCGATCTCCAGTGAACAACTTCTTTTGAGGTCCTTCCCCACTCCCCACTGCAGCCCCAGATTACCAGCACCCCAAACGGAGCAACAATATACCAAGCACTCGTCACATAAGAGCAGCCTTTACCCCTTGGCATATTGGAGGCCTTGAGACCCTAGCCACCATTATCTCCTGTCCCACAGGCAGCTAATTTCGCCAACAGAAGATTGGGGACTTGTTGGGTGATACCCCAGGCCCTAACAGCATGTCACCAACCAAAGCACAGAAGGCAGCGGCGGCAAAAATTGATCAATACCGCCAACAAGACAAAGAGGACATGGAGGAAGATAGGAAGAGGTAGCCTCTGAGAAAGCTGGGGGGGGGAGAATGACACTGACAAACTCCTTGAAGCAATCACCTTTTGCAGAACTTCCCTTACAGCACAAATTGAGGAAGTCAAGATGGATATTTCCCTTATTAGGCAAGACTTTCAAAAGCTCAGAGACAGAGTGAAGGAAGCTGAGACCAGATTGAGCATGGTGGAGGATGCCATTCCACCCTTACAAACATCCTCAGATCGCGTACATCCTCAGAACTCCTTACAAAACAGGATGATATGGAGAAAAGGCTGAGAAGATGTAACATACGCTTGATCGGCCTGCCAGAGGGGACCGAGGGCAAGGACACTACCACGTTCTTGGAACAACTTTTGATCAACGCTTATAGGAGAGAAGCCTTCTCCTCTATGTTTGCGGTGGAGCGGGCTCATCGCATGCCAGCAAGACCCCCCCGCAGGGAGCTCCTCCTCGCACATTCATAGCTAAACTCCTCAACTACAAAGATCGAGATACAGCTCTGAGGATGGTGACGGAGAAGGGCAATATCCCAGTAGGGAATGTTAAAGTAGCTATTTTCCCAGATTTCTCGGCGGAGGTACAGCGCCATCGGCAGAGCTTTACGGAGGCAAAGCGTAGGCTAAGGAACTTACAATACAAATATTCTATGCTCTTTCTTGCCCGCCTCAGAATAGAACATGACGGTCGTGCAGTCTTCTTTGAGGATCCTGAGGAAGTGATTACCTGGCTGGAAAGTCGTGCTATCCCTGAAAGAGCTGATTGATCAAGTCCCAGACATAGTCGCATAGCTACACTCGTTCCTGAGTTTGCATGGAACCCCTTTTTTTTCTTTTCTCTCCCCCTTCAAAAATTTTTTTTTCCTTTTTGGAAACCATGCACCTTCTGATGTGAACAGTTTATTACTACACACAGCAACTGTGAATGTGACATAGAATCGTTCCCGAACCAGCGCAAGTACAAAGTACAAATCCTCGATATCCACAGTATAAGAGTCCACTTACTCTCCGGGGCTCTGGAGAGGCAGAAGTCCTACCGACAACATGCATCGTGCAGCGAGACTTTACCCCACACAATACTGGGAAGCAGTACCATGATTACTGGAATTTTTTTTTCTGGAACTTATTCGCTGCAGTTAACTGGAAGTAAGGGGATTGGAAGATCATACCATACCTTGTACAAATGATATGGATGATACCTCTCATTCTACTCAGTCCCCGGGGACTTAACCAGATGTTTGCATTCTACCTATAACCAGGAGGATGGAATGTTTCCCAGTTAGGCACAAGTTAAGGGAATATGCCCGCACCAGTTTGGGACAGTGCAGGGCAGGGAGGGGGGTGGGAGTTCATTTGTTTATAGTTTGGTTAAACTTGATTGTGCATACTAATCATAGAAAACAGGTAACATCTCGAATGCTATGTCCATGTGAATGTTCATATATGTCGTGCGATACAAGATTGATGCAGCTAGATTTTCATACTAGGAACATGTGTGCCTTACATAGTGAGAGAAAATTGCTTAACATAACTGTTTTATTAGATATTAAGGGCTTTTTGTTTATGGCATCTCTGAAGTTTCTCACATGGAATGTGAGGGGCATGCGCGAGAAATTTAAGCGCGCAGCAGTCTTCACATTCCTCAAGAAGCAACATGCTGATATAATAGCATTGGTGGAGACGCATGTTGAGGGGAGTGTCCAGATGGCACTTCGCCGGCCATGGGTTGGATGGGCGTATCATTCTACCCATACATCCCATTCCAGGGGAGTCTCAGTCTTGATACCCAAATCGATACATTTTGAGTTGTGTGAGTTGTCCACTGACCCACTAGGCCGCTATGTCTTTATCCATGTTAAATTATATGGAGAAATCCTACTTATAATGGCTTTTTATATACCACCCCCATTTAACATCTCCATAATTAAAGAGGGACTATCGTTCATGGCCCGTTGCAGTTTGGTTAGGCGACTTCAATACCACACTAAATCCGACTCTAGACATTCTTCAACTTACTTCGCCTACCCGTAATACTACCAATGAGACTAGGTTCTCTAAGCTCATCTCCACCTTCCACTTAATAGACACATGGCGCCACAAGTTCCCGAAGGCCAAATCATACTCGTGCTTCTCGTCTTCTCATGGTTCCATGTCCCGTATAGATTTTATACTCATCACCCACAGATTGACACCAAGACTATCAGAGGCTGTATTTTGCCCTAGAATACTTTCGGACCATTGTCCCTACTGGATTACATTAAGTATCCCTATAGCAAAACCACCACGGTCTTGGCGTTTGAACCCATTTTGGCTCTCTCTTCTGCCTGAGGATGATGAGCTTATGGATAAATGGAGAATGTACTTTGTGGAGAATGACAAATCAGCATCGCCATCCGCAGTATGGGATTCCTTTAAGCTATTCGCTCGCTCCACATTAATTACTGCTATCAATAAAATTAAGACAAACTCTTCCAGTGCCCTCGGAAAGGTGCTGGAGGATCTATCCTCTGCTGAAAGAGACTTTGCCACCACCCCGTCCCCCACAAAAGCAGACCTGCTTAAACTACAAACTAGAGTAGTTAACCAGCTACTATACCAGAAAGCTAGACAAAAAATATTTTTTTCCAAACAGAAAATGTTTGAACATGGGGAAAAAGCAGGTAAGTTACTGGCATACTTGGTACACAGCGAAGATAGGCCCCCGGTGGTTATCACATTACATGGCCCGGGAGGACAACAAATAACAGACCCACCTAGAGTAACTTCTATGTTCAGAGATTTCTTTGCTGACTTATACAAAACGACAGCTCCCACTGAGACACAATTCATGTCTCTCTTTCTTGAGAAGGTGATTTTCCCACAGCTGACAGAAGAACAGATAGAACTACTAGAGGCACCCCTCACCACAGACGAAATTACAACTGCTATGGCCAGTTTTGCTAGGTCTAAATCCCCATGTTCAGACGGACTCCCAATTGAGTTCTATTCCCAATTCAGCGAAATACTAACCCCTAAACTACTAATGTTATACAATCATCTCTTTGAAACTGGGACTTTACCCCCATCTATGACAGAGGCAACAATAGTCCTCATCCCCAAGCCAGGAAAGGACCCGGGATACCCAGAATCCTATCGTCCAATATCCCTTTTACAGGTCGATATTAAAATATTAGCCAAAGTACTCTCCATTAGGCTTAATCAAGTAATTTTATCACTAATACATGCAGATCAGGCTGGTTTCATGCCTGGTCGCAACACCTCGTTTAACCTCCGGAAACTATATATTAATATACAGGCTACACACGAGGAGGTTGGTTTACGAGTTGTGGTGACTTTAGACACAGCAAAAGCCTTCGACTCGGTGGAATGGACGTATCTCTGGAGATGCCTGGAAGGTTATGGCTTTGGCCCGAAATTTATTAAATGGGTTCAATTATTATACCAGGCACCTAGGGCCAGAGTGGTGTCTAATGGGTGGTCGTCTCAGATGTTTGACCTCAGTAGAGGCACAAGACAGGGCTGCCCCTTATCCCCATTGTTATATGCCCTGGCGGCAGAACCCCTGGCGATATCCATCCGAGCGAGCCCAGAGATTAAAGGACTTAGACCGGGCTCTTTAATTGAAAAAAATAGCATGTATGCAGATGACACGCTATTATATTTAGCAGATTCGGGCCCATCATTATGTACTGCACTCCACACGATCGAACAATTCGAATATTTTCAGGACTGAAAATCAATTGGGACAAGTCCCAAATTTTATCAATTGATAGCTTCCCATACCCAGAATCCAAAGCCAGGCTTCCGCTTAAGAGAGTTGATGTTATTAAATATTTAGGGATGCATATATCTAGATCCCCTGCGGACTATGTATCCCTCAATATAGATCCTCTCATTTCCACGGTTAAAAATAAAGTATGGGTTTGGTCCAAACTACCACTGGGAATCTGGGGTCGCATAAATTTAATCAAAATGATCTTACTCCCTAAAATACTGTATGTTCTCTGGCATACCTCAGTTTACTTACCCTTGAAACATTTCAAATTTTTAGAGTCCCTCCTTAAGCCATTTGTGTGGGGTACCAACAGACACAAACTAGCATGGCAAACCCTTAGGAATCCAACTGACCTTGGTGGCACAGCTCTCCCCGACTTTAACCTATATTACATTGCAGCACAACTGTCACAGCTGTTCCATTTAGATAAAACGGACAGCGAGCTCCTATGTCCAAAGTGGGCAAAACACACCAAGGACTCGATATATGCGATAGCATCGGGCTCGGGGGGGATGGAGCTAGGAGATAATAGACATACCATAATATAGCACTGAAACATAAAAAAAAAGAAAAATACTGCGCTACCACTAAATCAATAAACCCCCCAAAAAAGCAGCAGTTAAACAGTGAGATGTGCACCAAAAATATCAGAAATAAAGGAAAAAAACGCGCTGAATGACATAAGAAATATTAGTGAAATGATCATGCAATCATGTCCCAAGAACTCCTCTTGGGAAATTCATATAAATATAACCCTAATAATAAATAATATTGTCCATACACATAAATGTGAGTCAAACAGTATAGTTACATAGTTACATAGTAGGTGAGGTTGAAAAAAGACACAAGTCCATCAAGTCCAACCTATGTGTGTGATAATGTGTCAGTATTACATTACATATCCCTGTATATTGCGGTCATTCAGGTGATTATCTAATAGTTTCTTGAAGCTATCAATGCTCCCCGCTGAGACCACCGCCTGTGGAAGGGAATTCCACATCCTTACCGTTCTTACAGTAAAGAACCCTCTACGTAGTTTAAGGTTAAACCTCTTTTCTTCTAATTGTAATGAGTGGCCACGAGTCTTATTAAACTCTCTTCTGCGAAAAAGTTTTATCCCTATTGTGGGGTCACCAGTACAGTATTTGTAAATTGAAATCATATCCCCTCTCAAGCGTCTCTTCTCCAGAGAGAATAAGTTCAGTGCTTGCAACCTTTCCTCATAACTAAGATCCTCCAGACCCTTTATTAGCTTTGTTGCCCTTCTTTGTACTCGCTCCATTTCCAGTACGTCCCTCCTGAGGACTGGTGCCCAGAACTGGACAGCATACTCCAGGTGCGGCCGGACCAGAGTCTTGTAGAGCGGGAGAATTATCGGTTTATCTCTGCAGTTGATCCCCCTTTTAATGCATGCCAATATTCTGTTTGCTTTATTAGCAGCAGCTTGGCATTGCATGCCATTGCTGAGCCTATCATCCACTAGGACCCCCAGGTCCTTTTCCATCCTAGATTCCCCCAGAGGTTCTCCCCCCAGTGTATAGATTGCATTCATATTTTTGCCACCCAAATGCATTATTTTACATTTTTCTACATTGAACCTCATTTGCCATGTAGTCGCCCACCCCATTAATTTGTTCAGGTCTTTTTGCAAGATTTCCACATCCTGCAGAGAAGTTATTGCCCTGCTTAGCTTAGTATCGTCTGCAAATACAGAGATTGAACTCTTTATCCCATCCTCCAGGTCGTTTATGAACAAATTAAATAGGATTGGTCCCAGCACAGAACCCTGGGGAACCCCACTACCCACCCCTGACCATTCTGAGTACTCCCCATTTATCACCACCCTCTGAACACGCCCTTGTAGCCAGTTTTCAATCCATGTACTCACCCTATGGTCCATGCCAACGCACCTTATTTTGTATAGTAAACGTTTATGGGGAACTGTGTCAAATGCTTTTGCAAAATCCAGATACACCACGTCTACGGGCCTTCCTTTATCTAGATGGCAACTCACCTCCTCATAGAAGGTTAATAGATTGGTTTGGCAAGAACGATTCTTCATGAATCCATGCTGATTACTGCTAATGAAATCATTCTTATTACTAAAATCTTGTATATAGTCCCTTATCAACCCCTCCAAGAGTTTACATACTATTGATGTTAGGCTAACTGGTCTGTAATTCCCAGGGATGTTTTTTGGGCCCTTTTTAAATATTGGTGCTACATTGGCTTTTCTCCAATCAGCTGGTACCATTCCAGTCAATAGACTGTCTGTAAATATTAGGAACAACGGTCTGGCAATCACCTGACTGAGTTCCCTAAGTACCCTCGGATGCAAGCCATCTGGTCCCGGTGATTTATTAATGTTAAGTTTCTCAAGTCTAATTTTAATTCCGTCCTCTGTTAACCATGGAGGTGCTTCCTGTGATGTGTCATGAGGATAAACACTGCAGTTTTGGTTACTGAAGCCCCCCGATTCACTTGTGAAGACTGAGGAGAAGAATAAATTCAATACCTTTGCCATCTTCCCATCCTTTGTAACCAGATGTCCTTCCTCATTCTTTATGGGGCCAATATGGTCTGTCCTCCCTTTTTTACTGTTTACATACTTAAAGAATTTCTGGTGTTCTGATGTTGGTGTCCTATGGTGTCCACACTTCCACAGCACTACTTGAGTTTGAGTTTGATGTATGGCGTTTCCACCTTTGTTGGTTTTTGGCATACTACTTGCTCCAGGCTCCCCCTCTTTATATTTTGAAGCAAAAGTCTTGCTCCTTAGCTCACATTGTATATATTTTCTAAAGTATGAGAGAAGGGGGGAGAAGGGAGTTGGGACTTTATATGAGGCAATGAGTGGGTAGGTTCATCTGCCTTCATCCCTGGTAATGTATTAAAAGGAGAAAAGTTTGTGGGACTTTATATGAAGCATAACTGCAAGGTAAGTATGCAAAGACATGTTTAATGATTCCTTGTCCATATAAAGAGATTCATAGTAAATAATGTAACATTGGTAACAATACATATCAACTTAATATTTTATATTTCATATATATATATATATGCACATATCTGAACATGATCCACAATTATAGTCATACATATTGATATAAAGTACATTGTTTAGAGGTAGACATAAATGATCTTAAAATTAATAAAGATAAAGGATTTTTGATGAAATGCATAGTCCTGGAGAATCTCAAGCACATGATTGCAAGGTGTAGCATATAGCGTCCCTACGCATTTCGTGGAGTTTATCCACTCATCAGAAGAAGTTCAAAGTTTAAAAAAATCTATAAAGGATAAATTAATGCAAAAGGATCAAATAGCTGGCACGAGGGGGCAGAAGGAAGAGGGGGGACATAAATTCCCCAATCACTCTTACCTACAGGTAAACTGAATCTTCAAAAAGTAATATTGACAGCTGAGGGTGCCATGGAAACAACCCTACCTGGGAGCTGAGGGAAAAGTCTCCACGGCCACATGGTGGAACAGTCAGCAGGAAATGAAACATGTATGGGACTGTAATCCCCAAAAGCAATTGTGTAGTATATACTGAGCGATGATTCCAGAAGACTTCTGTGGAAAGATAAAAATGTGTAATTATGTGTATGATGGGGGGGCGTGGCCTGACCCAGCATGTAGTGGGACGTGTATTCCCTGAGCTCCGTCCATTACTCCTGCTATAATTAATCCTGGACTGCTTATACTGCTCCAATTGCTGGATTACCCTCCCTGGGACATCTATAACACCCAGAACCAACTTCTGGAGCGACCGGATAAATGGCGGCCCGAGCGGAGCGGCCATCCCCCACACGGCGGCCGGATTCAGTCCGCGGCTTCAGCCTAATCCTGGAGGTCCGCGGCCATCTTGGTCCTCCCTTGCCCCAGACCTATTCTGAGATAGATGTACCCTGCTGCTGCTCAGATACTGGGAAGCCTCCTAGGAGTTCTGGAACGCACTTAAACTCATACATATAGACTTCCCTGCTCCCCCAGTACCCCAGAAGGAGTGGCGGCCGTATTTAGGCCAGGCCGTGGTCTAGGCCTGCATGTAGAGGCCGGCAGCCATCTTGGCACACCTGCACATCCAGCCTGTGCTGCATCTTCAGCTTGCTGCCTTTTCGATCTCCAGTGAACAACTTCTTTTGAGGTCCTTCCCCACTCCCCACTGCAGCCCCAGATTACCAGCACCCCAAACGGAGCAACAATATACCAAGCACTCGTCACATAAGAGCAGCCTTTACCCCTGGGCATATTGGAGGCCTTGAGACCCTAGCCACCATTATCTCCTGTCCCACAGGCAGCTAATTTCGCCAACAGAAGATTGGGGACTTGTTGGGTGATACCCCAGGCCCTAACAGCATGTCACCAACCAAAGCACAGAAGGCAGCGGCGGCAAAAATTGATCAATACCGCCAACAAGACAAAGAGGACATGGAGGAAGATAGGAAGAGGTAGCCTCTGAGAAAGCTGGGGGGGGGAGAATGACACTGACAAACTCCTTGAAGCAATCACCTTTTGCAGAACTTCCCTTACAGCACAAATTGAGGAAGTCAAGATGGATATTTCCCTTATTAGGCAAGACTTTCAAAAGCTCAGAGACAGAGTGAAGGAAGCTGAGACCAGATTGAGCATGGTGGAGGATGCCATTCCACCCTTACAAACATCCTCAGATCGCGTACATCCTCAGAACTCCTTACAAAACAGGATGATATGGAGAAAAGGCTGAGAAGATGTAACATACGCTTGATCGGCCTGCCAGAGGGGACCGAGGGCAAGGACACTACCACGTTCTTGGAACAACTTTTGATCAACGCTTATAGGAGAGAAGCCTTCTCCTCTATGTTTGCGGTGGAGCGGGCTCATCGCATGCCAGCAAGACCCCCCCGCAGGGAGCTCCTCCTCGCACATTCATAGCTAAACTCCTCAACTACAAAGATCGAGATACAGCTCTGAGGATGGTGACGGAGAAGGGCAATATCCCAGTAGGGAATGTTAAAGTAGCTATTTTCCCAGATTTCTCGGCGGAGGTACAGCGCCATCGGCAGAGCTTTACGGAGGCAAAGCGTAGGCTAAGGAACTTACAATACAAATATTCTATGCTCTTTCTTGCCCGCCTCAGAATAGAACATGACGGTCGTGCAGTCTTCTTTGAGGATCCTGAGGAAGTGATTACCTGGCTGGAAAGTCGTGCTATCCCTGAAAGAGCTGATTGATCAAGTCCCAGACATAGTCGCATAGCTACACTCGTTCCTGAGTTTGCATGGAACCCCTTTTTTTTCTTTTCTCTCCCCCTTCAAAAATTTTTTTTTCCTTTTTGGAAACCATGCACCTTCTGATGTGAACAGTTTATTACTACACACAGCAACTGTGAATGTGACATAGAATCGTTCCCGAACCAGCGCAAGTACAAAGTACAAATCCTCGATATCCACAGTATAAGAGTCCACTTACTCTCCGGGGCTCTGGAGAGGCAGAAGTCCTACCGACAACATGCATCGTGCAGCGAGACTTTACCCCACACAATACTGGGAAGCAGTACCATGATTACTGGAATTTTTTTTTCTGGAACTTATTCGCTGCAGTTAACTGGAAGTAAGGGGATTGGAAGATCATACCATACCTTGTACAAATGATATGGATGATACCTCTCATTCTACTCAGTCCCCGGGGACTTAACCAGATGTTTGCATTCTACCTATAACCAGGAGGATGGAATGTTTCCCAGTTAGGCACAAGTTAAGGGAATATGCCCGCACCAGTTTGGGACAGTGCAGGGCAGGGAGGGGGGTGGGAGTTCATTTGTTTATAGTTTGGTTAAACTTGATTGTGCATACTAATCATAGAAAACAGGTAACATCTCGAATGCTATGTCCATGTGAATGTTCATATATGTCGTGCGATACAAGATTGATGCAGCTAGATTTTCATACTAGGAACATGTGTGCCTTACATAGTGAGAGAAAATTGCTTAACATAACTGTTTTATTAGATATTAAGGGCTTTTTGTTTATGGCATCTCTGAAGTTTCTCACATGGAATGTGAGGGGCATGCGCGAGAAATTTAAGCGCGCAGCAGTCTTCACATTCCTCAAGAAGCAACATGCTGATATAATAGCATTGGTGGAGACGCATGTTGAGGGGAGTGTCCAGATGGCACTTCGCCGGCCATGGGTTGGATGGGCGTATCATTCTACCCATACATCCCATTCCAGGGGAGTCTCAGTCTTGATACCCAAATCGATACATTTTGAGTTGTGTGAGTTGTCCACTGACCCACTAGGCCGCTATGTCTTTATCCATGTTAAATTATATGGAGAAATCCTACTTATAATGGCTTTTTATATACCACCCCCATTTAACATCTCCATAATTAAAGAGGGACTATCGTTCATGGCCCGTTGCAGTTTGGTTAGGCGACTTCAATACCACACTAAATCCGACTCTAGACATTCTTCAACTTACTTCGCCTACCCGTAATACTACCAATGAGACTAGGTTCTCTAAGCTCATCTCCACCTTCCACTTAATAGACACATGGCGCCACAAGTTCCCGAAGGCCAAATCATACTCGTGCTTCTCGTCTTCTCATGGTTCCATGTCCCGTATAGATTTTATACTCATCACCCACAGATTGACACCAAGACTATCAGAGGCTGTATTTTGCCCTAGAATACTTTCGGACCATTGTCCCTACTGGATTACATTAAGTATCCCTATAGCAAAACCACCACGGTCTTGGCGTTTGAACCCATTTTGGCTCTCTCTTCTGCCTGAGGATGATGAGCTTATGGATAAATGGAGAATGTACTTTGTGGAGAATGACAAATCAGCATCGCCATCCGCAGTATGGGATTCCTTTAAGCTATTCGCTCGCTCCACATTAATTACTGCTATCAATAAAATTAAGACAAACTCTTCCAGTGCCCTCGGAAAGGTGCTGGAGGATCTATCCTCTGCTGAAAGAGACTTTGCCACCACCCCGTCCCCCACAAAAGCAGACCTGCTTAAACTACAAACTAGAGTAGTTAACCAGCTACTATACCAGAAAGCTAGACAAAAAATATTTTTTTCCAAACAGAAAATGTTTGAACATGGGGAAAAAGCAGGTAAGTTACTGGCATACTTGGTACACAGCGAAGATAGGCCCCCGGTGGTTATCACATTACATGGCCCGGGAGGACAACAAATAACAGACCCACCTAGAGTAACTTCTATGTTCAGAGATTTCTTTGCTGACTTATACAAAACGACAGCTCCCACTGAGACACAATTCATGTCTCTCTTTCTTGAGAAGGTGATTTTCCCACAGCTGACAGAAGAACAGATAGAACTACTAGAGGCACCCCTCACCACAGACGAAATTACAACTGCTATGGCCAGTTTTGCTAGGTCTAAATCCCCATGTTCAGACGGACTCCCAATTGAGTTCTATTCCCAATTCAGCGAAATACTAACCCCTAAACTACTAATGTTATACAATCATCTCTTTGAAACTGGGACTTTACCCCCATCTATGACAGAGGCAACAATAGTCCTCATCCCCAAGCCAGGAAAGGACCCGGGATACCCAGAATCCTATCGTCCAATATCCCTTTTACAGGTCGATATTAAAATATTAGCCAAAGTACTCTCCATTAGGCTTAATCAAGTAATTTTATCACTAATACATGCAGATCAGGCTGGTTTCATGCCTGGTCGCAACACCTCGTTTAACCTCCGGAAACTATATATTAATATACAGGCTACACACGAGGAGGTTGGTTTACGAGTTGTGGTGACTTTAGACACAGCAAAAGCCTTCGACTCGGTGGAATGGACGTATCTCTGGAGATGCCTGGAAGGTTATGGCTTTGGCCCGAAATTTATTAAATGGGTTCAATTATTATACCAGGCACCTAGGGCCAGAGTGGTGTCTAATGGGTGGTCGTCTCAGATGTTTGACCTCAGTAGAGGCACAAGACAGGGCTGCCCCTTATCCCCATTGTTATATGCCCTGGCGGCAGAACCCCTGGCGATATCCATCCGAGCGAGCCCAGAGATTAAAGGACTTAGACCGGGCTCTTTAATTGAAAAAAATAGCATGTATGCAGATGACACGCTATTATATTTAGCAGATTCGGGCCCATCATTATGTACTGCACTCCACACGATCGAACAATTCGAATATTTTCAGGACTGAAAATCAATTGGGACAAGTCCCAAATTTTATCAATTGATAGCTTCCCATACCCAGAATCCAAAGCCAGGCTTCCGCTTAAGAGAGTTGATGTTATTAAATATTTAGGGATGCATATATCTAGATCCCCTGCGGACTATGTATCCCTCAATATAGATCCTCTCATTTCCACGGTTAAAAATAAAGTATGGGTTTGGTCCAAACTACCACTGGGAATCTGGGGTCGCATAAATTTAATCAAAATGATCTTACTCCCTAAAATACTGTATGTTCTCTGGCATACCTCAGTTTACTTACCCTTGAAACATTTCAAATTTTTAGAGTCCCTCCTTAAGCCATTTGTGTGGGGTACCAACAGACACAAACTAGCATGGCAAACCCTTAGGAATCCAACTGACCTTGGTGGCACAGCTCTCCCCGACTTTAACCTATATTACATTGCAGCACAACTGTCACAGCTGTTCCATTTAGATAAAACGGACAGCGAGCTCCTATGTCCAAAGTGGGCAAAACACACCAAGGACTCGATATATGCGATAGCATCGGGCTCGGGGGGGATGGAGCTAGGAGATAATAGACATACCATAATATAGCACTGAAACATAAAAAAAAAGAAAAATACTGCGCTACCACTAAATCAATAAACCCCCCAAAAAAGCAGCAGTTAAACAGTGAGATGTGCACCAAAAATATCAGAAATAAAGGAAAAAAACGCGCTGAATGACATAAGAAATATTAGTGAAATGATCATGCAATCATGTCCCAAGAACTCCTCTTGGGAAATTCATATAAATATAACCCTAATAATAAATAATATTGTCCATACACATAAATGTGAGTCAAACAGTATAGTTACATAGTTACATAGTAGGTGAGGTTGAAAAAAGACACAAGTCCATCAAGTCCAACCTATGTGTGTGATAATGTGTCAGTATTACATTACATATCCCTGTATATTGCGGTCATTCAGGTGATTATCTAATAGTTTCTTGAAGCTATCAATGCTCCCCGCTGAGACCACCGCCTGTGGAAGGGAATTCCACATCCTTACCGTTCTTACAGTAAAGAACCCTCTACGTAGTTTAAGGTTAAACCTCTTTTCTTCTAATTGTAATGAGTGGCCACGAGTCTTATTAAACTCTCTTCTGCGAAAAAGTTTTATCCCTATTGTGGGGTCACCAGTACAGTATTTGTAAATTGAAATCATATCCCCTCTCAAGCGTCTCTTCTCCAGAGAGAATAAGTTCAGTGCTTGCAACCTTTCCTCATAACTAAGATCCTCCAGACCCTTTATTAGCTTTGTTGCCCTTCTTTGTACTCGCTCCATTTCCAGTACGTCCCTCCTGAGGACTGGTGCCCAGAACTGGACAGCATACTCCAGGTGCGGCCGGACCAGAGTCTTGTAGAGCGGGAGAATTATCGGTTTATCTCTGCAGTTGATCCCCCTTTTAATGCATGCCAATATTCTGTTTGCTTTATTAGCAGCAGCTTGGCATTGCATGCCATTGCTGAGCCTATCATCCACTAGGACCCCCAGGTCCTTTTCCATCCTAGATTCCCCCAGAGGTTCTCCCCCCAGTGTATAGATTGCATTCATATTTTTGCCACCCAAATGCATTATTTTACATTTTTCTACATTGAACCTCATTTGCCATGTAGTCGCCCACCCCATTAATTTGTTCAGGTCTTTTTGCAAGATTTCCACATCCTGCAGAGAAGTTATTGCCCTGCTTAGCTTAGTATCGTCTGCAAATACAGAGATTGAACTCTTTATCCCATCCTCCAGGTCGTTTATGAACAAATTAAATAGGATTGGTCCCAGCACAGAACCCTGGGGAACCCCACTACCCACCCCTGACCATTCTGAGTACTCCCCATTTATCACCACCCTCTGAACACGCCCTTGTAGCCAGTTTTCAATCCATGTACTCACCCTATGGTCCATGCCAACGCACCTTATTTTGTATAGTAAACGTTTATGGGGAACTGTGTCAAATGCTTTTGCAAAATCCAGATACACCACGTCTACGGGCCTTCCTTTATCTAGATGGCAACTCACCTCCTCATAGAAGGTTAATAGATTGGTTTGGCAAGAACGATTCTTCATGAATCCATGCTGATTACTGCTAATGAAATCATTCTTATTACTAAAATCTTGTATATAGTCCCTTATCAACCCCTCCAAGAGTTTACATACTATTGATGTTAGGCTAACTGGTCTGTAATTCCCAGGGATGTTTTTTGGGCCCTTTTTAAATATTGGTGCTACATTGGCTTTTCTCCAATCAGCTGGTACCATTCCAGTCAATAGACTGTCTGTAAATATTAGGAACAACGGTCTGGCAATCACCTGACTGAGTTCCCTAAGTACCCTCGGATGCAAGCCATCTGGTCCCGGTGATTTATTAATGTTAAGTTTCTCAAGTCTAATTTTAATTCCGTCCTCTGTTAACCATGGAGGTGCTTCCTGTGATGTGTCATGAGGATAAACACTGCAGTTTTGGTTACTGAAGCCCCCCGATTCACTTGTGAAGACTGAGGAGAAGAATAAATTCAATACCTTTGCCATCTTCCCATCCTTTGTAACCAGATGTCCTTCCTCATTCTTTATGGGGCCAATATGGTCTGTCCTCCCTTTTTTACTGTTTACATACTTAAAGAATTTCTTGGGATTTCTTTTGCTCTCCTCCGCTATGTGTCTTTCATGTTCTATCTTAGCCATCCTAATTGCACCCTTACATTTCTTATTGCATTCTTTATAAATTCTGAATGCTGAGGATGATCCCTCAACCTTGTATTTTTTGAAGGCCTTCTCCTTTGCTTTTATATGCATTTTTACATCGGAGTTAAGCCATCCAGGATGTTTGTTCGCTCTTTTAAATTTATTACCCAATGGGATACATTGGCTAATGCCCTTATTTAATATGCTCTTAAAGCAAACCCATCTCTCCTCCGTATTCTTTGTTCCTAATATTTTATCCCAATTTATGCCTTTTAGCAAGGTTTGTAGTTTAGGGAAGTTGGCTCTTTTGAAATTCAGAGTCTTTGTGTTCCCTTCATGTTTCCTATTTGTGTGATTTATACTGAAACTAATTGACCTGTGATCGCTGTTACCTAAATTGCCCCGTATTACCACATCTGTTATCAGGTCTGTATTATTGGTAATCAGTAGATCTAGTAATGTTTTATTTCTAGTTGGTGCGTCTACCATCTGACCCATAAAATTGTCCTGCAAAACACTAAGGAACTGGCGAGCCTTAAATGAATGCGCGGTTCCCTCCGCCCAGTCTATGTCTGGATAATTAAAATCCCCCATTATGATAACACTTCCCATCCTTGCTGCTAATCCAATTTGTGATAGGAGATCCGTCTCCACTTCCTCCCTCAGGTTTGGGGGCCTATAGCATACTCCCAGTATTATTTTCCCCTTAGCTTCATCCCTTTGGAGCTCTACCCATAAAGATTCCACCTCCTCCCTAGCCCCCTCAGTGATGTCATCTCTCACACTCACTTGTACATTATTCTTGATATATAGGCATACCCCTCCCCCTTTTTTACCTTCTCTATCCTTGCGGTATAGGGTATACCCTTGAATGTTTGCCAGCCAATCATGAGAGCTGTTGAACCAGGTCTCTGAAATTCCCACAAAATCCAAATCCTCCTTGTACAACCGTATCTCTAGTTCACCCATCTTGTCCGCCATGCTCCTGGCATTGGTGAACATGCCACATAGTTTAGACTGGTCGCATATTGTCCTCGTATTGGGTGTTTCAAGATTGCAACTAGGACTTGCTACTATACTCACCTTGTGTTTTTGTGCTTTGGTTAACCTACCACTAATGCCCCCAATACTACCCTCTGGAATATCTTCCGCGCTGGCTATCACTGTCTCTGGACCCTCCCCCCCATCGCCTAGTTTAAAAACCCCTCTAACTTTTTGGCCATCTTCATTCCCAGCAGATCTGCACCCTCCTCATTTAGGTGCAGTCCGTCCCTTCTATAGTACCGGTTACCGACTGAGAAGTCGGCCCAGTCCTCCAGGAACCCAAACCCCTCCTTACTACACCAGCTCTTCAGCCACTTGTTTACTTCCCTAATCTCCCTCTGCCTTTCTGGTGTGGCTCGATGTACCGGTAGTATTCCTGAGAACACTACCTTGGAGGTCCTTTTCCTCACAGTAGTGTCCATAAAATTTACATGGGAATCCTTATACATGTGATGTTATCAAAAACAGTCCCAGAGGAAAGCCCATAGATGAACACAACAAAACTCGGTGGTGAAGATGGAAAAGACACCCCACTTCGTGATCCGCCACCACACAGATTTTGCGCTTACCACAAAGCAAGCAAAAAGTAGCCTGTAATCCGTCTCAACATGGGAAATCTAGCTGGTATATAATGACTGAATGCAGCATGGCTAGGAAGATACGCAGGGACCCCAAACACTGGTCTCAAAGGCATGTGAATAAAAGAAAATAGTGTTTGGTATTTATTTTCCTCTTTAGGAGGAAGTCTTCTCTTCTACTGATGTCTGCCGTCGCGCATAGCCATAGAAAAGTACTCTCCCCACTGGAGAGGTAGTAATTTGAAAAGACAGATTTCTAGAAGAGAAACTTGATGGATTTTTGACCTTTGCTCTTACAATCCTATGGGGCTTAATATAGAATGGGACATCAACTGTTACATTCATAACAGTTGAATATATAATATGTCCCATAAATCAATATTTTATGGCATAGGTAGTGCTGACCCCGTCCTTAGGGGCTGTCGAATGGGACAGCTACACAGCTAGAATTGTATTATTGACTAATTCATTTTTTTGTACATGGGTATTAATGAATGACAATTTAGAATTAACATATTGTTTTGGTGTATTTTTTTTTAAAAATGTGTGACATTTCTCATTTTGATTAATTATTATTAATTATTGTTATTACCATCAATTATTTTTTTTATCATAGTTCTGGTGGTTGGTTTGCTCTGTGTAATATTAACATCACCCTGTAATATTATAGCTTGCCAGATGAATTTAGATATTTATGGGATAGTATTCTGGTGAATTGTACATCTGACCAATTCGAGATGTGTCCTATTAATATCTCTCAGATGTAGGATCAAGTTGATATTTGACATTTTCTGTGGTACCTATATGTACATAGAAACTTAGAAAAACACATTAAAAGAATTGCATTTTTTTATTTTATTTATATTTTTAGTTTTTTAAATTTATTGTGACATGTTTAATGTGGCGGCTCATGTGGAACCATTTTTAATATTGTTTATGAATATTATTGCTTTTTAAACATGTATTTTAAAACAAGTTTGCCGCATAAAAAACTCTGTAATGTGTGACACCTGATAGGAACAGATGAATTCTGCACCTCCGGTGTCTCCCCTGCCTAATATAAATGACGTGGTATTTGACGTCCCAGAGACGTCTCTGTTCCCAGTCAATGCTTGTTACAGGAAAATGCGTCAGTTGGAGAGAATCTTGTGACGTCACCACGCACCGGCTGGCAGTCTGATAGCTTGTAGCTGTGTGTTGTATTGTAGTTCTTCGCTGTGCTTAAGGAAAATTTTGAAATAAATCACCATTGTTTACTGCACCATGAAGTTCCTCTTTTTCTTCTAAATCCCTTTGAAACGTATTGGAGGAGTATCGAGCAGAGTGACTGGAAGGCTGGAAAGTTATTAAACCATCTTGCTGTCCCAGATGAGAGAGAGCGGCCTTTTTGGAGTGGGCTGGGTGGAACATCACAGCTGATACTGTGGATATCAGGCGAGTTTGACCCCTATAATTTGGGGTCTATCATGTCCAGTAAGAGGCCATCTGGCTTTTTTTAGCTCACTTCTCCGTTCGGATATTAAGCATTGACCAGTCACCATTGCAGATTTCCAGGGGCTGCATCAGAATTTGCCATCATTTCAAATTCATCGTGTCCGTTTTGAGACTTTTTAACACACTAATTATAAGTTGTGTTTATGGATTTTTTATTTTAAAGTTCATCCTGTGTTTGTTGAGATCTTTTCATCACGATAATAACTGATTCATAGCAACTTATTCACTGACATGTTATATATTTTCTGCACGATTATTTATTGATGTGTTTGAGTTTTTGCGCAATCTTTTTTTATATATTAAAAAAGCAAAGCCATCGCCTATACCAAAATTGCTCTCTCCACACAAGTCACAAGAAATTATAAGTCCGTATCTGGTAAATGATCAGCTGCAGAGAAACCACAGGCAATACTGATAACTAGTTCTTTGCATGTGTTTAGAGGCACGGCTTTGAGAGTTCAAGTCCTCTTTAAGCAACAAGGATATGTGTCGTTCCTCTAAATATACTGTGTTCGTTCCACAAGGTGAGGGTTTGGTAGTAAAAAGTACACAACTGTTCCGTTTTATCACTCTAGCCTCATTGCCAAGGTCTACTGTTTGCAAATATGTGACTATTTCATTATCCAACCGTACTTTAAGCAAAAATTGCAAGGCATAAAATGTTCATATAGCATATTTAGCATGGCATTAAATATGTTTATTCTAATAGGGTTGATTCATGCAGAAACTGTCCATCTGTTACAGGCTTCCTAATTCAGTTATGTTACAACTTGCTATCTCGTATACTTTGGAAAATCAGTTATGGTCATTTTTTTAAGTGGTTCCAAAGGCATAAGGTTTTTACCTTAATGCATTCTATGCATTCCAGCCCCCTAAATACTTACCTGAGCCTGATCTCAATCCAGCGATGTGCATGAGAGCAGAGGCTCTCTTGACTCTTTCTCTCCTCATTGGCTTAGATGCAGCAGTGGGAGCCATCACACTCAAGAGTGAGCTTGCACAAGTGGGGCAGGAGGAGAGGTCAGGGGGGCCTGAGAAGAGGAAGATTGGGGCTACTCTGTGCAAAACCACAGAGCAGGTAAGTATAACATGTTGGTTATTTTTTTTTTAAAGTTTGCCTTTAGAACCACTTTAACCACTTCCCATCAGCAACATACCTGTACGTCGCTGGGCATTTGATGGTTATACCGGGATGAGACCTGCAGCTTCAGGCATCACATCGGTATGGCTTTTTAAAGCTGGCGGTCAGCTCTCCTGTAATAGCATTTGGAGAGGCTGACTATAGCCACTCAATTGCTATTACAAGCAGCAAGAGGGGATATCCCCCCCCCCTTTTCTGCCGCCTTCCACAGCTCTCTCGGCCTCTCCCATCCCACTGGGAGACCCGAGCAACCAGCTGGCGTTCCTGCCAGAAAGCCAAGCAAAGCCGGGATTGGCTTTGATCGACTGTTCGTAATAGTAAACCGGAAGTGATGATATTACATCACGTATGGTTTACTCGGTAACAATCAGCCCAATTTTTAAAAAATCAAAAGCATTCAAAAACACTGATCTTGGTGTTTTGTATGCTTTTAATTGCAGGGGAGGAATCTGGGGTCTTATAGACCCCCGATCTCTAAAAAAAAAGTACCTGTTACATGCCTATTGCTGTCACAAAGATGTTGATGTTGATGTCCTTGTGACAACAATAAAAGTGATAAAATAATGAAAAGGAACAGTGTAAAAAAAATAATAAATTAATAAGTGAATAATAAAAAAAAAAGTAAAGTGCCCCCTGTTATCCCATGCTTGCGTACAAAGGTGAATGCGTGCATTGGTCCACGAGCATGCAAAGAGCGACTATCCCACACATGTGAGGTATCACTGCGAACATCAGATCATGGCCAGTAATTTTAGCACTAGACCACCTCTGTACATCTAAAGTGGTAACCTGTAAAGGCTTTTAAAGCATTGTCTATGGATAGTAAAATTGACTTGGTGTAACATCATCTGTTATATTTTACTAAAAAAAAAGATGGGCTATGTATTGTGTTTTTTTGCATTAAAATTTTAAAAAGTGTATTTTTTTTCACAAAATTGCATTAAAAAAACACTGCTGCGCAAATACCGTGTAAAATAAAAAATTGCAAAACCCACGAATTTATTCTCTAAAAATAATTTTTTATAAATATATAATGTTTGAGGGATTCTAAGTAATATTTTAGCAAAATATACTGACTGTTACATGTGAACAAAAAGGGCTAGAAAAGTCCCAGACTGGAGGTGGTTAAATACTTTATACGATGAACAGAACAATTGGATTACCCATTCATTTCTTGATTTAATTTTCTTAAACTGCACATACCATAGTACTGATAGTAACTTCTATTTTAAAAAGTATGAAGTTATTAATCATTTGTATCATATCAGTCATGGTGTTACCTTCTGGAAATTATACTATAACTTCATAAAAATGGATTTGTGCCTGAAGCCTCGTACACACAATCGGATTTTCTGCCGACAAAACTGCAGACTTTTGTCCTTAGGGCGTTGGCCCCAAACTTGTCTTGCATACAAACGGCACACAATTGTTGGCCAACAAACACGAACGTAGTGACATACTTCATGGTTTTTCAGCTCTTTAGCGCCACCTTTTGGGCTCCTTCTGCTAATTTTGTGTTAGTAGAAGTTTGGTGAGTGTTGATTCATGCTTTTTATTTTGCGCTTTTCATTTCGTGCTTTTCAGTTCATTTTTGAACGGCCGTTCGTCAACCAGCCATGTTGTGGAATCAGAGGAGATAACATGTTATTTGTTATTGGCCTTGGAGTTATTGCTTTGACCCAAGTCCAGTCCAGGAACAGCAGGAGGAGAATTTCTTGGACCAAAATTGGTTGCTTTATTAATCGTAACCAATTATGTCATATGCCTTTGCTGTGGGAGCTCCAGGAGCATAATCCAGATAATTTTCGGAATTATCTCCGGATGACGGACCCCTGCTTTCACCAACTCTTGGCATTGTTGACCCCCTATATTAAGAAGCAGGACGCATGCATGAGGCTTTTATTTTATTTTTTGGTTGAATAATGATTTGGTATATTTTCTATATTTTTGGATGCATAGAATGCACTTTTTGGTTAAGTTCTATTGGAAGATAGCATGTCTTATTTTATTTGTTTTCTTTTTTTAATGCACAATAAAAAAAATTGTGGAGAATAATATTTGGCTATGTGTTTTACTTCAAATGAAAATTTGGGAGTAGGCAGTTACATTTTAAAAAATACAATGTAAAATTAACAAGGGACACCAACATCAGTATCTTTGATCTTAAAAACGATGGGATAATGGTGTTGTGGTAACTTGCACCAAAAAAAAATAACAAGCATAATACTATTATTCGTAATATCACTATAAAAAAAAAAAGCCTTTGAAAATGTGTTTCCATAACTCCATCAGTATCACCAGCAAAGCAGCTTCATTATTATCCCATTAAAGAAGAAGAGAATTGTGCACTGCATTTCGAGAATTCATAATTTGCCACATTACGAATGTTAATTCTCCATTACAAACGCTAGTTTACAAGACCGACCGCTTCTGGCTCATCCTTGCTTCGTGTTGCATGTTTGTACTTTGGACTTTGGTCCGATGGACTTGTGTACACACGCTTGGAAAATCTGACAGCACACATTTGTCCGCAGGAAAACTTTAAAACCTGCCATCCAACATTTGTCCGCGGAAAATCCGACAACAATTGTCCAATGGAGCGTACAAACGGTCGGAGTTTCCTACAACAGCCTGTCATCACACAATTCCCGTCGGAAAATCCGATCGTGTGTACGAGGCTTTAGAGTCTGGTACACCTCTTACAGCAAAAGTAAACAGCTAAATACACAGGTAAAATACAAATATGTAACTGCCTTATCGTTCAGAAGATTTACTCTTGTGATTTACTCATAGCCAGGAAGATCACACTATTATTTTCTTGTTCACACCATTTCCTTTAGAGCTCCTTGGGTCACCTACCTGCTTGCTGTACAGAGGTAATGCTGATCCAATTTCCAAGTAGCAGACGGGAGGTGAAGAGGGTACACTAGAAACTTCAAAGCTGAAACAGAAAACGGAGGTGTTATCTGTTTCATTTGAGAGGTGGCAGGCATATATGATTTTAAAACAGAATTACAAATCTATTCTGCCATTTTCCATGGCAGATACACAGTTCACAAATACTGTATGTATTCCAACTACTTATCTCCCCATAAGCCTGAAGTTCTGCCTAATGCATGGTAACAAGCTTGCTGAAGCTTCTCTTGATAGAAGCCTAAGGGCACAGCACTTCTTACTAAGTATATATTTATGTTATTATCTTAATCTTTACTTGAAAGTAACTATTGATGGAATCTTTCAGGTCACATATCCGATGTTCTATATTTTGATGATTCCTTCTAGTGGTTGTCTATGCCGTATATGAAAATGTGTGGTCCGAATTTTTTATGAAGAACTGTTGAGATCTATGAAGCCTCAAAGAGAGTTTGATGCTTTTAACATAAGAGATTTCACAGGTTTGTATTGAAACAAAAGAACAGTACAGCACATCTTCACTGCAGACTTGCTAAGCAGGATGAAAAATCTTCATATGTAATGCAAATGAGGCACCAAAATATAATAGCAGCCACTAAGTGCAAAGATTATAATATAGTAATAAACCTAAAAGCATTTTTTTTATAATATTGGCCTGTACTCAAGACATTAATTACTTTTAGCTGACCACCAATGCAAACTAATAAATGCTATGCATATTCTTTCTATAGTCATTAATGTAATATGTGGTTTCAAAATTAAAATGGAGCACAGGGTATGGAGGGTGACTGCCACACAAGAGAGATGCAGGGAGTAGGATCTTTATCCATACACTGGATGCTCCCCACAGACACTCTACATTAACAGCAGTAGATTGGACCACACTTTTTCCCTTATGCCCGTACACACGGTCGGACATTGATCGGACATTCCGACAACAAAATCCTCTGATTTTTTCCGACGGATGTTGGTTCAAACTTGTTTTGCGTACACACGGTCGCACAAAGTTGTCGGAATTTCCGATCGGCAACCACGCGGTCACATACACCACGTACGACGAGACTAGAAAAGGCCAGTTCAGAACCAAGCGCGGCACCCTTTGGGCTCTATTTGCTAATCTCGTGTTAGTAAAAGTTTGGTGAGAGACGATTCGCGCTTTTTCAGACTCGTGGCTTTCAGATCGTTTTCTGCGGTTAAGTTTGTGCTTGTGGGTTTGTATCTGCTCTTCAGTGCGTGCAAGCAAGTTCCGCGTGACTTAGTCATTGTGTTCTTGTTCGTTCGTTACTGTTTTTCAGGTCGCTCTTCACAGGCCTTGCTGTTCTTCAGTACGTTCTATTACTCCGTTCTGAGCAGCCGACCGTTTTCTAGCCATGTTGCGTATACATACTCCTCGTAGAATTCGTTCTGTGCGGGGGCTTGGTGTTGGGGTCCTGACCTTGACACAAGTCCAGTCCATGAACAGGGTGGGGAGGAGTTCATGGACCAAGAATTGGTTGCTTCAGCGTGACCAGTTCTCTCATATGCCTTTGCTTCGTGAGATCCGTGAGAATAATCCTGATGATTTCAGGAACTTTCTCCGGATGACGGACCCCGTATTTCACCGTTTGTTGGCTTCGCTGACCCCCTATATCAGCAGGCAGGATACCTGCATTAGGGCAAGCCATCACTCCGGAGCAGAGGCTCGTCTCTACCCTGCGGTACTTGGCGACAGGGAGAAGCCTGCAGGACTTGAAGTTCTCGACAGGCATCTCCCCCCAGGCTCTGGGGATCATTATCCCAGAGACCTGTTCTGCCGTCATACAGGTCCTGCAGAAGGAGTATATGAAGGTAAGATTTTTATCCTTTAATATCACATTTTATTGTATTTAATGTTTGCTAATATATTGTATTTCTTTCCTCATTCCCTAATTACCATGATTGTCATATGCCGTGAATGTCCCCTTTGTTCTCATGCATGCTGGATTTTTATGTAATACATTTTTTTCTCCTTCATACATATTTGCCTTCACTTACCTCCGCAGCATGCTCTCCTGGCCCCTATATTCACCTCATGTAGTCACTTAACAATGTATTTTATCAGCTCCATAGTAGTGCTTTACCCCAAACACCCCTAAAATGTTTTTACATGTGATTTGTGCTTTAAATTCAGGCAGAGTGCCAGAGGCATTTTTTTGTAGTGTCCCCAAATCATTTTTATTAACCCTCCCTCCCAACTGCTAAGTTAGCTGATACCAATTATCTATCCTCAATCATCTATCTGCTGACTTGGCCAAACCCATACACACTATACCCATCTCTTTTGTGGTGAGATTTATGGATGAATTCCCCAAAGCATGTAGTAGGGCCTGCCTGTATACTTGCAAATGGTACTGTTTAAAGTTTTTGTATACTATTATTATCTTGATAGGTAAGAGCAGAATGTCCAAATGTGCTCAAATGTGTACAGTGTGTATTTATATCTTTGTATTTTGACACTTCTTACCTGTCCAGTGGGCTGCCAATAGTGCAACTAAGGAGGGGCAGTTCCAAGTAATACCCTGTATTTAGGCATTCATCTCTCAATGAAGTGAATAGGGTTACCTGTCCAAGATCCCTTCCCTTATAATGTTAGAAATGGCCCATGAGAGGGGGGGGGGGGGGAATATGATAGGTGTACCTTATACTTTGGTGTTGTAAAATTCCCCTTAATAAATGTTTTATCTGGATGTTGGCCAAGAATGTTTGTGTCCAATCTGCTTTCCATGTTTATGTGCAAAAATACTATTTTTTTTCTGTTTTCCTCAACAGTTTCCTTCCACGCCACAGGAATGGCAGACTGTGGCCTCCCACTTTGCCCAGCGGTAGGACTTTCCTAACTGCAGAGGTGCAATTGATGGGAAACACGTCCACATCGTCCCACCACCCAACTCGGGGTCGTACTATTACAACTACAAGGGGTTCAATAGTATTGTGATGTTGGCGGTGGTGTCGGCTAATTACGACTTCTTGTATGTGGACGTGGGGAAGAATGGCCGAATGTCCGATGGTGGAGTCATCGCCCAGATGGAGTTTTACAGGCGTCTTCAGAATGGCAGCTTGGACTTGCCACCTCCAGAAGACAATGTGGAAGGACTCCCATTTGTCTTCATTGCGGATGAAGCCTTTGCGCTGGGGGACCATCTTATACGGCCATTCCCGATGAGGACCCTCACCCCGGACCAGAGGGTTTTTAATTACCGGCTGGCCAGAGCCAGAAGAGTGGTGGAGAACACGTTTAGAATCATGGCCAGCCGGTTCTGCCTATTTCTTACACCCATCCATATGGCGGAGTATAAACTTAATCATATAATCCTGGCGTGCTGTAATCTACATAACTTTTTACGGCAACATTCTGCCAACTATGCTGGCTCAGTTGGGCCTGAGGCCGGAAATATACATGAAACAACCCTGACGGCGCTTGAAAGTGGCCGTCCTGGCTTGCCCTCCCTGAGTGCCCGTGATGTCCGGTTAAGATACCTTGAGTTCTTTGCGGGTAGGGGGGCCATCAATATGCCAGACAATTTGTGAAGCCTTTATGAAATAAAAACAAAAAAAACAAATCTTTGGTCACATTTCCTGCTTGTGTTTGTTTTGGCTGACCCTGACAGAAATGTGGGGAGTTGTCAGGAGCCAGGGAGCGTCTCCGCTCGCCGGGCTCCGGTGCGCATGCGCGGGGGATTGGCGCTTTGCCGCACACCCGTCCGCGGCCTGATGGTGCGGCGCGCGCGGGTGCACAGCGGACCTCGTGTGCGCGCCGTCGCCCGCGCGGGCGCCCGGTAGCGCATCACACTGACGCGCTCACCGGGCAGGGAGACTATTTCTGACGGCTCCAGCGCCCAGTCGGGTTGCTGGTTTGTCGTCAGCTCTCCCTGTTCCCTGTGCTCATTTAAACCTCTGATATCTGCCTGCCTGTGTACTGAACCTTGGCTTGTCTAAATAACTACTCTTCCGGATTGCCCTAATTACCTGCCTGATCTGTGTACTGAACCCTGGACTGTTTAACCACTACTCTGATGGACTGTCCTGATTACTTGCCTGCTCTGTGTACTGAACCCTGGCCTGTTTAACCACTACTCTGCTGGATTGTCCCAATACCTTGCCTACTCTGTGTACTGAACCCTGGCTTGTTAAAACACTACTCCGCTGGACTGTCCAATACCTTGCCTGCTCTGTGCACCAAACCTTGGCCTGTTTAACCACTACATTACTGGACTACCTGATACCCTGATCACTACCTGCTACATACCTAACCTCTGCTTATTATTCCAGTCCTGCCTCTGCCTTACTCCGCCCTGATCTCCGGTCTCTCCTGCAGTCCCCAGAACACCCGCTTCCAATCTTGGAACCTACTATCTACCGGAAGCCCGTGCCTCCGCGTGCCCTCTGCTTCCTGTACCCATTTCGGGGGTCTGGGTCGTAAGGGCGAGCCGCTCTCGGCATCTCGGCCTCGGTGAGTATTAGTCCGTGACAGTACAAACCAGCCAGATGTCCGAGGCCGACAAAGTGCGCTCTCCTCTGGAGATCCTGTGCCAACAAGTATCTACCCTCGCTGACTCAGTACAGAAATTACAGGAAGGTTATACCCAAATTGATAACCGTCTTCAGCAGATCACAGGGTCGCTACCTTCCGCAGCCGCAGCCGCAGCTCCTGCACCCAGCAGTGGGGGTCCGCTCCCTCAGGCTCCTGCCAACCCCACCGTCGTCATGGCACTTCCTGAACCCAGGGTCCCTGCACCAGAACGGTTCTCGGGGGACCATAAGAAGTTTAGGGCCTTCAAAAACACCTGTTCCCTCTACTTCGCTCTACAGCCGAGAACCTTCTCCTCAGAAATCGTCAAGGTGGGATTTGCGATTTCCTTACTATCCGAAGAACCCCAAGCTTGGGCCCACGGCTTGATGAAACAGAGCAGTCCTGTCCTGAACACCATCGAGGCCTTCTTTAAGAGCATGTCCCAGCTCTACGATGACCCGCAGCGTATGGCTACAGCTGAGGCCATCCTGCACCATCTGTCCCAAGGAAGAAGACCTATTGAGGACTATACTGTGAAATTCCGTAAGTGGGCGGCCGATACAAATTGGAACGAGCCGGCCCTACGTTATCAGTACCGCCAAGGCTTGTCCGAGTTACTCAAGGACGAATTAGCTAGGATGGAAACCCCTGCTTCACTGGAAGAACTCATTCAAGCAGCCACGAAGCTAGATAGGTGACTGTGGGAGCGATGCTCAGAGCGGTTCCAGGGGCCACACCCCACCTGGGCGTTGCCAAGACCCCACTCCGCACAAACCCCGACCTCAACTTCAGCTGCTGCTGCACCGGTCCCTGAGGTTGAACAAATGCAGCTCGGCTTGGTTCGAGGCCCGCTAACCTCCGAAGAGAAGCAACGCAGGCGACAGTCTAACCTATGTCTCTACTGCGGAGGAACCGGACATTTCCTGCGCAGCTGTCCGATCAGGCCCAGTAAGTCTCCTCAGCCAAATGTATTGAACTATCCAAACAATAACATTCCCAAGACTTACGTGATGTTGTTTATTTCCCTACAGCTTCCGGAAGGGGAGACTCGCTTGCAGGCCATCATTGATTCCGGAGCATGCAGTTGCTTCATAGACTCTGCCTTGGCGCATAGTTTGAATATTCCTCTACAAACTAAAGAGCAGGATCTATGAATACATCTGGCCGACGGATCCCTTCCTTGCTCAGGTCCCATCACCCAGGAGACCCAACCTATTCCAGTAATCACTGATTCCGGCCACCGGGAGTTCTTACGGCTCGACTTGATTCATTCACCTATCTTTCCCGTTATACTAGGCTTACCCTGGTTACAGGCTCACGATCCACAGATTCAATGGAGCACTAAGGCAGTATCCTTCTCCTCTCAGTATTGCTCTCAGCACTGTTTGCTCCCGGCTTCCAAAGTTTGTGCCACAATGGTTGTGCCATCAGGCAATCTCCAACATGTTCCCTCCGAGTACCTTGAGTTTCAAGAGGTCTTCAGTAAACAGATGGCTGACCGTCTACCACCTCATCGGTCCTACGACTGTCCAATCGACCTCCTTCCTGGATCCGAGATTCCATTCGGCCAGATATTCCCTCTCTCAGAAACCGAGCTAGAAGCTCTTAAACAATACATAGACGAAAACTTCAAGAAGGGCTTCATCCGTCCTTCATCTTCACCCACCGGAGCGGGTATCTTTTTCGTTGGAAAAAAAGACGGTACCTTAAGACCCTGTGTAGATTATCGACAGCTCAATAACATCACAATTAAGAACCGGTATCCATTACCACTCATCCCCGAGTTATTCCAGAGGTTCCGATCAGCTAAGGTGTTCTCTAAACTTGATCTCCGGGGGGGCCTACAATCTCGTCAGGATCAGGGCTGGAGACGAATAGAAGACGGCTTTTAGGTCCAGATTCGGGCATTTTGAGTACTTAGTGATGCCATTCGGACTCTGCAATGCCCCAGCCACCTTTCAACACCTGGTGAATGACATATTTCGAGAATATTTAGATGACTTCCTTGTTGTATACCTGGACGATATTCTTATCTTCTCCCCTACTCTAGAGATACACAAGAGGCACGTAAAGAAGGTTCTTGCCATACTTCAACAGCACAAGCTATACCTGAAAGCTGAAAAGTGCGAATTTGAAAAATCAACCATACAGTTCCTGGGATTCATACTTTCAACCAATGGAGTCGCAATGGACCCACAGAAGATTCAGGCAATTCAAGAGTGGCCGGCCCCATCTAACAAGAAAGGAGTACAGAGGTTTATAGGATTCGCCAACTTCTATCGGAAATTTATTGTTGGATTCTCGGCCATCGTGGCACCTATTACCCAATTAACTCGTCAGCACAGTTCTTTTCAGTGGTCCGCAGCCGCTCAAGAGGCTTTCCTAAAGTTAAAGAAGTTGTTCAGTTCCGCCCCAATTCTCTGCCATCCTTACCCTACTCAACCCATCGTATTAGAGGTGGACGCATCTGAGATCGCAACTGGAGCAATTCTCTCCCAGAGACAGGGACCGAAGGCCATTCTACACCCGGTAGCTTTCGCCTCTAGGAAACTCAGTCCACCGGAACTCAACTACGATGTGGGTGACAGGGAGCTGCTGGCTATAAAGTTCGCTTTAGAGGAGTGGAGGTATTTGCTGGAAGGGGCAGTACACCCGGTCATGATCTTTACGGATCACAAGAATCTTGAGTACCTCCGAACAGCAAGACGACTAAAACCCCGTCAAGCCCATTGGGCCCTCTTCTTTTCCCGTTTTAATTTTCATATAGCCTACAGACCTGGAGCAAAGAACTGGAAGGCCGATGCTCTTTCGCGGATGTTCTCCGCAGACTCTCAAATATCAACACCAAGCACGATCCTCTCTCCTCAAAATTTCCTCGGATTAACTCAGGCAGACTTAATGTCATCCATCAGATCCTCATCAGGCTCATGCACAGAACCAGTAGTGCACTCCTTAAAGAAATATGAAGACCTCTTCTGGATTAAAGGAAAAATATTTGTACCACAAGTGACTCGGCCCTTAGCTCTTAAGATGTGTCACGACCATAAGATGGCAGGACACTTCGGGAATAAGAAAACGGCTGAACTTCTTTCTCATTCTTTTTGGTGGCCAGGATGGAGAAGGGACTGTAAAGAATATGTGGCGTCCTGTTCTCTGTGCCAGCGGAACAAGGGCCCAAACACCAAATCCTGGGGCCTGCTCAGACCTTTGTCCATCCCGGAACGGCCATGGGCTGATGTGTCCATGGATTTTATTGTTGACCTACCTACCTCAGAAAATTTTTCTACCATCCTTGTCATTGTCGACCGCCTCTCCAAGATGGCCCATTTTTTGCCCATGAGAGGTACTCCCTCTGCCGTAGACACAGCCAGCGTCTTCCTAAAAGAGGTTGTCAGGCTCCATGGGATACCAAGAAGCATCGTGTCAGATAGGGGCGTTCAATTCACGTCTAAATTCTGGAGGGAACTCTGCAAGGCCCTGGGCATCAACATTTGTCTCTCTTCAGCCTATCACCCCCAAAGCAATGGCCAGAGGGAGAGGACCAACCAAACATTAGAGCAATACCTCCGCTGCTTCTGCTCGGGTTCTCAGGATGATTGGGCGAGTCTTCTTCCCTACGCTGAGTTTGCGTACAACAATTCAATTCATGCGTCTACCAACCAGACTCCCTTCTGGGCCAATTGTGGGTTCCATCCCACATCCTTTGCTAACAACATTCCCGAAATGGCAGTTCCTGCAGTCCAGGATAGGCTAACCTCGTTGTAATCTAACTTTCAGAAGATTCAAGACATATTACACAAGGCACAGGAAGACTACAAGAAACAGTACGATCGGGGCAGAAAGGCAAACCCAAAGTTTGACTTAGGAGAGGAGGTCTGGCTGTCCACCAATAATCTTAGATTACCATTGCCATCTCGAAGGCTTGGACCTAAGTTCATTGGGCCTTTTCAAGTCAAGAGTATCATTAACCCTGTGGCTGTTGAGCTAGCACTTCCCAAGACATATCGGATTCATCCTGTTTTCCACGTGTCACTATTGAAGCCTGTGGTGCCTAGTCCTTTTCCGGGAAGAAGAGAGCCTCCTCCTCCACCAGTCAGAATCGATGGCGAGAATGAATTCGAAGTGGAATCCATTCTGAGTTGTAGGAAGAAGGGCAGGCAGCTACAGTATCTGATTCAATGGAAGGGGTACCCACCTGAAGATAATTCTTGGGAGCCCGCTAGGAATCTGCACGCTCCACGGTTAATTCAAACTTTTCACCAAGATCATCCAGAATTGATGGCTAGCCTTGGCGTCCAGTGTCCGCCCTTAGGAGGGGGGCACTGTCAGGAGCCAGGGAGCGTCTCCGCTCGCCGGGCTCCGGTGCGCATGCGCGGGGGATTGACGCTTTGCCGCACACCCGTCCGCGGCCTGATGGTGCGGCACGCGCGGGTGCACGGCGGACCTCGTGTGCGCGCCGTCACACTGAGGCGCTCGCCGGGCAGAGAGACTATTTCTGACGGCTCCAGCGCCCAGTCGGGTTGCTGGTTTGTCGTCAGCTCCCCCTGTTCCCTGTGCCTGTTTAAACCTCTGATATCTGCCTGCCTGTGTACTGAACCTTGGCTTGTCTAAATAACTACTCTTCCGGATTGCCCTAATTACCTGCCTGATCTGTGTACCGAACCCTGGACTGTTTAACCACTACTCTGCTGGATTGTCCCAATACCTTGCCTACTCTGTGTACTGAACCCTGGCTTGTTAAAACACTACTCCGCTGGACTGTCCAATACCTTGCCTGCTCTGTGCACCAAACCTTGGCCTGTTTAACCACTACATTACTGGACTACCTGATACCCTGATTACTACCTGCTATATACCTAACCTTTGCTTATTATTCCAGTCCTGCCTCTGCCTTACTCCGCCCTGATCTCCGGTCTCTCCTGCAGACCCCAGAACACCCGCTTCCAATCTTGGAACCTACTATCTACCAGAAGCCCGTGCCTCCGCGTGCCCTCAGCTTCCTGTACCCATTTCGGGGGTCTGTGTGCGCATGGTCGTAAGGGCGAGCCGCTCTCGGCATCTCGGCCTCGGTGAGTATTAGTCCGTGACAGGAGTGCTGAAAATGGCGTGATTGTGTAACCTTACAAAACACTGTTGGGTGTTATTTACTAAAGGCAAAGACACTTTGCACTACAAGTGCACTTGAAACTGCACTGAAACTGCACTTGTAGTGCAAAGAGTATTTGCCCTTATGAAATAACACCCATTGTCACCGAAAGCACATCAGCATAAAAGTGTTGTAGCGTTGAGACAATAATCCACACATTCTTGATTAAAACAATCTTTTTAATACCTGCACAATCACATGTGCATTTGTAAAATGTTTTTAAAACAAACCAACATGTTTGTTGTATAACAATTTTGGGGGTCACATTATCAAAAATAGAAATGTCCATTTAAGCTAAAACAGGCGTGTGTAAAACCAACAAGAGAAAATTGAGTACTGTCCGTGATACTTTTTTTATTTGCACTAACAAATAAAAAAAAAGTATCACGGACAGTACTCAATTTTCTCTGTCACAATTGCACTAATACGGCTACAACAAATCAAGTAAAACCAACAAGAAAGACACAAATCTTGAACTTACAAAGTTCACATTTGGTAGAACTTGAAGGCAATATCAGACATGAGTATTTAGGAACTGTGTTTGATATTGCGTTCAGATGGGGTGAAAGTCACCCCAGGAAAAGCCAAATTTGGAAGATGCACACCAATTTACGAATGTCAACATGTGCTAGCTGCCATCACAGGGGATCAAGGGACGTGTTTTGGGGGAGAAACCCCTTCCTCTCAGCTACTTTATTATTGAGGAAGGGGTTGCACCCCCAAAACGCGTCCATTGATCTTCCGTGATGGCAGATAGCACATGTTGGCACACTGTGTGCATCCTCCAAATTTAGCTTTTAGAAAAATCGCTAAAACATTTAGAACATTGTAGCACACAAAAGAAGAAAGTGATTTGTAGGGGTTTTAAACTCTCCCCAAAACATCAATGATGTTCTTATTTTTTTGAATAACATCATTGATGTTTTTCTTGAGGTTTTCCAATTCTAAATTACACCCCATGATCTCCCCGATCGGGATCTGGGCACTTTCAGAGGTAAAAGGATCTGGATCCACAACATCACGATCACCTAAAAAGAGAGAAAACAAACAAAAACAGGTATAAAAAATATGCCGGCATCCATCTCTTACCTGAGCCTGTGGTCGCAGACACTCACCTGTTGTGGTGACAATTTCCACCACATCTTCCTCCTCCTACTTTTCTTGGGTTGGGGGGATTTCCCCTTCTTCCAGAGGGGGGGGGCTCTGGTCTCCTCGGATGAGGGGTGTCCTCCGAGTCTTTTTTCCCCTATGTAAAACAAAAATGGTATACTTAGCACACAGATATTTGATGGCAGAACTATAAATATGAAACATTGCTTGGAAGTGGGGTACAATTGTCTATTTTAGCAGAGTTCCAAAATGTAGCATTTTCAGTGTCCTTTGTCAAGCTGCAATACTTTACCTGTTTCGTACAAGCTTCACAGATGGAGACCCCCCTATAGTATACACTGGAGCACCTGTGTGGCCCCCCTAATAAAAACGGTGTTCTTGTGTCCCACACTATAGTGCTCCAGTGTCCAGATGTGAAAACTGCTGCTGAGTGTCCTCTCCTTACACAGAATCTAGTTTGCATTTCATTCTAGTAACAAAGCCATCTACACAACCAAACTAGTTTCATACAAGTAGGGCGTAAAAAATGTGGCCAAATGCATATGGCCAAAACAATGATGTTTTATAGGCCGAAAGAAAAATGTTTGCTACGAACGAATAATGTGCCCATGAACATGAAAGTTGCCATTTTAAAATGTACACTTTTAAGAAAAGCACATGGAGCAGCACGAACGTAATAAACATAAAGAATAGGAACACAGGACAACTACCGTACTTACTTTTTTGCAGCACTCTCCAGATCTTTCTGTACTGCTCATGTTCTTGTAATTTGAGGTCCGACCACAGCTTCCTGAGT
The DNA here is from genome assembly GCA_037952925.1 of Lithobates clamitans. Classification (NCBI taxonomy): domain Eukaryota; kingdom Metazoa; phylum Chordata; class Amphibia; order Anura; family Ranidae; genus Lithobates; species Lithobates clamitans. Next base: position 23,101,959 of record JBBGZY010000438.1, read on the forward strand.
TGATCTTTCGATCGTCGTACCCCAAAATTCCGGTGCAGACTTTTGACCACTTTCGTCATGATCTTGGCCTTTCGTACATTGGGGTTGGGTTAAGGTCCATACTTCCCATCATAGTCGGCCTTCTTCAGGATGCGCCGAACGAAAAGGGGCGGGGAATAGACTAGAAAGAACGTCAGGGGCGGGCGGAGTTACATGCATGCGCAGTGTGTATAAAGCGTAACACGCGTGCGTATTACGTACGATCTGTGAGCGGAGGAAGGAGCATTGGAGGCGCCAATCGTAAGAACGAAGGTAAGAGACAAACTTGGGCCTATACTGCTTCTAGATTGAGGCCGATATTGTAACAAGATTAGGAGAGTTTTGGCTGACATTAGGGTTTGTCTTGTGTTGTGTCTTGTAGTGAAAATGGATATCTTTCAAGATACTGACTTCATGGCAATATTAATTGACATGTTCAGGGAGCTGCCTTGTCTGTGGGAGATCAACCACCCACATTACAGGAACCTAACAAAGAGGAAGTCAGTGCTGGATCAATTGTTGGAAATTGTGAAGCAGGTTATCCCCACGGCAGACATCACATATTTGAAGATCCTAATTGGTGGCCTGAGGAGCACATATGTAAGGGAGCGCCAGAAAGTCCAGGAATCACAGAGATCCGGAGCAGCAGATGACATTTATGTCCCCAGACTGTGGTACTACGACAGGCTGCATTTTCTGGCAGGTCAGACTGAACCCAGGCCAGCACTCTCCAGTCTTCCTTCCACGCTTCCTTCCCCCCCAGCTGAGGCTTCTGACGCCCAACCTGGGCCTTCCAGACAGCAACATGTGGAGGAGCCCAGCTTGAGCCAGGTATAGCATTCCTCTAAATATTGCTGGTTGTCCAATCAATGATGTTAACTAGATGTTAGTTTGGAGTACTAATTTAGGATTGTGATTGATGATGCAAAACATTACAACCATGTCCCTTTTTCATACACAGGGAAGTCTCAGCCAGGAGGTGGCCGGGCCGAGCAGGCTGCCTGATATGCAGGTCCCTCCCCTACACCTGCAAAGAGAAAGTGGCAGGAAGAGGAGTACCCTAGAGGAGGCTGCCATAGGTCTCTTTTTGAAGGCTACAGAGGCCCTGGGAGCACCACACACCATGGAGGAGGACTTTGCTGGCATAATTGCCTGTAAAATGCAGCGGATGGAGGAGAGCCAACAACTCATGTGTGAGTCATTAATTTTGGAGGCTCTCAATAAGGGGTTGAGGGCCCAAATAACATCTGATACCCACCTTTGTGACCTCACATATGGTCCTCCTCCTCCTCCAGGTCCTCCTCCTCCTTCTCCTCCAGGTCCTACTAGTCCTCCTCCTCCTCCTCCTCCAGGTCCTACTCCTCCTCCTGCCACATCTCCAACAGCAGAGCCACAGCCAGGAAGGAAGCGTGGAAGGAAGACAAGAAAGTAAAGACCCTGGATCCAGTCTGGTCTGGCAAAAGATGCAGCCTCTTGTGGTACCACAGCCTGGGGACACAGATGTCATCTGCTGCTTTCCGGATCTCTGGGACTTCTGGACCAGGCTGCACTCCCTTACATATAGACTGCTCAGGTCACCAATTTTGATGTTCAAGAATTGATGTCTGCCCTGGGGGCCAAAGGCTTTGCTAATTTCTCCTGTTTATCCAGCGTTGCCTCCCTCTTTGTTTGGTTCTGAGCCCTTAATAAAGGAATTTTTGTTTCAATTATACTCGCCTATGTGTGTTTTCCTTCAAAAAGGACAGTTTGTTTGTGAGGATTCAGGTACATTTCAAATATACAATGTGAAATTAACAAGGGACACCAAACGATCTCCTTGAGATTAAATAATACAAGATAATAATGGTGTTGTGGTAACTTGACACACAAAACACACACAAAAATATTCTGGAGTAAAACTAAAAATAAAATAAAACAAAGATCAGCCTTGGAAAAAATACAAACTTAAAAGAAAAAATAAATCTGCCTTTAAAAAAAATAAAAAATAAAAAAACAACACAAAAATATTTTTGTCAGATGTGACAAATCAAAATATATTAAGGGAATCCCGCTAAATAATAAAGAAATAAGTTTGTGAGAAGTCTGTGTGAATATGAGCAGCAAAACTACTTAAGTCTTCTCACATTATAAAGAAGAAGAGAGTGCGCTGTATTAAACCATTTTTTACATTGCACCGTGACGAAAGTGTATCCATTGCTAACGCTAAGTTTACCAGACCGAGCTGTTCCGTGTCGGAATTTCTTCTGAGCATGCGTGGCACTTTGTGCGTCGGAACAGGCCACACACGGTCAGAATTGACGCGATCGGATTTTGTTGTCGGAAAATTTTATAGCCTGCTCTCAAACTTTGTGTTTTGGAAAATCCGATGGAAAATGTTCGATGGACATTTTCCATCGGAAAATCCGACCGTGTGTACGGGGCATTAGAGCGTCCAGCTCCAAATTCTTTCTTCTGCCATCAATTGACAGGACTTTACTAGGATTCATGCTGAAGAGCGCTCCCCAACCCCCTCTCTAACTGCAGACAATGGGGTTGATTTACTAATACATAAAGCTTTTCCGCGAAAGGAAATTTAATAAGACACGTGGCCATTCACTAAGATTAGAAGAAAAGCAGTTTAACCTTTAACTAAATAGATGGTTCTTTACTGTAAGAGCAGTTAGGAAGTGGAATTCCCTTCCACAGGCAGTGATTTCATTTCAAAAAACTTTTAGATAATCACCTGAACGACCACAACATACAGGGATATACAATGTAATACTGACATAAAATCACACACATAGGTTAGACTTGTTCTTTTTTCAACCTCGCCAACTATGTAACTATGTAACTTTTTTTTAGTGAATGGCTAGAAGGAGTAGAGGACAAGGAGACACAGCATAGCACTGGGATCTATGAGACCAGCAACTATTTAATTAAGGGCTGCATGGAATGTGAATCAGTAGACACATGTCAGCATTAATAAATAGAATATATTGATTAAAAAATACCCCTTTTTTCCATGGGATACTACTTCTAAGATCAGTCATGTATCCTGAAGCCCAGGCAAAAAAAATATCTGGCTACCAGTGGCATCGTTTGTGTTTCCTGTAAGACTGCAGATTCCATTGTTTTACATAAGACAGGTTCTGTCTGATAGACCAACAGAATATACCAGTAACAGCTATTCACAAGCATACAACAGAGCCTGCATATGTACAGAACAAAAAAATGGCACCCCCACCCTGCACAGAGTTTAAAAAAAATGGTTTTGCAAAGAGCACCCCGATCCTCCTCTTCTTGGGTCCCCCACCAGCACTCCTGACTCCTCCCCCTGCTGAATACCCCCCCAGCACTTGTTTGTGCACACATCTGAGACCCACCCCCACTCCATCATCACTGGCTGTGATTGCCAATGGCTGCCTCTGAATCAGTGAAGATTACTTCATTGCCGGGACAGCAACTCTTGAGCACATGGCTGGATCGGGATCAAGCTCAGGTAAGTATTCTGTATACTGAAGATTTTTTTTAACTGCGTAAAAGTTTCAGGCTTTACAACTACTTTAACACCTGTCCCTATATGAAATTAAATAACATACTTACTAGTCCATCTTTGTCTTCTTACAGGTGAAATCCCCATTGGTTCCCTCTGTTTGGGCACTGCCATTTTGAAACAAGATCCAATGTATGTGCAAACACATCGGAAGTCTCTGCTAGGTCCCAACACTGGGAGTGTAATCTTGTAGTCCCCCATTGTTTTCAGTGATTCCTCCCGATGACCCCTGCATCACTACAGTACACATTGGGGTTCTTCCTTAGTTTTTTCTCTTCACTGCAGTGAAGTGATCAAAGTTATTTCTTACAGGTGCTACTTTATTTTAAATATTAGTTTTTAGCGTTCACACATGTATCATTGCACACCTCCCATCAGGGCCGCCATCAGGGGGGTACAGCCGTCACAACTGTAAGGGGCCCGCCCAGGCCAGAAGAAGGCAGGATGGGTGAAGGGGATCTGTGCTGTGCAGTATAGAAACAATTTCACAGCTTCTGCAGTTCTCCTGTCACTGAGCTCAGACAATGAGCTTTTTACTGCCACCTCTGCCTAATATGTGTATGTGCACCCCTCGTGTGATTTGTACTGTGCTTCTCAGCAACCTGTCAGCTTTGTGAAAATGAGCTGGGACCAGGTAGGAAGACCTTCTTTACAAGTAGGGGCTGTGAGGGAAATGGAGGGAGGCTGTTTGTGTACAGGAAGGGGCCAGAGTTTTGTGTGTTTACAGGTTTGTATATGTGAGGGGCTGCCGTATATACAGGTTTGTGTATGTGAGGGCAGTGGTGGCTGGTGCTCAGAATTTTTGGGGGGCCCCAAAAAATTTGGAAAAAAAAAACATAAATTGCAGCCACTGTGCCCATCAAACGCTGCCACTGTGCCCATAAAACGCTGCCACTGTGCCCTTGAATGCCGCCAGTGTGACCCCTGCCCACTCGCCATCTGCCCGGCACTTACCCTGACTTGGTGGGGCAGCAGGTGACGGCGTCGAGCAGGGTCCTTTATGCGTCTCCTGCCGTCCTCATCTCCCATCCTCTCCTCCTGATAGGCGTCCAATAGCGGCATCTGTCGTTTCAGCCAATCAGGTGACAGGTAACAGACCTGAGCACCTGATTGGCAGAGAGGTGGTTCAGTGTTAGGAAAGCGAATATTCATTCGCTTTTCTAACACAGCTGGGTGAACTGCGAGCACCAAGCATGGCGCTCGCTGTTTACCTTTTTTGACGCCTATTGGAGCCTATGGCTCTAATCAGGTGCTTCAAAGAAATACCCCGCCGCTGTAATTCAGGCGCCGGAACAGGGGGTGGCAGCGGCGGACATAGATAGTTTCATGCAATGCATGAATCTATCTATTGGTGATAGAGGGGTGGCTGGAGAGAGGGGATGGCGCCCGTGCGCCCTTATGGACGCACCACCACTGTGTGAGTGGCTACCATATACACAGGTTTGTGTGTGGGAGGGGCTGACATATATACAGGTGTGTGTGGGGGGGGCTGACATATATACAGGTGTGTGTGTGGGGGGGGCTGACATATATACAGGTGTGTGTGGAGGGGCGGACATATATACAGGTGTGTGGGGGGGAGGCACTGACATATATACAGGTGTGTGGGGGGGCTGACATATATACAGGTGTGTGTGTAGGGGGGGTGGGGTGCTGACATATATACAGGTGTGAGGGGGCTGACATATATACAGGATTGTGAATGAACACACAGCCACTCATACTCAACTGAATGGACTGGTGTCTTTATTCAATCTTACCAACTATGTAACTATCTAAAAATAGGACGGCTTCAATCCATACTTCCTAAGGTCTCAAGCACACGGATGTTTACATGTTGAAAAGTCTTCTAGCATATTATTCCTGACACTTTCCCGTGCCCAGGTTGCTGCAGGAGCTGTATGTGGCCATACTCATGTAAACGCTGATCACTTCTGCATCTGCACTTACCCATGCATACACATATGATGTATTTTATCAAGCACATCAATTTTGCATTAGCAGAAATATGCTGGCTTTTGAGCTACAAGTATATGGACTATTTGTTTAGTGTATGCTGTAGGAAGCTACTTTGTTTTGCCTGTTTTGAAGGAATAAATATTATTGCTGTTACCACACAGTTGGCTGGTTATTCCGGGCTCCTCCATATTACAATAGAAACATCCTCATAGCTATTGTTTCTATCTGAACCACGACAAAAGTTTAATTCTGCTTTGACAGCAGCCTTTCATTTCTCATCAAACACACAAGTTATTTCCTTATTTAAGATTCCAAACTGCTGCCAAAATTGCAGTCTACTGACACTCTGCATTACCAGCAATAAATTGTGAGATATTTTCATCAGATCATATAATTGACTCGTTCTGTAAAAATAGAGACACCTTACACGCCTTCATGATAATTTGCTTATTCCACCTACAGATGGTGTAAAGAGATTCAAGGCAGCCCTTGTGAGAGCCCATTAGGTAGGACACATGTTTATTCTGAGTTTTGAATGGAATATGGGGCTGAGATATAACTCTCACTGTGCATACTATATCTAAACAATCTAAAAAATATTTTTGGAGTGCTTTGGAGCAGGACAAAGAGAAAGCGTGGCAATGTCTTGATTAAGGTGGAAGCAGTAAACCACCTTGGGAAGAAAGGAGCCTAAAAACCACCTTATTTTGAAGAACAAGAAAAAGTTCTTTACAAGATAAGGCTGCCAGTTCTGAGACCCATCTAGCTGGTGTGATAACCACAAGAAAAATCACGGTAAGGTGGGCAGATGTAATGTCCCAAATGGTCTCAAAGGCGGCCTTCTGTAGACGCAACAGGACCATGCTAAGATCCCAAGATGGGTCAGGAGTAAAAAGAGGGGAAGCGATTTGAGCCACTCCTTAAACAAAAGCATGTGTCAGGGAAAGAGTGGTTAGTGGTCTTTGAACGAAGCTGGCCAATGCTAAGACTTGCACCCCCAGGCTGCTTAAGGCCAAATGTTTGTCAGGAATCCGCAGCTGAGATAGCCAGATCTATATATAGTGAAGTAAATTTGTTAATAGTAAAACAAAAAACATCCACACACCAGGAAACAGCGAATGTAAAAATGCAAATGAACCACAGCCATATAACCAAAATGCTTAGCTAAGTAACAGGAAGCCTAACAAACTATATACAATATGTACAATACAGGAGCATGGAGAATACCAGAAATGCAAGGAAAGGGAGAACCAGTGCTGGGGTCAGGAACAAGGGGAGCAGATATAAGGCAGCAGGGTGCAGAGTACAGGATACAGGACAAGAGCAAGATCAGGAACAGGATAAATGGCAGCAGCATCTGACTTAGCACAGCAAAGCAAGCAATACACTGATACACTGATACAAGGTGTACTAGCAGAGAAGAGACTTAAGTACCTCCCCAGCAACCAACATCAGGTGGAGACTACTACAAACTGGCTGCTGGGAGATGCATGCTGGTGGTCAATGAAACTACAACTTTCAGCTCTGCAAAGCACAGTGCCACCAGTAGGTGACCCAAGTCCTAACAATGTTACTCCAGCCTAGATTGAAGAAAGGCCAAAATACGTCCCATGGAGTATCTTCAAATAAATTTCCATGGCATACACCATGTGAAGTAGGCCTTCCAAGTGTGAAGATAGACCTTGCAAGAGGTCAATTTCCTAGCTTTCAATGTAGGAATAATGGATTCAGAGAGACCCTGATCTCTCAGGATTTTGGCTTTAACAGCCAAGCCATCAAAACCAGTGGTGCTGAAGAAAGATGGTAGACCAGTCCTTGTAACAGTACATCTGGCCAGTCCGGAATTCCCACAGACTGTTTCCCATGAGTCAGTGAATGTTCAAGTACCAAGTTCTTCTGGGCCAATTTGGTGCCACCAAGATCACCAGAATTCCCTTTGTCTCGATCCTGTGAACCAGCAGAGAAAGCATTCATAGTTGAGGGGTGTTATATTATCCAGAATTGATTTCACTGGGTCATTAGTGCATCCACTGCAAAGACCTTTGGATCACTGATACTGGCCATAAACCTGCCCTTTCGGCCCAAGCTAAAATTAGGTCAGCTTCTTGAAGGAATGTGTGGCTTTTTGTGTCACCCTCATGATTAATGTAAGCCACAGCTGTAGTGTTGTCCGACTGAACCCTTGTCAGTCACCCCTGAGGTTGAAAGGCCCTTAGTTTGATACAGCTAATGGGAAGTTTGGATTCCTTTAATGATCCTCTCGCTCAAACCAATTCCATCCTTAGGACGCCTTTCTAGCCTGAAAGGCTGGCATCCATTGTGAGAACCATCCATGTTAATGGGAGAAAAAACTTCCCCATGAAGCCCAGTACCATTATGCAAAATTGAAAGCTTTTTGGAGCGCAGGGTCTGGACATGAGCTGGGAGATTCAATACTCGTTCCTGGGAAGAAGGCTTTGGACATGTCCAAGACTAGGCCCAGGTGCTCCAAGCAGTGAGTTGGATTCAACACAGACTTCCGTAGGTTGAGAGTTTACTTGAAGCTCTGAAGTGTCTGTACTGTCTGGTGCACATTGGTAGCTAGGACTGGGGCAGAGTGATCCTGCAAGAGAGGGTCATATAGATATCTGATAATGTGGATTCCCTGAGAGTGCAGTGGCATAAGGATCAGAGGATCAGGCAAGCACCTTGGTGAAGATCATTCACCGGAAATCGTAGAAACCACTATAGTGGGGGAAAGATAGAAATATTTGCATACTGTATGTATCCTTACCAACGCTGTATCCTGGCCTAGGCCGACAAGGCCCAGGCCTAGGGCAGCACTTTGCAGGGGGACAGCAGGGAAAGAGCACGGATAGAGTAAGGGAGGGTTATAGCCCCTGTCAGTTTATTTTTATAAAAAAATAAAAAACTATTTTAAAGCACCCCCATCCTCCCTGTGCTTATTTTGAAGGAGAAAAAAGTAAATCTGTCTCCTCCAGAAAAACAGACATAGATGCACTCCATTTGTCTTTCATTTCAGCTTTGCTGGTAAAAACATTTGCAATATTGGAGTCAACTCAACACACATTATCATCATATCAACTTAAAAACGAAAACAGATTAGGTCTGCGCTATTTATTTACAATGATTGCAGTAGGTAAAAAGAGTGACACAGCACCTTGTAAGCTCAGAATTAGTGTAAGGCTATTAGCTGCCTTTTCTCCTGGTATATTACATAACAACTTTTGGCCTATAGCAGTAAATAAACTGATCGGTGCAGTAACAAAAAAAATTATAAAAGATTTCTCTTTTACCTAGCCCCTAAGCACAGTAATTACATTTATGGAAGAAACCTTTGGCTTAAGATATTAGATGTGTAAAATGGGCTTTTTTTTTTTTTGCTTCGGGAACTGGAGGAAATGACTATTATTGTGTTGTTCCTTCTGGATTTCATGGGTAAAATAAAAAAAAAAACGTGTTAAAGTGGGACTTGAAGCAACAGATCAACCATTTCCCATACATAAATAAAAAGACTTTACTCAAGGGTGAACGACATTTGGATTGCAATTTCAATTCTTTTTTAATGTCACTCCCCAAAAAGGATCATTTATTACCTTTTAGTGCATATAATACATATATTTACTTTGAGAAGAAACTTTGCAGATCATCTGAAGCAGCTGCAGGCCCAGATATGTAATCTAAAGACATACATATTTGTCAGAAGAACATGGTTTAGAGTAAGGCTACATTCACACAAGCGTTTAGCTACTCTGTGAATCCCAGCAGCAAGAATCTACTGATTCCTGCGGCTGGGATTGACAGCTGTGTGCAGTCGCTACAGTGCAATGATAGCCTATTGGTGGCTGCAGCTATTCATATTTGTTCACATTGCCACAGCCAAAGTGCATCCAACTGTAACCTATGAAGGTAATCACTAGCTGTGCAAACAGTCACAAATAGCTGACAGCATGGCTAAACACCCATGCAAATGTTGCCTTAAAAGTGTTTGTTAACCTAAAAAAAAAAAAAAAAAAAAAAAACAGATCCTGATCCCTTAAAGGAATAACAGCACAGTGCTTGTGCTGTGTAATTTGGCCCCTTCTATCACCTAAAAAATCTGGTTGATCCTGCCTGGCTATACCCTCTCCCCTGTAAACTCAACTGACCACAGTTTATCATGGCTGCTGAGCCCTGACATCGTGGTCAGTTTATGTGCCTCCGTTATCTGCAGCTCTCCTCTGTCCTCCCCTCCCCCCCCGTCTGTCAGCTTTGTGTCAGTGCCCACCCCCTCCCCTCCTGCTGCTATTATAACTACTAAAAAAACATCCCATCCCCTCTGTGACATAAGAGTATGTGTCCCAGTGTCTGTGTTATATAAAAAAGCTGCTGATCTGTACCTATATCAGAGAGTCTACCAGCGCTCATGAGACTCCTTGGCTCTCTCCCCTCTCTCCACTCCAGCCGACGTAATCGGAGTGCTCGGCCCCTCCCGCTATAGCTGACAGCTGGACAGCGGGGAGAGCCTAGGAGTCACAAGAGTGCTGGGAGAGGCTGTGATATATGTACAGATTGGCAGCTTTTTTATGTAACACAAGCACAGTGGCACATAACATTATGTTACAGAGGGGATGGGATGTTTTTATTGTGTTGGCTTAACAACCACTTTAAGCTGGCCATAAACTAGTAGAATTATTTTTTAAATGTTTTATTTTAAGAATGTTTGTTCAAGTTTCTAATCATTAGTGGGGTCAAAACGACATTCATTTAAGACCAAAGTGATGACAAAAAAAAAAGTAATTGAATGTACAAAGAATTTTCCTGCAAATTTTTGTGCGAGCAGTTTTTTGAAACTCTAATGATCCATACACACGATTGCATTTTCCGACAACAAATGTTGAATGTGAGCTTGTTGTGAACCGTGTGTATGCTCCATCGAACGTTTGTTGTCAGACTTTCCGCCAACAAATTTCGGCTAGCAGGTTCTCAAATTTTCCGCCAACAAATGTTTGTTGTCGGACTTTCCGATCGTGTGTACACAAGTCCGTCGGACAAAAGTTCACGCATGCTCGGAATCAAGTACGAGCCGGAGATATAACTAGCATTCGTAATGGAGATATCACGTACATCTTGTACGTCACTACGTTGGTAATTGTTGGCCAACATTTATGTGACCGTGTGTATGCATGACAAGTTGGAGCCAACATCCTTCGAACAAAAATCCACGGTTTTGTTGTCAGAAAGTCCGATCGTGTGTATGGGGCATAACAGTATATGACCAGCTTTACAGAAATACTGTATATACAGTACACTGCAATGCTACCTTTAAGGCTTTCTTTAACAACTCTAGTTACTGGTACTGTAGTTAATGCTCCTAACTAGTGATAGTTGTCTTAGGGCACTTTCACAGTAGCTCTGCTATTTTTTGCGGCGCTTTATCGTCGTTTTAGCGGCACATTTCGGCTGCTAGCAAGGCACTTTTAACCCCCACTAGTGGTCAAAAAAGGGTTTAAAGGGGCCGCAAAGCGCCACAAAGTGCCGCTGCAGCGGCGCTTTGCCGTCGCTGCCCATTGATTTCAATAGATTCCTAAAGTGCCTCAAAGATGCTGCTTGCAGGACTTTTTTAAGCGTCCTGCCAGCGCACCGCTCCAGTGTGAAAGCCCCCGAGCTTTCACACTGGAGTGACAGGAGAGGCACTTTGCAAGCGCTTTGCAGGCGCTATTTTTAGCGCTATAGCACCTGTAAAGCGCCGCAGTGTGAAAGTAGCCTTAATATATACTATAAAAGTTATGCAGCCAGACAGAGATTTTTGTTCAAGGTTAAAATACCTTGGCTTGGTCCATCAATATTATTTTACAATTTTTACCAGTAAAGGGAGGCAGATGGATTAACAATGTAGGCAGCAGAAAATAGAGAGCAAAACACTGCATTGTCCCTGCATCCGTCCCTTCTGGGACTCAATTTAGGAATTGGTCTTCAAGTTGATTGATATACACTTGGATGATAGGCCAGAGACGTGTCTACTACACTTAAATCTGCTTTTGTGGCATAGCTACGTGAGATCTCTTTTAATACACTTATTAAATGCAGCAAAAATCTGTATCCCTCAAAAATATATGCTCGGACTTCCTGGCAGTGGGCAGAAGGAGGAGCAGTACCTGCAATATTTTAGTGACTACAATACCTATGTATCCTCTGTACTTTCTTAGCAAATTCCACCAAAGAATGAGCGTAATCAGAGGAGCTAGAGTGGATTGTGTGGGCCATGACATGGTGGCTGGGCCTCTGGGGTTCCAGCTGTATTGTCACCTCCATTTCCCTCCACCACCCCCTCCCCACTTTTTCTCCCTCTCTCTTTATCCATCAGGTTTTCTCTACTTGCGAACTCTTATGCCGCGTACACACGGTCGGACTTTCTATCCTACTTGGTCCGGCACACTTTCCGACGGACTTTGTCCGCCAGGTGCGCCGGACTTTAAAACCAACGGACTTGCCCACACACGCCGGGATTTTCCGGCGGGCTAAGTCCGCCCGTCTTTCCGACGGACTTTCGCCGGAGTTCCGGCGGACTTTCAGAATGAACGGACTTGCCCACACACGGACAAGTCCGTTCATTTTGAACGTGACTCAGGTGCGACGGGACTAGAAAAGGATGTCAATCTTGCCGCTTTTATCGGCTAGATTGACACCTTGCGAGCCCCGTCGCGGGGCATACCAGGCCCTTAGGTCTGGTATGGATTATAAAGGGGAACCCCTACGCTGAAAAAAACGGCGTGGGGTCCCCCCTAAAATCCATACCAGACCCCGATCCGAGCACGCAGCCTGGCCGGTCAGGAAAGGGGGTGGGGACGAGCGAGCGCCCCCCCCTCCTGAACCGTACCAGGCCGCATGCCCTCAAAATGGGGGGGTGGGTGCTTTGGGGGAGGGGGCGCCCTGCGCCCCCCCCCAAAGCACCTTGTCCCCATGTTGATGAGGACAAGGGCCTCTTCCCGACAACCCTGGCCGTTGGTTGTCGGGGTCTGCGGGCGGGGGCTTATCGGAATCTGGGAGCCCCCAGATCCCGGCCCCCCACCCTATGTAAATGAGTATGGGGTACATGGTACCCCTACCCATTTACCTAGGAAAAAAGTGTAAGTAATAAAACACACCACACAGGTTTTTAAAATATTTTATTAAACAGCTCCGGGGGGGGGATCTTCCTCCGGCTTCGGGGGTCTTCTTCCGGCTTCGGGGGTCCCTCCGCTTCATCTTCTCCCGGCGTCCGGTTGGTTCTTCTCCGCTCTCCGGCCTCTTCTCCCGGTGTCGCAGGTCTTCGGCCGGCCCCTCCGCTATCTTCATGTAGCTCTATTGCCAGCGGAGGTCCGGACTTCTGGGCTTCTTGGCTTCTTGGCTTCTTGTCTTCTCTTCTCTTCCCCCAGATGTTGACACGACGCTCTCTCCGGCTGGACTGGTCTCTGAGGGCTGCGTTGTGACTTATATAGGTGGAGACCCCGCCCCCATATGATGTCACAGTCCTTGGGCATGCTGGGACTGTGACGTTTTAGGGGGCGTGGTCGACCACGCCCCCTAAAACGTCACGGTCCCAGCATGCCCAAGGACTGTGACATCATATGGGGGCGGGGTCTCCGCCTATATAAGTCACAACGCAGCCCTCAGAGACCAGTCCAGCCGGAGAGAGCGTCGTGTCAACATCTGGGGGAAGAGAAGAGAAGAGAAGACAAGAAGCCAAGAAGCCAAGAAGCCCAGAAGTCCGGACCTCCGCTGGCAATAGAGCTACATGAAGATAGCGGAGGGGCCGGCCGAAGACCTGCGACACCGGGAGAAGAGGCCGGAGAGCGGAGAAGAACCAACCGGACGCCGGGAGAAGATGAAGCGGAGGGACCCCCGAAGCCGGAAGAAGACCCCCGAAGCCGGAGGAAGATCCCCCCCCGGAGCTGTTTAATAAAATATTTTAAAAACCTGTGTGGTGTGTTTTATTACTTACACTTTTTTCCTAGGTAAATGGGTAGGGGTACCATGTACCCCATACTCATTTACATAGGGTGGGGGGCCGGGATCTGGGGGCTCCCAGATTCCGATAAGCCTCCGCCCGCAGACCCCGACAACCAACGGCCAGGGTTGTCGGGAAGAGGCCCTTGTCCTCATCAACATGGGGACAAGGTGCTTTGGGGGGGGGCGCAGGGCGCCCCCTCCCCCAAAGCACCCACCCCCCCATGTTGAGGGCATGCGGCCTGGTACGGTTCAGGAGGGGGGGGGCGCTCGCTCGTCCCCACCCCCTTTCCTGACCGGCCAGGCTGCGTGCTCGGATCGGGGTCTGGTATGGATTTTAGGGGGGACCCCACGCCGTTTTTTTCGGCGTAGGGGTTCCCCTTTATAATCCATACCAGACCTAAGGGCCTGGTATGCCCCGCGCTCGCCGCAATAGGAAGATTTGTTTTTCCTATTGCAGCGAGCGCGAAATGCAATACCCTGCCCTCGTGTCGTATTTGGTCTGTCGGACCAGCCTACACACGAGCGGGCTTTCCGTCGGATCAGCACACACACGAGCGGACTTTCCGCCCGAAACTGAGTCCGACGGAAAGATTTGAAACTTTCTTCAAATCTAGGTCCGGCGGGCTTTTGGGAAGAAGTCCGCCGGAAAAGTCCGCCGCCGCCCACACACGGGCGGATTGTCCGGCACACTCTGGTCCGCCGGACCAAGTATGCCGGAAAGTCCGACCGTGTGTACGCGGCATTACACCTATATCATAGGACATGCTACTTGATACGTGTCAGATGGCAATATACTGTTAGTAATTTGGAGCACTATTGAAGTGCTACTATTTTACCCTCTTGATTCTTCGTTCTTGGTTTTTTCTTTTGTTTAAGTTCTGTCTTAGGAAAAATGAAAAATTACGCAAGTAGGACCCTGCTTAGGAGGAATTATAATTTCATAATCTCAAAGTATACAGCCTTTTCCAGGCTAATTTATTAAGGGAATTACCCCCGCTAGGGAACTTTTGATCTAAATGCCACCCTTTATTACGTGCCAGTTATGCTTATCTTTGAAATGGACATTTTGATGATATGCAATTCCTTTTCTCATATTGATTAGTGGTTCCAAATTAATAATAACTACTGCAGTAGGGAACAGACACAAAAGATATACTCAGCATCTTTCCAAATAACTGTTCTGCTTTATTATGACGCAATTGAAGGTTTTTATACACATGATTACGTAGGTATCACATTAGTATTACAATTGTACATTTATGGTAACAAGGGGCGTTACATAGGCAGGCTAATTCTAATCAGGACTCGAAAGAATGTAAACATGTACTGAAAACATTATTAGTGCCATGTGCACAGTGAGGGCAGTGTGCAATACATACAAAATAGAATACAATTATATACAGAACTTACAAATTTCCATTACAGCCTCCCCTCTTTTGATCAATATTTTGATCACTAACCATACCTGCTATCACCTTTAACCTGGAACCTCCACACACTTAGGTGGAGGTAGTCCTTGCCAAAGAGGCAAAAACTCCATTGTGGAGAAAATAATAGCTGAGCAGCTTTTTCATTACAAAGTGACTTTTCATTGTGTAAAACAAATGATTGATAAGACATATTTATAGAGTACTGGCTGTACACTCCTGTGGCCAGAATGAATTGTTGGCATGCTGACTTATCAGCATATGTAAATACAGACAATTCTACATAAAATGGAAGACGTACAAAAGACAAATATGACTTCAACATGGCTAAACTACTTTTCAAATATATATATCCCTTACAATTAAAGTAATTGAATCAAAAAGTACCCTAGACTGTGATCGCAAGAGGGAAACAAATCAACCACAGAGATTTCTTTAATTTAGTCATTTTTGCAGTGTCTGGTGTGGATCCAGGTGACTTTTCCTTCAAGTTTTGCAAAACTTTACATGAAATACATGCTGTATTGAGTCTCCAAACATTTCCTTATGTATAAATGTCTCTTAACAATCCACAAGTCACCTGGCTTAAGTTTTAGATCCTTCCAAACCTTTAGGATCTGGAATTGGGGAGAAAACACATAAATGAGTTTGTCAAAAAACCTTAAAAGATCAGCAACATTCTCTGTGAGATCCGAATGGAGGACTTCAGCTGCTAAGACAAAATATAAGCAAGTGAGTAACACACTCCCAATCCAAATCCCATAGGGAGAGAATCCAACATCCCCCTTAGGGGCTTGATAAAATATAAGAAAACATTCAGGAAAAAGTTTTCTAGTTTCTTACTCTACTTTGTCCGCTACATTGTAGACAGTAGGGAGTGTAAAAATAAAACCTCAAAACTTCTAGTAAGGACTCTCCTATAAAAATGATTTCCTCTGTTACTCTCTGTAGATTCTGCACTCTGTGCTTACAAACTACTTCTGATAACACTTTTTACTGTGGCCTTTGCAGTAGCATTTGCCACTGGACATCCAGAAAACATGTCCATACAGACAAAATGCATACTCGTAAGATCTTGACTTGGGCATCTGGATATATCTTTTTGTAATCTCTGTAAGGGATGTTCAGCTTTTGGTAACACCTTTGGTAGCAGGTAAAACAAGAAGTTGTATGTTATCAAAACAACTGTGGAGAACCCTGGCTCTATCCCACGCTCATTTACTAAGGCAGCCATAACTGCTTGTGACTGATGACACGGTGCATGTGTCAAGCTGGAGGGAAAAGAGTGGCTGGCAGACATAAATGATCACCTTTTCCAAAGTCCTGTTTCATAAGAAGTTGCCCCCTGTGGACCACTTGTTCTTTTCGTTCTGGGGTCCTAAAGTTGAATTATTAATCCCAGCTATACTGGGCCAGAACTAGGGTGGAATCTGTGAGTTGCATAGACCCATCAAGTGTCCGGGGCTGTAATGCAGCATCCTTAGTCGCCTGGTCTGCTTCTGTGTGAGTTTTAATGTTAGTATGGCTACCTCAGCAAGAACCTGGAAGGCTGAAAACAGCCGATCAAATTCATTTAGCATGCTTTGTTGGTTTACCTGCCGAAGTAAAAACAAACTTCTGGCCCTTCTTATGGAACCAAAAGCTCTCGATATCTCAACTATCTATATAAATATACACTCTTTTTATAGCTCACAGGCTTTGCTAAAACATGGAGCTTTGCTTCATGAGCTGGGGAAAAAGGATCCAATGACTTTGAATACAGAGTATACTTCTGGGTAATAAACTGCATACTCAGTATAAAACCGGGAATAACTCTACAAAAAATTAAATGTCTGGGTCTTCAGTGAGTGAGTCCTGCATGGGCTCATAGCAGGTGATTCCTACACCATCAATTTAACACATGTGGCTTCCTTTGTCTCCAGCCTCCTCCAATAGAGGCAATAAGGTGGCTGGATTCAAATGTACGCATTTTTCATTGTTAGATTTGTACATAAACAAACTCATATTTTAAATCTTTCATTAGACAAACATTTAGTTAGCTGTATATTTGCTGCGCAGAATGTGGGACCATTAAAAATTAAATATTTGACCAAAATAATGTCTGTAACTTTGTCCAATAGCACCTTTGAATAAAGCTACAGCTCTGATATATCAGGATGAACCCTTCATTATTGGGTCCAGCTTGCATAAATATATTACAATGGCTTGTTTTCTATCAGGCTGTTTGTGTAAGAACTCCAGTTTCATGTTTCAAATTGACAACTTTTTCCTGGCAATATTATAATAAATAACAATACCCTGCGGTCATGCAGAGATGTCCATAAATCCAAAATATTCTTCTGCTTATACCACTGCACTTACAAGGAAAAGGGGCACATCATTTCACAATCCACACATTCTGCTTTGGATTTCAAAAATAAAAATAAATGAAAACAATAGGACCAACAATCTGTATGATGGACCAGAAAGCATCAAAAACTATAAAACAACTGGCTGCAGGTGGCATCTATCCTAACAGGGTGTGTGGACTTGATGTGATGGGTCTGTTATATTTAAATTTTATTTATTATTACTCTCACATCATGGACCGCACATCAAGTTATTATCAAAAACCTTAAAACTTCATTTTTGTAGAAAAACTTCTTATGTATCCCATCCATCTTGGCTTTGTTAAATATTTTGGCAGCTTTATTCCAAATAACAACCTCATCTTAATCTTTTTTTCTCCCAATAAGGGCTTATTGTATAAATGTAAAATGACAAAATTGTTATCTTAATCTAAACTAATCCCATTCATTACAAATTTCCCCAATAACCTGGATTTCATTTCCAACCAAAGGTTGTCCAAACCAGTTTCAATATATCTATATTATTAATAAAATTATTAAACTCATATTAGAAATTAATACTCATTATTACTTAATTTTATTTAATTTCCCTTCTTTAAATGCACTGTTTCCACTATCAAAAGATATTCAATTTGTGTAATACACGGTTAAATGTAACATTCATTTTACCATGTTTGGAAAACAGATTAAAAAAATAATTGTGATCACATTGTTTATCATTAGATTCGTTAACCCGGCACATTTTGTTATAAATGTTTTGTCTAAAAAATTGGAATTGGCATGGTGTCCTTCCAGCTTATCACTGACCTCTCATCCCAGCCACATTCTTTCATGAGAGCGCAAAGGAGGGGGTCACATCTGCATACATGACACACACAAGAGTTAGAACTAAAGGTTCCAGCATTCACACATACACGAATATATCTCTCTTAAATCACTTACTTTTTTCCCATTTGTACACAACACATACTGTATCATTCTCTCACTTTCTTTTAACTCTTTAATATTTCCCTGCTTAAATTCCGCTTTCCTTATTTTGTTCAGATATCCTTTATATCTAGCTTCTATGATCAGACGGGCAGCCATAGTGCTCATCCCATCTTCCCTCTCTGACAACATAAAAAGTATTCTGTTTTAACTCTCATTACTCTGTTTCTTGACTTTACTAGTTGTAGTGCCTGACCCCAAATTCATCCCACAACTTAACATGAAAATGTCCCTTTCTGTCTAGTGGTAATTGTCACCCTTGATCCATCCTGCTCACATAGATAGCTGTTTCTCTAGCTGTTTACTCTGCATGATTCTTAGTCAATGTGGACCTTGGTAATCCAGTTACCCATTGTGGATCACTGTCCACTTTAGCCATTTATCTAGGGGCTCAGTATAGGTGGAACTGCGCCTTCGTTTCATATATAGCGTTCCTGTTGCGCTGGGCATTTTTGAGGGTCTCTTACCCTTCATTCCCTTACTTAATTTAATGCCCATAATGACTGGCCAGTCTTCTCTACATGTGCCTATACCCTCTTGCCTCTAAACTACTTTATCTAGCAGATGTGCACTACATATACCTGTGAACAGTACTATTTTTCCCTTTCTTATCTATAACACTCCGATGGACAGTAGACAGTGACAACATAACATATAACCACCAATCAATACAGTTCGATTAAGGGGAGTAAAATAGGTACCCTCTGTCCCGAAAATGCCTTACGGATCAAGGAAGTCTGATAACACAAATGTAAGCAAAAGGCTTACCTCAGCCGGCTGATTATCAGAAATTCCCGGATCGTCTCAAGCTCCTTGTTTCAGGGTCACCTGTAAAGCCCCTCCTGGCTGGCTCGCCACGTGAATTGGACATTTTGATGATAGGTAACTCCTATTATCATATTGATTAGTGGTTCCAAATTAACCACTTGCCGACCGCCGCACGACGATGTACGTCCAAACTTTGGCGGCAGATACCGTTGTTATGGCAGCAGCTAGCTGCCATAATCCCGGTATCCCCGTTTTCGTGCGGTGGTCGGCTTTCTGATAAAAGTGGTCTCTGCAGTGGATTTGCCGCGAGATCACTTTTATCGGTGGCGGGAGAGGGCCCCCCCTCCCGCCGCGATCCGGTGCCCTCCACCGCTTACTGGAGCCGTCGGTAGCGGCAAAGGTGATCGCGTCCTATCAGTGCTGTGTCTGGAGATGAGTGAGGCTAAGATGGCGCCCACTCGTCTCCATGACACTGCTGGGCGGAAGCGACGTCAAAACGTCACTTCCGTCCACGCCTCTTAAAGGCATATTTTTTTCAATGTCATTTTTTTGAATGACTTTTTTTGTTATTGCATTCTATTGTAAATATGAGATCTGAGGTCTTTTTGACCCCAGATCTCATATTTAAGAGGTCCTGTCATACTTTTTTCTATTACAGGGGATGTTTACATTCCTTGTAATAGGAATAAAAGTAACAATTTTTTTTTTTTAAACAGTGTAAAAAAAAAAAAATATATAAAATAAATAATAAAAATAAATTTAAAAAAAAAAAAAAAACCCCTGTCCCGACGAGCTCGCGCGCAGAAGCGAATGCATACGCGAATAGCGACCGCATATGAAAACGGTGGTCAAACCACACATGTGAGGTATCACTGCGACCGGTAGAGTGAGAGCAATAATTCTAGCCCTAGACCTCCTCTGTAACGCAAAACATGCAACCTGTAGAATTTTTTAAACGTCGCCTATGGAGATTTTTGAGGGTAAAAGTTTGACATCATTCCACATGTGGGCGCAATTTTAAAGCGTGACATGTTGGATATCAATTTACTTGGCGTAACGTTATATTTCACAATATAAAAAAAAATTAACTTTACTATTGTCTTATTTTTTTATTCAAAAAAGTGCATTTTTTCCAAAAAAGTGCGCTTATAAGACCGCTGCGCAAATACGGTGCAAAAAAAAGTATTGCAATGACCACCATTTTATTCTCTAGGGTGTTAGAAAAAAACATATATAATGTTTGGGGGTTCTAAGTAATTTTCTAGCAAAAAAACCTGTTTTAAACATGTAAACACCTAAAATCCAAAACGAGGCTAGTCCTTAAGTGGTTAATAATAACTGCTGCAGTAGAGAACAGACACAAAAGATATGCTCAGCATCTTTCCAAATAACTGTTCTGTTTTATTATGTTGCAATTGAAGATTTTTATACACACGATTACGTAGGTATCACATTAATATTACAATTGTACATTTATGGTAACAAGGGGCGTTACATAGACAGGCTAATTCTAAACAGGACTCAAAAGAAATTAAACATGTACTGAAAACATTATTAGTGCCGTGTGCACAGTGAGGGCAGTGTGCAATACATACAAAATAGAATACAATTATATACAGAACTTACAAATTTCCATTACATCTTCATTTGCTGTTCTGTACCTAAAATATGCTGTGACTCATCCTGCTCTACAATTATTGTGATACAGGATGTACCTCTGAGTTCTGTATTGCTATTTCCTTTTTCTAAAAGTTACTGTCTTGCTAAGGTATGCAAAAAAGTTTAACAAAAAAAACCTGCATTGTGAATTTTGCTCTCACTTTGTTTGACAATGACACACCTCCCGCTAAGTCAGAGTTAGAACTCCCCAATCAGCAGGATGCATGAGCTTTCCTGAAAAGGATGTTACAATTGCACCGCCACCGTTCCCGCCCTCCCCTGAGTCCCTGTTTTGACAGCGAGCTGGAGAACTTCACCCCCCACTCGCTGACACAGATCTGAAGAAAACACGGCCGGGCATCATCCATTCAGAGTGTTCTGTGAATTGGAAAACTACCCAACAGCAACTGTCGGCTTGTAGTTCTCTATGAACTGCCATGGCACTGTTGAGCTCTGTGGTAGTTCATTCTCTCTTCCTGTTAGTCTGTACCTGCATGCCCCTACAAGATACGAGCAGACAGATACACTGACAAGTCTGCAGGAGTCCTGCATGGCACCTGAGATCTGCTGATCGTGGGTGCAATACTTTTTAGGCTCCAAGTAAAAAAAAGGTTTTTTTTTACCTGTAAAAAGATGTGCATTTATTTTATTTTTTTTAAAGTTGAACTTATCCTTTAAAGCAGAGCTCTAGCTCTGACTCAGCAAGGGGCATGTTGGGTTTTAGCATTGCTTCCATATAGAGATCCTGCAGCATGCTGGCGGGGAACAGGCTTTTCAACTGAGGCTATGGTTGTTTTCTAAATAAAAACATTGTAATGCCCCGTACACACGGTGGGACTTTGTTCGGACATTCCGACAACAAAATCCTAGGATTTTTTCCGACGGATGTTGGCTCAAACTTGTCTTGCATACACACGGTCACACAAAGTTGTCGGAAAATGCGATCGTTCTGAACGCGGTGACGTAAAACACGTACGTCGGGACTATAAACGGGGCAGTGGCCAATAGCTTTCATCCCTTTATTTATTCTGAGCATGCGTGGCACTTTGTCCGTTGGATTTGTGTACACACGATCGGAATTTCCGACAATGGATTTTGTTGTCGGAAAATTTTATAGCCTGCTCTCAAACTTTGTGGGTCGGAAAATCCGATGGAAAATGTGTGATGGAGCCTACACACGGTCGGAATTTCCGACAACAAGGTCCTATCACACAATTTCCGTCGGAAAATCCGACCGTGTTTACGGGAGACTTTTGCATACTATTTGTTTTAATGAGCCTGGAATGTATGTAGCTGATTTAAATTGAAAGTTAATCTGGGTTTTAAAGTGGGAGTTTACACAAGTGGCAATGCAAAATGAAAGTGAGGGATAGCAAAAAATCATACATTTACACCTATATGGCTGCAGCATTGGTCCAATGCTGCAGCTATCCTTCGTCGGTGCTAACATGAAGAACTGAGCAAACTAATGACATCTGATCACTCAGTTCTTGGTCTTCATTGAGCAGGCAGCGGTGACTGTCAGTCTTAACTCGTCTCTTTCTCCTTAAGTCATGTGTGCTGCAATGGAGTCTAATTGGCTACTAGTGCTGTTGTGATTTCAATTGATACACTACTTTGCTAATTTGTTTATAGATATGCCTAAAATTCAGCATTGGCATGCATCCCAAAATTCATGCAATACAACTCAATTGAAACTAAAGGAAAGAATGATGAAGTTATATTTATTTTATTAGTTCTGTCAATAATAAATTCATTGCTATTTATTCAGAAATATAAAATGTATCTTGTTTACTTGGCTATTCATCTGCTGGTGGTCTACTAAAATGTTATAAAACTGCAAGACAAATAAGCTAGTTAGACATCATTCTTAAATATATGTTAGCCATTAGACTTCTATCTTCATTTACAGATGGCAATTTTATCTTTTCCAGTTATGCCTTTAATGGATGGCAATTATAAATCCATCAGACCAGTGGACTCCACTATTTGCTTTCTATAGTTAGTTCTGTTTTTGACTTTCTGTCTTTAATCTTCTCTAATATTGCAAATTTAAAAAGATTTCTTCCTCAGAAATTTGTATAGACTCTTAGGCGCCACTTAGTCTGCCATAACAGTTTAATTCAGTGTGGCATCGTCATTCATCAAAGAGTTACATGTGAATATTCCCCCAGGCATCCTGACAGCTGTGGCTGTGCTGTGACACTGCTCGCGCCGCTGACAAACAATTTCTGGAATCGCTGTGATGCGATGGATTCTGCACTTTTTTACAACAATACACAAATCTAAATTAAAATCATAATATCGGGATCAAGGATTCTAGCATACAATATTCTATGGAAAATGGTTTAGCTAAAACAAAAACTGCTTCTGATGAGGTACATGTAATCATGACTGAGTGCATGCAAAGACTTGTTCTGTGAGAAGGTACACAGAGAACTGAGAATACTCCAAGGGACACTGTAGGCTTCAGACCATGACTTGTGTAACCAGGTGCAAGGTTACTAAGTAATGAAAGAGAAGAGACATTGCTAATAAAAACAGATGCTTTTTTCATAGACAGATTATTGTATCATTCTTCTGCCTTTAGGGGGTGGCCACCCCTTTTCTGACCCTAAAGCAAAGAACAATGGGAAATATAGTTCCTCAGTTAATGCTTACTGTAAAATAAAGTAGCTCAGAGACTTCAAGTCCATTGGGAGCTGGAGCAACACAGGGCTCTGGGAGAGACTATAAAGTCAACTGCAATTGGTGGGCCAGCTCTCTTGGCCTGGGGATGTCTGGGAGCCTGGTCGGGTGCTGCCGGTCTGACCACCACTGCACCTTCATAGAGACACAGCAACACAGTCTTCTGCAGCAACCAAAGTCACAGAATCATCCATACTGATCGTCACCAGTGGTCTCCCACCAACTCCACCGCAGCGTACTGCACATCCTTAGCCTGACACTACTGCTGAACCTGAGCGTGCTCATCCCACCTCCTTTTCCTGGAGTCATACCATTTCAGGATTAGTGTAAGGGCAGTTTGCTCAGCCTTTACTCTGTTTGTTACATGTGGACACTGCTAGCAGACACCCTTACCCCACTTACTGTTAATTGTATGAGGTTGCCTACTTTCCTAATGTTATTTGACTAAGTGCTGCTAAAAACTGATAATTTTCTAATATCAAAATGAACTACTCTGAAGTAAATAATACAATAGTGTTGACTGAAATCCATGTTTTTTTTTGCCTTTATTT
This sequence comes from Lithobates clamitans, assembly GCA_037952925.1. Lineage (NCBI taxonomy): Eukaryota > Metazoa > Chordata > Amphibia > Anura > Ranidae > Lithobates > Lithobates clamitans. Next base: position 23,125,867 of record JBBGZY010000438.1, read on the forward strand.
TGGACTGGGTGTTACGTGTGGCAAGGTTATTGAATATTGTTTGCAAAAACTTGTAACGGAACCTAGAGTGTTTACAAGGTCAGGGCTACACCTGCATTTTATTAATTAATTACTTTGGTCCAGCAGTCAGTGGTATCCATTCTCACCTATAAATAACTCCCTAAGGCCTGGTTCACACCTATGCATTTTTTAGTGCATTTCAGTTTTGCAGAAACACACTACAGTCCATTTAACATGGTTTCCCATGGATGTAGTTCATATCTGTGCATTTTATGGAAAGGGCCAGGGTTTTTTTTCTGGTTTTTGGTTCGATAGACTTCTATGGTTTAAAGATGTGTATTAAAACACAAAATGCACCTGCAATGTGCAAACTGCAACCTGCACAAGTGTGAATCAGGTCTAATGCCGTGTACACATGACCGGGCTTTTTCACCGGACTGGTCTATCACTATCAAGGTTCAAAGGCGTAACAAAAGAGAAACAGAGAGCAAGTCTCACTGTTCAAATCAAAGACAGTGAGACTTGCTCTCTGTTTCTCTTTTGTTACGCCTTTGAACCTTGATCGTGTCCTGAAGAAGCCTCACGGCGAAATGCGCAGACACACAAGGGCTCACTGTACTGACTGTATCAGTTTTCATGTTTTTTATCTCTTTTTGAACTTTGTATTTTTTTCTAATAAATTATGTACATTTTCTCACTTCTCCATTGTTTCCATGAATTAAAGTCCAAATTTTGGCTACTTTGGTAGTATTTTCCTTTTGTCCCTAAATGCTTTGGATGTGGCATTGCTAGTGCTTTTCTCCCCTATTTTCTTAGAATCTTTGTCAGTAAAGATACATTGATGCCTTTGGAGTTGACACAGATTCTAATAAGTTTACAAAGCCATGTACAGTATCTCACAAAAGTGAGTACACCCCTCACAGTTGGTAGGTGCTGGGTGAATGAGGAGTGTCATTTTTAGGTGTGCAGAGAAATCACAAAACAATTCAGTGGCTCCTCTGGGGGAAGTGCTACATGAGATACAGCATCTCACAAAAGTGAGTACACCTCTCACAGTTTTGTAAATATTTTATTATATCTTTTCATGTGACAACACTGAAGAAATTACACTTTGCTATAATGTAAAGTAGTGAATGTACAGCTTGTATAACAGTGTAAATTTTACCATTAATATCTAAACCGCTGGCAACAAAAGTGAGTACACCCCAAAGTGAAAATGTTCAAATTGGGCCTAAAGTGTCTATATTTTGTGTGACCACCATTATTTTCCAGCACTGCCTTAACCCTTTTGGGCATGGAGTTCACCAGAGTTTCACAGGTTGCCACTGGTGTCCTCTTCCACTCCTCTATGACCACATCACAGAGCTGGTGGATGTTAGAGACTTTGTGCTCCTCCACCTTCCGTTTGAGGATGCCCCATAGATGCTCAATAGGGTTTAGGTCTGGAGACATGCTTGGCCAGTCCATCACCTTTATACCCTCAGCTTCTTTAGCAAGGCAGTGGTCGCCTTGGAGGTATGTTTGGGGTCGTTATCATGTTGGAATACTGCCCTGCCGCCCAGTCTCCAAAGGGAGGGGATCATGCTCTGCTTCAGTATGTCACAGTACATGTAGGCATTCATGGTTCCCTCAATGAAGTGTAGCTCCCAGTGCTGGCAGCACTCATGCAGCTCCAGACCATGACACTCCCACCACCATACTTGACTGCAGGCAAGACGCACTTGTCTTTGTACTCCTCACCTGGTTGCCACCACACATGCTTGACACCATCTGAACCATCTTATCAGACCACAGGACATGGTTCCAGTAATCCATGTCCTTAGTCTGCTTCTCTTCAGAGCTTTCTTGTGCATCATCTTTAGAAGAGGCTTCCTTCTGGGATGATAGCCATGCAGACCAATTTGATGCAGTGTGCGTCATATGGTCTGACCTCTGACAGGCTGACCCCCCATCCCTTCAACTCTGCAGCAATGCTGAGAGCACTCAAACATCTATTTCCCAAAGACAACCTCTGGATATGACACTGAGCACGTGCACTCAACGTCTTTGGTTCTGAGTGGATAAACCGCTGTATGGTCTTGGCCACCGTGCTGAAGCTCAGTTTCAGGGTCTTGGCAATCTTCTTATAGCCTAGGCCATCTTCATGTAGAGAAACAATTCTTTTTTTCAGATTCTTTAGAGAGTTTTTTGCCATGTTGAACTTCCAGTGACCAGAATGAGAGAGTGAGAGTGATAACACCAAATTTACACACCTGCTCTCCATTCACACCTGAGACCTTGTAATACTAACAAGTCACATGACACTGAGGAGGGAAAATGGCTAATTGGGCCAAATTTGGACATTGTCACTTTTGTTGCCAGCGCTTTAGACATTAATGGCTGTGTGTTGAGTTATTTTGAAGGGGACAGCACATTTACATCGTTATACAAGCTGTACACTCACTACATTAACTTTGTAGCAAAGTGTCATTTCTTCAGCGTTGTCACATGAAAAGATATAATAAAATATTTACAAAAATGTGAGGGGTGTACTCACTTTTGTGAGATACTGTATTCAACCAATTAGGTTACCTATATACACAAAAGTGGCTGCCGGACTTCTGATCAATTCCAAAAACCCATACAAAAGTACTAAAATATGGTAGAAAAAAAATATGCTGTCTTGACGGATTTCTGGAAATGGAGCTACTGGCATAACTAACTTCTGAATTTCTGCAGTTCTTTTTCCAGTAGGCACAGTGACAGAAAAAAATATCCTTAAAGGGTTCTCACACAGACAAGACTTAGGAGGATGGATCTCTCAGCCATATCTTAAACCAAGCTGCATGATGTGAAGAATTTATAAGAGCTATGAAACAGGACCATGAAATTATGGTTTCTTAGGAAGTTAAGAATTTTTTGTGATGAGACTCAACAGTGTTATGTTACCTAAAGTGGTTGTAATCTAATGCCCCGTACACACGGTCGGATTTTCCGGCGGAAAATGTGCGATCGGAGCGTGTTGTCGGACATTCCGACCGTGTGTGGGCTCCATCGGACATTTTCCATCGGATTTTCCGACACAAAGTTTGAGAGCAGGCTATAAAATTTTCCGACAACAAAATCCGATCGCGTCAATTCCGACCATGTGTGGCCAGTTCCGACGCACAAAGTGCCACGCATGCTCAGAAGAAATTCCGAGACAGAACAGCTTGGTCTGGTAAAATGAGCGTTCGGAATGGATACGGCACTTTCGTCACGCTGCAATGTTTTAAATAGTTTAATGGGGGCGTGTCCGGAATGGCGCTTGGAGCAGACGTGTGCTAGCTGAGCTCCCGTCTCCGGCCAGCAATCCTTTCGTGATCCTAGTGTGGAAGATCGAGTAAAAGCTGTCATCAACCCCCGGACTATCTGAGCGAGGATTGGGCGATGCCCGCAGGCAAAAAATTGAACCAGGGCAGGTACAGTAACACTCCGGTCAGAACCCGCTCTGGGCCGAACTACGCGGCACACGAGGCGTCCAAGATGGCGTCGCAGGCGGACTCCCCTCCGGACGGAGCGATACAAGCGGGCTCAGCGGCGTTTGATGCCCTAATGCTGGCCATAACCACCTGCCAGGCCACACTAACTACTAAAATTGACCATGTACAGACGGAAACAGCCCTTATCCGGAGGGATATGGACAAATTTAGAGACCGGGTATCCGAGGCGGAGCGACGAATCTCTGAGGCGGAAGATATACAGAGAGACCACCATGTGGATATTCAGGCCCTGAAGCTGAAAGTGAAACACCTGGAGGGTAGGGCCGAAGAGGCCGAAAACCGCAATCGCAGGAGTAATCTGCGGGTCCTTGGCCTCCCGGAGGGTGCAGAGGGGGCAGACCCGGTGGCTTTTGCCTAAATTGCTCCCCAAGGCCACTTTCTCTCCTCATTTCTCCATAGAGAGAGCTCATCGGATGCCAGCATCTAGAGGCCCTCCAGGCGCACCGCCGCGCACTTTTATTTTCAAACTATTGCACTACAGAGATCGGGATACTATCCTAAGAGAAGCTAGAATCCAGGGGGAATTGAAATTTGACAACGCAACTCTCCTGATATTCCCGGACTATTCGGTAGAAACACAACGTCGCCGCAAGTCTTTTGATCAGGTCAGAGCCATGCTAAGACAAAAGGGGGTGAGGTACAGTATGTTCTTCCCTGCCAGGCTGCGTGTCCAAGACGGGGAGAGAGTGCAGTTTTTTACCTCCCCCAGAGAAGCTGCAGCTTGGGCTGAAACACTCCGCACCTGAGCCCAGGATGGGGCCGGGTATGTGCTCTCTCTCTGACTAGCCTTAACTCTTATTACCCTCATTACAAGTGTTCAATATACCCCAGGACCTACTCTTCTTGCTGTGCTTTGCAGGACTCTGCTCATGCGCAATTTCAGTTGGAAGACTCCAAAACTCCTTGCAGCAGTTCTTCCCAGCAACCAGGGTGACCGTCACTGGGTCTTGATCCCATATTGAAACTCACATGAGACACAGTCTGCTGCCCTAAGAGGCGACTTTCTAGCTTCCCTCCTGGCTGCACTACCGGCCCCGAGATGGAGTGAAGAGATGAGGTTCTTCCTCCTTGACTGTGTTCCAGAGGTCTATCTGCGAAACCCAGATGTCGGCCGCCCATATTGCCTCCTTCATTGCTACACCGTATGTACTGAATGGGGGAAGTGGTAACTCCCTCGAGGTTGAGACCTGATTATCCTGGTCCAGTTTTTTCCATCAACCCTCTCTTCGTCCCCCTCCCACACCCCCCCTCCCTTCCTCCCCCTCCCCCCTCCCTTCCCTTCCCCCCCCTCTCCTTCCCTCCCCCTCCCCTCCCCTTCCCTCCCCCCCCATTCCTTCCCCCACTCCATCCCCTCCCTCTCCCCCATACCCCCTCCTACCCTTTCCCTTTTCGATAAATATAAAGGTGAAACGGTGGAGACAGAACCACTAAGAATCTGCTCTTAGAGATACCTGTCCTGGACTTTCTAAATTAGTTTTGTTGTGGTAGCCATGCAGACCCCAAACCTGAGGAACACTCTATTGTTATTGGGGTAGTTGTAGAGGGGTTTACCCTAAAATTTTAAGTATGCGCCCCCGGGGACCCGGGTGATCCACATTAACTATCCAAGCCGGATAACAATATGCACAAGCGTAAGTGAAAGGCTGAGCGCCGAACGCACATTGCCCTCATGTTAGGCCTTGAGCCTTCCCTTTGTTGTTTGGGATTGAGGCCCCTCCTACTGTGTTGGGGGGGGGCGGGGTGGGGGGGGATGTTTGGTTTATCTGGCCTGCGGTTGCAGACCCATTTTTTTTGTTCTTTTTTGCTCTTATGATTTTTAGTTACGACAGTACAGCAGGCCGATTGCCTGAATATCATTCCATGCTGTTTATTGTGATGACTGGCCTACCCGGGCCCAGACCTCCAGGCAAGGAGTCCATACCTCCCATAAATCCTACCGCATTCTTAGACTATCTTGATGACCTCCCTTAGACTGATCTCCTGGAACACGAGGGGCCTAAATTCCCCGGTGAAACGCTCGTTGGTATTTCAGTTTATTAAATCATACCAGCCCCATCTGTGTGTGTTCCAGGAGACGCATCTGGTGGGGAAAAAGACTCTCAGTCTCAAAAAACCGTGGGTAGGGTATCACTACCACTCAACACACTCCACCTTCTCAAGGGGAGTGAGTATACTAGTCCTCAAGACACTACCATTTAAACTCCTTGACCTGGCTCTGGACCCGGGTGGTAGATATGTGATAGTACATGCTCTGCTTCATAATGTACCGTGGGTTATGGTGGGCCTCTACTTGCCACCCCCAGCCTCCCTTCAGATACTAAACCAGATAACTGCAAAAATAGCGGAATTCTCTACTGAAAACGTAGTAATTATGGGAGACTTTAATTTGGTTCCAGATGCAAGTTTAGATAGACTGACTCCCACTGGTGTGTCTTCCCAGGGGCTCGCGGACTGGGCGGATACCTATGGTATGGTTGACCTCTGGAGGTGGAAACACCCTCGGGAGAGGGCATATACCTGCCACTCTGCGTCGCACAGAACCTTCTCGCGTATAGATCTAATCTATGCGGGGAGTTCTGTCCTGCCTAGGGTCCGGGACATTACAATTCTCCCCCGGGGAATTTCGGACCATACCCCGCTTCTCCTTGATCTAGACGCCTCGGTTGCCGCATCGGATAGACTCTGGTGGCTGTCCAGGTACTGGATCTCGGACGTGGATGCAGAGCCGAAATATAGACAAGAATTGGAAACATATTGGGTAACCAATGAAGGGTCTGCTTCGGCGGCCTCTGTCTGGGATGCTTTTAAGGCATGCACCAGGGGACAGTACCAGACCATTATATCAGAGGTCCGCAGGAATAGGAGAAGGGAACTTACAGATCTGGAAGCGGAGGCGGAGAGGCAGGAGGCTCGGTATGTTAGATCCCCGGACCCCCAGTTATACGTGAGGCTGCAATCGCTACAGCGTGAAGTCCTCATGCTAAGGACTTCACTGACCCAAAAGAAATTATTGCATCAAAAACAGAGAATATTCGAACAGGGGGAGAGGACGGGTCGCCTGCTGGCGTGGTTAGCTAGGGAACAGAATTTGCCTCTTACTATCAGAATCTATATCGTTCTAGAGTAAATTACGACCCTGCAGAATTGACGTCTTATTTAGACAAAATAGACATACCGACCCTTACTCCTTCCTATGCCAACAAAAGATGATGCAGACGGGCAAGAAGCCGGGCCCGGATGGCATTCCAATTGAATTTTATAAGACCTATGCTGAACAGTTGACTCCTAAATTTCAACAATTATTGGCTAGATCCATGGCGGAGGGATCCATTCCTGACTAAATGTACGAGGCGGTGATCGTAGTCATCCCCAAGACAGGAAAGGATCCGATGTTATGCTCGTCCTATCGCCCCATTTCCCTACTCAACGTGGACGTTAAGATTCTCTCAAAAATTTTGGCCAATAGAATAAATACGGTGATCACGGCCCTTATACATCCTGATCAGACGGGCTTTATGCCTGGACGGGGAACGGACATCAACCTCCGTCGGCTACATACGCATATCGCACTGGCCTCGGGTGGCGGTCCGGGGGTGGTGGCCTCACTCGACGCGGAAAAAGCGCTTGATTCGGTCGAGTGGGGCCACCTGTGGGAGGTTCTCACCAGGTTTGGGTTCGGGCCCACTTTTTTGACCTGGATTAAACTATTATATGCCAAGCCTACAGCCCGTGTTCGTACTAATGGCACCCTGTCGGGTAGATTCCCCCTGGAGAGGGGCACGAGACAGGGATGCCCGCTTTCCCTGGCCCTATTTGCTATGGCATTGGAGCCGCTTGCCATCTCGCTTAGAGCGGATGAGGAGGTCAGGGGTATACGAGTCGGTGCGATCACGGAAAAAATCTCGCTATACGCCGATGACTCACTATTATATTTGGCAGACGCCTCGGACTCCCTTCGAGCAGCCTTAGCCCTTTTTGATTTATTCGGTCGTTTTTCGGGCATCCGTATAAATTGGAACAAATCGGTGCTCTTTCCCCTCTGTGGTTCAATACCACCTACAGATACAAACACCCCCTTGAAGTGGGTAGACGAGTTTACGTACCTGGGAGTTAGGGTAGGGGGCGAATTGAAGGGATATTTAGACAGGAATGTCTATCCATTACTCCCTCAGCTTCAACAAAAGTGTTCCACCTGGAAATCCCTCCCCCTGTCTCCGGTAGGTAGAGGGAACCTGCTAAAAATGATATACCTACCTAAATTCCTATATTATTTCAGACATACCCCAGTCCCCATACCAAAATCCTTCTTTCGTAGGCTGGAGAATGTGGTGATTGCTTTTCTCTGGGCAGGGAAACCCCCACGAGTCGCTAAGGCTATTCTATATCTTCCGCTGTCCGGGGGTGGACTTGCATTGCCGAACTTCTTAATTTACTATTGGGCGGCCGTCTTGGTGACGGTGAGGTGGTGGTTTTCGCAGCCTCGCCAGAACCCAGCGGTCACCCTAGAGGCGGCAGTCATGGGTTCTTATGCAGCGCTGTCCAACCTCCCGTATAGGGGAATGAGGGCTACATCTGCGGTTACGGGCCCCATGAAGACCACACTTCAGGTGTGGAAAGCCTCTAGAGCAGCACTGCTACAACCGCTCACGGTGTCCCCACATACCCCATTGTGGGTCAATCCGATGCTTCCACACCTCTTTAGCCTACCGGACCCGGCGGCATGGGCCAGTCGAGGTATTACCAAATTAAAACAGGTCATGTCAAGGGGAGCAATACAACCATTTAAAGAACTACAACAAGCCCATAACCTACCAAATTCCTTTCTCTTTAGCTACTGGCAGTTAAAACATGCCCTCAGGGCCCAATTTCCCTCCCGGGTGACGCTCGAAACGAATCCAATCGAGCGTCTCTTGATCTCTGGGATGCTGGAGAAACCACTATCCTCCCTGTATTTATATTTAACAGTCGCCCATGACATTAAAACTGATAGGACTAGAGCTAAATGGCACGGGGATATTTCCTCGCTGGGAGAGGAGGAATGGGAAGAGTGTCTGACTACGTTTATCCCGTCCATGATTGCTGCCAAAGATAGATTTATTCAGCTAAAATTTATCCATAGAGCTTATTACACGCCCCAACGTCTGGCCAAAATTTATCCCGAAAAGACTTCCAACTGCACTAGATGTGAAACAGAGGTGGGCTCCTTCTTTCATATGGTCTGGTCCTGTCCCAAACTAGGTCCGTTTTGGAGTGAGGTGGCGAACAAACTAGAGGTGATATGTGGCGCAGAGATACCAATGGATCCCTTATTCTTTTTGCTTAGCTATCTGGGAGAGATAGAGGGAGACCGCTATATCAAACAGTGTCTAACATTCTCCCTATTTTATGCAAGGAGAGAAATGCTCCTTAACTGGAAGAAAAAAGAGGCACCCACCGTGGAGGCATGGGAGGCGGCGGTAAATAATGTTCTGCCGCTGTATCGCTTGACTTATGAGAGCAGGAACTGTCCTCAAAAATTCGATAAGGTGTGGTCGAGCTGGGTGGATGCATGTGGCCGCCCCTGAAGATGGGGGTGGCCCCGTGTGTTCACCCTCCCCCCCCCTCTTCCCCCCTTCGGTTGGGAGGGGGTGGGTTAGATTGGGTATTTTACACCTTGATGTAACGTCTGATATTCCCCTAGAGGTCTAATTAACACTACTGAATCATGCCAGTGGGTTGTCATATTTCATGTGCTATGTCTGTTTTGCCCGTCGCCACAAGTTGGAATGGAATGGAATAATCCTTTTACATACATGATTGTATATTGTAGTCTGTCGACTGCTGTTGGATCCTAATATAATGCTGACAATGCTTGTACTGTCTTCTATGTTTAATAAAATAAAAATTCACTGTTAAAAAAAAAAAAAAATAGTTTAATACAGCGCACTCTGTTCATCTTTATAATGTGAGAAGAATGAAGTAGTTTTGCTGCTCATATTCACACAGACTTCTCACAAACGTATTTCTTTATTATTTATCGGTATTCCCTCAATATATTTTGATTTGTCACATCTGACCAATTTTTTTTGGTTGTTTTTAATTTTTTAAATTTTTTTTTCAAGGCTGTTTTTTTTTTTTTCTTTTTTTTGCTTTTTACTCCAGAATATTTTTGTGTGTGTTTTGTGTGTCAAGTTACCACAACACCATTGATATCTTGTATTATTTAATCTCAATGAGATTGTTTGGTGTTGGTGTCTCTTGTTAATTTCACATTGTATTTTGAAATGTACCTGCCTCCTCACCAACAAACTGTTTTTTTTTTTTGAAGGAAAACACACATAGGCGAGTATAATTGAAACAAAAATTCCTTTATTAAGGGCTCACAACCAAACAAAGAGGGAGGCAACGCTGGAGAAACAGCAGAAATTGGTGAAGCCTTTCACCCCCAGGGCACACATCAATTCTTTTCAAGCAAAATTGGTGGCCTGAGGAGTCCATATCTAAGGGAGTGCAGTCTGGTCCAGAAGTCCAAGAGATCCTGAAAGCAGCAGATGACATCTGTGTCCCCAGGCTGTGGTCATACAAGAGGCTACATCTTTTGTCAGACCAGACTGAACCCAGGGCCATCACTCTCTGGTCTTCCTTCCACGCTTCCTTCCACGCTGTGGCTGTGGTGGTGGAGCTGTGGCAGCAGGGAGAGGAGGAGGAGGAGGATGGTCCAACTCAATCACGTCGGTATTGGGTGTGATTTCGCCAATCACTCCCTTAGTTAGGACTTTATAAATAAGTTTCTCACACATGAGGCGTTGACCCTCCTGCATGCCCTTTAGTTTGGTGGCAGCCATGCAGGCAAAGGTCTCTTCAGGAGTGGGTAAGGCTCTGAGGGACGTAGAAGCCTCCTGAATGAGCCTGAGCCTGAATCCTGCACGTGACTCCCCTTCTTGGGTCTTTTGTTTGGAAGGCGGAGGGGAGGAACCTGCGATTCGCTCAGGCTCCGACTGGTCCCAGGCTTCTCCTGGCTGCCACTTAGCCCCGCCTCCTCCTGGCTGCCACTAACCCCCCCTCCTCCTGGCTGCCACATTCCACAGCCTCCTCCTGTGTGCCACATTCCACAGCCTCGTCCTGGCTGAGGTCTTCCTGTGTATGAGAAAGGGACATAGTTTTAGTGTTTTATTCATCAATCACACACAATTTTCAGCTCATGACTGTTGCAAATTGAATGTTAACAAATATAAAAGACTATCATTCTGAGCCCAGCATTTTTCATTCTTGTCCCAATTATTTTTGGCCACTACTGTCTATTGATATGTAAAACACTTTCTTAAATCAGCAATTAGTGATCAATAATAACATCTAGTAAACATAATTTATTTATTGTCCAGAAATCTGTAGAAGAATGCTATACCTGACTCCATCTGGGCTCCTCCACTTCTTCCTGGCTGGAAGTCCCAGGTTGGACATCGGAAGCCTCAGCTGGGGTGGAAGGAAGAGTGGAAGGAAGGGTTGAGAGGGATTCCCTGACTCCAGTCTGGTCTGACAGAAATTGCAGTCTCTCATAGTACCACAGTCTGGGGACATAAATGTCATCTGCTGCAGCTCCGGATCTCTGGGAATCCATGACCTTGTTGCGCTCCCTAAGATAAGTGCTCCTCAGGCCACCAATTTTGGTTTTTAAATAGGGGGTGGTTGCCGTGGGGACCACCGGCTTCACCAACTCCAGCAGTTACTCCAGCGCTGCCTGCCTCTTTTGTTTATTGTTATAATGTGGATGTTTCACCTGCCACAGACAGGGCAGCTCCCTGTACTTGTCTATGAACAGGGGGAGGAAGTTGTGGTCATTGAAGCCATCCATTTTATCTGCAAAACACAACACAAGACAAACCCTAATGTCAGGCAAAACTCTCCTAATCTTGTTACAATATAGGCCTCAATCTAGAAGCAGTATAGGCCCAAGTTTAGATCTTACCTTCGTTCTCACGATCGGCGCCTCTGATACTCCTTCCTCCGCTCACAGATCGTACGTACTACGCACGCATGTTACGCTTTATACACACTGCGCATGCGTGTAACTCCACCCGCCCTGATGTTCTTTCTAGTCTATTCTCCGCCCCTTTTCATTCGGCGCAGTGGGGGAAGAGCACATGGCGGAGACACAGCAGGTGCGTGCTAATTACAGCAACGAGGAGGAGGGGGAGGAAAGCCCGGAGCCTGAAACGTCTGGATCCAGAAGGAGACGAGTTAAGGCATCAAATATGTCCTTTGGGGAGATGTTGGAGATGGTGGACATCCTGAAGAAGGCCGACTATGACGGGAAGTATGGACCTTACCCCAACCCCAATGTCAGAAAGGCCACGATCATGGCGAAAGTGGTCAAGAGTCTGCACCCGAATTTCGGGGTACGACGATTGAAAGATCAGCTCAGGAAACGGTGGTCGGACCTCAAATTAAGAGAGCATGAGCAGTACAGAAAGATCCGGAGAGTGCTGCAAAAAAGTAAGTAGTTTTCCTGTGTTCCGATTCTTTTTATGTTTATTACGTTTGTGCTGCTCCATGTGCTTTTCTTAACTGTTATCCATTTCTAAATGTGAACTTTCATGTTCATGGGCACATTATTCGTTCGTATCAAACATTTTTCGTGCGGCCTAGAAAACACCATTGTTTTGGCCATATGCATTTGCCCACATTTTTTAGAGCCTACTTGTCTGAAACTAATTTGGTTGTGTAGATGTGTTTGTTACTAGAATGAAATGCAAAATAGATTCTGTGTACGGAGAGGACACTCAGCAGCTGGTTATACATCTGGACGCTGGAGCACTAGAGTGGGACACAATTAGGGGGTCCACACAGGTGCTCCAGTGTATACTATAGGGGTGTCTCCATCTGTGAAGCTTGTACAAAACAGGTAAAGTATTGAAGCTTGACAAAGGACACTAAAAATTCTACATCTTGGAACTCTGCCAAAACAGACAATTGTACCCCACTTCCAAGCAATGTTTCATATTTATAGTTCTGCCATCAAATATCTGTGTGCTAAGTATACCATTTTTTTTAACATAGGGGAGAAAAGACTCGGGGGACACCCCTCATCCGAGGAGACAAGAGACCCCCCACCTCTGAAAGAAGGGGAAATCCACCCAAGCAACGCAGAACAGGAGGAGGAAGACGTGGTGGAACTAGTCACCACAACAGGTAAGTGTCTGCGACCACAGGCTCAGGTAAGAGATCGATGCCGGCATATTTATGATACATGTTTTTTTTTTGGTTTCTATCTTTTTAGGTGATCGTGATGTTGTGGATCCAGATCCTTTCACCTCGGAAAGTGCACAGATCCTGATCGGGGAGATCATGGGGTGTAATAAGGACTTGGAAAACATCAAGAAAAACATCAATGATGTTATTCAAAAAAATAAGAACATAGTTGATGTTTTGGGGAGAGTTTAAAACCCCTCCAAATCCCTTTGTTTTTTGGTGTGCTACAATTTTTAAACTTTTTGTGTCAAATTATAGAAAAGCCAAATTTTGAAGAGGCACACAGTGTGTCAACATGTGCTATCTGCCATCACGGTAGATCAATGGACGCGTTTTGGGGGTGCAACCCCTTCCTCAATAATAAAGTAGCTGAGAGGAAGGGGTTGCACCCCCAAACACGTCCCTTGATCTCCCATGATGGCAGCTAGCACATGTTGACATTTGGCAATTGGTGTGCATCTTCAAAATTTGGCTTTTCCGGGGGTGACTTCACCCCATCTGAACGCAATATCAAACACAGTTTGTAAATACTCATGTCTGATATTGCCTTCAAGTTCTACCAAATGTGAACTTTGAAAGTTCAAGATTTGTGTCTTTCTTGTTGGTTTTAAACATGCCTGTTTTATCTTTATGGATTGGCAGCCATGCTAGTGTGGTCAGTTTACTTTCAGGAGAGGGGCATAGGCAAGTTCAACCAGATAAAATGGAAAATATACAGAGAGACATTTTATAATGACACGATAAATGACATTTCAGCAACTTAAAGAGCCAGCGCACGTTTTTTTTAAAGTGGGGTTCCACCCAAAAAAAAAAACTACATGAAAAATCCTAAAAAAAAAAACTACAAAAAAATGTGTATTTTTTTTCTTTTTTTTTACTCACCTCTAAATGCCTGTTGCTAGGGGGTCCCTCGTAGTCTGCCTCTTTCAGTGCCTGGGCTGGTGACATCACTTCCGTCTCGGCACAGGAAGGGCTCAGCTCTGCTCCCTCTCTCCTGTCAATCATCTGGGACCCATTGCAGGTCCCAGGTGACTGAGCGGCCAATCACGGCGCGCGGCACCGCTCGCGCATGCGCAGTGGGTGCCAGGCTGTGAAGCCACAGCCCGGCGCCCACAGTTGCAATGCCGGCGCCACTGAACGGAGGGGGAGACGAGCGGGGCTTCAATCCCCCGCATCGCTGGACCCTGGGACAGGTAAGTGTCCAATTAAAAGTCAGCAGCTGCAGTATTTGTAGCTGCTGACTTTTAATTTTTTTTTTTTTTTTGACTGGCCCTCCTCTTTAAGGGTTTACAAACTCTTTCAGCAGTGCTAGTCAGTAATAAAGATTCCTCCTAGCCATGTAGGTCAAGACTTCTAAGGGCTTAAAGGTCTCCACAGCTGATTACCAAGTCAGTTGAAAAGAAAACATGAGCAAAATATTGGAGGCTGCAATTGCTGAACTACTTCTGAAGAAACTAGTTCCCTGGTTGGCATGCAGACTTTCTGGATACAATACACACTAATCTGGTTTGAGCATAGAAAATTCAAAGTCAAAATGAACCTGTGCCAATATCACGCATACTAATGTAATTACAGTATATTTTCTGAACAATTAATAAAAGCACTTTAAAACAACCTCTCATCCATCTCTGTATCTATACACCAAATACTATCTTACCCCCATGGGACATTACAGGCAATATACAAAATATATGAGTAAAAGGCAATATATGCCAATCTTTATTACAAAAAGAATTTAGAACAATAAAATTACAATAACAATATAACTGGTTTAGGTGTACACCTAAACCAGCATACCACAGTATGTTATTTGAGATACCCCACTGACCATGGTAAACCAATATAATCCACCCTGTTGTACAGCTTGAGTCAGGACAAAGCCTGGAGACCAATCGGGAGAAGGGGAGTGCCCAGATCATAACTTGGACTCTCCTGCAAGAAGAAAAGAACATGTGGCAAAATGTGGGTGTGGTTTTAAGTAGCATAATGCAGACTTCAGGAGTGTACTATGCACAGAGGTTAGAGTTCATGAGTATGCTGCATACAGGGGGCAGAGTTCTGGAATATTTTGCATACAGGGGGCAGAGTTCAGGAGTATTCTGCATACAGGGGGCAAAGTTCAGGAACCTGCTGCATACGGGGGCAGAGTTTAAGAATATGCTGCATACAGGGGGCAGAGTTCAGGAGTATGCTGTGTACAGGGTGCAAAGTTCAGGAGTATGCTGCGTAAAGGGGGCAGAGTCCAGGGGTGCGTTGCATACAGGGGGAAGAGTTCAGTATCTGCTGCATACAGGTGGCAGAGTTCAGGAGTACGCTGTGTACAGGGAGCAGAGTTCAGGAGTACGCTGCTTACAGGGGGCAGTGTTCAGAAATGCACTGTGTATGGGGGCAGTGTTCAGGAGTATGCTGCATACAGAGGGCAGAGTTAAGGAATATGCTGCATACAAGGGACAGAGTTCAGGAGTATGCTGTGTACAGGGGGCTGAGTCCAGGAGTGCGCTGTGTACAGGAGACAATGTATAGGAGTGCACTGTGTATAGGGGGCAGTGTTCAGGAGTGCGCTGTGTACAGTAGGCAGAGTTCAGGAGTACACTGTGTACAGGAGGCACAGTTCAGGAGTGTGCTGTGTATGGGGGGCAGAGTTCAGGGGTGCGCTGTGTACAGGGGGGGGAGTTCAGGAGTTCACAGCTCAAATCTCCCCCCCTCCCAACCTACCTCAGCAGGACAGAGCTCCCCCTCAAAATTCCCCCAACAGAGCTCTCCTTCCAATTTCACCAACAGAGAGAAGCAGCTACTTACATTGTGTGGAGACTGCTGGCTGCTGCGACCATTCTAGCCTGGCTGGGCACATCCTTTGCCCCCTCCTCTGCTCCCATAGAAATGTAAAGGGTAGTTGCGGGTTCTCTGCGAGTTGCAGGAGCGCTGCTGTTGTAAACACAGCATGTTGCAGTACAAAGTACAGTGCACCCACCCCCAGCCAGAAATTACAGAAGGGATTTAACAGCAGCAGATAAATATGTCAAAATATGCTGTCAAAATATGACAGATTCTATATGCGTGCAGCGTGCGGCAGGGCACAGTGTGCGCCCCCACAGTTGCACCCATTATTATACAGCACTGGTGACAGGGTGATTAGGGTGTGCCCAGGCACACCCCATGCGCACACCTATGGGAGGGGGGAGAGGGGAAATTTTTAAAATATAGTTATGCTTTTCTTCTGCTTTTGGAATTTACAAATGCAGCAATTTAGAAATCAGATGAAAGGTTTAGTGCTGGAAAACACTTTTTGGTAGATAAAAAGTGCATTTTATATACAACTATATAGATCAGACAAAAATGAGGGACAAATTAGAAGGAATGAGGGACAGAGGGACATTGCTCCAAATCAGGGACAGTCCCTCGAAATCAGGGACAGTTGGGAGCTATGCTAGTGTGAATTCAGCCTGAGTGTGCCACATGCATACATGCACATTATAGCAAAAATTAAAAAATAAATAATAAATAACCTCCTGGGTGCCCAATTCGTGTATATTTTTCTAATGGTTTATTTCTGTTATATGAAAGCAGACACATAAAACAGCAAATGACAAGAAAGAGCAATCCTCCCCAGCTCTGAGCACACAGCCCCGCCCCCTTAATAAGAAGTCAACTGTCCGCCGCCATATTGGGATTGGCAGAAATATATATCATTCATTTCTCCTTCCGCACTTTCCTTTTTCTGCAAACTAAAAAAAAAAAAAAGAGAACTGTACATTAACTAAGCAGAGGCCGTTTCCACAACTTCCGAGTGCTTTAATCCGGTTTTAGTAAGTGTTGTATTTCTTGTAGACCTGCAGAGGACGGGAGGTGTTTGGAGCCGTGTGTGGAATGTGCGGACTAGGAAGCGGAAGTGGGTTTCCCGCCATCTTGTGCTGAGGCTCGCACAGTACCGGAGGCCTTCGGTGTATTCTCCTGTGGTGTAACCGTACGGACAGAGGACAGGATGTTCCCGGGAGCTCCGCGGAAGAAGAGCAGCGGGAAGCAGCAGGCGGTGGCGGACCTGTTGGTGTTCGGCTATGCCTGCAAGGTGTTCCGGGACGACGAGAAGGCCTTGTACCATGAGCAGGGCCGGCACCTCATCCCCTGGATGGGAGACAACAACATTCTCATAGATAGGTCGGTTGGAAGCTCATGACAATTACCTAATGTAACCCAGTGTGATCACTTCTGTTTTCAGGGGCTGCTCTGACTCCTCCACTGATAGACAGGCCTGTGTGTGACTGCAATGGGAGCCCTTCTAATCCCTACAACTAAGGACACCTCACTGGGATCAATACACACATCTATAGAATGTAGGGAGCACTTCCCTCCACTTATACTGAGTGCATGCAGCTTTACCCTTCACTCCCATATGTACAAAAGAGGCCACTTACTTGAAAAAGGACTGTAAGGCTCGGTTCACACTTGTGCGATGCGGGAACCCTGCGAATCCACTGCGGGCTCCCACGTCGCACCCGACTCGCACCTCCATATGCGAACTTCCGCGGGTGTCAATACATTGTTAATGACACCCCCATTTGAGCTTGCATTTTGCACTGCGAACTGTCAGTTCAGACATGAATCGGGTCGCATGAGTGTGAACACCTATGCGGTCTGATTCCGGTACGGACCAAAAAAAAAAAATAGGGGTCCTGTGCAAGTTTGGTCCAAATGTGATGCCATATCAGCCATACTATCGGTATGTAAGGATAAGCTCCGGCGTGTTCGCATGCTGCACGTGCCGAGCCCGCCAGGAACTCGGCACTGCGCTAATCACAAGCATTGAGACATTTTCCCGATGTGCGGCTGCAGAGATCAGGAAATGTCTCACTGCCTGTGATTAGCGCAGAGTTCCTGGCGGGCTCGGCACGTGCAGCATGCGAACACGCCGGAGCTTATCCTTAATCTGTATGGCTGATATGGCATCACACAGACATCGCATGTGATTTGCAGTGCAGTGTGAATCACATGCTATCACAGAGCGCAGTAGTGTGAACTGGCACTGAATGGTTCAAAACTGCTGTGTATAACATGACTTGAATTTTGTGGATTTTGCAAGAAATGTAATAATTCAGACCTACTATCATGGATGGAAATATATAATATTCATTCCCTGTAGTATATAGAGAACAGGGTTTGACAAACCCTAGGTGCCAGGCCACCATAGCGACTAGAAATTTCGTGCTGCCACCCAAATGCTCCACATACCCTGCTGTCCCACATCCACTCCCCTTCTTGTTGTTTACCTGAATGTCACGTCACTTCCAGTCCCCATTGACTGTTACCCCGGCCATTAAAGTCACTTTCTCTACTCACTAGAATCCCCTCTGTTATAGCAGGTTAAATCGCTCAGTGCCTTGTTTTTTTTTTTTTTAATGATATGGAGCAATACCTTATTTTGCAGCGCCGCTGTCAGTCAGATGATGTCCCGGCGCTCCCCTGCCCCGCTCTGAGGACTACAGAGGGAGGGGCTGAGATTCCCTCTGATGTCACCAGGAGGAGAGCCTCGGGCAGTCACGTGACCGCTCAGCCTCATCATTTAAAAAAAAGAAAGGCACTAAGCGATTTAACCTGCTATAACAGGAGATTCTAGTTAGTAAAGAAAGTTTTTTTACATTGTATGGCAGCAGGGGAGGGGCGTGCAGGACACGGCTGTCACGCACACAAGCTGACAAGCAGGGAGCGGAGAGAGGACAGGAGCACTGCGGATGATGGAGGCACGTAAACTGGCCACAGTGTCAGGGCCCAGCAGCCATGGTACACCGTGGTCAGTTTACAGAGGGGAGGGTATAGCCAGGCAAGATCAGCCAGTTTTTTTTTTAAGTGATAGTGCCAAATGACACACACAGATCCCAGTTCTTGCTCTGCCATGAGCGATCGCAGATGCCCACCGGGCACGCGCATCAGCTCCGGGGACACGCTGCGGGCGCGCGCCTGCTAAAGCTACGACGGCTGCGCCAGCTGGTCGGGAAGGGTTAATCACCACTGGGTTTTTTATTTTTTGCTAAATAATAGCATAAACACCGAATATGTAAAAAAAACCCAAAAAAAACGTTTTCATAATTTGTTTAAAGTTTTTGCAAACGGGTAATTTTTCTCCTTCACTGATAGGGGGAACTTGTATACGGCACTGCACTGATGATCAGGACACTGATTATCAGTGTACGTGTCCCTTTTAGAGAAGCCAGTTATCAGCTCTCTTCTCCCCTCATACTGTCAGCATGAGGAAAGGAGTGCCGATAAGTCTTTACATCTGTGATCAGACACAGCTGATCATGTGGTAAAGTGCCTCTGATTGGCTCTGTACTTCAATTTGTAAACCGCAGAGGCTGCGATCACAGAGCACACTGCCCATGCCCCGCGACATATACCGGCATCCCAGATATAGCTGGCTGCACTGTAGCCATCATTTAGCTATAGCGCGGTCGGCAAGTGGTTTTAGAGAGCTTGTTGCCAAATCACTAAAAAAGTTAAAGCGGGGGTTCACCCACACCGCCAAAAAAAAAAATATATTAAAAGCCAGCAGCTACAAATTCTGCAGCTGCTGACTTTTAATACATGGCCACTTACCTGTCCCAGGGTCCAGCGATGTCGGCAGGGGACGCCGAGAACCCGCTTGGTTCTCGGCAGCTGCCGCCGCCATCCTAGGTGAGGGAATCAGGAAGTGAAGCGTTGCGGCTTCACTTCCCGGTTCCCTACTGCGCATGTGCGAGTCGCGCTGCTCGTCCCAAGTGGTCCCCGCTCTCTCCTGGGAGCTGTGTGTTCCCAGCAGACAGCGCGGTGGGGACGGGAAGAGGCATAGACCCCCATGGGAGTCTATGCCGGAAGTGGGTGCAAATACCTGCACATAACCCCCCCCCCAAAAATAAAAAAATTGAGGCACCCCCACATATACGCTCGCACAAATTTAAATATACGGGGCAGATGTTGCTTTCACCTGAAAACGTTGACACCTGTCACATATTGTCGCGCACGCCGGAATGAGAGCAATAATTCTAGCACCAGATCTCCTTTGTAACGCTAAACTGATGACCTATAGGGGGCTTTTAAAGTGTCGCCTATAGAAATTATACGGTACAGAAGTTTGTTGCCATTTCACAGGCGCACGCAAATTTAAGGTTTGACATGTTTGGTATCTAGTCGCTCGGTGCAACCTCGTCTTTTATATTTTACCAAAAAATTGAGTAATTTAGTTCATTTTTGTGCCCCCCAAAAGTAGGTTTTTGTTTGTTTTTTTACTGAAATGTTGTGTTCCCTAGACCTTTGCGGTAATATCGTGTGACATAAAAAAATTGGAACTACCACATTTTTCTTCTCTAGGGTGTGTGCAAAAAAATGCAAAAAACAAAACAGCTCTTGCTGTGAAAGGGTTAAAGGAGAAGCTGTGAAAGGGTTAAAGGATGTTACATGTTCCACCCGTAAGATTTTAGTTAAAAAAGAAAAAAAAAAAAACTGCCTCCTAGATTTAAAGCAAAGTTGTCAGGCCCGGATACAGAACAGGTACTATACACACCAATCAGCCATAACCTTATGACCATTGACAGGTAATGTGAATAACATTGATTATGTCCTTACAATGGGATCTGAAAGTGGGTGGGATATATTCGGCAGCAAGTGAACATGTTGTCTCTGAAGTTGATGTGTTGAAAACAAAAAAATGGGCAAGCGTAAGGATTAGAGTGACTTTGACAAGGGCCAAATTGTAATAGGTAGACCCATGCTGGCTCGTTTTCACAGCCAAAAGCGCCTACCTTGGGTATTGGAACATAAGCACTGGACCATGGAGCAATGGAAGGGGGAGGCCTGATGTGACGAATTATATTTTTCTTTTACATTATGTGGATGGCTGGGTGTGTGTGCATCACTTACCAGGGGAAGTGATGGCACCAGGATGTAGTATGGGAAGGAGACAAGCTGGCGGAGGCAATGTTCTGCTGGGAAACCTTTGGTCCTGCCATTCATGTAGATGTTACTTTGACACATGCCACTTACCTAAACATTGTTGCTGATCATGTACAACCTCTCATAGAAACACTATTCCCTGATGACAGTGACCACTTATAGCATGAAAATGCACCCTTACACACTGCAAAAATGGTCCATGAATGGGTTGAGGAACATAATGAGTTTGAGATATTGACTTGGCTTCCAAATTCTCCAGATCCCAGTCCAATTGCACATATTGGGGGTGTGGTGGAGAAACCAAGTATGATCCATGGAGACCCAACCTCGCGACTTACAGTATTTAAAGGATCTGCGTCTGATGGCTTGGGGCCAGGTACCACCGCATACCTTCAGAGGTGTATTGGCTTCCATACCTTGATGGGTCATTATTAGGTGGGTAGTCATAATATTATGGCCGAATGGTGTATATACAATGTACAATCCCTGAAGTCCAGTAGAGCCCAGAGAAGGGAAGAAAGCATCGAGCAGACTGGAATTGAATGCATCTTTTATTACATGTGATGTAACAAAATGTTAGATGCAAAGCCAGACACTTATAAAAGCTTTAACCCCTTAAGTCCAGCTGTATGCATAAATGTTTCAGCATGGACTAAGTCTCATATTGTGCTGCCAAATTTATGTGTAGAACTGGACATAAGGGATTACAAAATGTATGAGTGACTGGGTTTGCATCTGCGTTAACATACCTACCTCCCAAAGAAAACATGGTGACTCCTTGAGTGAGTACAGAGTTCTGGAGCAGGTTTAATTCTGAAGAGAGGGGTAAGCAGCACTCTCCCATTCAAGTTAATGAAACTGCAGCCACAAGCCAAACAGTAGTTTAATATAAAATCCCCTTTTAGCAGAGAAAAAAATTAAACAGAAAAAAAGAGATATTCAGGAGGTGGAAATTTCACTTCATGAATACCTTCAAACCAATTCTGTCTTTTTCAGAGGGCGGTAGGGATTTTTGCCAGTGTGAACCTAACCTAAGTGTGTTTACATTGGATTAAAAAATGTTTAGTTCCAGTGTTAATAACGGTGTGTTTTAGGTAGAATAAAAATGTGCACTGTGGGCCAGTTTTCCCTTTTTGATATTGATAATATAATAAATAAAAAAACAAAAACAAATTGGTACTAAATCCAAAGCCATAAATGGAATTTATAGATTTGGTGGCTGCATTGTGATGTGTTGTTTTTTTTTTTACCTGTAGATGTGGTCAGTAATGCTGGATACACACTATACAACTTTTGTTCGATTTACCTTCAACTAAGTAGTGGAAGGGCCTGTCTGAAAATTGTATAGTGTATATCCAGCCTAAAGCCTCATACACACGATCGGATTTTCTGTCGGGAATTGTGTGTGGACAGACTATTGGCATAAAATCCGACCGCTTGTATGCTCCATCGGACAATTGTTGTTTGATCTTCCGCAGACAAATGTTGGATGGCAAGCTTATAAATTTTCCGCATAGAATGGTCTGTTGTCAGATTTTCCAATTGTGTGTACACAAGTCTGTCAGTCAAAAGTCCAAAGTACAAACACGCATACTCGGAATCAGTGCGCACCAATCGCAACATTAGCAGAAGGTGCCCAAAGGGTGGTGCTAAAGTAGTACCTCACTATGTTTGTGTTTGTTGGCTGACGATTGTGTGCCGTTTGTATGCAAGACGAGTTCATGGCCAACGCCCTTCGGACAAAAGTCTGATGCTTTCTCTGCAGGAAAATCCGATTGTGTGTATGAGGCTAAAGTCTAAAAAGTCTGTTATTCTTCTGCTGACAGGCTGTCAAGGAAACATGGCTGTTGGAGAGTTGAGACAAACCATTTACCACTTATGGGTGCTTTCTTTATAATCCCCCTCCCCAAAAAAAGTAATTTCCTTAATGCTTGTGGGCTTCAAATGCCCACAATGAAGATGGAAACCGCCTGCAGTGAATAACATAAGTTATTCTTTCCGACGAAATCTGACACAGGCGGACATATTACACACAATATGTGAGTATGTAATGCTGAGAAGAAAAGTTTGTGAATGAACTCAAAAAAAAAAAAACGATAGGTGGACCCCCGCTTTAAGTGTTAGCTGGAGTTTGGCTTTAATTTGTTAGACAAGTTCATCTAAATCTGATGTGCAACACTATCCCCAGGCTGACAATGCTTTTGTCCAAGTGTTTCAATTGCTCTTTCGTAGAGTAGAAGTGTGGTACTAGCCAGATCACCAGAGGAAAATAAAAGAAAAAAGACCTAAAAAATGTAACTATCACATTTAAAGTGGTTGTATACCCGCTGACATTTTTTTTATACCCCTGTAAGGCAAAAGGCATAATGAGCTAGTATGCACCGCATACTAGCTCATTATGAAATACTTACCTTAGAACGAGGCGTCGGTATCTTACCTGGTCCACGCCGAGGTAGCTGACATGTTGCCTCGGCGTGTGTTCCAGGTATGTCATCATTCCTGCGCATGCGAGCGGGAGATTTCTTTCCCAGTGTCTTGGCGGATAGGTTCCCCCCCTGTACTGCGCAGGCGCAGCGCCTGCGCAGTACGTACTACTGTTGGCCGCCGGAGATAGCCGAAGCTCAAACGCTTCGATCAGCTGTACACGGCGCCTGCGCTCTGGGTCCAGATTCCTTCCCCACTATCCAAGTGGACCTAGAGGGGGAATCTAAAAGTGCCGAGCGCAGCGAGGCTGTGCCCGAAGCGTGGCGAGCGCAGCGAGGCCGTGCCCGAAGCGTGGCGAGCGCAGCGAGGCCGTGCCCGAAGCGTGGCGAGCGAAGCGAGCCCGCGAGGGGCCCTCTTACAGGCGCCGTGTACAGCTGATTTTCAGCTGTTCCGCTTCGGCTATTTCGGCCGGCTTCTACTGCGCATGCGCAGTAGAGGGGGGAACTAATCCGCCGAGCGGAACTTTCTCGGCAGAACACCTGCAAGGTCCGGCATTTGCTTTGGATGGGTAAGCTACAATACGTAACATTTTTGTTTTTGGAGTTAAATACTGCTTTTTAGGGTTTCTTTTAGCTTCATCATTAGGAGGTTAACATGATAAAAAAAAAAAAAAAAAATATTGGAAAAGCCACTTTCATTTTTTTTGACTTTGCACTTTTCACTTATACCCAATAATCCTGTTAGGATAGTTCCTCTTATAAAGTGACAACACTCTGTCCCTGGCTCTCAGTTGTGCTCCTTTATCACCCTGCCAAACAATCCCCATTGGAAGCTACAAGTTGTCCCCTTTGGGAAACCTGCACTGAGAAATGATATTCAGCCATTGCTGGAGTGCTTAGAAGTACAAAGGAAGTGGCTGCAGGAGATCAGTATTGAATGCCTCCCTTTTGCAGGTGTGTGTCAGTGCCATTTATTTTTGATGGCACTCCAGTGCATCTTGATAACCTGCGCAAAATCTTGCACCAAAATGTAAGGTAAAGTACTATGCATTTTGGTGTTGAGATTTAAAAAAAAAAAAAAAAAAAGTTTAAATGAATGGGCTGCCTTAAGCCAGAAGGCACAACAATGTGCTCAGCTTCACTCCCGCATAGGTGTGAATAGAGCCCTAAACATCCTTGTGCTGTTAGGATTGTACACACACACACACACACACACACACACACACACACACACACACACACACACAACCTGGCAGTGTTCCTTCCATTACCAGGATGGTCTGACTGTGAGATACTACTACTTTACTTATGCTGCAAGACATTTTAAGGCTGCCATTGCTAATCTGAAAACGTTATCTGCTTGACTAACTCTTACCTGGTGTGTCAATGACTTGGAACAGATGGGTCAAGAAAAATCAAAATGCCTATAAAATGCGAGATCAGGCCTTTCTGACAGTGAATGGGTTAAACAGCAAAGCTCAATACTTTAGTTCTGCAATGGAAAGGTTGATGTTCACTTCTTTTTCATGGATTGCATAGATCTAATATTCAAAGTCATTGCTGAGTATCTCTGTGGTTCTCCTAACAACCTAATGCATTTTAGAAGGGGCATATTATAATTTTATGAAGATGCTTGGTCCTAAGAAAGGCTTGCAGTTTGTTTCCCTGTCTTGGGTTACTTTATAACAAATAATACATTACAGATGTAAGCCCTTAATTGACGCTGTTTTTTGTGCTTGTGTTTAATTATGGCTTTTCTTTAATAGTGGTGTTTTTTTTTGTTTTTTAAATGCTGAATGATTGTATTTTAGTCATTTACACAGTACTATATTATACATGCAACACTTAAAATGTCATTAAACGCCAATCACCAAAATTGTTAATAGATGCTATATTAAATTGTGTTCATACTCACTTATCCACTAGAGGAGTTGTTTTCTGTAGGCTGCGAAAATCCTGGTTGATTCTGCTGTTTACTGTCCCTCCCTGCTGCAGCCTGAGATTGTGTAAACCAACTGTTGACATCTACTGAGCATGGTCCAGTTTCAGTTCCCTTCTAAGCTGTTCATTTCCTCCTTTTTTCTTATCTGTGCAGCCATGTGACTATAGAGTCACACATGTCAGCATATGCACAGTGGTAAATGATACTCCCCTCCCTTCTCATATTGCTAAACACTATGGGGGGCGGGATACAAGATGGTGATTGATAGAGACTTCACCTCCCTGTTAGTCCCAGCACATGCTCACCATAGGCACAGGCTGGAGGAGCATGTGAACCCCCCCAAATATGTTTACAGTGTGAACAAAGACCCCTTTTACACTGAGGCGCTATAGCGCTAAAAATAGCACCTGTAAAGCGCCTCTCCTGTCACTCCAATGTGAAAGCCCGAGGGCTTTCGCACTGGATCGGTGCGCTGGCAGGACACTCAAAATAAGTCCTGCAAGCAGCATCTTTAAGGGGCTTTAGGAGCGCTGTATACATCGCTCATAAAACACCCCTGCTTATTAAAATCAATGGGCAGCAGCACTTTGCGGGCGCTTTTACCCCTTTTTTGGCCACTTTAAAAATAGCGGCGCTTTACCACCGACACCCCCTTCGCCCCAGTGTAAAAGGCCTCTTAGTGAAAGCTATTGCCAACACCATCTACACCATGTTATTGCAAAATGTATCTGGTTTTCTCCAGCAACGTGCTATAAACTGATCTAATCCTCATCTAAGTCGCAACAATACTGATAAACACAATCCCTGGGATTCATAAATTCTGGCCCAGGCAGATTTTGCATAAGTGTTTCTCATGCAGAACGTGCCAAATTCATGTACTTGTATAGAATTCGTACTTTAATTTGGCGCAAGCTACGCCACTTTTAGAGTGCTTTTTTTTAATGAATTTGGCACAATACACTAACGAGGGATTAATGGCAGAATAGTGATGCCGCAGCTTAAAGCAGTTGTATACCCGCACATCTGAAAAAAAAAAAAAAAAACCCTGTAAGGCAAAGGCATAATGAGCTAGTATGCACCGCATACTAGCTCATTACGAAATACTTACTGACCTTAGATCGAAGCACCCATATGCGCGTTGGAATCTTGAGCGCGGCAAGGTCCGGCAGCGTCAACCAGGCATTCAGAGCGAGGGCACAGTTGACGTCAGCGGCTGCATGCAAAGTGAATGTCTCCTAAACCGCACAAGTTTAGGAGATATTACTTTTACCTACAGGTAAGCCTTATTATAGGCTTACCTGTGGGTATTACATTATTCCTACTGCCCGTGCGCGAGTCGCGGTGCACGTTCTGAGTGGTCCCTGCTGTCTTCTGGGACCTGTGTCTCCACCAGAAAACACGGAGGGGAGGAGCCGAACATGGCGTAGATCGCTGCGGATACTGCGAGCAAATACCTGTATTAGACAGGCATCTGCTTCCCCTCCCTCCTGAAAGATGCCAAATGTGACACCAGAGGGGGGGAATCCAGACAGTGGAAGTTCCATTTTTGGGTGGAACTCCACTTTAAGCACCAATTAAACATTTACAGTGCTGAAGGAAAAAGTAAGTGAACCCATAGATTAATTACTTCAATGAAAGCTTATTGGAGTCAGTAGTTTGCACACCTGGAGTTTTTTTTTTTTTTTTCAAAAATGGAGTATAACTGCTCCCAGCATTGGGGGATAATATACAAAAGTCATCGGGGGGTGGGGTAATGCAAATTGTTTCAGATACTCAAACATTGTAAGATTGCTGTTCTTAGGAAGCATCAGCTGATGTGAACCATGCCTCGCAAACATTTCTGTTCATGAGTCTACTATATGTAAATCTTGAACAGACAAGGTGTCTTACAGGAAGCCACGAAGGACGGCTCTGCTCTCCAAAAAAAAAATTGCTGTGCTCCTGAAGTTTGCCAAAGAGCACCTTGGCAAACTGCATTGTAAATGGGAAAATGTTTTGTGGACTGATGAAACAAAAGTTGAATTGTTCAGGAAGAATACTCCGCTCTATGTATGATGGGGAAAAAGGGGCACAGCTTACCAGCATCATGCCAGCGGTGAAGTATGGTGGAGGGGACATCAATATTTGGGCTTGCTTCGTTGCCCTTAGGACCTGCTTGCCGTCATAGAGGAGAAAATGAATTCCCAAGTTTACCAAAATATCCTACAGGCTAATGTCAGTGGAATGGTCAAAAGTTCCTCCTGAACGTTGTGCAGGTATGATCCAGAGCTACTGAAAGCACTTGCTTGAAGTCTTTGCTGCCAAACCCTGTTCAACCCAACTCCAAGGTTTCATATACTTTTTCCTCCAGCACTGTGAATTTTTAATGGGTTTGTTGAATAAAGACATGAGACGTCAGAGTGGTTTTTGTTATCAGCTTAAGCACATTGTGTTTGTCTTTTGTTGTGACTTAAGTAGGGTACACACTATAAGAAAACCGGGTGAACGATTGTCTGATTTTTCTCATTTCAAGGCAAATTGAAACCGATGAACGAAATTCGTATGAAAATTCTCGTACGACAAAGGCTTTTTTTTGATCATGCGCAGTGTTTCTTTTCTGATTCTTCTTTTTTTTTTTTCTTGTCCGGAAATGGTACACATTAAACGAAAATTTTTCGTTCTGTTCCCGTCCGAGAAAAAATTTGTAGTTTGTCCCTTTTGAGAATTTTCAAATGAAAATTCGTAAACTGCTGTCAAACGTTGTGTACACACTATCCGAAAATCGTACAAAAATTTCTTTGGCGGAAAATGTTCACTCGATTTTCTATTTTTCTTTTTCTAGTGTGTATTAGCTTTTAGTTGAGGATCAGATACATTTTATGGCAAATTACAGCATAAAACAAGTTAATTCTAAGGGGTTCACATACTTGTATGGGAGGGGTTGCACACAGGTTGATTTACTAAAACTGGACAGTGCAAAATCCGGTGCAGCTGTGCATAGAAACCAATCGGCTTCTAGTTTTGTTTTTTGTTTTTGTTTTTTTGTCAAAGCTTAATTGAACAAGCTGAAGTTAACAGTTGATTTGCTATTATTATTATTATACAGTATTTATATAGCGCCAACAGTTTACGCAGCGCTTTACAATATAAAAGGAGACAATACAGTTACAATATAATAAAATACAAGAGGATTAAGAGGGCTCTGCTCAGAAGAGCTTACAATCTAATAGGGTGGGGCAGGTTGTACAAAAGGTTATAACTGTGGAGAATGAGCTGGTGGAAGTGGTAGGAGATTAGTTGGAGACGTGATAGGCTTTCCTGAAGAGATGAGTTTTCAGGCATCGCCTGAAGGTAGCAAGAGTAGGGGATAGCCGGAGAGGTAGCGAGTTCCAGAGGATGGGAGAGGCTCTGGAGAAATCCTGGAGACGAGCATGGGAGGAGGAGATGAGAGAACTTGAGAGTAGGAGGGCTTGAGCAGAGTGGAGAGGACGGTTTGGGTGATATTTGGAGACAAGATTGGTGATGTAGCTCGTGGCAGAGTTGTGAATGGCTTTGTATGTTGTGGTTAGTATTTTGAATTTAATTCGCTGGGTGATTGGGAGCCAGTGTAGGGATTGGATTAGAGGGTTGGTAGACACTGAGCGGTTGGTAAGGTGGATAAGTCTGGCAGCAGCATTCATGATAGACTGAAGAGGGGATAGCCTATGGAGAGGTAAGCCAATTAGAAGGGAGTTGCCTAAGTCAAGGCGAGAGATAACGAGGGAGTGAATGAGGAGCTTGGTGGTTTCATTTGTTAAAAAGGGGCGAATTTTAGAGATGTTACGTAGGGGAATTCTACAAAATTTTGACAACGATTGGATTTGGGTCTGAAATGACAAATCAGAGCCTAGGATTACACCTAGTACCCTGGCGTGAGGGGAGGGACTGACTGACTCAGTTTTAGAGAGATTTAGTTTAAGTAAGTGGTGCGACATCCATGCTGATATGTCAGCTAGTACCATGCACAGCTGCACCAGATTTTGCACTCTCCTGCTTTAGTAAATCAACCCCACTGCCAGGAATGTCTGTAAGGCCCCTTTCACACATGCCTTCAGTTTGTTTCATTAGTTTAGTCACGTAGAAAAAAAAACGGATCAGTTTACATCCACTTAATCACTTGAGTAAAATTTTTGGTTTACATTGGAGCTTCACGATTCTGGATAAAATGAGAATCCGCAATTTTTTTGCTTAGAATAAAGATCACCATTCTCGCGGCATAACATCATCTTTCACATTATACAAAAAAATTGGGCTAACTACTGTTTTTTTCGTTTTTTTTTTTTTTTTAATTCATGGAATTGTATTTTTCCCCAAATATTGTGTTTAAAAGACCACTGCTCAAATACCGTGAGACAAAAAATATTGCAACAATCGCCATTTTATTTTCTAGGGTCTCTGCTAAAAATATATATAATGTTTGGGGGTTCTAAGTAATTTTCTAGCAAAAATACAAATTTTAACTTGTAAGCAACAAGTATCCAAAAAAGGTTTAGTATTTAAGTGGTTAAACTTCCCTCATCTACAGACAGAAGTTCATTCCTTTGATTGAAAAGAACCAACAGATGCATTGTACCTCTCCTCTATCTCTGAGCTGAGGAATGTCATTGTTTTGTTTTGTTTTTTTGACCGCTCTGGCTCTGCACTGTTTACATAGAATCTGGGAAATGCAAGGGGGTTGAAACGAGATCTTTTTATAACGATTAATTGTGCAGCTCTAGTATGCCTGTGTATGTGGGAAGGCTTAATTTTTTTTCGTTTTTTTATTTTTTTATTTTATTGCCAATAGTCCCCCTATGTGGTAGCAGATACGTGGCAGGTCCTCTTTTGGGGGTGTGTGCAAGGAGAGGGACAGGAGAAGAGCAGTATACACAGTGAGGGAGCAGTCTACAGACAGGCTCCCTCACTTGCCTGTGTTGACTGTCACTGTCAGCCCCCCCCCCCCCCCAAAAAAAATGACTGCTACACCACTCGTGTACAATCACATACAAACATAAACACGCACGTCCGGGTCACCTACATACAAAAACATTGATTACACTACACATATTTCTTGCACACACCAGAGCAAGAAATAATTCTGGGGTCATCATTTATGGTTAATTATAAACTGATGACCTGTTAAGGCTTTTACAGTGTTGCCTATGGAAGATTTTGTGTACTGGAGTTTGTAGCTTTTTCACCCGCATGCTTTAAAGCTTGGAATGCTGGGTTTCTATTCACTCAACACAACCTAATTTTTGATAATTTACCAAAAAATTGCAAAATCTATAGCGTTCTGTGTACTGACATTTAACTTTAAAGTATTTTCTCCTGGAAATACAGGTTTGATAAACAGTGCTAATATTGTGTGGTACATTGGAAGTACCACCATCTTATTCTGCAGGGTCTCTGCTTTTAGAAAATCTATGTTTGGGTGTTTTGACTAATTTCAACCCAAAAATGTTCCTTTTTTTTTTTTTTTTTTTTAACGTGCAAAAACAAGAATTTGAGTGAAAGTGTTAAAGTAATGGTCCCTTGTGATACTCTTGCAGAAATCTTCAGGGTATTCACTGTATTTCACATATGCTGCCAATTTGTCTTTCTGCCCAGTTAGACATTCTGGGGCTTGTGTGAGCTTTGAAAAAGAAGACCAGTAATACCTATGGTTTTCAAATATGGCAATTTTGTGTGGATGGTGGGAGGGTGCTTTGTAGTAAAGCCTTATGATTTATCTGATGTCTTTGCTACAAATATCCTGTTGCTTACAATCCAAAAATTGTAGTTCTAAGTAAAGGTATTATTTCTTGACAACTAGTGACAGCTGAAAAGTATAAAAAACAGGGTTATAAATTGTGCTTTGGCAGGCAATGTTTGGTTTTTGCAGAGTATTCTTTTTTGTTAGCTCTTTATTTGATTTGATTCAATTTGAAGTCAACCTTTGTTTGCTTTTTTGCTGGTTGATAAGGAAGCAGAATATGTTTTGGGTCTCGCTCTGCAATCTTCCTAGATAGGACTGTAGGATTTTCTTTATTGCTTCAAATTAGAGCAACAAGATTTTGAATAAAATGAGAATCACAAATTTTTGCTTGGAATAAAGATCACGATTCTCGCGGCGTAACATCTTTCACATTATGCAAAAAAAAATTGTGCAAACTATACTGTTTTTTTTTTTTTTTTTTTAAATTGAAGTATATTTTTTCATAAATTGCCTATATATATATATATATATATATATATATATATATAATGTGTATGTATGTTTGGGAGTTCTACAGTAATTTTCTAGCAAAAAATACAGATTTTAACTGGTAAGCAATGTGTCAAAAAAGGTTCAGTCTTTAAAATGACCATTTACAGACTGAAGTTTATTCCTTTTGATCTAAGAGAACCATGCATTGTTTCTCTTTATCTCTGTTGATAAACATTTGCCAGCTGAGTTTGTTTTTCTTCTTTTTTTTTTTTTCTTTTGGCAGCTCTGAGCAGAGAATGGCTCTGCACTTGTTTAACATGAATCTGGGAAATGCTGTATTAAGATCGTGAGGGGGGGGGGGGGGGGTGGGGGTTAAATCCTGATCATGATTTTTTAATCGTGCAGCTCTGCTTCACGTTCTTGGATATTGTGCAGTGTGCTTAAATACGTTTGAAGTCTGTTGTTGCAGTTGTTTGGCTCATATGTGTGTCCGAAAACGTTCTTTTTTTTTTTAACCCCCGAAAGAATGGTGTTTTGGTATTTTCAAGGTACAGTTCTATGAATGCACTGTGATCTTTGCAGTAGAAGCCTGTGTGGATATTTAGCAAAGTGGTTCTTACATGATATCCATTTTTTTGGTTGTTTTGGAGTTCGGCAGTTATGCTCAGCATTGGCTGATGTTTTTTGCAACAAACTAACCGTATTTATTCATTTTTTTTTTTTTTTGCTCTTGGCTCCTGAACTTGAGTTGTTCTTTAACCTTTTTAATGCATAAAAGCTCCATGTCTTGAGCTCAATGTTTATTTGCCCTATTTTATGTTTTCCACAGTTTTTGTAGGCGGAAATCTTCGTCGATGGACTGTCCAGTTACATATTGGAGGGCATCAGCCTTTTCTTCTATCTTTTCTGTTTCAGTTGTTCATATTCACTAATAAAAAATCTATTTCCAATGAAAAACCTTACATGTGGTAGTAAAGATGCCAGGGGTCCATATCCACTACTGCTAAATTACTGGCTAGATAGCATTTTATTTATTTTTTTGATCTCCACTAATGTCTCCTGTATTATGTAACACTCATTGATATGTTTTTTTTTCTTTGTGGATTACGGACTTACTATAAATAATATTTTTTTTTTTCATTTGGAAAAGATATGTTTTGAAGCCTTTTTTCCAGTCAGATGAATTGTATGAATAAAAACACCATTAAGTGGTAATATCTGCTTAATGTGTTTGTAATATGTTCCTTTATAAAATAAATCGGCTTCTAATTTAAATAATCCAGTTTGTACGTTAAGGAGGTTTTGCTTTATTTCATCAATCTAGACTATATGCGGTCTTTAGTAATTTATTTTGTCAGTGACTTAGATGATTTCTGCTGCTGTTTTCTGTGGCTTTTTATTCTTTATATTTTATGATTATACTGTGTAATCTATATTTATGTAACATTGCCAATAGATTTGTTTGCATTTTAATTGTGCTATTTTTCTTTTCTTTTTTTTTTTTTTTTTTTTATGCATTCTTATTTTACAAAGTTTCCACTTTTTATGTAGGTCACATGTCACTGGGACAAGAGCAAATAGTCTTGACTGTCTTTCTCATCTGTAATTACTGGTTTCTATTCTTACTGACAAAGCCTCCTTAAAATACATATGTCTGTTTCTATTGCCATGTATGTGTGTGTCTCTCTACTACATAACCAGAACTTATTTCTTCAGCCATTTGGCTAAGGGTGGAGCCTAGCCATGCTTTAACCACCAAGAGATCCACGCTTCTCTGGCGAAGATTTCTGCTGCGGATGCGGACTAGCAGAAAGAAGCGAGAAAATTTCCAGCGTTTGGTTCTTTCGGATAGGTATTTATGTGTTCGGGTTTGTGTGAATGTAAATTAGAAGTTTCCAGACACCCCAATTGCACGCGCATAAAACAGAGTATTCATAGTGGTTGAAAAACATACGGTAAGCACTCCTAATGCATTGACAGAAAACAATGGGCATTAGAACTATCATTTGATGTTACATGAAAAGATGCAGATCTTATACAGATTAGTAGTAGCAAATGTAGTATTCCAAATTTTACCATGTACATCCAAAAATGGTAGACAAAGATGACATGAATCAGAGAAACATGGTTTTAGGAAAATTCAACTTGTTCTGGTGGGTCTAGTTTATGTCAGGGCAGTTTAGACAGGTAAGTTCAAATAAAGCACTTTAGCTTACAGTACTTAGTTCTTACCATGCTTTTCATGTTGCAGGTATGATGGGCGTGGTCATTTGCATGACCTATCTGAATATGATGCAGAGCACAACTCATGGAACAGAAACTACAACATATCTGAAGAAGAGGCTCGTATAGAAGCTTTGTGTGATGAAGAGAGGTATTTAGCGTTGCATACGGACTTGCTTGAAGAGGAAGCACGGCAAGGTACATCAATGATTTCAGATGAATTCAGAAGTCCTAAACAAAAAGCATCCTTGTGTGGAGTGAAACTACATAACAAAGATGCATAAAGCTTTGTTTATTTTATACTCACTTTTTTCTGATATCTGTTTGACAGTACCCATTGGAGTGGAAAACAGCTGTCTGAATGTGGACCACAGGATAGTTTTTTTGCCCAGCTTTTCAATGCACTGGAGTTTACTCTATTATAGCTAGTGCAGACAAATATTCAGAAAACTGAACTTTGTCATGCACTTGTCCTTTTACTAAATGTGAGGAAAATTTTATTTGAAAAAATTAGTGTATGTTACCGCGGAAATCTGATTTTCTAAAAGCTCCTTCTTCCAATTATCTGATTTGAAGTATATTTCTATTTCCCTTCAAGAGGAAGAATATAAGCGGTTAAGCGAAGCCCTTGCAGAAGATGGAACATATAATTCAGTGTGTTTTCAATATCGGAGTGATTACTATGATCCTTCACAACCCACAGAAGAGGAGGAGCCTCAAAAAGAAGAGAAAGGTAGGTTTGTGTGTTTTTTTTCTGTGGTTTATCTTTTGATATTACTTACCTTTTTAAAGAGAACATCTTTTAAAGCTGTGCTCTAGGTTAGTGGCTTAATACTGTTGAAATACATAAATTGGAACAGTTTTATCTAGGGAAGGGTTTGACATTCTATGCGCAGTTTGACGCAGACATTCCTGCCAGACAGCACAGCCAGGTCTTTGCCGTCCACTGCAGCGACTGCACAGTTTGGGGAAACACCCCTGGTCTGCTGATTGGCTATTGATGATGTAATAGCACGGTGACAAGTCATCATTCAGCTTACAATTTTCTCCTCTTGTCAGCATTTTTCTCATCCTCATATATGCACAAAATAAAGCCTAATGCTGCCCTTGCTCTCCTAACACATAGCTTTATCAATTCCTGTACCCAGGATTTAAAACTAACACTTATTTTTTGCTCTTCCTCACCTATGCAAAATTGCTAGATCTAAAAAAAGTTACCCAATACTCTGACTTTTAGGCTGTTGCTTAGGCACCATTGACTTGACTTGGCCTGGCATTTCCATAATCTTCTAGTAGACCTGAGGAGCAAAATGTGCAGAACCTAGTGGTTTTGCATAAGAGAGTGATAGCCTTTTAATAGTTGATAGATAAATGGTTGGTTCAACTTTTTGCACTCTTTTTACAAAAAAACCCCCATATTTACTCTCACCCCCAGCATATTGAAAGCGCTGTTCAGATTTGTAAAAACCTGCCTCTCGTCTATTGCATCTTTGTCCTGCAAAAAGCTGTAGGTGGTCAACCCCTGCTGCTGCTGGAGAGGGAGAGAACACACTCCGCATGAGTGAAAAGTGAATAATCTCGAAGCAGCCACTAGGGGCACACTTCTACGATTTTGATCATCCTTCCATTTAGCCTTGAAGGAGGGCCAACCACCTTTATCGGCCTTTTCAACACACAGGAACCCTTGAAATAACTTTGCAGTCTCAGGGGACTCCTGCAAAAAAATTCTAGCGGGAGGGTCAGCAGGAAGAACTATCTTTACTTTTGAGGTCATTGGGAAAAATCCCCTTGTACAGATGGCCTAAAAAATCATTTGTGTCAGTGGGAACTTATCTGAGAAGTAGTAATTGCTCATTGCTCAAGGAAACCCCTATCAACCTCCTGAAGGAACCCTGGTTGGGAAACCTAGAGCTGTTTTCACACATAGAATTATGCTGTGGAAAAAAGGGCAGCTTTTTAAAACCTGAACAGTGCTTTACAGCAGGGCTCGATAAAACCCAGGCGCCAGGTCGCAATGACGTCTGGAAATTGCATCCTGGCGCCTGGGCTACACCGCAGCAGCGTTCTGAATTCCTGAAAAGTGCCTCCCCCCCCCCCCCCACGTGTGCGCGGACTTAGGTCGGGCTGGCCAAAATTGAGGCCGCGGCTTTGCGGCCTGCTGGAGCGAGATGCACGCTCCTTTCTGCGAACCAGCGCCTTCCTCTGGTGGGCGGTGCTGTGATGAGCATGGCGTGCTCTCACTGCCCGCCTACCTCCAACATCATCTTCTCAGTTTGACAGCTGGGAATGAGGTTGCGGGCATGATCAGTCGCCTGTTCCTTACCATCGTTGTGGACGGAGAGTGCCACATCAGTGCTCTCTGTCAGTGCCATCTCAGTTCTGCCTGTCAGTGTCACCTGTCAGTGCTGCCTATCAATTCCAGTCAGTGCCATCTGTCAGTGCCACCTTTCGGTACCACCTCAGTGCTGCCCATCAGTGCCATCTCAGTTCTCATTGGTGCTGCCCATCGTTGTCGCCTCAGTGCTGCCCATCGTTGTCGCCTCAGTGCTGCCCATCGGTGTCGCCTCAGTGCTGCCCATCGGTGTCTCCTCAGTGCTGCCCATCGGTGCCTCCTCAGTGCTGCCCATCGGTGCCTCCTCAGTGCTGCCCATCGGTGCCTCCTCAGTGCTGCCATCTCAGTGCCCATTAGTGCCATCTCAGTGCCCATTAGTGCCATCTCAGTGCCCATTAGTGCCATCTCAGTGCCCATTAGTGCCGCCCGTCGGTGCCACCTCAGTGCTGCCTATCGGTGCCACCTCGGTGCCGCCCATCGGTGCCGCCCGTCAGTGTCACCTCAGTGCTGCCTATCGGTGCCACCCGTCAGTGCCACCTCAGTGTTGCCTATTCCAACCTCAATGCCACCTCATCAGTGCAGCCCATTAGTGCTCATCAGTGCCTCCTATCAGAGCACATCAGTGAAGGAGGAAAAAAAACGTATTTGCAAAATCTTATAACAAACAAAACAAAAGTTGATTTTTTTTTATATTTAATATTTTGTTTTTTCGCTTGGCATCAGGCATGAGCAATTCTTATTGCCCGTTGCCCCAGACATGCAGTTCTGGGCGCTGGGCAGAGGATTTAAAAAAAAAAAGGCTCCTAACTTTTTCGACTGGCTCCTAGATTCTAAGCAAATTTGTCAAGCCCTGCTTTACAGTGTGCTGGGGGTGATGAAAAGCATGGGAGATTTTTTTGGAAGAAGTGCAGAAAGGTGAACTAACCCCTTTTTTAAGGATAGATTCACCTTAGAATTTTTTTTTCTTAGGAGACTGCAGAGCATTGCACCCACGATCAGCAGACAATGCGTTCTGTTTTAAAAATTGGGGGGAGAAGATCCCTTGACTGTTGTCACAGGAAGGAGAACACATACATGTTCCATCCTAAAAACATGTCGAACATGTTACATGATTCGAAGGTGAACTTTTCCTTTAAGTTCCCATCACTTTCTAATTGACAGTGGTCACCATGACAAGTAGAAGGGTGAATCTAAAGACAGCAATAAAGTCTATAAAGACAGCAATAAAAACTTGACAGAGGGTTTAGACCCTTCCCCTGCTTTATCCAAAAACTCAAAGGTTTTTCTTTGCATACACTTTTAAAGTAGATCTAAAGTCAAAATATTTATTTTAGTTTGGGTAAAATAGGAGACAATATACTGTATCTGTAATGTTTGTTTGGCTGTCCGTGTCCCCACTGAGATTTAGCCTAGGTGCACGTTGAGCGAGTTAGAAATCGTGCAAATTCAACTGAACTCGCACGATTTCTAACCCAGCAATTCAGTCCGACTTCAGTGGCGATTTGATAGACATCTATGTGGGTTCCTGCACAGATGTCTATACAAATCGCCCCCTGAAGTCGCCAAAAGTAGTACAGGAACTACTTTTGGCAACTCAGGCAGTGTAATAGCAGCTGATTTGAAGTGTCATGCCAAATCTTACCTAATGTGAACCTAGGCTTACTCTAATTTGTTGCCCTAATACCCCCTGACCTGGTGACTTTCACAGCAGTGACCCAGAACTGGAACAGAGGGGAATTTTTAACGGGGACACCTACTGTGGTATCAACTGTCTAAAGATGGCCATACACTATACAATCTCATTGTACACTCTTTGTACTTATGACTTCAGTTAACAAAAAATGTAATATGAGGACAATTCTAAACAATCCATTTAATTTGTATCAATTAAGACAGGTCCATGCTTTTCATAGGTGATGGTAGATATAAATAAGACTGTACGATCAGATTGTATGGTCAGCTTAACCACTTGCTTACCGGGCACTTAAACCCCCCTCCTATCCAGACCAATTTTCAGCTTTCGGCGCTGTCGCACTTTGAATGACAATTGCGCGATCATACAACACTGTACCCAAATGAAATTTTTATCATTTTTTCACCACAAATAGAGCTTTCTTTTGGTGGTATTTGATCACCTCTGCGGTTTTTACTTTTTATTAAAAAAATTTAAAAAACTGAATTTTTTTTAAAAAAAAAAGTTTATTTTTTTATATTTTGTTATAAAAAATTTTAAACGGGTAATTTTTCTCCTTCATTGATGTACGCTGATGAGGCGGCAGTGATGGGCACCGATAGGCGGCAGTGATGGGCACTGATGGGTGGCAGTGATGGGCAGCACTGGCAGGTGGCACTGATTGGCACTACAGGTGGGCATTGATAGGTGGTACTTGTGGGCATTGATAGGTGTCACTTGTGGGCATTGATAGGTGTCACTTGTGGGCATTGATAGGTGTCACTGTGGGCACTGTTAGGTGGCACTGTGGGCACTGTTAGGTGGCACTTTTATTGGGCACTGATGAGGCAGATGTGCCTCTTCCACTTGGGGACCGATGTCCCTCACATCCGATCCGGTGATCGGCTTTTTTTTCTACTCGCGCTGTCAGCGTGAGTAAAAAAAAAAAACGATTACCGATCTTTTGTTTACATCATGAGATCAGCTGTCATTGGCTGACAGCTGATCACATGGTAAGGGGCCGGGACCGGCCCCTTACACAGATCGGTGATCAGCCGAGTCTTAGAGACTATAGGGCGCGCGCAGGGAGCGTGCACAGGGGAGGCCGTCATATGACGGCCTCCCGGGAATGTAGGTCCGCGCTGTAGCCGTCATTCGGCTATAGCGCGGATGCCAAGTAGTTAAGAAGAAATATCTGTTGATTTCAACTCGGTTCCTGTATTATTTCTGGTAGGGACACAATAATCAATAGAAACCTCACAGGAGTGCTAACCTTTCCTACTCAGAAAAAAAGGCTTTAAATTTAAATGATTGTTAAACTGTACAATCTGAGCTAATCTCCCTCCCCTTTTCCATCAATTTATAATGGCAGTCTGTTAGCTCTGTAATACTTTACAAATAGCTTGAACGATTGTTTTCATCTTGGCTTATTAGTATTGTAATGAAACGTCTCACACTCCACTTGAGTGCTTCAGTCAGTATATCGCTTCCTAAGTCCTGGAACCCGAGACCAATGGATCTGGCTATAGTAAGCCGCAAGAACCAGACAACACCAGTCTTGGAGTACATCAGGAATAGCCTGCTTTATTTGAGATCTCTCACAAATATATACACCAGGAAGACCATACAAATTGTAACCAGAAACCTAATAAACATGAGCTAATTAATCCTTTAACCAGACAGGTGACTCAGAGAGATGATCTTTTAGGGCAGCCTTGACATCTCTTAGCTCACCGACTATACAATACACATTATCATAAATATCAACACAGAACAACTTCATACAATTGCAGGGTTAATTGGCACAAACAATGGGTGAAAGACACTTAGAAGCCATACTAGACTTATTTACATCATAGCAGACAACAGATTTGGCTGGAGATGATATCAGCATCTTCTAACAGTATGGGTCCCAACAGTATGAATTGGTCACTATTTCTAATATGGCATATACAGGGTTCCTAGAGTCTTGTGTGTCTGGAGGAGGGGGGGGGGGGGGACATGGACCTGAATCCAAAGTAACACCACCTCAAGGGTCCCCAGGCATACAGCTCACAAAGAGCACCGTTCCCCCAAAATCCAGGGCCCATAATTAGTAGGCAAGAGGCCAGCATTCAGTCCCCTCCAAAAGCCTCTGTCCCAGGTGAGTCTATCACAAATATTCATTGAGAACAATGGTAGTATTGACCCTGAGTAAATACACGTTTTCCTTTTTTAATAATACTAATATTTTTTGCACATATTTGATTTTGCAAGTTGGACTAATGTAAGTATGTTTGATAAACTGACTGTAAGTAATGAAAGGGAGAGGAATAATTCAAGTGTTTTTCCAATTTTTTTTTTTTTTTATGGTTGAATTGGTCTTTGCTGGTCTGAGCCTCTTTCTTAACCACTTGCCGACCAGCCGCTGTCATTATACTGCGGCAGGTCAGCACAATCCCACGAACGTCGTAGCTATACGTTGGTCCCTTTTTAAACGGGATAGCAGCGGGGGTGCCGATGCTCGTGACCGGCGACGTGTGTGTGTGTGTGTGTGTGTGTGTGTGTAAACACACACACCCCAGTTTTGTGAGGAGCGAGGGAGATTGTGAGTTCCTACGAGCTGGGAACCAATGATCTCTCATGTCCTATAGTCAGTCCCATCCCCCACAGTAAGAACACACATAGGGAACACGGTTAACCCCTTGATCGCCCCCTAGTGTCAACCCCTTCCCTGCCAGTGACATTTATACAATAATCGGTGCATTTTTATAGCACTGATCGCTGTATAATTGTCAATCGACCCAAAAATGTGTCAAAAGTGTTTGATGTGTTCGCAGTCTTGATAAAAATCGCAGATCGCCGCCATTACTAGTAAAAAAAATAAAATAAAAATGTCATAAATCTACCCCCTATTTTGTAGACGCTATATTTTTTGCGCAAACCAATATACGCTTTTTGCGCTTTTTTCTTTTTTTTTTTTTTTATTACCAAAAATATGTAGAAGAATACATATCGGCCTAACCTGAAATTAGCTCATTTTAAAAACTAAAATGGGGCTATTTATTACACAAAAAAGTACAAAATATTGTGTGTTTTTCAAAATTGTCGCTCTTTTTTTGTTTATAGCGCAAAAAATAACTGCAGAGACCACCAAAAGAAAGCTCCATTTGTGGGGAAAAAAGGACGTCAATTTTGTTTGGGTACAGCATCGCATGACCGCGCAATTGTCAGTTAAAGCGACGCAGTGCCATTTCTCAAAAAATGGCCTGGTCAGGAAGGGGGAAAATCCTTCCGGGGCTGAAGTGGTTAATGTAAATAAATATCTTTCCAATTTGATTTTGACATTTAAGCAGAAGTATAAACACTACCACTCCTGTGTTTTCCCCCTTTCTGCCAGAGCAGCAGTTCCCAATGTTGTTCTTAACCTGTAAAGTCTCATAATGGGAGATGCTGACTCTTTTTTATAAACTAATTGTAAATGTCATGTTTTCATACTGCGCTTTCTGTCCAATTGGTTGTTTACAGCAAAATAAATGTTCTTTTTAAATGACACACAGTTGTCTAAAATGTTCTCTTTAATGAGCCTCTACAGCATTCTTTAATTCAACTGTGTGAGTGGGTTGGCAAACCTATCCAAACCCGTAGGCAGTAATGTGGCGACTTTTCAGAGTTGTCTGCTTTCTGGGTAAGCCTTTTGGCACTTGTTTGGTGTTTTCTTATATAATCTATTTTTATAAACTGCATAAAGGATAATTGTACAGCCTGTTCTTCTAGAAATGTTTTTTTCCCTATAGCTTGGTGTTTGTACCAAGCTCAGGATGCGAGCCCCAGCAAATAATGATGATCACAGTTTTTATTATGATGAGGGTCCCAGTGAATGATTATCACAATCTTTATTATGATCTCTATGTTCAATCTATCATTCTTAACCTGGCAAATCGCCTGAAACACATTTACATTTAAAGTTAGATTTTTCTTAATATTCTTTTTAGTACCTTTGATGCAATGTTGCAGTCTATATTACTCTGTGTAATTGAACAACAATGCTTGTAATAGAGGTAAGCCATGGTCACTAGCAACTGCATTAGAACACATTCGCATCCGGCAATTCTGTTTCAGTTGCTGGGTAACTTGGTGGATATGACTAGTGCAGTTCCAGAGCCATGATGTAGTCCCTGGTGTGACCCTGTCTCTGAAGACTTGTCTAGTGATTAAGTCCGGTTTGGTTAAAGCATCAAGAACTACCTCACTGTTGGCCCCTTGGGGTATGTTTTTGAAATTTCCCATTACTTCTGGTTTTATTGTTGTAAGGCTCGATTCACACAGGGGCAACACGACTTCAACGCGACTTTGCAACGCCTTCAACACGACTTGTGGATCCGACTTTGCCGTGCGACATGTGTCCGACTTTCAATGAACGGGGATCCGACTTGGATCCCCGCCACTGTGTTTGGTATGAATCTTTAGGGGGAACTCTGCGCCAAATTTTAAATAAAAAACCGGCATGGGTTCCCCCTCCAGGAGCATACCAGGCCCTTGGGTCTGGTATGGACCTTGAGGGGAACCCCCTACGCCGAAAAAACGGCGTGGGGGTCCCCCCCAATCCATACCAGACCCTTATCCGAGCACGCAGCCCGGCCGGACAGGAATGGGGGTGGGGACGAGCGAGCGCCCCCCCCCCCCTCCTGAACCGTACCAGGCCGCATGCCCTCAACATGGGGGGTTAGTGCCTTGGGAGAGGGGGCGCGTTGCGGGCCCCCCCCCAAAGCACCTTGTCCCCATGTTGATGAGGCCAAGGGCCTCTTCCCGACAACCCTGGCTGTTGGTTGTCAGGGTCTGCGGGCGGAGGGCTTATCGGAATCCGGGAGCCCCCTTTAATAAGGGGGCCCCCAGATCCCGGCCCCCCACCCTATGTGAATGAGTATGGGGTACATCGTACCCCTACCCATTCACCTAGGGAAAAAGTGTCAATTTAAAAAAAAAAACTACACAGATTTTTAAAGTATTTTATTAGACAGCTCCGGGGGTCTTCTTCCGACTTCGGGGGTCTCTCCGGTTCTTCTCCGCGCTCTCCGGGTCTTCTGCCGGGCTCCTCCGCTCTCTTCTGCTCTTTTGCCGCTCTTTTGCTAAAGCAGAGGAGCCCGGTCTTCAATCTTCTGCCCTCTTCTCTTCTTCTGATGTTGACACGACGCTCTCTCCGGCTAGAATGCTCTCTGTGCGCTCTGCTCTGACTTATATAGGCGGTGACCCGCCCCCTTATGCCGTCACAGTCCCTGGGCATGCTGGGACTATGACGACATAAGGGGGCGTGGTCATCGGGTGATGACCACGCCCCCTAAAACGTCACAGTCCCAGCATGCCCAGGGACTGTGACGGCATAAGGGGGCGTGGTCACCACCTATATAAGTCAGAGCGGAGCGCTCAGAGTGCATTCTAGCCCCAGAGAGCGTCGTGTCAACATCAGGAGAAGAAGAAAGAGGGCAGAAGGCAGAAGATTGAAGACCGGGCTCCTTCGCTATAGCAAAAGAGCAGAAAATAGCGGAGGAGCCCGGCAGAAGACCCGGAGACCGCGGAGAAGAACCGTAGAGACCCCTGAAGTCGGAAGAAGACCCCCCGGAGCTGTCTAATAAAATACTTTAAAAATCTGTGTAGTGTTTTTTTTTTAATTGACACTTTTTCCCTAGGTGAATGGGTAGGGGTACGATGTACCCCATACTCATTCACATAGGGTGGGGGGCCGGAATCTGGGTGCCCCCTTATTAAAGGGGGCTCCCGGATTCCGATAAGCCCTCCGCCCGCAGACCCCGACAACCAACGGCCAGGGTTGTCGGGAAGAGGCCCTTGTCCTCATCAACATGGGGACAAGGTGCTTTGGGGTGGGGGGGCCGCAGCGCGCCCCCCTCCCCCAAGGCACCAACCCCCCCATGTTGAGGGCATGCGGCCTGGTACGGTTCAGGATGGGGGTGGGGCGCCCGCTCGTCCCCCACCCCCATTCCTGTCCGGCCGGGCTGCGTGCTCGGATAAGGGTCTGGTATGGATTGGGGGACCCCCCCACGCCGTTTTTTCGGCGTAGGGGGTTCCCCTCAAGATCCATACCAGACCCAAGGGCCTGGTATGCTCTTGGAGGGGGAACCCATGCCGGATTTTTATTTAAAATTTGGCGCGGAGTTCCCCCTCAAGATCATCTGAGCACAAGTCGCATGCCGAAGTCGGATCATGCGAGACGGCGATCCGACTTTGATCCGACTTCAATGATAGTCAATGGGCTGAAGTCGGATCAAAGTCGGATCAAAGTAGTACAGGGAGTACGCTCTAAAGTCGGAGCGACCTCAGTAGCGTCTATTAAGACGCTAGCGTTCACTCCCATTGAGACTATTTCTGGGGCGACTTGAGGGCGTACAAGTCGGATCCCAAGTCGCCCCAGTGTGAACCGAGCCTAAGAGTTAAGGCTGAGGCTACATGCTTCTGCCATCCAGTTTTTGATCCGATGTGATCAGTGCGCTTCATGTAGTGCAACTTGAATGATACTTTGATGCTAATTTAAGGTGGTTTGCTTAATCAATGTGGCCAAAATTGTGCTGGAATTGCACTAAATTCGTACAGGTACCTTTTACAAAATCGCACCGTATTGATGTGAACAGACACCTTTTGAAAACAATGCGATCTCTATTGTCATGCGAATCTGTACAACTCAAGTTGCAGTAGTTTAAACAGAGCCTAGTGCTGAGTGGAGTGCCTTCCTTTCACTCTTTCCGGTCATTCAGCCTGGAGGAAGCATCATCTTGCTTCTGAAGCACCATATGGATGTCTGGTCTGTTTACACTGCCTGCCTACAGTGACCTGGTCGCCTCCTGAAACCCTCATGAG
This sequence comes from Lithobates clamitans, assembly GCA_037952925.1. Classification (NCBI taxonomy): domain Eukaryota; kingdom Metazoa; phylum Chordata; class Amphibia; order Anura; family Ranidae; genus Lithobates; species Lithobates clamitans. The sequence goes on from JBBGZY010000438.1 coordinate 23,170,164, forward strand.
CCCCACCTGTCCATGTTTGTGAGTAGCTAAAGCACTGCCCCACGTTGGGCTTAATTGCATGTCACATTGTGGATACAACATGTCTTGGCTGAGAAGCCGAGGGTAGTCCCACTGTCATGGGTGACTGCTTACTTTAGTTGGTGTCCTCACAGGGAACCTGCACCTGTTTTCTGGCACCACTACTGTTATAGAGTTTTCTTGGTCAAAGTCTTCCTTGGCTCAGATAGGTGAGGTTGAGTCCTCCATGTCCACTCAGGTCACTTCTTTAGCTGTTTATGATCATTAACCCGGGTGCTCTGGTGCCATGCCCTGCAGAGTTTGCCTCTATACTTTATGCGCTCAAGCTGGGCCTGTGATCCCTGTCAAAATCTCTGACTCAGATTCAGCGTTCCAGCAGTCTGCCTCTGAAGAGGCAACGGTGTCAACTGCTGTTGACTCAGATTTACAGGGGGTTGTTTGAAACCTTATTGATGCAGTATGTATTAACTTGGTTCTGGAGGATCAGCTGGCCGTTACAGGCCTTGGGTGTTTTAGGGCTCCTAAAGTTGCAAAGACATTTTGACTACTACTGATATATGAAAAATGTCTCTATGCAGACAGGAAATGATTAGAAAGGTTCTGTACCCCACCTAAGATTGAGTTGTTTCCATTTAAAAGGGAATTTGTAAATTGGGGGTCAGCATGGATACACCAGTGACCCACCTTATGGGCCCTTTCACACTGGGGCGGTGTCGGCGGTGAAACGCCGCTATTGTAAGCGGTGCTTCACCGTTGGTATTCGGGCGCTAGTGGGGCGGTTTTACCCCCCGCTAGCGGCCGAGAAATGGTTAAAAACGACCGCAAAGCGCCTCTGCAAAGGTGCTTTGCCGGCGGTAAAGCTGCGCTGTCCCATTGATTTCAAGGGGCAGGAGCGGTGTATACTCCGCTCCTTCACCGCTCCGAAGATGCTGCTAGCAGGACTTTTTTCCCGTCCTGCTAGCGCACCGCTCCAGTGTGAAAGCCCTCTTCCTTGTTAATACCACTTACTTTGCCAGCTTTTTAATGCCCGGTCCCAACTTTTTTTGAAATGTGTTGCTGCCTTAATTTAAAAATGACCTTATTTTTTTCTTCTTTTTTGGTAGTAGATTTTCTCAGTTTAAGCATTTTGGTAAGGTGTTATTTTATTCACAAAAAAAAAAAATGGGTTTGAGATTTGCAAGTCATTGGGGGTTATTTACAAAAGGCAAATCCACTTTGCACTGCAAGTGCATTTAGATTTAGAGCGACCGCACTTCCAAGGGGTAGATCTGAAATGAGTGGAAGCTTTGCTGGTTTTTTCATCCAATCATGTGCAAGCTAAAATGTTGTTTTTTTTTTTCCTTGCATGTCCCCCTCAGATCTACAGCGACTTTACTTCCAAGTGCACTTGCAGTGCAATGTGGATTTTCCTTTAGTAAATAATCCCCATTGCGTTCTGGTTTTATGTAGACTTTACTACTTTGGCCATAGAGACTCCTAGACACTTAGAGCCTAACTCTCATTTAACCTGGTAGCTAGGGGTCAACTAACACCTCTGAAAAGCCACCTTCATTGATGTCATCGGCACTGAAGCAATGGCTCGTTTGTGCTGTTACTTCAGCTAGTGTGCCGTTACCGGCGGCTCCCATGCACATACGTGGGAGTGACGTCATCGCGACTCTGGCCAATCACAGTGCCGGAGCCGCGGTACCCGGAAGCAACTCCGGGAGCGATGTCGCCTTCCAGATCTGTGTACTGGGACTGCTGTGGGGCTTCGATCTAAGGTTAGTATTTCATAATGAGCTAGTATACTATGCATACTATCATTATGCCTTTGTCTTGCAGGGTTGTGTTTTTTTATTTTTTGTGGGTTTACAAACCACTTTAACAAAGCATTTTCTGATCCTATGCAGAGTTCTCTGTTCACAGCAAAAAAAACAGGCAGCCTGCCAAGTTTTTGACCACATTTTTTAGATTGAGATGAGGAGAAACATTGTAACACTTCGTCCTTTTTTGATCAGGGATCTCCAAACTAGGGCAATCCAGCTGTTGCGGAACTCCACGTCCACTGAGGCATTGTAAAACTCTGACATTCACAGACATGACTAGGCATGATGGGAATTGTAGTTCCTGAGCAACTCGAGGGCCATAGTTTGAAGACCCCTGTTTTAGATCAAAGGGATGAACTTCGGTCTGTAGATGAGGCAAGTTTAACCACTTAAAGACTAAACCTTTTTCTGACAGTTGTCAAATTAGTTAAAATCAGTATTTTTTGCTAGAAAATTACAAAGAACCCCCAACCATAATCTTTATTCTTTCAAATGCCATTTTGGGGGAAAAAACACACTTTAATGAATTAAGAAAAAAACTAAAGCTTATTTTTTTTTGTAAAATGTAAAAGATGATGTTACGCAGAGAGAATTGTGATCTTTATTCTAAGCAAAAAAAATTGTGATTCTCCTTTTGGACAGAATCGTGCAGCTCTAGCCTGAGGGTTAGGCAGGTCATGCAGAATCCTTTATTGGGCATCAGAAACGCCTCTGGATGTGTTTGTTTTTTTGTTTTTTTTTGCTCATTGTCTTGTTCTAGAGTTGTGGTTATTATCTTCATTCCTACCTCCTATTGCAGGGCTACATCTCATGCACCCTAACCCCTTTTTTCAGTTGGACTGACTTCATAGTGGTACTCTTGAGTTCTCTGTCAGTTCCTGGGTTACTTGACTATCCTTATAGGATATTACGCTTTTGATTATTTCATATTTGTTGCATTTGTTATTTAGTGAGATTAGTTGCCTGGCTGGAAAATCTCATGTTTAATATGGAAACTTTCTTCCCTGAATCAGAAGCGTTAGAATGTAAGGCTTGGGTCTTTTTCTATGAACCTGTGTTTTTTATTTTTTATTTCTTTTCCCCCCATGATTCACGCTGAGGCTTGTTCTCCTGGGAATTTGTCCCAGTGTGTTTTTTTTTTTTTTTTTTCTTGACCACATCATGTTTGTTAGGTCAATTTCTCCCTTAGCGGGTAGTTATTTTGCTCCACCTGTTTTGGTGGGTTTTTGGTTTCACAGCCTCTTGCTGCTTCTGGCTAAATGTCCCTTTTGGGATGGGTCATTCTGCTTGCTGGTGGTAATCTCATCTGTCCTGGTCTTGAGCATCAGGTTGAGTCTCCTTGGCCTTCCCTTGGTCGTTGGCAGCTTCCCCTGTCTTGCAGGGGGCATCACCTCTTCCAGTTTAGATTTTGGCATTGATCCTTTGAGGTAGTTCTGAGTTGCAGAGTTGCAGGCAGTTCAGTCCATGGGAAAATTTACATTACTTAAAGTGATTGTAAACCCTTACATATACCCAGTGAAGTGACTGGCCTCAGGCGATAGAGATGAAAAGCATCTTTCTTCATAAGTTGTACCTGTTTGTCTGCAGTATTCTCTTCTCTACATCCAAGCTGGTCTGCGTTTAGAACAAAGGGGGTGGAGAGCTGAAGTTACACTCTGCAGGACTCAGGAGAACTAAGAGCTGATTGGAGGGAAGAGACACACCCTCCTTCACACACATCATGGCAACAGAGCTGAGACTGTCAATTGGCTGGATGTCGCTCCCCTGTCACAATTTTCCTCTGGTTGTCAGGAAAACTTGTCAGAAGTGAATTATGCGGATAGCAAAGGAACGAGGCCGCAGACAGAAATTAAACTTGGTGCTCTTAATTGAGACAACTACACGCTAGTGAGGGGTGTGCTTTGTTCTTGTTGAGGTTTACAACCACTTTAAATTGCCTACAAGGAAAGAAATCACCCATTGACAGTGTTTTCCTCGTTTTCGGTTGAATTTTACTTTTCCTTTTTTAATACAATGTTTTATTATAGTTTTGAAATGTATAGCTTTAATTCAAATTTAGCTTTCACTTAAGAGTTTAATGTTTGATTTTTCAAAAGCATTGATTAATTAGGCCTCATGTACACTGGACATTATAAAAACGCCAGTAGCGTTGGCTGTAGAATGAGTTTTGCAGCGTTTTTTGCAGTAGCATTTTTTTTCAGTGTTTTTTAGCTATTATATTATCTTTTTTTATTTTTTATTTTTTTTTTTAACAAAACTACACTCCCACAAAAGCTTATGACTCCTAAACGCTGATACACGCTGAATAGCTGTGTTTTTCAGTGTTTTTAAGCTTATATCAGAGTTAGACCATTTTTACAGTTAAACTCCTCTTAAAACCCACTAGTTCTGGGGTTTTTTTTTCCAGCCCCTGCCAAAAATTGCTGATAGCTTATGTGTATATGGACACATTATAACATGCTGGGAAGTTTACCGGCTGCAGAAAAAGATGCCTGAAGCCAAAAACAGCAGCTGTAAAAAAACGTCCAGCAGCTGTAAAAACTACTAGTATTTTTTTAGATTCCTTAATCACTTCAGCCCCGGAAGGATTTACCCACTGCGTCGCTTTAACTGACAATTGCGATGTTGTACACAAACAAAATTGATGTCTTTTTTTTTCCCCCCCCCCCCACAAATAGAGCTTGATCACCTGCTGAGGTTTTTATTTTTCGCGCTATAAACAAAATGACTGACAATTTAGGAAAAAAAACTATATTTTTTACTTTCTGCTATAACGCACTTCCAAAAAAAATCTATAAAAAAACAAATGTATTCATCAGTTTAGGCCAATATGTATTCTACATATTTTTGGTAAAAAAATAGCAAGTGTATATTGGTTTGTGCAAAAGTTATAGCATCTACAAACTATGGGATAGAATTATGGACATTTATTTATTTATTTATTTATTTTTTTGGGACTGCGACATTGCAAAGGACAAATCTGACCCCAAGTGACACTTTTTTGGGTACCAGTGTTGGGTACCATACAAAATGCACTGATTAAGGTATAAATGACACCTGCGGGGAAGGGGTTCACACTGGGGGGCAATCAAGGGGTTAACAGTTCTAACTGTGTGGGGGATGGGCTTATTGGGACAACACAGAGATTTCTGTTGCTGATCACTAGGAACAGCAGATCTCAGTATTGTCCCCTGTCAGAACGGGGATCCGCCTTGTTTACATAGGCAGATCCCCGTTCTGCCTCTCTGTACCGCAACCGCGGGTGGCGCACCCACTGTATCTCATACATGGACCAGCGTACAGGTACTTCAGTTCCTATAGCCAGTCCGCCCTGCCGCAGTATATGTGCAGTGGGTCGTCCAGAAGTGGTTAAAATATTAATTTTAAAGCAATGCCAGTATTATCATTTTAATGCTAATTGTTACATATTTTTAGATTCAAGCGATCTTGAAGATAATGAAGAGCCTTTTATTGCACCTGAAGGGATGAATGTGCCATCCGATGTAGAACTGGTAAGTTTAAAATATGATTATTTTACACAAGGATGTTAATGTGGAGTATCGGTGGTTCTATGTCTCCTGTTATACCCTGCTTTGGTTTTTTCTGGTAGATTCAAGGAAGCATGCTCAGTTGTTAAATGTATAATTTTGTGCTGTGATAGTAGAAGCACTGTGTTATCCAATCGCATGAAGCCAGTTATTTGGTTACTTTGAATTAAGTGGAAGATTAGGGCTTGTTCACATGTGTCAATTATGAAGAATAACACAATGTTTATTATTGCGCCTATAGCATTTGAGGTGTTTTGGAATGTTTGAAAAGCTTTTTGTCAATTTTCTGCAGGATGGATTTGTATACTTTGATCTCTTTTGATACTTGACTTGGTCCAGCTCAACTTTGCTAAAACAAAAAGTGAGATGCACCGAAATTTCAGCCGCCGAAACATATCGGCCGAAAATGGCCTTTTTGGCAATTTGCCGAAAGAGAAAAATGGCCGAAAATGGGGCGGGGCGCGAGACGGGGCTCTGCCCCCTCCCCCCGCCCCCTGGTGCCGCTCATCATGGGGGTGTCCTATAGTTCAGAAGAGAGGAGAGCCGCCGCCTTGTTGATATGAGCGCCGGGAACCATCACTAAGTTCCCTTTTAATAGCATGTTTTATACATTATAATTAAGGTGACTACTTGTTGACAAACTTCTCTGTCTCTCAAACAGCCAGCTACAGCAAAAATGCACGCCATCATCGAACGCACCGCAAATTTTGTCTGCAAGCAGGGTGCTCAGTTTGAAATCATGCTAAAGGCAAAGCAAGCCCGAAATTCTCAGTTTGACTTCTTACGTTTTGACCACTACCTCAACCCCTACTATAAGCACATACTGAGGGCCATGAAGGAGGGACGCTATACTATGCTGGCAGTAAAAACAAATGAAGAACAGAAAAGTATGATTTTATTTTTTTTCCCTCCTTCAGAAATATGTTCATGGGTATTTGTTTTGGTGAAATGTAGTCTTGCATTGTAATTTTTTTAATTGGCTGTTTATGAAGTTTTTGATGAATATAGAAAACTTAAAGTGAAAGGGTAATTCCACCTTTTAACCAAAAATGTAGAGATTAATTCCCAACCCCCTCTCCACTCCTCTACTCCCGCTACAATCATCTGCTGTGCTGATAATCTTCTGCCGTCCATGTCTGCCAGTGTACGGATGCATACACTTTCAAGCTCTGTAGAACGTCATGAAGGCTTAAATTTTGGTGTAAAAGTGGAATCACCCTTCAAATGTGGTTGCAGTAGAAGTGATTATGAAAACGAATTAGAGCTGCTTATCAGAATACGAAAATGGGTACTATTCTTTCAGAACTGCTTTTCTCCACATTCAAGTCAATAGGATTGCAGAAGTAGGTTGATGCAAGTGAATAGGAGATCATCTGCACCTGTCATTGTAGGCTGGTCTCTGAAGCGTCCCAAAAGCACTTTGCATTTGCCCATTGGCAAAGGCCTTTTAACCTCTTGGTGCTGGCCATGCGCAAAGATGCGACGCCTGGTCCTTGGCGCCGAGGGGACACATATTTGTGTGAATAGCTGCCTATGCACTTGTGCTGAGAGCGCGCACACAGTTACCATTGACTAACGGAAAGCTCCCCAGATCACCAGTAGAAAACAGTGGGGGTAAAAAAGCTTAAAAAAAGAAAACTAATGCAGCCACCACATCTAAGGACTAGTAGGCTCCAATATGTTATGGTTTGGGGTTTATTGCCACTTTAAGTTGCTGCATACTTTTTCCAGGTCTGATCAAAATTATTAAAGACGAACTGCAGTCTGCTCACATAATTTGTAATAAAAACATTTTTGCTATTCTGAAGCTTCCCTCCAACCACTTTGCATACTATTTTATATATATTATGATTCTATACTTGCCAAATATGCTGCAGAAATCTCCTTCCACTGAGTCTGACTGCAACCATTTTAACTGTGGGCCGCTGGAGCTGCTGCCTGTTCACTTCCTGGATTTACAGAGACACACACCTCCAGCTCTGCAGCTCTCATCGGCCCTCTTATGACTCACTCCTCCTCCCTTCCTGGGAAACTCTCACAAGAGAGAGAGAGAGCTGTGCATGGTGACATAAGCCTAGGCCTTTTACCAGACAAGAAATGGGAAGCGGTCTGTATAAGGTATTTAAAATGTTTTACTATCCAAAGTTAAAACAACAAGGGCAGAAGATTTAATATATGGAAAGATGAAAAAAATGACTAAAGTTCCGCTTTAAAGTCTCTGTCAGCCAAGCATCATTTTCAGAAGCAGGTCATTAAAGTGGTTTTAAAGTAATAGGGACAATGCCTTGTCATATTCCCTTTAGATAGTTCTGAACGCATGTGCAAACTGATATCACCTGAATCCGTATTCGTCAGTTTTTTCTTCACAAAAAACGTGCCTGAACTGATGTAAAAGCAGCAAGATGCCAGCGTGTCCTCTTATTTTATCTTTATTTTTTTTTTTAACTTGATGCTAGTATATAATACTTCTTTCACTGTTTTAATGAATCATTTATTAAAAAGCCTAACAAAGCTAGTCATTTCAGCATTATCAAGTAGTTGCTTCACATATTTAAAACCTGCCTGTAGTTTTGCACTAGATTTAATTGATTTGATTCCAAAGCCATTGTATTTAAATAGAACACTGATGGTTTCCTACCAATAATGACCCATTTCAATCTGTCTTTCTAGAAACTGTTGTAAGCACAGATAAAGTTGAGGATTCGGAGGATGATGATGATGATGATGAAGGCGGCGATTACTTACATCCAAGTCTATTTGCGTCTAAGCGTTGTAGCAGGCTTGAAGAGCTCACAAAGGTACCTATGAAAAGAATTTTATTTTGTTTTTAAGAAATACAATTAAGGGGGTTCTGAATTGAAACAAAATAAGTGAAATGGATTGAAACAAAATAAACTGAAATGAGGGTCACGGTAGTCTGTGACAAGCTGTGGGAACAAGCGGATTTAGTCGTTTGTGGGGCTGTAACGCACAGACGTGGCCAGGAGAGTGAAGACTTGCTGTGCAGAAGTTTTCAGGTAAACAACGGCTGCATCCTGCATATTAAAGGCTAAGTAAGTTCACCTGTGTTCACTTTTTTTTTTTCTAAATTCCTGCTCCCCTATGTACCAATATAACATTAATGTACTTATTTTGCAAAAATAAAAATGCTTTCCATTCTACACAGACCTACCTAACTCTCTTCAGGTATTTAACCACCTCCCACCCAGCCACTGCACATAAACGGCCGGGTGGTCCTTTCCTCGTTCTGAGTGGACGTTCAGGAACATCCTCGGAACAAGCAGGTCTGCGCTGCGGCTCGATCCTGTGATCATTATGATCACAGGATCCAGCCGAGCAGAGATCTGGGATATTTGTGCTGTGATTGGCCCTCCCGATCACGTGACGGCTGTGTCAAATCACAGCTGTTGCAATGTAAACAGAGACGGCTCTGTGACAATTCTCTCCGCCGAGCTCAGTACACGGGGAGGGGGATTCTGCAGCTCTGTAACAGCTCTCTGTGTAAGGATGAATTTATACAAAGGGCTGTCAGATCCCCCCACAAACAGTACACCAAGCACCACTGATACCCCTTTCCCCATACAAATGTCAGTGTCCGATAAAATGTGTCACAGTGCACAAAACATCTCTCTGTCCCTTGTAACATCTGTCACAGTGCACAAAACATCTGTCCCCATCACTGCCAACACCAAATAAAACCTGATTTGGGTTATTTTTACCAAAGAAATGTAGCAGCATCATTTTTGGTCAAAATTTATGAAGAAAAATTACTTATTTACAAAATTTTATAACTGAAGCTAAGAAAAACTTTTTTTTTTTTGTGGAAAATTTTCGGTCTTTTATAATTTGTAGTGTAAAAAATTAAACGCCAGTGGTGATCAAATACCACCAAAAGAAAGCTCTATTTGTGTGAAAAAAGATAAAACTTTCATTTTGGGTCCAGTGTTGTATGACCATGCAATTCTCATTCAAGGTGCGACAGCTCTGAAAGCTGGTCTGGGAAGGAAGGGGGTGAAAGTGCCCAGTATTGAAGCGGTTAAACACACTGCACGATTATGTCTGCCTTACTTCCTGGTCAGACTGTAGGTCATGACACAGGAAGGAGTTGACCAGCTGATCTCATTAGCACACACCCTGCATCATCTGCCCTCAGCTGGTTGGTACATATGGGAGCTGGAATTTAGAAAAAAGAGAAAAATAAGCAAAGGTGAACTTGAAGCCTTTAAGCTCATTGCTCTGTATTCCCACTGCAATTAAAGTTTTTTGTTTTTGTTTTTTTGTTTTTTTTTTTCTTGACTGAATGACCAGTTCCAGACACATTCATGGGATTCAGTTTTGGTTGCTAATGAGTGATTCTGTTCCTAGGCAAAGGAAGTCTGTCATTTGGTGTGGTAAGCCTGTTTCAGTGAAGTAGTTTTGAGCAGTCCGTTGTGTCTGGGTGCTGCAGCGCATTGAAATCCTGGCAAATTCAGGGAGTTCATTGGGTACCCGCAGGTCTCCAAAACTAGTGTCCCCATTGGAAGATTACCCCTCTTGCATTTCTGGGGCAGCCCAAAATTTGGGATTTTCTTTTACTTTCATTTTCAACGATAATGGTAAACGGGACAAATAGAGAGGGTGAATCTCCTTAACAGGGACAATAAAAACTGACAGATGTTCTAATCCCTCTGTACTCTAGCCAAAACAAAAAAAAGTTTGCCTTTAGTTATATTTTAATTTAAATTGTATGTCTCTTTTTTTTTTTTTTTTTTTTTAAAGTACCACTTTTCAATTGTTTACCTCATTTCAGCCCTTAAAGGTGATTGATCCAGACCACCCACTAGCAGCTCTGGTCAGAAAAGCTCAGAATGAGAAGATGGCCTCTCAGCTAGCGGCTAATGTTGCACCTGCCCCACCTCCAGCTACTCAGACAGAAAGCACTACAGAGAGTAAGTGAGATGTGAAGTCTGTAATCCCCTGGCAAAGATGTATTTTGTTTTATTTTTTTTTTTCTCATCACATGTCCTGTTTTGTGTTTTTTTTTTTCTGACATTTAAACATGCAGCTTTTTAGTTTTATTGGAATAGCAGTAGAAATATTTCTGCAGGTGGTTGTTCTTCAGCCCACTGTAGACTTTTTTGTAGAAGTGATTTAGGTGGCTGTAAAGCCGCCTGATTACTAGTGACCTTTTCCACCAGAGTTGAGAGCAGTTGGTTTCACTTTTCACATCTGTCTTACTGGAACAAAGTGTACATCACTTCTGCCCCCAGTGTAATGGCAATAAAATTAAGTAGACGGAAAAAGAAAAATAACTTAAAAATTTAAGCTCTGTATAATCAATTTAAAAAAAATTGGGTGTATTTTTTTTTTTTTTTTTTGGATGCCTCTTTCCACATATACGCACATACAAACACAAACTTGTGGATTGAGAGTGCTTACATACAAAGCAAAGATTGCACCACACGCAAGAGTGAGAGCTAGAATTTTAGGGCCATCATTTAGGGTTAATGCTAAACTGCTGTAAAGGCTTTTAAAGCAGAATTAAACTGTATCTGAACTTCACAAACCGAAAATGCTATTTAATTCATTTTAATATTCAAAGCAAACACGCCCATCCATCAAAGCAAACGTACCCATCTATCAGTTTTTGTCTCCATGCTTTATTAAATCGCTTTGAAAAACAACTCCCTAGCATTTCTAACTGTGGCCATCTTTAGTAAGGGCAGAAGGGCAGATGATTCACGCAACATTTACTTCCTGAAATCCATCTACCCTTAGGCCAGGCATGTAGCAGGAGACTGTGCTGATCTGAGGAAGCCCCTCCTCCAGATTTAAAGTTCCACTTTAAAGAGTCATCTATGGACAATTTTGGGTACCGTATGTTTTTATAAATTCACCGCGTGCGCAATTTTAGAGCTACCTATTTGCTCAGCGCAACCTCGTCTTTTATATTTTTTTTTTTCCCCAAGAAAGTGCATTGTGTTTTTGTACACTAAAGTTAGAGTGCAGTTTTTTTCCTGAAAATTGCAACCACCACCACAATATTCCCCAGGGTCTCTACATTCAGAAAATATATGCTTGGAGGATTTTAAAAAATCTCTCAGGAGATTGTGTCAGTTTAAAATCTTATGAGCGACTAATGCAGAGAGCGGAATATTACTCTCTTGTGCTTTGGATTCAGGCTAGTACACACTATGGAGGGATGTGCTTTGTTGATTTTTCACGTCTGACGTTTACAACTACTTTTAAGTATTTTCAAGAAAAAGCAGAACATTTCACTTCATTTAAAAAGACTAATCCATTGGCTAGATTCTTCTGAGTCACTGACCCAGAACAAGCCCAGAGATGGTGTTCTGACGTCTCCAGCTTAAATGTGCCACGTGCTTGTTTAGAGTCTGTGCGTCAGAAGTACTATAGCCAGTCACAGTAAAGTAGCATTTTCATAAAGAGATCAACATGAAGAGCTTACATATTTTTATCATGCTGTGCAGTAGCCAATACCTATCATCATCTTATGCTTTTGCCTTGCTATTTTTATTCTTAAACATAAATTCCTGTTACCGTTGTCAGACTATATGTATTCTGTGAAATAATACTTGACAGATGTTGGTTTGCTGGCAGAACGCTTGTTCTGCAAATGTTAAATGGCTTTTAGAGGCCAGCAGACATACACGGTTAGTATTCAGTAGCCGAAAGGCTTCATTACACTAAGCTCATTTTGTCTGCCTTTTTCTCTTGACTGATTTACTAAATGTGCTCTGTTGGGAGAACACTTATAAATCACATACTGTTTGTCTCTTATGAAGGGATGTGCTGACTTTGTAGACAACCACTTTGTGCTAAATGGGTGTGTTCTGGATCCCCAAAAGCATTGTGTGGTACAATAACAGTCATCTTGTGGTATGGAATGGGTAATTGTAACTGTGCTGACTGATTGCATTATTTATAATGTAGAAAAAAATCTGTTTGTTAAAGTGCTATTAAAGCCAAAAGTAATCTTTATTTTATTGCAACTTACAATTTCTTCAATGTAATACCTGTATTGGTTTTCTTTTTTAGGCTTGCTATCCTTTTTCATCTGGTGATCCAGCCAGTAAGCTCTCCTGCAAATGTAGCAGCTGGTGTTGAGACAAACCATTTGCTACTGACAGGAATGCTTATACTGATTATTTTCTATTTATATGTAAAACCTTTATCCCCAGAAAAAAAAGGTTTGCTGTAACTGCTTGTGTTACTGAAGTGCAAGCTGGTGATTTGCGTTTAGTGTCTCTAAATCTGCTAGTACCTCTAACATTCCCTTTACCTCCAGACTGACAGTGCTGCTGTCCAAAGGTGCCCCTGTGCTCTTTTATCCAGAGTGGGAGAAAAAAGTGGTTGCCCCTAGGGATTTTGTGGACAAGGAAAAATACCAGATACAGAGTAGAAAAAAGTATAGTAAAGTACAAATTTATTGTGTACAAAACTATATGTACATGGATAAATGACATAAATGTCACATAGAATAGCTTAAAAACACAAAGATATTCACATGGAAATTATAATAAACACAGCTGGATTCTAGACCATATGATGATTTCTCAGTTTGGAGGTCAAAACCGTGTCGCTGGGCACCTAAGATCCCAACATGTTTCAGAATATATATATATATATATATATATATATATATATAGGTTTAGAATGGGCTGTATTCTCTATTAAAACAATAACAAAGTATCAAAACAAATATACAGTGAATATAGATAGTATGCGGTCAGTGGCTACAGACATGGCAATGAAAACTTGGGCAGGCATGGAAATCTGTGAATACTCACATAATAATGAATATCTTGAGTACACAATGCTACACAAACGAGTTCACTGATCCGGCATCTCCAAGGCATCCCATCGCAGAGATATTTAGAAATGAAAGAAATGGCAGGATTTGCACCCCAATAATCACAGATAGCGTGCTAACCGACCCTTCCAGGTAAACTCCACATAGGATGTAAGAGGAAGAAGAGGAGGTACAATATTGCCGCAGGTGTGCAGGGACTCACAAGGATCATCAATTGTGGAGACGGTCCTATCACAAAAAAGTATAAATATCTATGTGTCTCCATTCATTGTACAAGCATAAAGTAAAAATAAACTATATTAACGAAGCATATAGGTAGCATGGGAGGCACAGATGAACAGTGCAGCAGCAAAGTGAATGTACAAAATGTGATGCATGAACTGCCAAAGTAAGGTAAGGAGAGATTCAAATACACGGATCATGCCAAGTAACACCTCACATGAAAAAAACAGGCAGCAAATCATGCAGGTATTGAACAGGGAGGGAAGAAAGTGTAAATAAATAAATCTTGTAAAGCATAAGCAAAGCTTCTCCCCTCATTCCATGGTGCTGTGCTATCCCAGAGTGTGAAGCCTATGTTTAACCACTTCAATACAGGGCACTTAGACACCTTCCTGCCCAGACCAATTTTCAGCTTTCAGCGCTGTCGCAGTTTGAATGACAATTGCGCGGTCATACAACACTACCCAAACTAAATTTTTTTTTATCATTTTGTTCCCACAAATAGAGCTTTCTTTTGGTGGTATTTGATCACCTCTGCGGTTTTTATTTTTTGCTAAACAAAAAAAGACCGAAAATTTTGAAAAAAATAAGTTTTGCTTTTGTTTCTGTTAAAAAAAAAATTGTAAATAAGTAAGTTTTCTCTTTCACTGATGGGCACTGATAAGACGGCACTGACAAGCACTGATACGGCGGCACCGATGAGGTGGCACCAATGAGCGGGCACTGACGATGGGCACTGATATGCGGCACTGGTAGGCGGCATGATGGGTGGCACTCATATGCAGCACTGATGGACATTAATGCATGGCACTGATGGGTGGCACTGGTTGGCACTGATGGGCACTGATAGGCGGCACTACTGGGCACTGATAGGGTGGCGCTGATAGGCGGCACTGCTGGGCACTGATGGCCACTGATAGGCGGCACTGATGGCCACTGATAGGCGGCACTGATGGCCACTGATAGGCGGCACTGATGGCCACTGATAGGCGGCACTGATGGCCACCGATAGGCGGCACTGATGGCCACCGATAGGCGGCACTGATGGCCACCGATAGGCGGCACTGATGGCCACCGATAGGCGGCACTGATGGCCACCGATAGGCGGCACTGATGGCCACCGATAGGCGGCACTGATGGCCACCGATAGGCGGCACTGATGGCCACCGATAGGCGGCACTGATGGCCACCGATGGGCGGCACTGATGGGCGGCACTGATGGGCGGCACTGATGGGCGGCACTGATATGAGGCACTGATGGGCATCCCTGGTGGCACTGGCAGTGATAGGCATTGAAGTGGGCACTGATTGGCAGCTGCCTGGGCACACAGTGGCATTTCCCTGGGGGTCTAGGGGCATACCTGGTGGTCCAGTGTGGATCGCTTCTCTGGTGATCCTGGGTAGGATCCGAGGGGGGGCTGTGCTGATAAACAATCAGCACAGACCCCCCCTGTCAGGAGAGCAGCCGATCGGCCCTCCTCTACTCGCGTCTTTCAGACGCGAGTGAGGAAAAGCCGATCACCGGCTCTTTCTATTTACATCGTGATCAGCCGTGATTGGACACGGCTGATCACGTGGTAAAGAGTCTCCGTCGGAGACTCTTTACCTAGATCGGTGTTGCAGGGTGTCAGACTGACACCCCGCAACAACGATCGCCGCGATGCGTGCCCCCGGGGGCGCGCAGCGGCTCGATATTCCTGATCACGTCATATGACGTCCGGTCAGGAATATCAAACTACTTTGCCGCCGTCATTTGGTAATAGGGCGGGCGGCAAGTGGTTAAAGTAAACTTTATATGAAGGCAAAGCACTGAAGGTACACGCCCAGTGGTGTGAATAACATCCAATGTCTGCAGTGAGTGGACACCAGGTGACTAGAGGCCCCTATCAAGGGGTGAATCATTCCAGCACCTGTGTTCAAATTGTGCATAGGGAAAAAGTCAACCAGACGATCTCCCTAGCACAAAAGGCGTCCAGTGTCAACATGCACAGTCCTATCACAAAAAAGTATACATGTATATGCACCTATGTGTGTGTATATTTATTGAACGGGCATAAAATGAAGATGAACGTCATAAGAGGTGTATAGATAGCATGAAACAAATGAGCAGCAAATCATACAGGTGTTAAACAAGGTGGGATGAAAATGTAAGTGGATAAATCTTACTTCAAAAGCAGAGCTTCTCTCCTCATTCCATAATGCTGTGCTATCCCAGAATGTGCAGCCTGTGTTTTAAAATACACTTAATATGGGAGCAAGGCACTGGAGGTACATGCCCAATGACGTGAATAACATCCGATGCCTGCAGTGAATGGACACCAGATGACTTGACGCCTCATCAAGGGATAAATCATTTCAGCACCTGTGCTCAAAATGTGCATAGGGAAAACGTCAACCTGATGATCCCCCAAAAAACGGCATCCGGTGTCACCGTGCACCTGAGGCGCAATGACATCAAACATCGCGAGGCCGCCGACGCGCTAAAGTGGGCAGTATGTCCTGGCAAGATGGAAAGACAACCCATACTGCGCGTGCCCTGAACAGGCGGAACGCCGATCCGAGCCACCGCAGTGGGCCAAGCCCTAGGATGCAAATGCACCAAGGGGCCTAAGCGTGCTGGGGAGAACCTGCAGGGGCCGCAACCATGATGATTGTAATACATTTAATAATGACAAAGATGAGAGGGGATGCCTGAAATGGAGAGAAAGAAACAGTTAATGCACATACATTAAATCATGACAGTATACAGTAATGTCAGTGATACAAAGCACAACACACCTTTAAAGATGAAATGGCATAAAAAATAGAACAGCAGAACACAAGAAATGTAAAACGCATCAAAATGGAGGACAGGATATAACTGGAAAAATGTTAGCGGGGCAGCAAAGAGGAGAGAGCAAAAAGAAGGGGCAGGCGGACCCAACATGGACCTGTATATCATAGGCTAAAGCTAAAAATAGCCACATGGTGAGTTAGATATGGAACAAAATATCCAACAAAATACACAGAGACCATTGTAAATCACATGTCTCTCTCCAAACCTTTCTTAATGGGCCTCTCATCCTGTGGTTTGAAGTTAAAGGCTTTATTCCACCCCGGTGGCGAGATGGCATTGGATATTCATCGTAGCTCTCTTTGTAGGAGGAGCTTGTTAAAATCTCCTCCCGTGGACTCAAATGTACTCGGTCCAACACTAAAACTGATACTTTGGAGAAAAAAGGCCACTGTGGACCTGTGCCACACGTCTCCCCTGTGGTAAATTGGGGTTGCTGGTCTGCATAGCCACAATGTGGCGGTGTTAGGTACCTGGTAGTAGAGCCTGACTTGTAGGAGAAGACCTCTCATACAACGCTGGTTCAGGAGCCACTGGAGTGGGGACAGTGGTCTCTTGAGCACAGTGGGGTAGGAGTGCCTGAAGAGCAGAGTCTCTGATGCTGAAGTGATGAGAGATCCCACAGGGATGGCTGGACTGCAGATCAGGTAAGACTGGAGGCAGCAAGCTGGAACACTTGGAGATGCAGAGATCACTGGAGCTGAAGCTGAAGGTGCAACAGCAAGGACAACAGCAGGCACAAGCAGGGTCAAACGGTCTGGGTCAGCAGGGATATGAGACAGGCAAAAACAGCAGGCAGAGGCAGAGTCGGTAGGCAGGCAGAGATCGGCAACGGTATCAGGCAGGCAGTAGAAGAGTAGTCAGACAGGCCGGGTCGGATTGGAGCAGGACGGATGGTCAGACAAGCCGGGTCAGATGAGTAGCAAACAATCAGGTTCAGATAACAAGAATCACGAAGCTGAGACGAAGCAGCAATGTGCCAGAGGCACAGGTAGCGCCGCGCTGACGCCCGGGAACAACAGGGACTTGCTGAAAAGTGTGTAACGGAGCGCGCCGGCGCATAGGCGCATGCCGACGCCCAGGTCCGGCGCCAATGGTACCCTGACATTCGGTAAATTCTTTGCCATAGCTTTTGAATCGTTTTACCTATGTAGTAACAGCCGCAGCCCCATTGCAAGAGATATACCAATCCCATTGTTTGGCAGTTGGCAAAAGTTTGAGATTAAATCTCCAACCATTGGGTAATTGTATATTCTTGCGTGTGTCCATATAACGACAATATGCACAAGAACCACATGGAAAAGTGCCCAAAGGTTTGCATGGGTCTCCCCGTGTGTGACCTCTAAATTCGCTTTGGACCTAAATATCTGCTTCAGTATGGATTCCATATCAATGTAATCGATCAAATCTGTTGGGTCGCTTTCTTCCAATAGAGCAAGTAAATTGGCTAGAGCTTGTCGCTCACTAGCAGTACGACATTCATCAGGCCCAGGTTTATTTTTATCATACATACTTCTAAGCAGAAGCTTGCGTGTATAGAGATGCAAATCTTTGACCTCAAATTTGTCTAACTTCTGGTTAAAACAAAAGGTAAGACCCTTAGGTAGAATGTTAATTTCATCCGATGTAAGGGGGTGAGAAGATAAATTGACTACATTGAGTTGTGTTTGAGATTGATCATCCACATCTACGTTAGTATTGGAGCTGTTGGCGCTGGGGAATTTCCCTGTTTTTTTTTTTTTGGGAAAAAATATGGTTGGAATTTTGGGTGTGGAAAAGAGACGAGATGCTGACCCCAGTACCTGTGGGAACCACAGAGTGCCGGCTCGGTGGATCATCTCATACTAAAGGTGGCACGATTGACTAGTTGGGACATTCTTCAAAGGACTGTTGCCGTACCGACGTCTCTTGGGTCGTCTGGTACGTCTAGATTGTTTGGAAGGGAAGCAAGATGGATTTGAAGACACAGATGAAATGTCCGATATATCTGATTGCACCGATGGCTGTTTGAAGCCCCATTGGGCACTTCTCCCATTGGATCTCTGTTGTCACTTGTAAGCTCTTCCCTCTTGAAAAGCCTGCCTGTCTCTTAAAAAAATGTGTTTTTTGCTTTTTGGAAAGAATTGTTTTATTGAAGGCTTTAACATAGGCCTTCAGTTTTTCATTTAGTTCCAAGAAGGACAAGTGGGATTTCAGTTGCGTTATTTGTAAGTATAATGGATCTATGTTTTTATCAATCTCGATTAATCGCTTCTGATATTCCTCTATTAGGAGACTCCTCATCTTTTTAGAGCACAGTTTGAGGTTATTTTCCCAAACTGTTTTAAGTGCTGGGTCAATATTCTCAAACGAAGGAAAAAATCTGTATGTGAAGTCCCAGAGGATTAAGGTCCTCTTTGATGTATTTCTCAAAGGTTTTAAGTTGTCAATACACGAGTGATTTTTTTTCTCCAGCAGTTTGGTTAGGCCAAAGAATAAAAATGATAATTCAGATTCACGAGATTCTTTTTGGCCAAACTCCTTTTGGAAATTGGTCACAAAATCATCCCATGCCTGTATCTGATAGTCAGCCGTGCTGGATGGCTCGGACTTTGTGTGAAGATTAGCTGATGGGCTGAAGAGAGGGGACTGGTTGTGGGTATCTTCTACCCGATTAAATGGAGAATTATTAAAGCGGGAGTCCGGCGACCAATCCTTTTTTTTTTTTTTTTTTTTTTTTTAGGTCATTGAAACACTTTGCTAATCCCAAAATAATACTCAGTTTGGGTGTAATATTTCCGCCTCTGTCTGTTTTCGTACTGAAGAATAACTTAAAAAATGTGATGCTGGCTGTTTCCATCTTGCTTGTGGGCATGTGAAGCCCACAAGCATTGATTTCCTGGATGCGGTGAATGCTGTTCGTTCACAGCTTGTTCACGCGCATGATCATTGTTTCCGCACTGAATCTTGGGAAGCCTGACACTAAGCTCCCAGGAGACAGTGCGGCCCCGGGGAAAGGCAATAAACACGCCTACTCCCATGGGAGGAGAGACAGGAAGTGCCACAATAAAGTACAATATAAAGGTAATTACAGCGATAACATTTTTTTCGTGCGGCATTTGAACATCTATGCAATTAACTGAAGGGGGTAAGATTAAGTTAAAAATTTGAGTGGAACCCCGCTGTAATGAAAAAAGACCATCTGTAAGTCATGTACTGGAATCCTATGCCTCATCCCAAAATGCAGAGAGAGAAAAAAGGGGGTGCCTCTAGGGATTTGGGGCCACTCCATTGAAGGATGTGTGTTACTGGCCAGATCAGGTGAAAACAGAGGGAAAAGCCTAAAAAAAAAAACTAACACAGCTACCACATTTAAGAATTAGTAAGCTGCAATATATTAAATTTATGGTTCTGGGTTTAATACCACTTAGTCGATTAACGTCCTATGTACTATGTAGCGTGCATGACTGTGTCTTCCATTTAAATGAATCGGGACCTTCACAGCATTATGTGCTTGTGGCCATCGATTTTCTCTGTCTTTAAATCTGTGTATGCTATATGTGTGTATGTGTAAATGTTTTACTATAGATGTGAACGGAGCCTAAGCCTTTTTTGACACTTGTTGTTTACAAGTTAAAATCAGTACTTACTTAGAACCCCCCCCACCATTTATTTTTAGCAGAGACCCTAGAGAATAAAATGGCGATCATTGCAATATTTTATGTCACACTGTATTTGCGCGACGGTCTTTCAAACACAATTTTCCCCCCTCACCTTCCAGGACAGCTACTTGAGAGATGATCGGCTCCGCCCTCTACAGGAAACACAAATCAGAATTTAAAAGGCCCCTCCCTTTCCTCTGACCCTCAGTGTTGTGTTTCCAGCCCCTCCAGGAGCACCGACACGTTTTTTGTTTTCTTATGGTCTGGTAACTGTGGTTGGTGGACCCCCCTTCTCTGGTTTCATCCAGGACTAGTTGTGGCCAAGTCCTGGGTGATGGTCTGTACCAGAAGGGTTTCCTATTTCTAAGGGTTACTTGCCTTTGTAAATGGTGGCAACTCCCTTCCTTTCCCCAGCGCTGCTGTGTGGAAGTGTGTCCTCCTAAATGCTTCATTCCGGTGTACCAAGATGGCGTCAGGAGGACTTCCGGTGATGCAGCAAGATGGCGCCGGAACCGGAAGTCGCATGACGCACTTCCGGACGCCGAGTTTTTTAAGGAGCATGGTGTGGAGACACTGAGGACATGCTGCAGGGGAATGGCCTGCTAAAAACGCCATTCTAGGCGCAGTTTTTGCGGTACAGCAGCAGTCTTCTCTACGAACGTTCTCCGCTTGCCTTATGGAGCCTGAGGACAGGTCTGAGGATGGAACGTCCGCTCGTATTGAACCAGAGGCAGCATCCGGGTCCCATACTGCCCCCAAGGTAAGCCTTGGTCTGTGGATAGCTACAGCAAAGGACTTCTTTTGTATGGATCCTTTTTATTCATGGCCCTTGTTTCTGCTCTCTTCTAGGCCAAACCGGTGAAGAAGAAATGTGGGAACTGTAGAGCCAGGCTCTCTGATAGTTATAAAAAGCTATTATGTGAGGATTGTATCCCAGCCAGAGCTAGTTCAGAGTCTTCCTCCTTTAAGGAGTTAATGACTTCTATAAAGGAGGTAGTGGATTCTTTTCGGTCACTGAATGACAGGGTTACTAGTATAGGCCCTCCCTCTTCTAGACCCATAGCTCAAGATCCTTCAACCTCTGCCAAGTCCCTTCCCTTATTAGTATCTGAGACTATTAGTTGAGAATTTAGTCTCTTCATCTGATGAAAAATCTGCATCAGAGGAAGATACAGGTAGCTCATCCAAGTATCTTTTTCCAGTTGAAGATATTGATGAACTATTAAAAGCAATTTATACCTCAGAGCAGTTTGAGATGCCACAGCATGCTCAATCTGTACAGGATAAAATGTATAGGGGCCTTCAGGGACGGACATCTAGAACCTTTCCGGTACATCAGTCTCTTAGAGACATGATTCTATCTGAATGGAAAGAACCTGAAAAAAGGTTGTTCCAATCCAGAGGACCCAAAAGAAGATTTCTTTTTCAGCCTGACTTTGAGGAGGTTTTCTTTAAGTGTCCTAGATTAGATGCCCCTATGTCGCAGGTGTCCAAAAAGATCAGATCTTTCTTTTGAGGATTCTGGGGTCCTTAAGGATCAAATGGATAGGAAGGCCCACTCATTGCTGCGTAGGGCCTGGGATGCTTCAGCTTTTTCTTTAGGCCCAGCGGTAGCATCTACCTGTGGGGCTAGAAATTTAGACGTATGGGTTCAGCGTCTAGATGATCTAATGGCATCTGACACCCCCAAGGAAGAGATTAGAGAATCCCTCCCACTCATTGCCAAGTCAGTCGCCTTCTTAGCTGATGCAGCAGCAGATTCAGTGAAATCCGCAGCTAGGGCTTCTGCTCTCATTAATTCAGCTAGGCGAGCTATCTGGCTTAAATCTTGGGAAGGTGACCTTACCTCCAAGAATAAGCTCTGTGGCATTCCTTTCGAAGGCAAACTGTTTGTTTGGTTCTTCCTTAGAAGAAGTCTTATCTCGTTCCTCTGAGAAAGGTAAACGATTCCCTTCTTCCCAAAAAAATAAGCCCCAGAATAAGAGGCCTTTTCGTGGCTTCCAAAACAAGGTTAATGTTAAAGGCAACAGGCTAAAAAGAAATGGTCCTTTAACAAAGACAAACTCAAAGGGGGAACTCCCTTTGCTCCTTCAGCCCCTTCCAAGAATACCCAGTGACGCCAGGTTAGGGGTAGGGGGAAGATTGTGCCATGTTAAATTTGATCTCTGTGTGGGAAACAGAGGGAGTTATTTCTCCTGTCCCAGAAGATCAGAAGTTCTGGGGATTTTATTGTCCCTTCTTTCTGGTCAAGAAAGCTTCCGGCGGCTTTCGTATGGTCATAAATTTAAGCGTCCTGAACCAATACATAGTTTACAGACGTTTCCGTATGGAGAACATTTATTCAGTAAGAAATCTGTTGTTACCAGAGGTCTTCATGGTGACCCTGGACCTTCAGGACGCTTATCTTCATGTACCAATCTGCCAGAGCCACCGAAGGTTCCTCAGGTTTGCATTGCTCGTGGGAAACTAGCCGTCTCATTGGCAGTTCAATGCCCTTCCTTTTGGTCTCTCGGCAGCACCGAGGATTTTCACAAAAATCATGGCCGAAGTCATGGCCTTTTTTCAGATTCATGGTGTATCAATCGTCCCATATCTAGACGATTTTTTTATTTTTTTTCTCAGGGCAAGGAATCCCTTATTCAAGACCTACAGTTGGTTTTGCGGACCTTTCAAAAATTAGGGTGGAAGGTCAACCAACAGAAGTCTTACCTAGTACCCTCACAGAACATACTTTTCCTGGGTTATCTAATAGACTCTGTTGCCCTAAAGATTTTTCTTCCCGAAGAGAAAATTGTGAAAATTCTTCTCTCTGTGCAGACCTTCAAACTGCTCCCTCAGATCTCCCTTCGGCGAATCATGCAGTTGCTGGGCCTAATGACTGCAGCCATTCCAGGGGTGCCTTGGGCTCAATTGCACTCCAGACCCCTTCTGGCTTTTCTTTTGCTCCATTGGGATCGCAGGAAAAATTCTCTTGATCAGCTGGTAAAACTACCAGAAGGGAATTTTCTAGATCTCGCCTGGTGGGAGCAGCGAGAACATCTGCAGAGGGGGAAGGATTGGGCACAACATTGCCCGGTCAAGATTACCACGGACGCCAGTCTGTGGGGTTAGGGTGCTCACTCACAGGGTTGGCAGGCTCAAGGAGCCTGGTTGCCAGAGGAAGCAGGTCACTCCTCGAATTTCAGAGAACTTCTGGCTGTGAGGAAAGCACTTATGTCTCTGGGAGAGAGGGTCTATTCAAAGGACCTTTTAATATTTTCAGACAATGCCACAACAGTGGTGTACTTGAACAAGCAAGGGGGTACGCGCTCGGAATCACTTCTGTCATTAATGCAGCAGATTCTATCCTGGGCAGAGATCTATGTCTCTTCAGTAAGGGCAGTTCAACATCAAGGGGTCAGAAAATGTGCTGGCGGACTTTCTGAGTAGGGTGAGCATCAGTTCCAGCGGTTGGGAACTATATCAAGGCACGTTCCAGGAGGTGGTGCTAAGATGGGATCTCCCCACAGTGGATCTTTTTGCCTCCAGTCTCAACAAGAAACTACCGGTGTTCTTCTCTCTGGAGAGAGAAACAGAGTCCTTGGGGACTGATGCACTGTCCTTCCCTTGGGACTTTAACCTGGCCTATGTTTTCCCTCCTTTTCCCCTTTTGCCCCTAGTGGTTCAGAAAATTATTCAGGACAGAGCAGAAGTCGTTCTGATTGCCCCCTGGTGGCCTGGTGGAGGAGTTGGTTCTCCTCTCTGAAGGCCCTATCTGTGTATCCTCCCTGGCCCCTTTCAGTTCGAAAGGATCTACTCCATCAGGGACCGGTATTGCATCCAAACCCTCAGACCTTCCATTTGACGGCCTGGAGGCTGAGCGGCGCATCCTATAGTTAAATGGATGTTCAAAGAGGGTTATTCATACTGTCCTGGACAGCCGTAAATTGGTCACAAGGAGAATCTATGGGAAAGTTTGGAAAACTTTTTTATTTCCTGGCAAAGGAAATCTGGTTTAGATTCTTTTTCCACTCCCTGCATTTTAGATTTTCTGCAGGAGGGAATGGAAAAGGGGCTCTCTGTCAACACTCTTAGGGTTCAGGTTGCTGCCCTATCTTTATTTTCAGAGAGAAGACTAGCGGTAGATCCCTTAGTCAGGAGGTTCCTTTTAGCCAGATCTAGACATACTCACAGGATCCTCAAACATGTTCCTCCCTGGGATCTGTCGTTGGTATTAAATGCACTAACAAGGGCTCCTTTTGAGCCTTTGCATGAGGCTTCCCTGAAAATGATTTCTTTGAAGTTGTCCTTCAATTTGGCTATTACATCGGGGCGAAGGATTTCTGATCTAGAGTCTCTTTCCTGTAAAGATCCCTTCCTGAAGATTTTAGAGGACAGGGTGGTGATTAAACCCGATCCACTCTATTTACCCAAAGTTTCTTCCAACTTTCATAGGTCCCAGGAGGTAGTTCTCCCTAGTTTCTGCACCTCTCCCAAAAATGCGGAAGAGGAAAGGTTTGGTCTTTTAGACGTAAAGCGATGTCTTCTAATTTATCTAAAAATGACCAGTGGGTTTAGGAGTTCCTCCCAACTGTTAGTTTTGTTCAGTGGCCCCAAGAAGGGGTCCAAAGCATCTAAAAGTACTATTGCTAGGTGGATTAGGGGAGCTATCTGTGAGGCATATAAAGCATCAGGTCGCACCCCCTCCTTCTAGAATTAGGGCCCATTCAACGAGACCCATGGCCACATCATGGACAGGCACTGACAGGCTGACCCCCCCACCCCTTCTACCTCTGCAGCAATGCTGGCAGCACTCATACCTCTATTTCCCAAAGACGACCTCTGGCCATCTTTATGTAGAGCAACAATTCTTTTTTTCAGATTCACAGGGAGTTCTTTGCCATGAGGTACCATGTTGAGCTTCCAGTGACCAGTACGAGAGAGTGATAACGCCAAATTTAACACACCTGCTCCCCATTCACACCTGAGACCTTGTAACACTAACGAGTCACATGACACCGGGGAGGCTAATTGGGCCCACTTTGGATATTTTCACTTGGGGGTGTACTCACTTGTGTTTCCAGCGGTTTAGACATTAATGGCTGTGTTGGATTATTTTGCGAGGACAGAAAATCACTGTTATACAAGCTGTACACTCCCTACTTTACGTTGTAGCAAAGTGTCATTTCTTCAGTGTTGTCACATGAAAAGATATAAAAAAATATTTGCAAAAATGTGAGGGTGTACTCACTTTTGTGAGATACTTTATCAATGAACCTAACTGTTTATACACTGTGTCTTGGGATGTACCATATATACTCGAGTATAGGTCGATCCGAGTATAAGTCGAGGCCCCTAATTTACCACAGAAAAATGGGAAAAACGTATTGACCCGCATATAAGACAAGGGTGAGAAATGCAGCAGCTACTGTAAGTGGAAAAAGAGGGTCAACAATGCCCATCTGCAGCTGTATACCTCCCTGTGTCCGGTGCATGTGTCCTGTGCATATGTGCTTATGTGCATGTGTCATGTGTCCTGTGTATATGTGTCATGTGTCCTGTGTATATGTGTCCTGTACCTGTGTATGTTTGCATGTGTCCTGTACCTGTGTCCTGTGTATGTGTGCATCCTACCTGTGTCCTGTGCATGCCTCTGTGTGCCGCTCTGCACCGATCAGCGTGTGCTATTACTGTTCGGCGGCCATTCACTGTTCAAAAGCCGCGCCTCCTCCTCGTCCGTGATAGGCAGAAAACTCAATTTCCCAGAAGTCAGCGGACAGCCTATCACGGACATTCTCTCATCCTCATACAACGGACGAGGATGAGAGAATGTCCGTGATAGGCTGTACACTGACTGCTGGGAAATGGAGTTTTCTGCATATCACAGAGGAGGCGGAGGCGCGGCTTTTGAACAGTAATTGGCTGCTGAATAGTAATGGCACACGCTGCTGGCCGCCGTCTGCCTGCATAACACGCTGATCATGTAGGCAGACGGCGGTGACTCGAGTATAAGTCGAGGGGGGCACTTTCAGCCCAAAAAAAGGGCTGAAAATTTTGACTTATACTCGAGTATATACGGTACTAAAAAAAAAAAAAAAAAAAATATTAGTTCACCTGTATAACACTAGCATAATGGATGTGACTATATCCTGTGTCCTCCTTCTTTTTTTTTTTTTTTTTTTTCTTCTAGAAAATAATTTTACATATTTCATTCATCATGTGCATATATATTACAGATTCAACCTAATTTAAAGAATGGGCTTCATGTACAGTACATAGTTGCTGTAAAATGTACATATAAAGTATACATCTTTTCTTATAGCGTGACTCTGTTGTAGTTTGTTTTCATCTGCGCTAGGTAAATCTCAGTCGCTGTGATTCAGAAATACCCCTGGCAACCCTGATAACTTGACAAGAGGGCTGCTAAACCTGGGAGTGTGGTATAGTGGTTAACTGTCAGCTGGGCATTTTCAGCAAGTACAGAAAATACACATTCATCTTTCCAGAAATGTGGTGTCCTTTCTTACTGCGAGCTGACCTAGAAGTACAAAACAATGTTATATTGTTTGTAAACTAGTAATCCCATACTAATCCCATAGTCTACATATAATGGAAATAATCAAAGGCAGACATGTTTGAAGTCGTCTGGGTGTCAAACATGGTGTTTTCCATAAATACAGTGAAGGAGTGACTGTAGCTATCCAGGTACAGGAAGTGTTTTATGCAGGATTACTAGGTGAAAAAATAAAAACTAATGCAGCCACCACATTTAACCACTTGCCACCCAAGCCAATACTGGCATTTCTATCCTACATGTAAAAATTTCTGGAGCGTTTACATGTCATGCATAGGGCAACTCACTCACTTTGCACACCCTACGCGTGACAAACGCCCCAAAGAAGCTCCAGAACTTTTGCAGTGTTCCATAGCATACTACAGTCTATTTAACGTTAGTTCTTCATGGGTCATATGTACATCTATGCAGTTTTTTGGAAAGGTGCAGAGATATTTTTTTTTTATATATACGTAGCAAGATGCGTTTTTGGCACCATACACTTCAATGTATCGCATAAAAAGGCATGTACGTGTGTTTTTTGTTTTTTGTGTGTTTTTCCTTTATGACAACAGACACCTCCTCCTAGCAACATGAGCACATCCCAAAAATGCAAAATGCAATACAAAAACATCAAAAACACGCATGAAAATGGAAAAAAGCGTCCTGGAGAACGTGCTCCAAAAACATCGACCACACATGCATAAATGTTACCTAGCCATAGAGCAGATCATGACGCATTATTACTGTGCTTTTTGGTGCGTTTGCAGTGCGATTCTTGCCCGGTTTGGGGTGCCTTTTTAACCTTCAATAGCAATGCAAGTGTGATGCTTGTTTGCAGTGTTTTTCTGAAACCTGCGGCAAAGTGCATGTGTTCAGAAGCATGCAGATGTGAATGGATCCTCATTATTGTTGTGTAAACAAACCAAGTTCAGGTTCAGGCCCCATTCCCACCTAGTGTTGTGGGAGTGCAGGTTTTTGGATTGTTTTCCTGAAACGCACACAGGGCAGCCCACTGATTTTAATTGGCTGCGCTACACGTGGCTTAGTAGCTCTTGGGACAATTTGCTGTTTGCGCGTTTTTTTTACTGTGAATGTTGCTGCTTTTGTCGCTCATTTGTTCATGCAACATAATTTGTGTTCTCTGCGTTTGGGGTTGGCAATTAATGGCACCGAAAGCTCAACTAGTACATTTTCAGTGTATAAAAGTGGCTATACACTATATAGTTTCTGTAGGGTCTCCAATGCACCTATCTATCCAATCAGGCAGGCCACACATAGTTGATGGTAGATCTAAAGGTGATTGTACAATCACTGACTTCCAGGGACACAATTCTCCTGTATTCAACTCTACAGTTCTGCTCCACATAGGCTGTTATGCGATAGCTCAGCTAATGCACACTCTGCCAAATGAACGATCTATGGAAAATGATGGTAGAAAATCAATAGCTGTTTTTTTAGTGGGAATGGTGTTCACTGATAACTAGGGGTGCAACGGATCGTCACCGATCCGTGATCCGAACGGGCCAGGCTGTTCGGATCGGCACACCCGCGATCCGCGGAGCGCTCCGCGGCCTCTGGTTTTAGGAAAGGCCGCGGCTTCGGCCTAGCTCCGGAGCCGCGGCCATCTTGGTACACCCGGTGGCGCTCAGCTGCATGCTGACGTCATCACCCCGCCCTCAACTCGTGGGTCCGGCGGCTGGCTTGGCGACACCGGCTTCTCTTAACAGGTCAGACTAACAGCACTGTAATGTATACAGTGCGGGGGGGCGTGTGGCTGTATTACAGTGGAGGGGGGGGCGTGTGGCTGTATTACAGTGGAGGGGGGGGCGTGTGGCTGTATTACAGTGGAGGGGGGGGCGTGTGGCTGTATTACAGTGGAGGGGGGGGCGTGTGGCTGTATTACAGTGGGGGGACATGTGCATGTATTACAGTGGGGGGGACATGTGTATGTATTACAGTGGGGGGGACATGTGGATGTATTACAGTGGGGGGGGACATGTGGATGTATTACAGTGGGGGGACATGTGGATGTATTACAGTGGGGGGACATGTGGATGTATTACAGGGGGGGGGACATGTGGATGTATTACAGTGGGGGGAGATGTGGATATATTACAGTGGGGGGTGATGTGGATATATTACAGTGGGGGGGAGATGTGGATATATTACAGTGGGGGGGGAGATGTGGATATATTACAGTGGGGGGAGATGTGGATATATTACAGTGGGGGGAACGTGTGGATATATTACAGTGGGGGGGGCGTGTGGCTGTATTACAGTGGGGGGGACATGTGGATGTATTACAGTGGGGGGGACATGTGGATGTATTACAGTGGGGGGAGATGTGGATGTATTACAGTGGGGGGAGATGTGGATATATTACAGTGGGGGGTGATGTGGATATATTACAGTGGGGGGTGATGTGGATATATTACAGTGGGGGGGAGATGTGGATATATTACAGTGGGGGGAGATGTGGATATATTACAGTGGGGGGAGATGTGGATATATATTTTTTTTGTTGATCCGAAAATGATCCGAAAATGATGCGATCCGTGACTCTGATCCGAGGAACGATCCGAACCGTGAGTTTTTTGATCCGTTGCACTCCTACTGATAACCGCATTGAAGAAGCATGGAACTACAAAGGTAGGTGGGAGCAATCTCCTGGAGGGGGAGGACAGGTGCACGGTGTGTGTTTATTGAGGTCAGCTGGTGAACTTCTTCCAGACTCTTGAGGCCCCTTTCACACAGGGTGAATCCGTTTGACCTGTCAGAGTCCCGCTCTTTATGGGGAGATCGGATGAAAATGGACCGACTATCCGTTTTTATCCCCTCTGATCCACCAGATGGATAGAAAATAGGACCACCATCCGTCTACATTTGGCAGACAGGATCGGATAGCAGTGGGTGTCAACGGACATGTCACCGCTGACATCCACTGCCCTATAGGGGTGCATGGAAGATCCGATCATGTCCTCCTGAAAAACTGACAGGCGGATCTGATTGGACAGCCCGCGTGAAAGGGCCCTAACTGTTTTCCTGACCTAAGGGATGCGGATCAGGAAATAATGGAGGAGTTTTCTATACAGACTGGAGGTGGATGAAGGCTTGACCTAGAAGACAGAAAAAGCTTTTCTTTTTCTGCAACGGAGGTATATTAAACCTGGTACACACTATAAGAAAATCGTGCGCCGATTGTCCGGTTTTCCTTGAGGTTTCACAGCAGATTGGAACTGAGTAAAGGAATAATGTACAAAAATTCTTGTACGACAATTTTTTTTTTGTAAGTTTATTGCTTCTGATCATGCGCAGTCTTTCGTATCTGATATTTCTTGTATGAAAACGGTACACATTAAACGAAAATCGTTAGTTCTGTAAATGTATGCGTTTAAACAAAAAATGTCACCAGCAAACCAGGGATCTCCAAAATGGGTCCAAAATTTTTATTAGCGATCACATCGTTACAGCAGAAAGCAACATTTTGGAACACGCAGGACCCCTTCATCAGGCATGTGGCGAAGGGGTCCTGCGTAGCTCCGAAATGTTGCTTTCCGCTGTAACGATGTGATCGCTATTAAAGTTTTGAACCCATTTTAGGGATCCCTGGTGTGCTTGTGGCATTTTTTGTTTTGACTTTAAACGGTTCCAGCCGTGCGTCCCTACAGCACCTACTTAGATGCACAGCCATTTCAACAGGAATGTGTGCGTTGGGATTAGTAAGTTTGAAATTTGTGAAAGGTGGTTCATGCAGACATTTTACGGTTTTCAACGTTCTAAGCACCTACTTCCTATGAGATAAAAGCTGCTGTAACATCTGCTGTATTTGATAGCATTTTTATAGAGTCCTGTTATTTTCCAATAATGTTCGATAATATCCGAAGCATTATTTACTTGTGCTATGGTCTTCAATGATTTTTATAGGGTAGATCTATCACATTTGTTTAGAAATTCAATTCTGAGTGGTTGAAAAACAGATTCTCGCTTGCAACTGAAGTATTGCAAACCTGTGGCAGCATGTTTTTTTTAAGTTCTATGTTTAAGACAGATGTTATATATGTTAAAAAGAATTATGAAATATTGAAGTGAATAAATTGGATTTTTTTTCTATTTCTTTGCAGCAACCGTGGCATCTGCATATTATAATTACTACATGCTACCTGATGGAACTTACTGTTTTGCACCTCCCCCACCAGGAATGGATGCCAGTGCATGTTATAGTTCAATACCTGCTGGGGAAAATGCAACAAAAGAAGCTGCTATATCTCCACAATCCACCATCTTGCCACCTCTAAGCAGCGGTGATGACAGCAACAAGGTACCTGCTGGTTTAAGTGCAACAAGGTAAAGATGTTTTATAAGGTCAAATCGCTTCTCTGGAATTTCGCAAACACTTTTAAAAGCTGTAACGCTTTCTTCTGAATAGTGTTGATGTTTCTCAATCATCCAATGAGAGAGACAGTAATTCAGAAACAGTCGGGTTATAATGCCTCCTACAGGAGGGTTTGACATCGTCCAACAGAAAAGTTGTAAGCCAGCCCCAGTGCAACCTCTCCTCTATTCAGCTAGCCATAGATTTTTTGCTAGCCTATTTGCTTTGTGGCATTTTTCTTCTCGGTGATGTCAATCAAGATTCCGCGCTACACTGCTGCTTGAGCTGGTTTTGCGTAGCCGCTATCCAGATCGCCATTTCTTTAACAGTAGCTTTGAAAGCTGTACCAAACCCACTGGAATGGATGTGCAGAGCTAGCCTGCAATATGACCATTGGGAACTGGGCTCTGCATCGTGGCGCTTCCCAGACCCTGAGCCCCATGAGCGGTTTCTAGGTCAACAGCCATGGCCCAGCCCCCAGGTGTGGCCCTGTCTTTGAAGTCTCTGTAGGTAAGACCAGTCAGACGGGAGGAACTACCTCTCTGTTTACACTGTTGGGCCCTTTTAAAATATCCACCATTGCTGGTTTACTGCTCGAAGGGTAAAGCTAAGGGGTTTAGTGCTTATATTATCAGACCAGAAGAAGCATCATCCTGCTATAGCCCCTGCTAGTGAAGCACCATGTGCATCTGTGGTCTCTTTCCACTGCTCACCTTCAGTGACTTAGTCACTGAAAACTGCAACTTGAAATCCTGATTAGTTCTTAACACCATGCCTCACATTGGACGAGGTGCAACAGACATTCAAAGTACAGTCCTGCTGCTACAAGTGACCCCTGCCTATGCTTTTGGTGATTCTGTGGGCTTTACCCTAGTATTCTCAAAAGGGGCGAATACCTGTAATCTACAACGATAGACCCCTATAGTTTGTAAGGTCTTCCTTGTTGTCCCCTTCGGCTACATTGGGTAGGGGCCAAGGCTTCAGGTCCTCATGCACCTCCATGTCTACTCTGCATCTTTAATTGTGCACAAGCAGAAAGTAAGTTCCTTCTGCCCATTGTGGAACATTCAGGAGACTTTTGACATATACATTTCTTGTAGTACAGTGCAGGACACAGGCCCTCCTCCTGTGTGTCTTAATCACGCCTTATTGCTTGCAAAATAACTGGAGTCTCAGAGTGGGTGAGGTATATGGTATGTTCTAAGGGCGGACCTAGTAAGTTTTTTTTTTTTTAGCCAGCACTGATCATTGTATTCTGCTGGTGGGAAAGGATCCCCGCTGCCAGAACACAAAAGCACTACAGATGGGATTCGCATTAAGCAATTTTCTTTCCTTCAACCCGTGGTTGAAGGAAAGAAAATTGCATAATGTATGGCCTGCCTTACAGGAGTGGATGTGGCTGTGAGAGTGTGCAGTGGAGACTGTACTGTACTTCAGAATAAGGAATTTACAGTAAGTCAAATTCTTTTCTTTTCTTCTGAACTTAAAAGAAAAAAAAACACCTGCAAGACAAAGGCATAATGAGCTAATATGCATAGCATACTAGCTCATTATGAATTACTTACCTGAGATCGAAGCCCATGCAGCCATCCTCGTACACCGCTCCGGTGGCCGACATCGCTCCCGGAGTTCCGGGTATCGCGGGCTCCGGCTCGGTGATCGGGCAGAGCCACGATGATGTCACTCCCGCGCATGCGCGCGGGAGCTACCGGTAACGTCACACTCGCTGACGCAGCGGCACCTACGTGCTGTTTCTTCAGCTTGCTTCAGTGCGCATGTGCCGATGACATCGGCAAATACAGGGGATATCTCCTAAACCGTTTAGGTTTAGGAGATATCTGGGGTAGCTACAGGTAAGCCTTATTACAGGCTTACCTGTAGCAAAAAGTGTGTTGTAAGGGTTTACAACCATTTTAAGTAAAATAAATATATGCAATAAAAATATTTCTTCTGCTATGTTCAGTAATAGTTTTTGTTCTACTTATGTAGGTATTTCACAAGTTAGTGTCTTCAGATTCTGCTTTTATTTTCAGCAGCACAGAGAAAAAAAAAATTGTGAACTGTTTGTTTTCAGAGGGAATGAAGATATATAAAGTACAGCATTCCTTTGCCATATCTTTTGCATTGCTTTATTTATTGGAAGCAAATAAATTACTGCTCAACAAGCCAGATGAAGAAATATCACTTTCAAAATAATAGTTTGTGTTTTTAGGAAATAATAATGTTTGCTTTTCAGGATATCTTCCCAGTGAAATCGTTTTGTCAGAGTTTCATCTAACAAGCTCAGACGTTATTAGCGAAGTTGTTGCTGTAGCATTCAGTATGCTGTTGGGTCAGTTATCCCAGAGACGTGTTTTTTTTTTTTTTTTTTTTAATAGGGAAATTTGGTGGGACTCATCAAAAACATATATACCGTATATCCTGGCTTCTTATCTTTCTGCCATAAAGCTTAATCCATTTAAAGTAACCCTGTGCCCAGACTATGCATTCTAAAGTATTTACACATTATGTGCAAGCAGTGCAGTTAAAGCACTTTAAGCAGTTGAGTACCAGACTGCAATACCTTTTTATTACTCGCTCATGCAACATTTTACCCAAATTTATATATTGAGTTTTCTATTGGTGGTATTTAACCCCTTCACGTCAGTGGTGCATTTAACCCCTTCACGTCAGGCGGGTGGGCCTGAACACCGAGCGGCCGCATATAGGGATACCAGAATGTTATCAGTTGTGCTGAGAGCGTGCACGCTCCCGGCACAGTCACCAGCTAACGACTCCCGATCTCTACTTGCAATCGGGAGCTTTCCGGTCATGTGCCACTGTGACAGCCAATACTATATACTATAAAAAGGAGAAACCAAACATTTTGAAGGGGGAAAAAAAAGTATTTGTTTTAAAATCAAATAAAACCTGCTTTCAGTGAATTTTGAATGATCTCAGAAGCATATCAAATCCATGCCATTGACCGGTTGTAAAAAAAGCTTCTATTCACCTTCCATCATCATCCTGGCTCCTTTTTTTAGTACTTTCTATAGAAACAGAATCTTGGCACCCTGCTAATATAAACACACAATAAATTTAATTTAACAGCACATATAGCTAGGGGGAGGCTAGGAATGGTTTATTTTAAACCTTTTTTCTATATTGTCCATGAGACACCCTAGCTGGTTGGACGCTTTTAGCTAGGGAAAATTTGTGATATTATATTTTTAATTTCTATCAACATACTCTTCTTAGGCAGGCCATACATGGTTCGAATTCCAAACAAATTTTCTTTGGAAATTTTGGCCGATTTTCATGCGGTTATCGAATTTGAGTGATCTGACATGTTGGAAATTTTTTGAAAAATTAATGATTTTCCAATCAATGATGGGAGAATCTTTTGAGAAATATAATTGAAAAAGGAATGCACATGAGTGTAAGAAAAGAAAATTCCCGGAAAGAAAAGAAGATTCCCAGACACAAATTATTTTCTGTAGCAACATGAAGTGAAATTGAAGGCTTGGTTGGTCGAATTTCAAAAATCAATGGTCGCACCATCAGGTCACAAAACGCACAAAATTTCTGATTTTGAAAAAATAAATTGTTTGGAATTCAACCATGTCTGGCCTGCCTCCGTCAAGACATCTATTACACTGCTTGAGCTGGTCTCTATATGGCATATATATATTTATCTCGTTCCACTAATCTGCAGTAGAGCTGCAAAAAAAATTGTGATCTCAGTTCAACCCCATCTCACAATCTTAATCCAGCATTTCCACGAATCATGTAAACAGTGCAGAGCAGTTTTCCTGCTCACAGCTGTCAAAAAAAAAAAAAAAAAAAGCCCCTGAAAGAGAGAGAAAAGAAACTTTGTATCTGTTCTTTTAGAGATCAAAGGGATGAACCCACAAAGATTATATATATATTTTTTTTTTTTCTAACACCCTAGAGAATAAAATGGTGGTCGTTGCAATACTTTGTCACTCCGTATTTGCGCAGCAGTCTTTTTTTTTTATATTGTGAAAGATAATGTTACGCCAAGTAAATTTATACCCAACATGTCACACATCAAAACTACGCCCGCTCGTGGAATGGCGACAAACTTTTACCCATAAAAATCTCCATAGGCAATAGGCTAAGGAGACAACCTTTAAAGGAGAAGTATACGAGGTGCAAAGCGTGTTTGATCCCTGCATGACCTTGGTGGGAACCATTAAAGATCAGTGTGGCGCCTTTTTTCCTGATGGGAATTATCATTAGTTGTGAGCGAGTTTAACCCTTTCAGGGTCTAAGGAGGTGAGCAGCCATTTAACCTTGTGAAGGGAGCACTAGTCACAGATTGTTGATTTATCTGAGAAGCACTTTTTTCTCACAGTGGAAATTGAAACGCACTCTATATAAGAAGATTTTATGTTCCAATTAACTTTCATATATATATATTTGATATTGGACTTTTAATTTTTTTCAGCACATGCGTTTATTGCACATTAATATTGGATTTATTGAAATTTTTTACTTGAGAAGCACTTTTTTTTTCTCAGTGTAATTTGAAACACATTCTATATAAGATTTTTTGTTTCAATAAACTTTTTATACATTTACTATTGCAGTGTATATTTATTCAGCACATGCGTTTATTGCATATTATTGGATTTATGTATTTGTCAGATTGCAGCAGCGCTATCACTTTTTTTTTTAGATATTCATTCATTGTTTTGTGATAACATCCTGGTGATAGCAGCAGCTAGATTTATTGCACATGGTTTATGTCACTCAGTTTCTGCGTTTATTGGTACTTTTATATTCACACACCACAAGGTGGCAGCGTACAACTACCACATATCCTAATAATAAACTATTAAAGCGGTTGTATAGTGTTTTTTTTTACTTTTACCTACAGGTAAGCCTATAATAAGGCTTACCTGTAGGTAAAAAAAATATCTCCTAAACCTTTACGGTTTAGGAGATATTCCCCTTGCTATGCGCCGCTGACTGCAGCGGCGCATGCGCACAGGGGATTCTCGGCTGAAGCCCGGCAGCTGCCGGACCTTGCCGAGTAAGAAATCTCCCGCGCGCATGCGCGGGAGTGATGACATCGCGGCTCCAGCCACACACAGCGCTGGAACCGCGATACCCGGAAGACACGCCGAGGCAACATGACAGCTCCCTCGGCGTTGACCAGGTAAGATACTGACGCCTCGTTCTAAGGTAAGTATTTCATAATGAGCTAGTATGCGGTGCATACTAGCTCATTATGCCTTTTACAGGGTTAAAAAAAAATTAAAAAAAATTGCGGGTATACAACCGCTTTAACACTTCTGAAAGCATTCTTAACCGAGCCCCTTTCTGAGATTTGTTGTTTACAAGTTAAAAACAGGGTTTTTTGCTAGAAAATTACTTAAAACCCCCAAGCATTATACATTTTTTTTTCTAACACCCTAGAAAAAATAGCGTGGAAAAAATACACTCTTTTGAATAAAAATTAAGACAACAGTAAAGTTAGCCCAATTTTTTTTTATATTGTGAAAGATAATGTTACACCGAGTAAATTGATACCCAACATGTCACGCTTCAAAATTGCGCCCGCTTGTGGAATGGCGGCAAACATTTACCCTTAAAAAATGACCATAGGCGACGTTTAAAAAATGAATACTAATGTAATGCTGCGCTATCCAAAATTTAATCATATGGTAATCTTACTAAATCCTAATTATTACTGACTACAGTTAAATAGTGGTGGTGAGATTTTCCATTCCTATGCATAATAATGCAATCTTATGTGATTTAAAAGTTGCGATCATAAACAATAAAAAATTGCAATGCTATGCGATGCTCCCAATAATAACCAGTGTAGCATACACTCCTCTATATACACATATTGTATTCATATGAAATAGAGAAATTTGCAACCCTGTGCGATAATTGTGATAAATGCGATAATTGCAGTGACAACCTATAATATACATAAATCTATATAAAAGTGCACCAATATACAATAATCAATATAGAAATAAAGTGACCCGTGTTTAAATTGCTCTTGTGCCAAACTAATTCATGCATTAATCTGTGTCCATAAAATCGCAACAACGAGTCCATCCATAACTACTCCATTCTTCTGGTACTCATTGCAGATGATAAAACAATCAAGTGCTCCACTCTTGTGCTTCCGTTTGGTGTATGCGCTCACCTTAGAGCGTGTGACCTTGCACCTAAGCTTGGTCAAAACACACTTTTAAACCACCTCTGGGTTTATGGTCAGCATTCAGATCCTTGGAAGATTGCTTGCACCAATATTCATATGGAAAACAGAGGAAACTGGATAGTGTATTACCGTTTTTAAATTATTTTTTTTTAAATGACAATATTCCCTATATTAGGGTACTCACATTTAATAGGTGCTATGAGCGCACCACTCTGTAACAAGCCAAACAAATATAAAGAGGCTGTACTGGTGTGTCTTCTCCCGCTCTGGACAGGACGGTTTGTGAGACAGTGGAATGATCTCAGAGTGGGAGAAGACACACCAGTACAGCGTACATAGCACCTATTAAATGTGAGTACACCAATATAGGGAATATTGTAACTTTTAATAAAAATTTTAAAACGGTAATACACTATCCAGTTTCTTCTGTTTCCCATGTGAATATTGTTGCAAGCAATCTTTCAAGGATCTGAATGCTGACCATAAACCCAGTGGTGGTTTAATAGCGTGTTTTGACCGAGCTTAGGTGCAAGGATTGCAATTTTTTATTGTTTATGATTGCAACTTTTAATTGCATTATTATGCTCACTAGATTTTTTACATGGGAATGTAATATTTCACCACCACTATTTAACTGTAGTCAGTAATAATTAGGATTTAGTAAGATTACCATATGATTACTTTTGGATAGCGCAACATTACATTGGTATTAATTTATTTGGCATCAGCATACGGGACGTGATCAATGCTAGCAGCTGTCCTTTAATCATCTCTTATTATCATTTGGATTTTCACACGGTAGCTCGCAAGACTTTGTTTTTTGGACGTTTAAAAAATTCTACAGGTTGCATGTTTTGAGTTAGAGGAGGTCTAGGGCTAGAATTGTTGCTCTCGCTCTACCGATCACGGTGATACCTCACGTGTGGTTTGAACACCATTTTCATATGCGTGCACTACTCGCCTATGCGTTCGCTTCTGCACGCTAGATCGCTGGGCCGGGGAGCGTTTAAAAAAATGTTTTTATTATTTTATCTTTTTATTTTTTACACTGTTCTTTAAAAAAAAAAATTGTCACTTTTATTCCTATTACAAGGAATGTAAACATCCCTTGTAATAGAAAAAAGCATGACAGGACCTCTTAAATATGAGATCTGGAGTCAAAGAGACTTCGGATCTCATGTTTACACTAAAATGCAATAAAAAAAAAATTGTCATTTGAAAAAAATAAAACTAAAAAAATGGCCCTTTAAGAGCTATGGGCGGAAGTGACGTTTTGATGTCGCTCCCGCCCTGCAATGGTATGGAGATAGGCGGGGGCCATCTTCCCCTCACTCATCTCCATACCCAGCCAGTAGAAGGTCCTGATCGCCGCCGCCGCTGCTGGCGGCTTCGGTAAGCCGCGGCGGAAGGGGGGGCCCTCTCCCGCCGCTGATAAAAGTGATCTCGTGGCGAATCCGCCGCAGAGACTATTATCGGAAACCGGACAGCTGGTCGAAGAAGAGGATACCAGGGTTATGGCAGTTAGCTGCTGCCATAACAAAGATATCCCTCTTCAAAGTTAGGATGTATATCGGCGTGCGGCGATCTGGAAGTGGTTAACTTGCTGCATTTTTCACACCTGCCTAGCCTTTTGCACAGTAGTGTATATACACAAATGTGTTGCCTTGCATTTCTATTATAAACTGGGTTGTTTTACAAGGTAAGGGTTCACATATACTTTAAGGGTCTGTTAACACCTAGGCGTTTTTCAGTCAGAAAGTTGTGATTTTTTTTCCTCGATTTTGTACAGGTCAAAAGGTCACCAATGTAAAAAGCAGAAAATGCCTGTAATCTGTCAAAGAAACTCCTGGACTTTTTTCAGGCGTTTTGCTTCAGATGTCAAAATGCTCAAATGTGAACAGGGGCTATCGAAATGAATGGGATTTGTCTTGTTGGGCGTTTTTAGAGCTGAAGTTTACAGCAGAAAAATGGCCAAAAACGCCTAGGTGTAAACAGAGCCTTACTATAGAGTGTTTTGCCATAGACCATGAAGTCATGAGTGATCATTTTAAGTTGTTTTTTTTTTCTCCTGTGAAATTTTGTAAGGAAAATTGTGCAGTCAAAATTTAAAGATGTGTATATATAATTGTCTACTGTTTTTTTTGCAGCACACTTGCGCCAGTCGTGGCCATTATTCCGCCACCTCCTGATATCCAGCCTGTGATTGATAAGCTTGCTCAGTATGTGGCACGGAATGGAATTAAGTTTGAGACTAGTGTCCGAGCAAAGAATGATTCAAGGTTAGTTTTGCTAAGTGTTAAATGCTTCATGCAGAGATGAAAAAATGTGATGGAGAACTCATTTACAAGTGTATTGCTAGTGTATTTTTTTTCTTTAAGTTATCCTTATAGTGGTTGTAAACCTGGAAACCCAAATACAAACAGAACATAAAATCTAATACAGAACAAGGGCACAAATCATTTGTGAATAGTATGGCAGGTAGAAGAACAGACTGTCATCTTAATCCTCCCTGCTCTATTTGATTAAAAAAGCCCAACACCAAGAAAAAAAATGGTGACACCACTCCCCTTCTGCTTTGATTGACAGTCTGTGTAATGAGACACATGTACAAGACTGTGTGAAGGGGACATGGCGGCTGTTGCTCACTGGGATCAGAGGTGGCCAAGTTTACTTTACCTTTCCTTCCCTCTCAGAGCAGAGAGGATAAGCACTGAGAGAGGGCAAAGGACAGGGACAGACAAAAAGAGAGAGACAGACTACAGAGAGAAAGAGACTGTGTATAAGTGGGAGGGTAATAGTGTGATGTTAGGTTTCCCCCCCCCCCCCCAAACCTTTGGTGTTATGCCACGCCCACAGATCAGCAGATTTATGAGGTCTACAACCGAATGAGGATGCATTTTTTTGAGGTGTTAGGTTATAACATTATCTACCAAACAAACCAAAAATCAACAACCAAAAATTTTCACGAATTTGGGTTTATAACCACTTTCATTGGAAAATTCTAAGATTGGAGCTGATCTACAACCCCCTCTTCCCCAAGGTACTTGCTGTGTGCTGATAGACATGCTGGTATGTTAAAAAGCACCCTGAGGCGATTCAGTTCGCATAGGTAGCGCTATAAAAGTCATTCATTCATTCATTCATTCATTCATTCATTCATTCAGTTCTTGTTTAGGAATGCAACTCTTCAAGCTTGCTTTTAACATTTAGTTTTTATGTTTGCTTCAGAGTATGTTTTTTCACTTTGCAACTGTTTTCCTCTTTGTCTTGATAGGTTTGACTTTCTGCAGCCTTGGCACCAGTATAATCCATACTATGAATTTAAGAAGCAGTTTTTCATGCAAAAAGAAGGAATTCTTCTTTCTCAGGTATTGCTTGTTCTTATACATATAGTGTGAACTTTTTTTCTTACCCTAAAGCAATGTTGATCAACTTGAAAATTATAGAGGGCCTCAAGTGCATCCCCAGGGGGGTTGCACAGTAGTAACGTGAATGTTTTTTGTTTTTGTTTTTTTTGTTTTTTTTTTCTGTCCTGCATTTTTAGCAGTGCACCACATCATAGATCATGTGGTTTGTACAACCACTACCCTACATTGTGGTGTGCTGCATTAGAAAATAATGTTGCCAGTGTGTTTAATGTAGTGCACTCATTGAACACACAACACACTAGCTATGCAAATGGGACCTTTTCTTTAGCTGTCCCACTCAGTTTGCCAGATGGGACTGACAGCCTCTGCAGGGCTTTCTATGTTGACAAACCGTCCTAGCAACACAAAGGCACATATGCTACTAACAGCCTGTGTGACCAGAGCTGTTCATGAGGGAACAGGAAGCTTCTATTCGCTGCATGTCCAAGCTAACATTTACAAATAGCTGACAGCAGCTTTTGATGTGCCGACTGCCAAGGGATCCTACTTTTACTGTTCAGGCATTACAGTGGTTTGGTGTATCTTGAACCTTCAAAAATCACTGCTGGAGCTGACTCATCGTTTTGAGTATCAGAGTCTAGTCCAAGATACAACTGAGCCTAGAATGTTCTTTCCACAGGGAAAGCTACAGACTCTCCAACCCCGTACATTGAGATTTCATTTTTCCCCTGTTCGTCTTTCAGGACAGCCACCATAGAGAGACCTTGGCTCCTCCCATCTTAGGAAACACCGCTTTATACTGCAAGATTTAAGCCTCACCGTCCCGCCGGTCCCTCAGTTCTGGTGTTTCCTCCGGCGGGGAGGCTGAGGACGATAGCTTCCTGAGGGGTGGGGTGTCTCTCTCATCTTCCCTGCAGTCTGGTAGGCCTAGGGAGCCTGGAAGGGACCTGGATGACTATCTTGCACGCGCCCCAGCTTCTCTTGGGGAAGCAGAAGGTCTGGAGGGGTCTGATTTCTTCTGCCCAGGTGGAGGCATTGCGGGAAATGCACCTAGGCTGCGCTGCACTATTCAGCCAGCGATGGAGCTCCGGGAGCTGGGCAGGATGATGGGCGGGGGGGCGGGCACTTCCACCAGACCTGTGGCTTCCGGGTCCGACTGCGGGATCTGAAAGCAGGCCAGGCTGGTGCGGCCTTGTTTCTGCTGTGGGGACAGCGCACGGAGGCAGGAGAGACCACCAATCCTCAGCGGGAAATGTCAGAAGTTGAGTATTCACGAGCAGCTCCTTGGAGCCTCCAGCACCAGCCACTCGAAGGTAAGAGGAACCCTGGGGTGGTGTTCCCTTACCCTGTCCTAGAAGCTCCACGGGTGTTTGTCCCCCTTGGTGGTTGTGGGGGATGGGGGGGCATGCAGCTGGGACCCTGGTAGAGGTCGGTCCAGGGGAGGGCACCCCCGGTGGTCCTCTGCGTTAAGTGCTGGTGGACAGTGCAGGCATTTAGGCTGCTCTCTTTTTTGGGTCCATTTCAGAGCAAGGCCACGGATAAAGTCAAGGCTCCCCACAACTCCAAGAAGAAATGTCCTTCATGTAGAGCCACAATGGGGGGATCTTGGACCAAGGCACTCTGCAAGGAGTGCATTGAGGGGTTAGTTGCAGTCTTTTAAGACACTCTTTTCTAGCTTCCAGATGCCGCACCACTAGGTTAATCCTCCACCAGCGCAGCAGAGCATTGCACCAAGCTCAGCAGATGCTCCCTCCGTGAGCGGAGAGTGGCCAGGGGGCTCCAGAGAGGAAATTGAGGAAGAGCCAGACAATGACTCTTTAGACTCCCAAGGGGAGTCAGAGGGAGAGGGGGTGGATGGGGAATCCACAAGAACCTCTCACTACAAACTTTCTGTAGAGTAAGTGGAGGAGCTCATAGGAGCTATTCATACCACTTTAGGAATCCAGGAGGAAAAGAGGAAGCTGTTACTCCACGACCAGATGTACAAGGGCCTTGGGGAGCACAAAGAGTGTTTCCAGGCCACAACGTCTTGGTCGATGCCATCAAGAGTAAGTGGCAAGACCCCAAAAGGAAACCTTTCTTTTCAAGGGCTCTGAAACGCAGGTTTCCCTTTGCGGAAGAGGAGGTGCTAATCTGAAAGCCTTTTCACAGGTCTCTGGGCATACTGACCTGGCCTTTGAGGACATGGGGGCGCTTTCGGACCCCGTGGACAAGAGGACGGACTCGCTCTTGAAGAAATCCTCGTCACTGGAAAACCACAAGCCCACCATGGCGGCTACAGTGGTCGTCTGCAACATGGAATATTGGCTGATACAGATTAGGGCGCACATTGAAGCGGGAACGCCAAAAGAAACAATCCTGACTTCTTTCCCCATGCTCCTTAAAGGGGTGGCATACATGGCAGACGAAAAAAAGCCAATGTGTATGAAAAACACACCAGAAAAGTCCAATCTGTGCCCCTTGGAACTCAACTTAGGGAGAGCAAGAAACAAACAGAAATGAAATAAGTATCAAAATGAATATAAAAATTCCATCAGCGTGCATACATTAATCTGAATCAAAGGGGAAAAACTATGCTAACGAAGACACAGGAAAAAGTCCATAGTGCTGTCAATACAGTCCATTAAAACATAGATTATTCAAATGGAGAGCCACTATACATCCTTATCTGAATATGATCCCACACGATAGCCAAAAACAAGGGCCAGATGGCCGCTTACCAGAATCGTAGGACCTCTGTTACGGAGGTCTAATGGCCACAGACAGGAGGGAACACTCAGTCAAGGGCGGCAGTTTAAACGTCCGTTCGGATCCTCTCCTCCACCGATAACTCAAGGCTCCAATATGTTCCGTGGGACCCGTGTTTGGCGAGGTAGGGATAGGGGAATTATCCAAGAAAACAAAGTACACTCCGAAACCCTTAATACCTGAAGAGAGTAGTAGGTCCTCCTGAGCAGTTGTAGTCTGGAAGGTCTGGCTCCATTCTGGGATCATATTCTGGGATCATATTCATGGACTTTTCCTGTGTCTTTGTTAGCCTAGTTTTCCCCCTTTGATTCAGATTAATGTATGCACACTGGAATTTTTATATTAATTTTGATACTCATTTCATTTCTGTTTGTTTCTTGCTTTCCCTAAGTTGAGTTCCAAGGGGCACAGATTGCACTTTTCTGTTTGTTTTTCATACACATTGGCTTTCTTTTTGGTTGCGCATCTAATACTTATTTTACAAATATTAAAAAACTGAATATTCCAGTTTTTCCTAGATTGCAGTACGATCACATAATTTTTAATTGATAACATATTTTTACATATTGTTTTTCATTTGTACCTATTGG
Organism: Lithobates clamitans; assembly: GCA_037952925.1. Lineage (NCBI taxonomy): Eukaryota > Metazoa > Chordata > Amphibia > Anura > Ranidae > Lithobates > Lithobates clamitans. The sequence continues at coordinate 23,213,844 of JBBGZY010000438.1, forward strand.
GGGTAACGCGGATTGTCCACATTACACATACATTGCGGACACCTCGACTGAATCGGTGCGCATGTCCGCCAGATCCGCAGCCTGGACCAATTCAGCAAGGCGGGCCCTATGGCTTAAGACGTGGCAGGGTCAAGGTCAAGCTCTGCGGGATTCCACTCACAAGGGATTTGTTGTTTGGGCCAGATTTGGAGGCCGTCTTGGATCGGACGGTCGACAAGAAAAAGGCCTTTCTCATTCAAAGGAAATATGGAGAGCAGACTCAACAAGTCTGAAGCCCCAAAAGCTGAACGGCAGAAGAAGGTTTGGGGGGCGATTTTTCACCCTCTGAACAGCCCAAAAAGACCCAATGATGGATTAACTACGGTGGGAGGAAGATTGGGGGCCTTCCTCCCACAGTGGGAGATGATCACCTCCAACCAGTTTGTGTTAGGGATCATAAGAAGAGGATACCGGCTGGAGTTTTCAAACCCTCCCCCGCTCAGACTTCTGGTCACAGAGTGCGCAGAAAAGTCATCCGCTCTTCTATCCTCCCTACAGGAGTTGGAGGAACAGGAGGTGGTCATACAAGTCCCAACAGGAGAGACTGGAAAGAATCCACACCCAGTGGTGGAACAGGAAAAGAAAATTTTAACACAATGTGGACTTTTTAAACAGTCTAAAAAGTTGAAGACAGCAGATATACATAAAAAACTTACGTAGGGAGTTTTGTCTCTGTGTAGAGCTGCACAATTAATCGTTAAAGATTCTACCCCCCAAAACAGTTGTCAAAAAAAAAAAAAAAACCCAAAAATAACAGGCAGCCTGCCAAGTTTCTCACAACATCGATTTAGAGAAACATTGTAACATACAGTTCTTTTAAATCAAAGGGATGAACTTCGGTTTGTAAATGAGGTCAGTTTAGCCACTTAAAGACTAAATCTTTTTTTGACACTTGTTGCTTACAATTTAAAAGTATTTTTTTGCTTGAAAATTACTTAGAATTATACACTGCCTTGCAAAAGTATTCACCCCCTTGGCTTTTTACCCATTTTGTTACATTACAGCCTTTGGTTCAATGTTTTTTTTAATCTGAATTATTTGTGATGGATCAGAACACAATAGCCCTAAGTTGGTGAAGTAAAATTAGAATAATATATACATAAAACTATTTTTTAGAAATAAAAAACTGATAATTGGCATGTGCGTATGTCTTCACCCCATTTGTTGTGAAGCCCATAAAAAGCTCTGGTGCAACCAATTACCTTCAGAAGTCACATAATTAGTGAAATGATGTCCACCTGTGTGCAATTTAAGTGTCACACGATCTGTCATTACATATACACACCTTTTTGAAAAGGCCCCAGAGGCTGCAACACCTAAGCAAGAGACGCCACTAACCAAACACTGCCATGAAGACCAAGGAACTCTCCAAACAAGTAAGGGACAATGTTGTTGAGAAGTACAAGTCAGGGTTAGGTTATAAAAAAGAAAAAAAAAATCCAAATCTTGATGATCCCTAGGAGCACCATCAAATCTATCATAACCAAATGGAAAGAACATGGCACAACAGCAAACCTGCCAAGAGACAGCCGCACACCAAAACTCACGGACCGGACAAGGAGGGCTTTAATCAGAGAGGCAGCACAGAGACCTTAGGTAACCCTGGAGGAGCTGCAGAGTTCCACAGCAAAGACTTGGAGTATCTGTACATAGGACGACAATAAGCCATACGTACGCTCCATAGAGTTGGGCTTTATGGCAGAGTGGCCAGAAGAAAGCCATCACTTTCAGCAAAAAAACAAACATTTTTGAGTTTGCAAAAAGGCATGTGGGAGACTCCCAAAATGTATGGAGGAAGGTGCTCTGGTCTGATGGGACTAAAGTTTTGCTTTTTGGCCATCAAAGAAAACGCTATGTCTGGCGCAAACTCATCACATCACCCAAAGAACACCATCCCCACAGTGAAACATGGTGGTGGCAGCATCATGCTGTGAGGATGTTTTTCATCAGTCAGGACTGGGAAACTGGTCAGAGTTGAGGGAAAGATGGATGGTGCTAAATACAGAAACCTGAGCAAAACCTGTACCACTCTGTGTGTGATTTGAAGCTAGGACAGACGTTCACCTTCCAGAAGGACAATGACCCCAAACACACTGCTAAAGCAACACTTGAGTGGTTTAAGGGGAAACATGTAAATAAATGAGTTGGAATGGCCTAGTCAAAGCCTAGACCTAGACTTAAAGATTGCTGTTCACAAGCGCAAACCATCCACCCTGAAGAAGCTGGAGCAGTTTTGCAAGGAGTAATTTGCAAAAATCCCAGTGGTAAGATGTGGCAAGCTTATAGACTTGGAGCGGTGATAGCTGCAAAAGGTGGCTCTACAAAGTATTGACTTTAGGGGGGTGAATAGTTATGCACATTGACTTTTTCTGTTATTTTGTCCTATTTGATGTTTGCTTCACATTAAAAAAAAAATCTTCAAAGTTGTGGGCATGTTCTGTAAATTAAATGATGCAAATCCTCAAACATGTTAATTCCAGGTTGTGAGGCAACAAAACACGAAAAATTCTAAAAATTCTATTCTACTTTTGCAAGGCACTGTGTATGTGTATGTATGTGTGTGTGTGTGTGTGTGTATATGTATATGTGTGTGTATGTATGTATGTATGTATATATATATGTATGTATATATATATATATATATATATATATATATATATATATATATATATATATATATATATATATATATATATATAATCACTGTATTTGCGCAGTGGTCTTTCAAAAGCAATTTTTTTTTTTTTATGCCGAGAGAATCCAGAACTTTATTCTAAGCAAAAAAATTGTGATTCTCATTTTAGCCAGAATCGTGCAGCTCTATCTCTGCTTATCTGAGGCTGTTCACTTCACTGGGTATATGTGAGGGTTTACATCCACTTTAAGGAGTGGGTTCCATCCCTTCTTGTCAAGGTGCACTCTGCAAGATCTATGAGTACTTCTTGGGCATTTCTGAATCGGGCTGCTGTTTACCAGATTTGCAAGGCTTATACCTGGTCTTGTGCTTACACTTTCTTTAACCACTTCCATACCAGACACTTTTGCCCCTTCTTGCCCAGGACAATTTTCAGCTTTCAGCGCTATCGCAGTTTGAATGACAATTGTGCGGTCGTACAACGCTGTACCCAAACTAAATTTTTATCATTTTCTTCCCACAAATAGAGCTTTCTTTTGGTGGTATTTGATCACCTCTGCGGTTTTTATTTTTTGCTAAACCTACTAAAAAAGACCAACCTTTTTGAAAAAAAAAAGTTTTTCTTCGTTTCGGTTATAAAATTTTGTTTTCTCCACTGACGGGCACAAATGAGGCGGCACTGATGAGGCGGCACTGATGAGTTGGCACTGATATGCAGCACTGGTAGGCACCAATAGGCAGCACCGATATGCAGCACTGGTGGGCACCAATAGGCAGCACTGATATGTGGCACAGATGGGCACTGACAAGCGGCTGTGATTGGCACTGACAGGCGGCACTGATTGGCACTGATGGGCAGCACTGATGAGGTACTGATGAGGTTTTGAAAGGTGTTACTGTAGGGCACTGATTGGCAATGTGATGGGAACTGACTGGCACTGTGGGCACTGATTGGCACTTTATTGGGCACTGATAGGTGATCCTGAGGGGGCACTGAATGGGTATCTTTTTGGCACATCTGATGGGGCTGTGCTGATAATCAATGTGCTGATTATCAGCACAGACCCCCCCTCTGACAGGGAGACCCGTCGATCGGCTCTCCCTGTCAGCGCGAACCGAGGAATGCGGTTTACCGGCACTTCCTGATTCACGCGATAAGCTGTGATTGGTCACAGCTGATCACGTGGTTAGAAGCCTTTGACAGAGGCTTCTTATCACGATCGGAGATGCGGAGTGTCAGACTGACACACTGCACTTGCGATCGCCGCGCTGCACGCGCTCGCATGTTATCCTGTTGGACGTCATATGACGCCCAGTCAGGATAACAGAACCACTTCCCGGACGTCAATCTGTTATTGACCGGGCGGGAAATGGTTAAAGAGTAGCTTCACTTTTGTTGAGAAAAAAAAATTCCCTTCTGGGTGATCATTGTATATTGCAGATTCCTATCTTTTGTTATTCTGAAGAAACAACTGTTTTTCTGTGTCCATACACAAAAAAAAATGTGCATGGAAGTAATTTTCAAATGTATCATTCAGCTGCTGCACCTGCAGGGATCTAATGAGGAAAACTGCAAGGTCTGAATCCCTTTTAGACATGATTTTCCTTTTGGAAGTATCTTGCCAAAAATGACATTGTTTCAGGGGATTCCCAAAATCTGACTTATATTTTAGTGGGGACTTCTGGAAAAGTTAGTAAGCCAAGCACATAAGCAGGAAATTACATTTCTGAGGGGGGGCGTTCTGTCCACCATCTGTGTACAGAACGCCTCCAGGTTGCCCTATTGCAATGCATTTTACAGAAAATTATAGCTGATGCAGACTGAAAAGGGTTACGTTTTTTTTAATAACTTTCAGTTACAATGTGTGATTTTGTATCGCAATTGTATGTTATGGTCATTGTTGGGTTTTTTTTGTTTTTTTTTTTTGCCCACGAAAGTGGAGTTACCATTTTAAGTTCTACCAGGTGTATGCTCAGGACTCTTCTAATTCCAGTGTTGGGGATAAGGTCTTTCAGGCAGATCTTTGAGCTGCAGGCATTTCCTGATTCTTTGGTTCTTTTTCTGGAATCCACAAGGAAGACTGGGATCTGTAATGTGCTAGTAGGCTATGTAAAAAAAAATTATTATAATTTTGAAGTCAAATTCCGCCATTCAACACTAAAGAAAACCCATTTTTCGTACTTGTCATAAAATCAACTTCTTGATTGAGGGACACAGGTCTCACCCCTCCGTGTCTATGATCATTCTCTTGCTACTGCTTTTCTACTGAACTGAAGCATGATGGGAGTAGGAGGAGTTATACCAGAGTGGTCACTGGTTTATAGTTTTGCCATTACAAGAAATAGATTTTCAATAATTGAAAAAATCCATTTTACAATGACTAAATTTTTTTTTTTTTTTTTTTTTATTGACCTGTTTTTACTTGCTCTTTGGCTGACATTTCTCTTCAAGGCTCAGTTTTAGTTTTGACCTACGTGTGAAAGTCAGATTGCTTTTTGTTTGGGGTTTTTGAAATTAGCAGTCAGTGTACAGTTCTGTATGATGGATGAAAATTGCCATCATTTGAACTTGTGTGAAATCAGCAAATTTCACTTGTACGTTGGCTATGCTTGAAGTCATTTTGTACAACAGCTCATTTGGTTTGGTTTTAATAGTTTGTTTATTTAAATTGAAATTGAAAAATCTTTCTTGGTCCACCTCATTCTTTGTTACTTTTATGTACTTCTGTGGGTGTGCATTTAGTCAATAATATATTTTGGTGAAGTGAATTTCATAGTCTGTTTAGAACAATTTAGAGACTGTTACAAGTGTAGCCACTCAACACAGTGTTATAGAAAATACATTTTTATATTAAAATAGTAATTCCAGTAAAACGGCTTACTGTAGTGTATTTCATAGAGAAGTAGTCAGTACTATTTTTATCTGAGCTATCCAGTGTAATGGAATACGTTTTTGTTTTTCCCAGTCTGTTAAAACAAAGTGTAGTGTTCATAGCAGTCAGGAATTTTTTTTAGAATGTAAACTGGTAAAAGTTGGCTGTTTTGTGTGACATATGTGACCGTGACTGACGCAAAAATTGACATCCATAGGCCCTTTTCACATGAGCAGACCAGTGGGGTATACCTGTCAGTCTTTCAGATGGACCAATTGGACCCTCCAGTCTCCTCTGTGGAGCGGTGGCCCGCCAACATCCGATCCTATTCGCTAAAAACAGAATAGTGGATCAGATCGGATGGCAGTCTGGTGTATGCGGGTGGGTGGTCCATTTACATCCAACCGCCCATAGTGGAGAGTGGGCTGTGTCTGCTCTGCATTTATGGAGCAGAAACGGACCAGCCATCTACCTGCTCAGCGAGGATCAGTGGACAGATAGCCCACTGAGCAGGCAGACTCCAATGGTGCGAGCCTTGTGTGAAAGGGTCCTTAAATTGTATTTCATTATAACATCACTTGGCACCTGGGCTAATTTTTAAAGGGCTCAGAGCAGCACCTGTCAAATAAACCTAATCTACAAAAGTCTAGCCAAGTAGCTAGCCATATCATACCTTGGGTAAATAGAAGCAAATATATATATATATATATATTTCTCGCACGCAGTGAAGATATGATTTTAATGTATTATTGTATTAATGTGTGCTCCCTTTAGCTAGAGAAATTGTAGACATTACAAACTAAGGGAACTGTTATGTTTCTGTCAAAAGGATCTGAACTTCTAACGAATAACATTTAGCTTAAAAAAGCTGTAAATCTTTCACTGTATGGCTTTTATTTATGTCTTCTTTTGTCAATTAAAACCGTTCAAGTAAGGAAGGCAAGTAATGCTAGTTATAGCCAGGCAGAGGTCTCACAAAGATCTATAGAACTATGGTGGGACACCTGCCTTTACTTGATGGCCTTGCCTTACTGAGTGCACAAACTGACTCAATGTTCTCTCACTTAGCAGGATAAATCTGTGTGTTATGAGAGATTCTGATGGTCAGAAATGGCAGTTAGCCCTCATGCACACAGGCTGTTTAAAAAACGTTATGAAAACGCCAGTATCTTTGCAGTGATTTTTTTAAACTTTTTTCAGCTTTTTTCAGCGTTTTTGCAATAGCGTTTTTGAGCGGTTTTTTTTTTCAATGGATCAAAAACGCTAAAAAACGTTGGTGAATGACGTTTTTGAGCGTTTTTCAGCGTTAGAGCATTTTTACAGCTGAAAAACGTCTTTCAGAACCCACTGGTCCTGGGTTTTTTTTACAGCTTAAAAACGCCTATGCCACTTGCAGCTCAAAAACGCCTAGGTGGGCATGAAGCCATAGACTAACATAGACAGGCCTTTTTAAGCTGCAAAAAAAGCTCAAAAAAGCAGCTGTAAAAACGTCCGTGTGCATGAGGACTTATAGTTTACAAACCCCTTGCATGGCCAGTTGTACAAAGTATGCTTGATTGGCAATCAGCGCTTGGGAATGTACATTTTCCTTTACCCACTACTCAGTTGACCAACTTGCCATAGAATGGCTAACAGCTGATTGTTGCTTTCCTAATGTGATCATAGTGCATGCTGCACGTTTGTGTGTCTTTAAAAGAGCAGTATGGGTTTCCTTTTTTCAATAAGTAAAATATAGTGAGGGGCTGCTCCTTCTACTGCATAAATATTCCTCAACTGAGTTTACGTGCCACAATACCACTTACGATAATGTAACTCCCATCCAAAATTGTTTGTGTCCAAAATGTCAAGTGAACTTCCTGATGCGCAAGTGTAAAATACATAGAAGAGAGGCTTGAGACACACATTCTTAGGAGTTCTTGAGTTCAGATGGACTTTCTGGAATGCACACCGCTTGTCACAGAGCAGACGGATCAGATTTCACAGATCCCTGAGCTGCAAACGTGTTATCTTACAAAGACTGCATATATGTAAGTGCAACACACAATTGTTTTAAGTATCATCTGAAATAAAAACGTTATTACACTATCATCTGCCTATCTGTGGCTCATTGGTGGAGCTGTCTTTGTAGAGCCTGTGATTGGGAAAAGAGATAGAAGATTGAATGGATTAAGTTTGGCTTACCGATTTTGAGGGGCAAGATTTACACATCCATGCTTGATGGTCACTACTTGCTGGCTGAATGTTTCTGGTGAGCGCAATAAATTATCTCACTGTTTCTTTGAATATTGGAACGCCATATCTGACAGACGCAATGGTGTTGTTTAACTATTGGAATATTTAACATTAGAACGAATATTTTTAATTTTTTTTTTTGTCACAATTAACAATATTTTTCTTTTGGTTCTACACTATATATAATTTTTTTTTTTACTATATTTTTTTTGATGGCATTAATTGTCTTTCGTTTATAGTTTTATAATATTTAGGTATGTTGTAATTGAGCACACAGCTTTGTGATAATGGGTAGTGCTCTTTTTTCCTCACATATTCAATGTTAAATTGACACCTCAAAACAGATCACAAAACGCAGTGCCATTGCAAGAATCTGATGATATGAGTGTGAACAATAAAAAAGATGCCTGCACCTTTTTTGCGCGGTGCAAATTGAGCCTATACAAAATGAATAGATTCAAATCCCACTGCAAATAATCGCATGTGGTTGATTGAACTAACCACGCATGTGATTGGTTGAACTAGATGGACTTGTGTCTTTTATTTTAACCAGACAAACTATGTAATTATGTGATTTGAATAGGGATGCGGTGCGATTCCTATATGAATCTTATGTGGTGTCCTACACCACATATGTGAACCCAGCCTTAAAGTTTGAATCTTATCGTTTGTTTGAACATGACGAAAAAAAAGCTGTGATTTCAGGAAGCAGCCTGACCCATCCCACATGTGAAAAGCCCTTTACAAATGCCATCTAAAGTGGATTGCATAAGATTAGCGTTAACGACTCATTGATTGTTCTCACTTAGAATTACCCGCATCCTACAATAAAAACAGCCTTGGGTGGGGGCCATTTTGAATGAACATCTGCATGGGAAAAGGGCATGTTCACTTGGGGTTTCAAGTCCAGCTCCAGGCACAGTGTTTTTACATTTTTAAAACCTTTGAATTGGAACAATGTTCATGATAGACCGCATTTCTGATGTGGTGCCTCCACGTCCTTTTTTGGTGCCATTCACAAAGCAAAAACACAGTAATGACATTGTGCCTGTGCTTTGTGAATGGCAGAACAGAGGGAGGGGGTGGAGACACAACACCAGAACTGTTGTCTATCATAGACATTGTTTCAATGCAGCGGGGAGCTGAAAGTACAGCTTCCGCATGTTATTTTGGCATCAGCTCACTGGGGCTTTGAAACTGTTATTCAAGTAAAAAGACAAATATGGATTTAACAAATCCTCTAAAATATTAAACGGTTTTTAAAAATGTTACAATTCTATGCCTGGATTTGGTCCCAAGGTCTTATGTACATGTCCTTATAGATAAAACAATTTGAGACCTAAAACGGAATACCTGTGCATAAAGACATCTTATTAACCACTTTCCACTTCCACTTTCCGGAAGGGTGATATTTCGGTCATAGCTGCAGCAGTGATCGAGATATCATTCTTTAGGGCCAGCAATTCTGCACAAAATAAAAGTAATCTAGTTGGCTTACTTTTACAGGTGATGGAAGGGGGTCCCACCACTGCCACTACCACCTTTACTTGGGCTCTCCCATGCAATCGGGGAGCCTGGTAAGGATGCGACCAGTGGTATCCAGCTCTGGGCAGACAGTGAGAGGAACAGATGTTGTTCCTCCCACAGTGTGACATCAGAAAAGGGAAGCAACAAGAATTTTGTCACTTCCTATTTCTGTTCTTTGGTAACCTGGCCGTTGGCAGCCAGTATCTGTGTCTGATTAGCTGTCCCCATAGCATCTCTCCATAAAGAGGACCTATTGTGGCCCATACTATTACAAGGGATGTTGTTCATCCCTTGTAGTAGCAATATAGTTGATAAAAAAAGTTAAAGTATATTTACAGTTTAAAAAAAAAATGTAAAAAAAAAAAATAAATGGGGGGGGGGGGGAATACTTTTAAAGCTGTTCCCTCTGTTCCCACGCACATGTAGGTCCGGTAAACGGTGATCACACCACATATGTGGGATATCGAACGTCAGCGCAAGAGCAATAATTTTAGCGCCAGGCCTCCTGTATAACTGGTAACGTGTAAAGGCTTTTAAAGCGTTGCCTATGGAGCCCTAGTTTTCCGCTATTCTATGGGCGGAAGCAATTTTTGGTATCTATTAAAATTCTTTAGAATTCATTAAAGTGTATTTTTGTAGATTTATAAAACTATAAACTTTATTAGATATACGTTTCTTTAAAATGACAACAAATGTTCACAAATCATAACATTCATATAACACGTGCAACCACTTCTTACTCGACATGTTTCGCTCATAAGTGCTTCCTCAGGAACTTTTGAAAGTGTTGCATGAAGTTAAATACTACAAAAGAAATGGACAATAATGAAAAATTGTACTTGAAGATTATTGTGACAATAGTGTCAAAAAGATTACACAACACATCATAAATCATGATTCTATACATTTTACAAAAAAAATGAGCAGAGAATGCATGCCTACCAAATGCTTTTGTTCGCAATGATACTTGAATTAATCAGAAAATTCTGATTCCTAGACTGGAGCCTGAGTTAAAGGGGCATATACAGTGCTTTGCAAAAGTATTCAGACCCCCTGGCTTTTTACCTATTTTGTTACATTACAGCCTTTAATGTTTTTTTTTAATTTGAATTATATGTGATGGGTCAGAACACGGTAGTCTAAGTTGGTGAAGTAAAATTAGAAAAATATATACATTTTTCAGAAATAAAAAACTGATAACTGGCATGTGCGTATGTATTCACCCACTTTGTTATGAAGCCAATAAAAAGCTCTGGTGCAACCAATTACCTTCAGAAGTCACATAATTAATGAAATGATGTCCACCTGTGTGCAATCTAAGTGTCACATAATCTGTCATTACATATATACACACCTTTTTATAAGGCCCCAGAGGCTGCAACACCTAAGCAAGAGGCACTACTAACCAAACACTGCCATGAAGACCAAGGAACTCTCCTAACAAGTAAGGGACATTGTTGTTGCGTACAAGTCTTTGATAATCCCTTGGAGCACCATCAAATCTATCATAACCAAATAAAGAGAACATGGCACAACAGCAAACCTGCCAAGAGACAGCCGCACACCAAAACTTATGGACCGGGCAAGGAGGGCATTAATCAGAGAGGCAGCACAGAGACCTAAGGTAACCCTGGAGGAGCTGCAGAGTTCAACAGCAGAGACTGGAGTATATTTACATAGGACGACAATAAGCTGTACGCTCCATAGAGTTGGGCTTTATGGCAGAGTGTCCAGAAGAAAGCCATTACTTTCAGCAGAAAACAAAATGGCACGTTTTGAGTTTGCGAAAAGGCATGTGGGAGACTCCCAAAATGTATGGAGGAAGGTGCTCTGGTCTGATGAGGCTAAAATTGAACTTTTTGGCCATCAAAGAAAACACTGTGTCTGGCGCAAACCCAATACATCACATCACCCACAGAACACCATCCCCACAGTGAAACGTGGTGGCAGCATCATGCTGTGGGGATGTTTTTCAGCAGTCGGGACTGGGAAACTGGTCAGAGTTTAGGGAAAAATGGATGGTGCTAAATACAGGGATATTCTTGAGCAAAACCTGTACCACTCTGTGTGTGATTTGAGGCTAGGACGGAGGTTCACCTTCCAGCAGGACAATGACCCCAAACACACTGCTAAAGCAACACTTGAGTAGTTTAAGGAGAAACATGTAAATGTGTTGGAATGACCTAGTCAAAGCCCAGACCTCAATCCAATAGAAAATCTGTGGTCACATTTAACCACTTCGCATCCAGGCCAATTCTGACACTTCGCTCCTACATGTCAAAAATCATCCTTTCTTTGCTATAAAATTACATAGAACCCCCAAACATTATATATGTTTTTTTAGCAGAGACCCTAGAGAATACAATGGCAGTCATTGCAACTTTTTATCTTGCACGGTATTTGCGCAGCAATTTCTCAAACGCGCTTTTTTGGGAAAAAAAAGTTTTATGCTTTAAAAAAAAAAAAAAACAGCAAATTTTTTTGCATTGTGTGAAAGATGAAGTTACGCTGAGTAAATAGATACCTAACATGTCACGCTTCAAAATTGCACACACTCGTGGAATGGCGCCAAACTTTGGTACTTAAAAATCCCCATAGGCGACGCTTTAAATTTTTTTACTGGTTACATGTTTTGAGTTACAGAGGAGGTCTAGGGCCAAAATTATTGCTCTCGCTCTAACGTTCGTGGCGATACCTCACATGTGTGGTTTGAACACCGATTTCATATGTGGGTGGGACTTACGTATGCGTTTGCTTCTGCGTGCGAGCTCACGGGGACAGGGGCGCTTTAAAATTTTATTTTTTTTTTATTGTTAATTTTACTTAAAATTTTTTATTTTGACACTTTTTAAAAAAAAATTTTTTTTTGGATCACTTTTATTCCTATTACAAGGAATGTAAACATCCCTTGTAATAGGAATATGACATGATCGGTCTTCTTTACAGTGAGATATGGGGTCAATAAGACCCCACATCTCACCTCTAGGTTGGGAAGCCTAAAATAAAAAAAATAAAAAAAACGATCACCGCTTCCCAGCCGAAGCGGCGCCGGTTTTTTGAATGCAGAGGCCGGGCGTGACGTCATAACATCGCGCCCGGCCTCCGAACGTTCATAGAGACTCCGGCGACCATCTGGTCCGCCGAAAATCTCTATGATCTACATCCGGCGCTGGCGGATCCGCTCTCCGACTCACCGATCGCTGAGGTGAGTCGGTAGAAGCACCGGAGGGGGGCGGACGTCCCCTCTCGCCGCCCGTAAGAACGATCAAGTGGCGGGACAGCAGCTATGATCGTTCTTATGGTGTACGGAATCGCCGGCTGAAAATGCCGGTATCTGAATGATGTCTGTAGCCTCAGGCATCATTCAGATATAACCCCCGAAAGTCAAGGCCATCATATGACGGCCTCCGGATGTCAGGAGGTTAAAGATTTCTGTTCACAAGCTCAAACCATCCAACTTGAAGGAGCTGGAGCTGTTTTGCAAGGAGGAATGGGCAAAAATCCCAATGGTAAGATGTGGCAAGCTCATAGAGATTTATCCAAAGCGACTTGGAGCTGCGATGGCCGCAAAAGGTGGCTCTACAAAGTATTGGCTTTAGGGGGTGTGAATAGTTATACACATTGACTTTTTCTGTTATTTTGTCCTAATTGTTTACTTCACAATAAAAAAAAAATTTAAATGATGCAAATCCACAAACAATCCATGGTAATTCCAGGTTGTGAGGCAATAAAACAAGAAAAAATACCAAGGGGGGTGAATACTTTTGCAAGGCACTGTATGCAACCATAGGAAGAGGATAAAGATTCTGAAATGTTAAAATCCACATGTAAGTTTATTAGCTTTATTGCCCTAATTGATTAGACCAGGATCATAAAAAGGGTTAATTTGTAATTTTAAAGCGAGGCAAAGTTTACCTTATTCAGAGTTGCAACAGTGTAGAACCAATGCGATCTTTTTTGTCTCCAATACAGGGGGAAGTGGTTTATTGCTGGGATATCTAGTAGAGAAACAGCAGATAGTATTTGCTGCACCTTAACAAGACCCAGATATAGACCAATAGAACTCTTGCTGCAAGGTTTTCCTGGCAAATCAGCCAGCATAATCCTAGGAGAACAAAAATTGTTTTCTTTTAATAGCAGTTTCTATATGTACAGTATCTCACAAAAGTGAGTACACCCCGAACATTTTTGTAAATATTTTATTATATCTTTTCATGTGACAACACTGAAAAAATGACACTTTGCTACAATGTAAAGTAATGAGTCTACAGCTTGTATAACAGTGTAAATTTGCTTTCCTCTCAAAATAACTCAACACACAGCCATTAATGTCTAAACCGCTGGCAGCAAAAGTGAGTATACCCCTAAGTAAAAATGTCCAAATGGGCACAAAGTGTCAATATTTAGTGTGGCCACCATTATTTGCTGACGTGCGTGGTCACAATTCGCCATTTTGGAAAGTGCATGATTGCCAGACAGGCAGAAGGCACGGGCGCACAAATATTGAATCTGCCCCTCAGCGTAACAGGCACAGGGCTCTCCATATATGACATGGCGGACAGAGAACTGGCTTCTAGTCATAAGGCTGTTATAGAGGAAGTGGACATGCTCCTATTAGCGCTTACGAGCCCAAAAAAAACATAAGCGATTGGTTTAACAGTGATGTAGCAAGTGCCCAGGGCATCCATATGGTTACCTATCCCCCAACCAATGTATGAATTTTGTATATAAACGTTTATAAATAGACACCTTTGTTTTTATGGTTGGTGCTCGTTAACTCCTTCACACCGACCGTACGCAAATATGCGGCCCCACTGGGCTGGGCTTTTTTCTGTAGAGTCACATATTTGCGTATCTCCTTCTGTAGAATGGAGTCTCACGGAGAGCCACGGGTCCCGTACTTAGGATCGGGACCCAGAACACCTGATTCCGGGTCACCTGATTGCTGTGATAGCCTATGATCAGTCACTGTGAAGCCTGCCCCCATGTCTTCTTTCCCTGTGCAGAGAGAAAAAAAAGTGTGGAAAAAAAAATTAAATAATAATAAAATAAAAAAATACTTAGATCAAGGTTTGATCTAGGACTGCCAGGATTAGTGTTTGGGTCAGGGTCAGTATTTGTTTTTTTTGTTTTTTTTTTAGTGTCGGTGTGTTAAGTGGGATAAAATAAAAAGCAAAATGCACACTATTGTGCACATATGTGGCATCACTGCGATCGTTAAGAGCAGGAGATTTGTAATTTGGGTTGTTCTTTGATAGAAGGTTATGGTAGTAGCAAGAAATATATAGCTACATTTAAAAATACTTATATATTTTTTTATTTTGGGCCTGTTTTCCTTTGATAATGGAAAAAAAAAATCAGGAGATGTGTTACCTTTTACCACCAAAAGAAAGCCCAATTTTTGCCTGAAATAAACAAGGTCTAATCCACCTGGATGCGCAAAGTAGTTGTGGTGATATGAAAGGTTTTACTAACACATACCAAACGTTCAAAATTGTGCTTGGGCATTTCGATTTTTTTTTTACTCTTAGGTGTGAAGGGGTTAAAACTAGAAAAATGTTTTCTTGTATTAAATAAGGAATAAGCTCCAAAGAAAAATACATAATTTTGCCCTGTACAAATCATTGGTAAGACCTCAACTGGAATATGCAGTTCAGTTTTGGGCCCAAAAAAGCATATCAGAGAACTGGAGAAAGTTCAGAAAAGGGCAACCAAACTGACGAGGCCCCTTTAACATGAGCGTTCCAGTCAGGTCCACCTGTCAGTTTTTCGAACCTGATTGCAAGATCCATTCATCCCTATGGACATGTGAGTTTAAACGGTCAAGAAAGTATTATTTTGCTTAAAGGGTAGTTGATGCTTGGAATATACTTCCAGCAGAGGTAGTGAGCCAGTCAATCGTAAATGGCTTCAAACATTCTTGGGGCAAACCTAGATCTATACTCAGACAAAAAAGTTAACGAAAAAAAAAACATTAGAAAAAACAGACAGACTTAATGGGCCACTGTCTTTTTTTTTTTTTCTGCCGTCACTTTTCTATCTTTAAAAGGCCTACCACAGGATCTTATCAGGTCCGCTAAAAAAAATGAGAGACGACACTGTTCTTTTCCATTTTAGGTGGGGTGGATCAGAGGTAGTCAGGTGAAAACAGACACAGGAGACTGTTACCTTCCGGCCACCCATACAGCAGAGCAGGCCCTGTGTCTGTCCGCTCTACAGAAACAGAGAAGACATGGATGGGTCATCCGCCTGCTGCGCTCCGATCAGCAGGGGATCTGTGAGCTTAACGGAATCTGCTCTGTGTGAAAGAGGTTTTACACTCAAACAGAAGCATGGACTTTTTTATGGCTGGGGTAATTTAATTAGATCTGTGGTTCTGGAATTGTTACCGTTTCACAGAATATTTAACAAATGATTCAGCTGACTTCCAATCATTACAAATATAATGAAGTGGCTAAAGGGTTCTACTGACTGCATAAATCATCCAACATGCTGAAAAATTATGTTTGATATTTGAACTTGTTGGAAGGACGATTTCAGTCAGAGAATGGACACTTTGCTCACTTTTTGAACAGAATAAAGTTGTTCGATCATTTCCCACACATGGAAATGAATCAGCAAGGCAGGCAAAACAGAGGCAATGACAGATTTTATGAGACATATTTTTTGTAAACTTGATTTGTAATATTCTCTATCTTTTGCTTTAACCACTTGCCGACCGCTGCACGCCGATATATGTCGGCACAATGGCAGTGGTGGGCAAATAGGCGTACCTGCACGTCCCCTTTAATTGGCGGGGCTAGCGGGACTGTTCCGCCAGTGTCCGGGAGCCGCAGAACGGGGAGATGTAAACAAGGCATTTCCCCGTTCTGCCTAGTGACATGACAGGGGATCTACTACTCCCCGTCATCGGGAGCATTGATCGTTGTCATGTCAGTGGTAGCCCACCCCCCCAGTTAAAATCACTCCTTAGGATACACTTAACCCCTTGATCGCCCCCTAGTTTTTAACCCCTTCCCTGCCAGTGTCATTTATACAGTAATCTGTGCATTTTTGTAGCACTGATCGCTGTATAAATGACAATGGTCCCAAAATAGTGTCCAATGTGTCCGCCATAATGTTGCAGTCACGATAAAATTCTCAGATCGCCGCCATTACTAATAAAAATAATAAAAATGCCATAAAACTATCCCCTCTTTTGTAGACGCTATAACTTTTGCGCAAACCAATCGATATACACTTATTGCGTTTTTCACCAAAAATATGTAGAATACATATCGGCCTAGACTGAGGAAAAAATTTGTTTTTTTTATATATTTTTGGGGAATATTTATTATAGCAAAAAGTAAAAAATATTGCTTTTTTTCAAAATTGTCGCTCTTTGTTTATAGCGTAAAAAATAATAACCGCAGAGGTGATCAAATACCACCAAAAGAAAGCTCTATTTGTGGGGGAAAAAAAGGACGTCAATTGTTTTGGTGTAACGTCGCACGACCACGCAGTGCCGAATCGCAAAAAGTTTTGCCAATATACAATACTATGCAACAGTTTTAAGCATGTGTGAAAAATGCTGTAAATTAAGAATGCTTCCAAAAATAGATGTGTTAATTGTTTATCTTTATCAATTAACAAAATGGAAAGTAAATGAACAGAAGAGAAATAAATATTTTGTGTGGTCCTCCCTTTGCCTTCCAAAACTGCATCAATTTTTCACGGTACACTTGCACACAGTTTTTGAAGGAACCCTGCAGATAGGATTGTTCCAAATATCCTGGAGAACTAACCTCAGATCTTCTGTGGATTCAGGTTGCCTCAAATACTTCTGTCTTCATATTATCCCAGACTCGAAGTTGAGCTCAGGGCTCTATGGGGTCCAAACCATCTCTTCCAGGACTCCTTGTTTTTTACGCTGAAGATAGTTCTTAAGGACATTGGCTCTATGTTCAAGGTTGTTTCTCTGCTGCAGAATGAATTGGGGCCAATCACATGCCTCCCTGATGGTATGATGGATAAGTATCTACTATCTGGATCTGAAGTATCTGGATACATATTGCTCATCATTGAGGACACCATTGTTCCTGACTAAATCTGCTCAATTTGCAGAAATGTAGCCCCCAAACTTGCAAGGAACCTCCACCGTGCTTCACGGTTGCTTGCAGACACTCATTATTGTACCAATCTCCATCCCTTTGGTAAACAACCTGCCTCCTGCTACAGCCAAATATTTCGAATTTTGACTCATCAATCCAGAGCACCTGCTGCCATTTTTCTGCACCCCCAGTTCCTGTGTTTTCGTGCATAGTTGAGTCATTTAGTCTTGTTTCCATGTCAGATGTATGGCTTTTGGCCACATTTCTTCCATGAAGACCTCTTCTGCCCAGACTTCTTCAGATAGTAGATGGGTGTACCTGGGTCCCACTGGTTTCCCCCAGTTCTGTGCTGATGGCACTGCTGGACAGCTTCCAGTGCCGAAGGGAAGTAAACATGGGAAGTAAACACCCTATGTGTCCCCACATAGGGTGGGGGGGCCGGGATCTGGGGGCCCCCTTATTGAAGGGGGCTCCCAGATTCCGATAAGCCCCCCACCCGCAGAACCCGACAACCAATGGCCAGGGTTGTCAGGAAGAGGCCCTTGTCCTCATCAACATGGGGACAAGGTGCTTTGGGGTGGGGGGGCCGCAGGTTGAGGGCATGCGGCCTGGTACGGTCCAGGAGGGGGGGCCGCTAGCTCGTCCCCACCCCCATTCCTGACCGGCCGGGCTGCGTGCTCAGATAAGGGTCTGGTATGGATTTTGGGGGGACCCCCACGACGATTTTTCGGCGTAGGGGGTTCCCCTTACAATCCATACCAGACCTAAGGGCCTGGTATGCCCCTGGGGGGGAACCCACGCCAGTTTTTTTTATTTAAAACTTGGCGTGGAGTTCCCCCTTTATGATTCATAACAACTACTGTATGTTTTCATTTGTTAATGCCAAAAATGTGGCAAAGTCGTACAAAGTAGTACTGCTCCCAAATCGCGCGACTTTGTAATCATAAAAGTGTGAAAGGGGCCTTAGGGTGTCTTGATTTCCAGCAGTGTGTATCAATCAGGTCTTTCCATAGAAATTAAATATTTCCATACTAATAAAAAAAAATTGTCATGAACTTGTGTATCTGCGTTCAATATGAATTGATGTTATTTTGTTAATGAGTTTTATTAATCAGTGCAAAACACTCATAACTAATTTTCTGTTGTATAATTATTTTAAGAGATGTTTCATATTCTGCAGTGTACACACCTGACCTTTTTCTGTCCTTTCAGTTTCTAAAGCATTGGCTATTTCTCATAGGACATATTAAGCGTTACAGTACAGTAGGTTTTAAAAGTATGCATTTGTTCTGTTCTCAGATATTGGGTTGTACTGCTGAGTCCTTTGTCTGAAACTGGTCAAGAGGAAGCTTATTTTCCGCTGTACCTATTTTGATATATTAAGCCACAGCAATAAAGAATTTTGAACACAGTCCAGGAATCTATTTTACTTTTGGCCTTTCTACTTGCAGGGAGCCAAGCCTTAATTTGAAAGATTAAAGTTAATTTGTTCGTCTTTTGTTTGGTACACTTGGGGTTTCACATCTTGTTCTAGTCATTGTACTGACTGATATCCATTTTATTGTATTTTTAAAGTAAACTTCTTCTGGAAAAGTAATGCTTGTGCTACAAGGGGGTTGGTTTAATTTGTTTTTGTGGGGATATTGTCATCTGCTCCTTATGTTAGCCCATTTTGTTTTCCCCATTTCAGTACTTGTGAACATGCAATGTTACAGGCACGTTCTAATATGGTTATAACTATGCAGGATCCATAACTGGCTTTGCTTAGTTTCAGAAATTCTTTCTGCTCCTTTGTTAAAAAAAAAATAAAAATGTTAAGTTCTGTCATGTGATCATGCATCTCTTCTTTTTGATAGGTGGTGCTATAGGACACTGTGTGCAGACATAAAGTGTGCCTGTAATCCATATGCCGCGTACACACGGTCGGACTTTTCAGCTACAAAAGTCCGACAGCCTGTCCAACAGACTTCCGGAGGACTTTCGGCAGACTTGCGGCGGACTTGTGGCAGACTTTCTAACGAACGGACTTGCCTACACACGACCACACAAAAGTCCGATGGATTCGTACGTGATGACGTACACCAGACTAAAATAAGGAAGTTCATAGCCAGTAGCCAATAGCTGCCCTAGCGTGGGTTTTTGTCCGTCGGACTAGCACACAGACGAGCGGATTTCGGGGTCCGTCGTAGTTACGACGTAAAGATTTGAAGCATGTTTCAAATCTAAAGTACGTCGGATTTGAGGCTAAAAAAGTACGTTGAAAGTCCGGAGAAGCCCACACACGATCGGATTACCAGCCAGCTTTAGTCCGTCAGCGTCCGTTGGACTTTTGTAGACGAAAAGTCCGACCGTGTGTACGCGGCTTTAGTCTGTCCAGCCTGAGGCAAGAATGCAAGCTGTGCTTGAGCAGGAGACGTTCTCAAAAGCCAGGCTGTTGTTCAGAAGGGGTGTCAGAGGAAGGGGGATATAGTAGCTGAACAAACTACCCATACAGGTATTCTGTGTCTGCACAGTGTCCTGTACCTCTGAATGGCCAGCCAAAAGGTGGAAACTGACCACACAAGCATAGATCAGCTTCTGTGCTTTATGTGGTTAGTTTTGAACTAGGAAGAAAGGTGGCTGGCAGGATCAACCAGGCACTTTAGGTGGAATAAGTACATGAAAATAATAGACTGTAATTTTTAAAATACACATATCAACACACATGGAAAATAAATATTTAGAGTAATGTGCACTTTAACCTGGCTGTTATGTACTTACTTGGTGTCCTAGCCTACTTTTATAGCAGAAGTCCCAATTCCTTTTTCATGTTGACATCACCATTGTTTGTGTGACAAATTTCAGAATGTCCTTTGCCAGTTTGTGTTGTATTTGTCCTGACAAAAAAAGATTCTCAACGTAAGAAAATAGAATAAGGAAAGATGGGGTAATGCAGCTGCCTTTCATTTGACACTGGCACACACTGACACCGGACTCTGCATTGGACACTCTCCTAGATTATCCTCAGTGTACTGTGTGAGTTAGAGTGCTTTACAGGTCCAGGACTGCAGTGCACCAGTTTGGTTGAACCTTGTCCCCGAAGGCTACCTAGAGTATGCCCCAGATCCTGCCTAGTTTTTTTTTTATTGGTGAGGACCACCTCTGCAGTAAGTGAGGGTTTTGCTCTTATGGGAGAATGTGTACTGTAACTGCTCCTAAAGTCACCTGAGTGGTTATTTGAGAACACAAGCTGCCTACCCTGAGTCGTTTTATTATTTGGGACACTTCCTGCATGCATGCACCATTTTCTGGAGCATATTGGCCTCTTCTGTTTTCTGGACGTTACTTCCCACCTTCTCCTTAACCACATTCTATTGCTCTGAATATGGCCCCTTTCACACCCTTTCACACTGGGGCGGTAGGGGGCGTCGGCGGTAAAACAGCGCTATTTTTTACCGCTGTTTTACCGCAGTTTTCGGCCGCTAGCGGTGCGGTTTTAACCCCCCGCTGGCGGCCAAAAAAGGGTTAACCACTCGTATAGCGCGGCTATAGCCGCGGTATTACCGTGGTATAGCCGCGCTGTCCCCTTGATTTCAATGGGAAGGAGCGGTGAATTCACCGCTCCAAAGATGCGGCTTGCAGGAGATTTTTTCTTCTCCTGCCAGTGCACCGCTTCAGTGTGAAAGCCCTTTCACACTGAACAAACAGGGAGGCTGTTTAGGGGCGGTTTGCAGGCGCTATTTTTAGCGCAATAAGGCCTGCAAACCGCCCCAGTGTGAAAGGGGCCTAAGTGTTGAGGTCCCTGCTGCCTCCAGTCACAGACAACATTAATCATTCCTACTCTACAGGTGCTTGCAAATGCCCCTTGTGAAAATCTCTCCTTTTACATGTATTTACAGTATGGCAGATCATATGGCTCCAACAGCTTGACCTCATGCCTGTGGCCCTGCTCTACTTTGTTGATAGGTTGGTGGCTATAATATGCCCAATGTTCAGAATGAGTCTCCCTTCATATCCCCACGCAGATGTCCCTTTGGCTCACATGCTGGTCTGTGAAAGAGCAGTGAAAAAAGCACCTATTGTGAATGATTTACGTTACATTACCAAGGGAAAAAGCAACCTTTTACCCCAATAAAAGAATTCTAGGCCTCTATGTGGGAAACCACCTTCCTTGGAGGCTAAGGGGAGTTACTTTAATTTCTCTAGACATAAATGCAAGGCAAAGCCTGTGACTCTACTCTGCCATAAGTCCTGGATTTCCAATTCCTCCAAACCAATTAACATATCCGTTTCGCGTGGTTCTGGCATGGCCCCCATTTACTTGGAGTTGCAATAACATTCGCCGATAGCGACCTGCTGTTTAATCTTTGCCACATGTATACAGCCCTGAGCTTAGTTTAGGTGGACAGTCGAATGGGTGGTAAAACTGCATCTCAACCACCTGTTTTTACTGACCCCCAGCCATCAGTGTGACCAAGCCCTTAGGTACAGGGTTCTATTTTTTCCTGTCAAAGCACGCTTCAAGGGCTTTCAGCATCAGGCATCTGTTTCTGCTGTAACCCTTCCCTGTGTTACACAGGGACAAAGTTGACCCATTCTTAATAGCACCCCAAATGCGATTCTCCCCAGGGGGAAAAAAAAAACAACCACGCCTTTGCACAGAGCAGGTAAGTTTAAACCTGTTTTGTTTAAAAAAAAAAATTACAATTCCCTTTAACCACCTCCCACCCGGCCACTGCGCAAATACGGCCGGGCGGGTGCGTCCTCCTTATCAGTGGACGTTCAGGGTACGTCCTTCAGAAGGAGAGGGATCGCGCGTGCCCGCACCGCAGCGCAATCCCGATACGCTTGTGTCACCCAGACACAGCGCATCTCAGATCGGCAGGAGGGCTCTGTGATTGGCCCTCCTGATCTCATGATGGCTGTGTCCAATCACAGCCATCATGTGACGTAAATAGAGAGCCGGTTACTAGACGCTGGATCGCTGCAGCCAGCTGGCGATCAGTGAGTATGAGCTGTTTTTTACAGCTTTTTACACACTGATCACTGGCCCAGTGCCCCCACACAATGTCCCCAAAATAGTGTCCCCACAACAGTAAAAACACCTGTCACCACACACGTCCCTGTAAAATCATATGGCCCAATGATCATCTGCACACACATGTCCGTGATCATCTGCGTACCTCTGTCCGTCATTACACAAACCAGTTATTATAAACTTATCCAGATTTTTTTTTTTTACCAAACACGTAACAGAATACATTTTGACTTAAATTTATGACAAAATTTAGATTTTATTGGATTTCTTTTAAAATAGAAAATATTGTTTTTTTTTCTAAATTTTCACTCTTTTTCTGTGTATTTCGCAAAAAATTCAAAGTAGTGAATAAATACCACCAATAGAAAGCTCTATTTGTGTAAACAAAATGATAACAATTTCATTTGGGTATAGTGTTGCATAACCGCGCAATTCTCATTGAAAGTGCGAGAGCGCTTAAAGCTGAAAATTGGCCTGGGCAGGAAAGGGGTGAAAGTGCCCAGTATTGAAGTGGTTAAAGAGATCTCCAGATAGTAAGTAATGGGATTTCTCCAACCGCAACACAGACAAACCTAAAGATGCCCTATTTTTGTAGAGTGTGGATTTGCTAGTACCCCTGTTAGATTTTCATTTTGGTCTATATACCTTTTGCAGATTTTACCACTTCCCTTTTTTGGGGAGAGGGGGTTCGTTTTTAAAGAAGTAAAGTTTAGTATTTTCTTGTATTGTTTAACAGCCTTATACATCACCAGATGACAACAGCATTTCTACAGAATCCCTAAATGACGCTGTTATGCAGAATGATACTGTGGATGATGAAACTAATGCGTGTGAAGCATCAAGTGCCAAAGATGATGCATCTTCTAGCAATAAGGCTGCATGTGATGGGAAACTGAAAGGTATTTCTTCAAATATTCTTTCATTACTTGAGTTTATTATTGTGCTGTCCTCTTTCCACTATTGTGTAACACCATTTTAATTTGTTATAATTGCCTAATTCTGCTATTTTTTATATGAAAATATTTTTATCTGGTGAGACAGATGTTTCATTACTTACCAATCTGCATGTATATACATTTATTGCTTGTATATACGTTTATTGCTCTCTTACTTGGGTTTCCAGTGTACAATAAAAACTGTTACATATCTCCACATGTTTTTATCTCAGAATAGTGTGCCATAATTTGATACACTGGGAACCAAACTCCCATTTTGTCTTCAGCTGTGATTTTAGTTGATGAGATTAAAACTTGTCTAACCATATTTACTGTCAAGTATGGCCCAGATGTGGTCACTTTGAGATTAAGTACATGTGCATTGCTTTTGAATAATGTGTGTGTATATACAGTGGATATAAAAGTCTACACACCCCTGTTAAATTGTCAGGTTTCTGTGATGTAAAAAAAGTGAAACAAAGATAAATAATTTCAGAAATTCTTCCACCTTTTAATGTGACCTATAAACTACACCTCAGTTGAACAACAAACTGAAATCTTTTATGTTGAGGAAAGTAAAAATAAAAATTAAGTAATATGGTTTTATAAGTGTGCACACCCTTAACCACTTCAATACAGGACATTTGTACACCCTTCCTGCCCAGACCAATTTTTAGCTTTCGGCGCTCTCACACTTTGAATGCCAATTACTCAGTCATCAACACTGTACCCAAACAAAATTTGTATCATTTTTTTCATACAAATAGAGCTTTCTTTTGGTGGTATTGAAGCACCACTGCTTTTTTTTTTTGCGACATAAGTGAAAAAAGAGCGAAAATTTTGAAAGTTTCTATGATAAAATTTAGCAAATAACTCATTTTTGTTCATAAATTTGGGACCAAATTTATACTGCTACATCTCTTTGGTAAAAATAACCCAAATTAGTGGATATTTAGTCTCTGTGAAAGTTAGATTCTACAAGCTACAGTAGGTGACCACGATATTGTGTCAATCTCGCCGCTGTTATCGGTGAGATTGAAATCTGCGGGAGCCAGCGCCGAGCTGGCCCGCTCATCGGGAAAGGAAAAATGTGTTTTTCACCTGGAGAAAAAGTGTCAACAAAAACACACTAGACAGGTTTTTAAAGTAATTAGGCAGCTCCGGGGGTCTCTTCCGACTCCTCCGCTCTCTCCAGCCTCTTCTCCCGCTCTCCGGCCTCTTCTCCCGGTCTCCGGTTCTTCTGCTCTCCAGTTCCTCTGCTCTTTTGCCGCTCTTTTGCTCGCGTTGGCCCGGTCTTCTCCGTCATCTTCTTCCCTCTTCTCTTTCCCCGATGTTGACTCGACACACTCTCCCACTGTAATGCAACGACTTCTATAGAGGTTGAGCTATGTCAGGGTGACAAGCCTCGTCCCCGATCGCCACTCTGCGCGCCCTAGGGGCATGCACGAGCACCATGCAGGTGGACAGTACATGTCACCGGCTGTGATTAGACACAGCCGGTCACGTGGTAAAGAGCCATTTTTTAATGGCTCTTTACACGGATCTGGGATGGGCTGTGTCTGAGGGACACACCTCATCCCCGATCGCTGCACTTCGGGCCCCCGAAGGAGCGGCTAGAAACTGGGGACATCATATGACGTCCGCCCAGGATGGCCTGGTATTGAAGTGGTTAAACGAATACTTTGTTGAAGCACTTTTTGATTTCATTGCAGCACTTAGTCTTTTTGGGTATGAGCATGGCACATCTTGACTTGGCAATATTTGCCCACTCTTCTTTGCAAAAAAAACCACTCCAAATCTGTCAGATTGCGAGGGCATCTCCTGTGCACAGCCCTCTTCAGATCATCCCACAGATTTTCAACCAGATTCGGGTCTGGGCTCTGGCTGGGCCATTCCAAAACTTTAATCTTCTGGTGAAGCCATTCCTTTCTTGAATAGGATAGATAATCCTGAGAAAAGAAGGTGAAATCCTTCTCCGTGGAATGATGGCATCTCCAAACGTCAAATAAGTTAGCTGATTGGGCAAAGTTGGCTTAAGTTGTTCTAAACACACATTTTGTGGTGTTAGATCCATTTGATGGTTAGAAATAGAGTTCAAATCCCCGCAAAGAATAAAGTGCCTTGTACATTGGCATTTAGCCCTTTTCCACAGCTTGTTCAGGAAATTGATCTGTGTAGTATTTGGTGCATATGCATTAATTATGGTGTTAACCACAAATGACAGCCCATCCATTAGGGGCGCACTGGTGCCTCTCCCTCCCTATCCATGCAGGCCAGCCCCCTGATCTACATACAGGGCGCTGGATGCATGGATTCCAATGCAGGGGGTGTGCGTTTGTTTTTTTGAAGCGCGTGATTAGAGCCAGAGGCTCTAACAGGCTTCAAAAAAGGGTGGTCTCGGAGGACAGAGCACTGCACTCCGACCCCACCCGGTTGTGTGACAATAGCGAGTGAATATTGGCTATTTTCACACTAAATCTCCTCCCCGACAATCAGGAAGCAGGTCATGAGACCCGTTTCCCAACTGGCCAAAACCCCAGGCGATCCTTATGGACGCCAAGGAGGAGCGAGGAGAAGAGTGCGGCCGGAGGAAACGACCGAGCCGCCACTGTGACTATGGATCACGGCTCACCAGCAGCTCATCCCGGGCAGGTAAGGAGTCCGTCTTACGCGCAGGTGTGTTCCCCGCATTCATTTCCCCCCGGGGGATGAGGTGGGTGGAACGGCGCGCATCGGGGGGGAGGGGGGTGTTGGTTTGACACCTCCCCCTCCGAGTTTTCGAGCACCAGCCGCCTCTGTAAACCACTTTGTTAATTTCACATGTTAATATGATGAACCTGCCGTCCTTGTCACATTGGCTTGAGATGAACTTGAATGCCACTGGTTGTTCAATTAGGATAGCAACTCCATGTTTTTTTAGACATATCATTAGTGAAGTAGGCATGTGGGAATTGACTATGAGTTAAGTTTGGATGGTTTTGTGCATTAAAGTGGTCTCTTATACCGAGTACATTGCATTTCTGGGTGCGTGCCTCTCTCCACGGCATATGTATTTTCTGTGGACTGTTCAGGCCATTGACGTTCAGGGATGTTGTTTTAAATGACATCTCAAGTTTGAGCAATGTAGCGTTTATGTGAAGCTGAAGTGTTGGGTGTTCAGTTAGCGAGTCTGAGTTTTCTTACCCTGTTGACGAGTGATCAGGTGTTGAGTTTCTGTAGTAAGCTGGTTCATAGACTCTTGCGCCCGGGATGTGTTGGTAACAGATCGATAGTTTTGATAAGAGAATTTCGTATAGCTCTCTTACTCAGAGCTTGAAACAGTCCATTGGTACTAGAAGAAAAAAACTTCTTGTTGTTAAGAACAGACTCACACAAAGAAACTCTGAGAACTGTGCGGGTTTAAGTGCACTTTTAAAAACTTGCGATTTTCTTTTGGCAATCTGAGCAGGGATGTAATCTTGCTGATTTTGGGGGTTTAACAATTAACATTTATTGGTCGCCAGTTAGAACTTCCAGAGTGAGCTGGTTAAAGCTTGTATGGTAGGGCACTATAAGGCTTAAGCTTTGGCATATGATCATTCTTGAGGTGTAGGAGGGCACTCGTTTGCGTTATTACTCCTGCTCTTCTTCCCAGGTCAGGATTTTCCACTCCACTGGTACACAAATTCCCTCTGCCAGTGTAGTAACCAGGAAGTCTTGCTCCCCTTTGGTTATTATCAGATTGGCTGGATAATTCCAGCGATAGGGAATGTGGTGTCTGAGTGGTTTAGTTATGGTCGCAAGATTGCTCCTGCGTTGCATAGTGTGGGCTGACAGATCGGCAAAGGACAGACCCTGCGAGCAGTCTGGGATGTTGTCCGCCCTTCTTGTGATATAAATTAGTTTTTCTTTGACCCTGTAATAGTGAATTCTGGCAGTGGTATCCCTGGGTAGTTTTGCAGGGGTATGTCATTCCATGGTATATCTAATGCCTTGGAAATTCTTTTGTATCCCTCTCCTGACTGATACCTTTTAACAACGAGATTACTCTGATGCATTGGAAGCTCTCTGTGGACCATGGCTTTAGCTGTAGGATGCGACTAAGAAAATGTCAGGAAAGACCTACTAGAACCGCTGAATTTTATTTGGGGTTAATCAGAGGCACTATAAATGATGGCAGGTGTGTATACTGAAGATTTAAGTTTGTTTTTCAATTGAGTTGTACGGTTTATAGGTCACATTAAAGGTGCCAAAAGTTCTGAAATTATCTAGCTTTGTCACATTTGTTTACATCACAGAAACCTGACATTTTAACAAGGGTGTTTAGACTTCCACTATATTCTGTTTTAAATATTTAAGATAGAACACTTTAAGATTCTTTGCTGTGTCTGTGTAGAAAGTGACAGTATATAGTTTGCCCCTCTCTGTCTCTCATCTGCTATCTATAGAAACAAAAATTCTGACCTTTGTACATGTGGGTTTAAAGTTACAGGCATGAGGGAACATTGGCTTTACAATGATACTGCATGGGTGACAGTATTGCCTACCTAGGGTCCTGTTAACACAGCATGAGTTGATTGTAAATACATCTGACCTACTTGCATTCCATATAGTTCAAAGGCAGTTTGTATACACTGCTGCTTGTTGGTAAAGGGGCACTTGTATTCTCAGTGGTGTATTATTGTGTTTCACTTTTAATATATGAAAAAGCCAATTTTCAGTGCACAAAAGCTTTAATTCGTAAGCATGCCATATTCACATTTAATTCTGTATGTGTATCTAGTCCTGCCCCCAGAATCCAATCCCCTTGTTTTCAAAACTGGTCAGCACTAAATTAGTATTAGATCCATTGTTACACTACAGTAAGATTCTGCTGCAAAGTGCTACGGTTAGGTTGTTTCAAGATGAGGAACAGTTAAGCAGTCAGATCATATTAACATATGCGTTCTTCTATAAAATGTTTAACATTGCCCTGTACAAACTTCTCATGATGCTTGTTCTCTTTTGTGCTTTTAGTATCATTTGCTCCAATAAGCTTTGCCATAAGGGTGAAAGAAACGGATCTTCTTCCTTTTGAGAAAAACAGAGTTAAATTAGATGATGACAGTGAAGAGGAGGGAGAAGGGGATGGCAAAGATGGACAGCAAAACAAAACCAGCAGTTCTAGTAATTGCCAGTCCCTAAACACTGCAACTATTGTTGTTGAAGAAAAGAAACCTCAGTTAACTCCAGAGGAGCTGGAGGCAAAACAAGGTATATTTTAATTTTTCACGGCATCTATTCAGACGTTATTACAAGGACCCTGAAAGCTTTGCTGATAGCTGCACTTGTGAAGCACAACAGTATGTTAGGGCTGTATTTAATCATAAATAAGGTTAACATTTTGTATCCACTGAAGACCTTGATGAACAACAAAGGTGTGTCAAACAAAGCATGTGATTTGACTCATGTTCTTAAGTCAGTCCTTTGTCTCCAACCTTGTCCATGACTATACAAGTGAAACATGCAGCAGATTTGTTCCCCATAAGAACTTTTTCCCTACCATTGCATATAAAGTTAAAGGGCATCTATAATAGATTTGGGTCACTAAATTTATTTCAAACTGATGTTTTATATCTGTGTTTTAATACGTTTGCAATTTTGTTCTGTTAAATAGTTAATACATAAGGCCCATTTATTGAATACTTTTTTTTAGCTCTGTTTGCAAAGGAAATTTTTGACAAACCCCCAAAGAACCATAAAGGCCAAAATTGATATGTTCCAGAAGCTTTAGACCAATTAAAATAAATACAGCACCTGGACTAGATGGCATACCCCTAAGTGTTATCAAATAGTTGGTTTCTGTTATTGCTAAGCCATTGTTTCTAATTTTTAGAGACACTTTAATGACTGGCTCAGTACCATTAGAATGGTGCAAGGCCAATTGTGGTTCCTATGTTCAAAAAGGGATTAAAGTCTTTACTGAGAAAATACAGGCGATCTAGATTAACTTCTATAGTCAGGAGAATATTAGAGAGTTTGATTAAAAAAAAAAACACATAGAAGTGTCTTTGCTAGAAAACCATATTATAAGCAGTAGTCAGCATGGATGAACGAATGACTAAATCTGCTTTCTTTTTGTGATGAAGTAATCAAAAACGTAGCCAAAGGATAGTGGATATAGTATACTTTCATTTTACAAAAGGGTTTGACACAATTCCCCACACAGGGCTATGGGAAAGGTAAAGTTTATAGGCTTACAAAATTCAGCTTGTAAATTAATAAAACATTGGCTAAAAGCTCACATAGAAAGTCGAATATTCATATTCTGATTGGGGTATATTATTAATAACCATAAACAAATGTTTAGTCTTACATATTTATAAATGATATAGCGTTTGAGACTGCAAGTACCATTTCAGTATTTGCAGATGACACCAAGAGATCATAGACTAAAAAAAAACATGCAATGCCAAGCTGCAATTTATAAAGCAAAAATACTCTTGTGTTAAGAGATGTAGACTCCAGAAAGAGAGAGACATAATTTAGACCCCTGTGCAGAGCATTAGATCTAAAATATGCTATTCAGTTTTGGACTCCAATTCACAAAAAGAATATCGGGGAACTGAAGAAAATACATAGAAGGGTAACCAAACTGATAAGCATGGAGGACCTCAACTGTTAAAGATTAGCTGAACAGAATGTATTCTATCTTGATAAGAGGCAATCAAGGGGAAATATCAATGTAGAAATACATATGTGGTCCAAATCATGAACTTCGTGCAGATTTATTCTTTTTACGGTCATTACAAAAGACAACAGGCAAATCTTTTCACCTCCTCATACTACAAAAAAGCTTCACTGTAAGAGCCGTGGAAGAAATGTGGATTTAACAACTTCAAGAACTAAATCTGGTCAGCTTCGTAGATTGTTTATAATTTGTCTTAATTGTAAAGCACAAGACAGGCAAATTATTCTTAGGCGCCAGGATTATACCTTCAGGTGTATGGACACTGGCATAGGTTTTGAGGACATGCTCCCTGGGTGTCTTCTGTAAATTCCTACCCCACTTCTTGCGTGCTTAGCTTTTTGCTAGTGTCCAAAAGTGATGGACCTCTACTCCTTTGTAGAAAAGTCACTCTTAGATTAACTATTTTGCCCTGGGGAGGGTATCTAATGTTGTTTTGGGCATTCACCTTGGAACTTAGTGCAACACATCGTAGTCAGTCGCAGGGTGCTATACAGTTCCAGGGCTGTGGTCCATCGCTATGGAAGTTATAAGACACCTTCAGGGGTATGCCCGCGGTGACTGTCAAAGTCTCAGCTTTTAATACATTCCAGCATTGTGTGCAGGTATAAGAGGGGGTCACCCTGTATCTTTGATCATTACTGTGAAAAAAGGGTTATGTTTAGAAAGTAAACTTTTCAGACTTGTTGCTAAAAATTCAGCCACTTAGAGCTCAGTCTCAGGTGGATGACTAGGTGTGACGTCGCACACTATACAGCCACTTCTGCCTAGAGTCTTTATAAGGCAGGGTTCCCCAACACCTGGGCTGCGGCCCGCTGCCGGGCTGTGGCTTGTTTGCACCCGGGCCGCGAAGGCTGCACTGTCTGACGTGCGACGGCAGGCAAGCAGAGAGCTAACATCTCTCACCGTCCGCCCAGAACACCGCTCTTCCGCCCACTCAGCAGGGCCGCTAGACTGTGGTGAGGTGGGGGAGCAGAGAGGTGAGATCATCTCTCATCGCCCGCTCGGAACACCACTCTTCCACCCACACAGCAGGGCTGCCAAACTGTGGTGAGGTGGGGGAGCAGAGAGATGAGATCATCTCTCAATGCCTGCTCGGATCACCACTCTTCCGCCCTGGCAGTGGGGCCGCTTCACTGCTGGAGGTGAGGCAGGACAGCAGAGAGATGAGCTCATCTCTCACCACCGGCCAGGCATCACCGCTGTTCTCCCTCACTGGCATGTGCTGCCACCACAGCAGGTGACAAACCACATCTGGTGGCAGGAGGCAAACCACATCTGGTGGCAGGAGGCAAGCGACATCTGGTGGCAGGAGGCAAGCGACATCTGGTGGCAGGTGACAAACCACATCTGGTGGCAGGCGACGTGGAAAGTGTAAAACCAAATCTGGTGGCACTCAAGGTGGCAATTGACACTGCATCTGGTGGCAGATTCTGCATTATGGTGAATTGAGGTATTTAATTTTATATTACAATCTTTTGACAGAAATAATGTGCTTTAATCATCCTGACACCACATCAGCCATGGTGCTGTGATGATTGAAGCGCTAACACCAGCCATTTCCCCGACAAATTGCCCATGAAAAGCTGCATAAACCCCACACCCGTTCCTTGGTACGCTTTTATTCCACAACACCGGTCCTTGGGCCAAAAAGGTTGGAGATCACTGTTATAAGGTACCTAGTTGCTTTCTTCTGTGCTTTCGCCACAGGGATTTGTTGCAGGGCAGTCTACACCCAGGTTGCTACATACTTCTGATCATTCTTGTTCTATATTCTGCACCCTACTCTGTGATTACCCAACAGGGAATACCCTCGCCTGTAGCTATGGTGGAAATCATGCAAAAGGGAGCCATGGTAAACATTCATCCCGTTGAAAGCCTGCACAACACTTGGCCTCACAGTAATGATGCTTTCCTTGAACTGGAACAGGAACTGATTTTAACACTGGTCTCTGCATCTGATTCTAGCGCTCTACTTTTGGACAGCAAGCGGCCTTTCTAACAAAACCAGAATTTTTTGCATCTTTCACAATTTTTCTAACAACCTTCATACAGCCACCTTCCTACAGGCTTCAAAAAGCCATGCCCCTTATCCAGCTCCTCCCTTGCTGTAAGGGCTTACCTTGGTTTGAGTCCATGGTGCATAGACGTATGCTCACCCTTGCAAATACACACAGCCCATGGTAACAAGTTAAAGCGGGGGTCCACCTATCTATCATTTTTTTTTTTTTTTGAGTTCATTCACAAACTTTTCTTCTCAGCATTACATACTCACATATTGTGTGTAATATGTCCGCCTGTGTCAGATTTCGTCGGAAATAATAACTTATATTATTCACTGCAGGCGGTTTCCATCTTCATTGTGGGCATTTGAAGCCCACAAGCATTTATTTCCTGGATGTGGTGAATGCTGTGCTCCCAGCATTCACCGCTCGTTCCCGCACATGCTCAGTGGCATCCTGGGAAGCCTGAGACTAGCTTCCAGGAGTCTGGGAGAGGCTAGAAACACGCCTACTCCCACGGGAGGAGAACCAGGAAGTGCAAAGAAGAATAGAAAAATAAAAGGTAATTACGGCGATTTAAATTTTTTTAAACGGCATGTCAGCATCTAGGCAAGGAAGAGAATACATACAGATATTGTTCAAAATTTGGGTGGAACTCCGCTTTAATAAGCTACCTGGGCTGTGAATCTGTGCACGGGGGCTTGACAGTAATTTGCCAAAGGATAGTCTAGGTAAAGCCGTAGTCAGGGATTCCAGAAGACACAATAAACGATAAGCAGAGCCAGGGTCAGAAGCCGTAGTCAGTCTTGGAACGCTGTAACTAGAACACTGGAACACAGGAATACTGGAAGCTTTGGCAAAACAGGAAACAAGAGACAATGAACTGACAAAGCCCTCAGAGTGAGTAAGTATACCCAGCTGATTGGATAAACTGCCTCATATGAACCAGGAGTGACAGGTACAATCAGAGTACAGGTACAATCAGAGTATTGCCCCAGTACTTCATGCAGAACTAGGCATAGGTGTAAAGCAGGCTGAAAGAAACTGAGGTGTGGCTCAGAGGCAAAGTAACAGGAGCACTAAACAGGCAGTCATGGGTTCAATACCTCCTTGAGCCACTTGGGGTGTGACCACGCCTGGCCGTCTGCTTGGCACGGTAGGGACCGTGACAGTCGCCCCCCCCTTTAGAAACGACCCTCTGGGCATAAACAGGAGGTTCCTCAAAGGCATAATTCTCTAGGTCTAAACCACCCTCCTCACCAGAGTAGTCAAGCATATTATCCGGTAAGGGGAATGTTCTGCCATAGGCATCCATGCCATATATACAGTCTTCATCAAAGACACTGGGAAACAAAGAATCAATTACAGTGTTAGAAGACTTTTTCTTTTGTCTTTGTTGTTTTACAAGTTTTTGTAAAGGGTGCTTTCGCCGCTTGCAAAGCTTTTTCAAACATTACCAGATCTTGCTTATGGACCATGGTGCCATTCGAGGCTTACGTATAGTCAGGCGGTAGAACTTCTTCAATTGGGGACACAGGCTCTGGAACTTCAATTGGAGATACAAGCACAGGAACTTCAAGCGGGGACACAAGCACAGGAACTTCAAGCGGGGACACAAGCACAGGAACTTCAAGCGGGGACACAAGCACAGGAACTTCAAGCGGGGACACAAGCACAGGAACTTCAAGCGGGGACACAAGCACAGGAACTTCAAGCGGGGACACAAGCACAGGAACTTCAAGCGGGGACACAAGCACCGGAACTTCAATTGGGGACACAGGCACAAGAAGTTCAAGCAGGGACACAGGCACCAGAACTTCAATTGGGGACACGGGCACTGGAACTTCAAGCTGGAAAGCAGGCAGAGATTCAGGGGTAGCAGGAAGGATCCTAATAGTACCCACTTGAAGAACCTTTGGCCGAGGTGGGCGAGTTGGGCAGAGAGAGATAACGTGCCCTCTTTCTCCACAGCAGAAACAAAGACCATAGTCTCTCCTCTGCTCTCTTTCACCTTTTAGATAGCTTGGACCGGATGGCCCCGATCTCCATGGGTTCCACATCTTCCAGGGTAGGTGTGTGTGTATCCTCAGGAGCGTCTAGGCTATGTGGGGATAGAGCTGGTTGGCTTGGAGTCGTATCTGTACAGGGTATTCCTGTCCCTGGATACCCATAGTCCACGAGAACAGAGAGCAGACTTTGGAACACTGGTTTTCTTTGAAACAGGAATGTGAGAGTCCAGAGTAAACAAGAGATGCTTCCCAGCTGTCCAAGACTGGACTCCTTTCCTGTAAAAGCCAGTCCAGTGAGCAGATTGATGGAAGCGCATATCTTTATATAGTCGGTGGCTTAGGTCCTAGGCTTATGGGCAAACAGCTCGCAATCCATCTTAAAGTACAGGAATGATGCACGGCTACCGTCAAACCTCTCTGGCATCACCACAAATGGCTCAGGACATGCTGGTTCCAGGGCTTGGTGTACTGTGCCTTTAAGTAACTGAACTTCTTGCTGCAGCTTCGAAACAGTCAGGCCCAGGCTGGAGATTGCAGAGCAAGGGAGGTGAGCATCTTGTGCATCTCTGTGTACTCCATGTTGGTCAGTTCATTATGTAAGGGCTTACCTTGGTTGGACTCCATGGTGCAGAGATGTATGCTCACCCTTGCAAATACACACAGCCCACGATAACAAGGTGGTAATAAGCTACCTAGGCTGTGAATCTGTGCACAGGGGCTTGACAGGAATTTGCCAAAGGATAGTCGAGGTAAAGCCGTAGTCAGGGATTCCAGAAGTCAGAATAAACGATAAGCAGAGCCAGGGTCAGAAGCCGGAGTCAGTTTTGGAACGCTGTTACTGGAACCTTTGGCAAAACGGGAAACAAGAGACAATGAACTGACAAAGCCCTCAGAGTGAGGCAGTGTTTTATACCCAGCTGATTGGATAAACTGCCTCAGCTGAACCAGGAGTGACAGGTACAATCAGAGAATCGCCCTCAGTACTTCATGCAGAACTAGGCATAGCTGGAAAGCAGGCTGAAAGGAACCGAGGAGTGGCTCAGAGGAAAAGTAGCAGGAGCACTAAACAGGCAGTCAGGGGTTCAATACCTACTTGAGCCACTTGGGGCGTGACCATGCCTGACCGTCTGCTTGGCACGGTAGGGGCCGTGGCAGTTGCTACCTGACTTGGATCCCAATATGCCTGCCCTACATGAAGCAGACACAGGGAATGAGTGCGATATAGAAGCAGTATTAGAGGAGGCAGCAGAAGATTCCCCCCCCAACATACTTTTACACCTGAAGCGGGAGCTTCACGCAAATTATTTTTCTAATGTGGATAAGCTCCCTGCTATTGTGCAAAAAAAGCCCTTAGCATTGTAGTTCTTGGTTCTCCTCTCTAACCAAGCCCCTTTGGTCACAAAGAGACCTGTAAAAATTGTTAAGACAATCCCCTGTTTAAGAACAAATAGAATGGGAAATCTATATTGAATGGGTCACTCTCACCGTACGCAATTTTTTTTTTTTTTTTTTTTTTTTAAGGCAGACGTCTTATTGCACAGGCACTAGACCAATTAATTAATGCTGTTACAGGAGGGAAGGACAAAGGAAAATTCAAAACCCCACTTCTCAGGAATTTCTACCTCCTCAATACGCAGAGCACCTAACCACTCTATCCAGGTTTAAACTCAAAATACACCAAGTCTTTTGCAAAACCCTTCTTAACCACTTCAATACAGGGCACTTATACACCTTCCTGCCCAGACCAATTTTCAGCTTTCAGCGCTGTTGCAGTTTTAATGACAATTGCGCGGTCATGCTGCACTGTACCCAAACTAAATTTTTATCATTTTGTTCCCACAAATAGAGCTTTCTTTTGGTTGTATTTGATCACCTCTACAGTTTTTATTTTTTGCTAAACAAATAAAAATAGACCGAAAATTTTGAAAAAAATAAAATTTTTGCTTTTGTTTCTGTTAAAAATTTTTCTAAATAAGTAAATTTTCTCTTTCACTGATGGGCACTGATAAGGCGGCACTGATAAAGTGGCACTAATGAGCGGGCACTGACATGCGGCACTGATGGGCACTGGTAGGTGGCACTGATATGCAGCAATGATGGGCACTCATGGGTGGCACTGGTGGGCACTGATAGGCGACACTGGGCACTGAAAGGCTGCAAAGATGGGTTCTTATAGGTGGCACTGATAGTCGGCACTGATGGGCACTGATACGTGGCACTGATGGGCATCCCTGGTGGCACTGGCAGTGATGGGCATTGGATTGGGCACTGATTGGCAGCTGCCTGGGTACAGATTGGTATTTCCCTGGAAGTCTAGGGGGCATACCTGGTGGTCCAGTGTGGCTGGCTTCCCTGGTGGTCCTGGGTGGGATCCGAGGGGGGGCTGTGCTGATAAACAATCAGCAAAGAGCCCCCCCTGTCAGGAGAGCAGCCGATTGGCTCTCCTCTACTCGCGTCTGTTAGATGCGAGTGTGGAAAAGCCGATCACTGGCTCTTCCTATTTACATCGTGATCAGCCATGATCGGACACGGCTGATCACGCGGTAAAGAGTTTCAGTCAGAGACTCTTTACCTAGATCGGAGTTGCAGTTGTGTGTCAGACTGACACACCGCAACAACTATCGCCGCGATGCGCGCCCCAATATCCTGATCACGTCATATGACGTCCGGTCAGGATATTGAAACCACAGGAGTATTCATTCTATTCCCAGAAGAAGTTGCTGACATATGTATATGACGGTGCCTGTACATGCCGCCTGTCTGCAGTAAAATTACTGTGGGTGGGTTGGCAAGTGGTTAAAAAGAAAATCAAATTGCAGCCCTCTTCAGTGCCATGAACAAGCATAGTATTTTTTTTTATTTGCACTATTTGACAACCAGCAACTTTTGAGACAAACACCTTGGTACGTACACCATAGCATATAGAGGATAATTGTCAGAATAGGAAATGTATACCTTACATCTTGCAGAGTGAATCAGTGTGGAATAGGGAATGTACAATAAAGAGTACAGAACAGGGAGTTTGGAATAAGGTACATACAGCGTAGAGTACACAATGAGTTGGAGTGAAATGGGGAAAGCACAGTGAAGAGTACAGAATGGGGAGGTGGAGGATAGGGAACATACAGAATGAAGGCTGTAAGGAATGAAGAACATGCAGAGTGTGGAATGAGGTACTGTATCTTGTGTTAAACTTTACTACACTTGCAGTGCAAATGCAGAAACTAGTATGGTGGTGCATCACTACTCACTCCCTCTAGCCTCCACCTCCTATGTTATAATAAGTTGTAGTAATATGCCACACACAGCATCCAAGTCAAGGGGCACAAGACCCCCCTGGCAGGGGTCCTCAGTCTACTGGTCCTTCTGTCCAAAAGCAGCCTGCATCAGCAGTAAACTTTAACGAAAAAAAAATGACATTGGTTGTGGGAATGGGACTCTGTGTCCCAAGTACCTGGCACTATTCTAGTACCTCGAAGCCAAATTGGGGTGTCGACCCACCGCAAACATGTCCACGACCCAAATTAAATCTTGTCATATTATATATTGGGAGACATTAAATGCTTGGTTTCCTTGATCTGTTTTGTTGTTCTTGTGATTGGAAGTGGTTGCAAACTGTGGTGTGAGGCCCCAGTTTAAAACCGTATTAAACCCAAAACCAAAATTGTAATGTATTGCAGCTTACCAAACCTTAGATGTGGTATTTGCATTTGTTTTGTAGTCACACTGCAGTTACAGCAAACCATTTTTTATTTCTCTTTTGGGATCAAGGTTTTACATGAATAAATAAAAGCTGATCATTGTAAGCATCCCTGTCAGTGATAAATGGTTTGTCTCAAGCTCTTACGTTGTTCTGTTGAAAAACAGACCTGTCTAAATCACCAGATGGAAATAAAGGACAGAAAGCATTAAAAGAAAACTAATGCCACCATAACATCTAAGATCTGTACACTGCAGCATAATGCTTGCTTTTTAGTTAAGTTAATAAGTTAGTTGCATTAGTGCTACTACAAAAATCTGGCATGAAGTTCACTGTCATGAAAACATGTAAAGGACCAGAAAAACGGCCATTACTCATATGACCTTGAATCCCTGCAAAGAAGAAATTGAATACTTCCTTCTCCTGCTGCTGGTGGCGCAGAACTCTGGACTAAGTAGACCATTGGCTGAAATGCTTGCAGAATATGATGCCAGATGTTGGCTTTGTGGTGTCTGCTACTCAGGTAATTCAAACATCTTGCCCCTTACTGTGCCTTGTAGCGATGAAGGGGCTGACGGGGGAATCAAATCATTCTGTGGAAGACCAGGAAATGGACACCCCCAGAGAAATGTTAGGTTTTGTGGTATTTTTAGCTTTCTCTTTCTTATGGTCCCAGAACTACCTATTCCATTTTTTTTAGTTGTACTTTTATTTTATTTTTAAACTATGGTAGCTGATGGCAGTAGCTGCAATTTGAACTGCCCAGTTAAAATGGTTCACTCTTTTTATTTTCCCTTTTCGAAGAAAGTCATTGGCTTACCTTAAAGCGGGTCTTCACCCTCATGTTTATCTTTCCTCCTCTGCACCCCTCCTTCCCCGCTGTTCAAATAGGGCTTTTTTTTATTATTATTAAATCACTTCTGGCCCATCCTCCCCCCTTCCATGCTTCCACTCGCCTGTGCCCCCTGGAATATGTATGTCACATATCCCTGCAGGCATAGTCTTTCATTGAGAAATGAGGGGGTGGGCCTAGCAGCAAGCAAATTGGGAGAGCCGCTGGTTGAACCCAGAATAGTCCTTGGCACCTTACCAATGACGTCACACATGAAGATGGTGGCGCATGACTGAACATGAGGCAGAAGGGAAGACTATCTCAGCCAATGCTCAATCCGATGGGTGAGTGAGTAATGTTAACTGGTCAGGAACAGCAACCAGGTAAGCAGAAAGAAAAATGAGGGGGGGGGGGGTGAAGCTATTTTCTTTATTTTAACATAAATAATTTTAAATCCTTTTTTTTTTTTTTTTTTTTTGCCTAGCAATTTGTGCAGTTTATAGTATGACATTGGTTTGCCATGTCTTTACAAGCCCAATCAATAGTGCATTCTGACTGAAGTGGCAGTGTCTGAATCCCAAATTTGAATTAATATGTAGCATGCCAGGACTTGTCCCAAATGTTTGAGAAAGTTGATTTGTATGCAAAAGTTGTGTTTCTCTCAAATACACAGTGAAGGTTTTTTTTTTGTTTTTTTTAAATGTATATAATTAATTTTCAACATGGGGATAATGGGGGGGGTGGCTACACATTCCAAGGAACATATTTAAAGGAGAACTAAAGTCAAAAACTAAAATTTAACATGTGATAGAACTTAGACTATAAAACATGTCTGTCTTTATTTGTAATATAAATGTAAATGTAAATATATATATATATATATATATATATATATATATATATATATATTTAATGTGGAGAAATGTACCTGCCCCCCACCCCCTCCAGCTTGTCAGCTTCCTTTATTCTGGGAACTTCCTCACTTTTCAAATGGTTCCGTTGTCCCCTCTTGCATTATGGCGTTCTAGGAACTACAGCGCGGAGCCTTAATGTCATTGGTGGGCGTTACTTCCTTTACTTACAAAGCCCTAGCGTGTCAATCCTCTTTGAAGACATGCCAAGGCCCCACCCACTTATGTCTGGCCCACCTATGCCACTGCCAACTGCTCAATGAATCATGGAAAATGTAGTTTACTATGGGAGATGCAGATGCTAGCATAGTGGATACAACGTGCTAGCTCTGCAAAACTACTCCCACCATCACCTATCAGGATCCAGCAGTGGAGACACCGATAGGGGGAATTAGAGCAAGCAAATGGGTGTATGCTGAGGTAATTATGACTTTATTTATGATACTTGTGCTAAATGTGGTACTTGCATGAGCTTTGTTCACTGCACACTAAGAATATGTAAAGTTGTACTTTAACCAATTTCTGATAGGAATATACAGTATCTCACAAAAGTGAGTACACCCCTCACATTTTTATAAATATTTTATTATATGTTTTCATGTGACAACACTGAAGAAATGACACTTTGCTACAATGTAAAGTAGTGAGTGTACAGCTTGTATAACAGTGTAAATTTGCTGTCCCCTCAAAATAACTCAACACACAGCCATTATTGTCTAAACCCCTGGCAATAAAAGTGAGTACACCCCTAATTGAAAATGTCTAAATTGGCCCCAAAGTGTCAATATTTAGTATGGCCAACATTATTTTCCAGCACTGCCTTAACCCTCTTGGGCATGGAGTTTATCAAAGCTTCACAGGTTGCCACTGGAGTCCTCTTCCACTTCTCCATGATGACATCACGGAGCTGGTGGGTGTTGGAGACCGTGCGCTCCTCCACCTTCCGTTTGTGGATGCCCCACAGATGCTCAATAGGGTTTAGGTCTGGAGACATGCTTGGCCAGTCTATCACCTTTTATCCTCAGCTTTTTTAGCAAGGCAGTGGTCGTCTTGGATGCATGTTTGGGGTTGTTGTTATGCTGGAATACTGCCCGGCGGGCCAGGCTCCAAAGGGAGGGGGGATCATGCTCTGCTTCAGTATGTCACATTACATATTGGCATTCATGGTTCCCTCAATGAACTGTAGCTCCCCAGTGCCGGCAGCACTCATGCAACCCCAGAACATGACACTCCCACCACCATGCTTGACTGCAGGCAAGACACACTTGTCTTTGTACTACTCCCCTGGTTGCCACCACACACTCTTGACACCATCTGAACCAAATAAGTTTATCTTGATCTCATCAGACCACAGGACATGAGTGCAGTAATCCATATCCTTAGTCTGCTTGTCTTCAGCAAACTTTGCAGGCTTTCTTGTGCATCATCTTTAGAAGAGGCTTCCTTCTGGGATGGCAACCATACAGACCAATTTGATGCAGTGTGTGGCATATGGTCTGAGCACTGACAGGATGACCCCCCACCCCTTCAACCTCTGTGGCAATGCTGGCAGCACTCATACGTTGATTTCCGATAGACAATCTCTGGATATGACGGTGAGCATGTGCACTCAACTGCTTTGGTCGACCATGGCGAGACCTGTTCTGAGTGGAACCTGTCCTGATAAACTGCTGTATGGTCTCGGCCACCGTGCTGCAGCTCAGTTTCAGGGTCTTGGCAATCTTCTTATAACCTAGGCCATCTTTATGTAGAGCAACAATTATTTTTTTTCAGATCCTCAGAGTTCTTTGCCGTGAGGTGCCATGTTGAAATTCCAGTGACCAGTATTAAAAAGTGAGAGCGATTAACACCAAATTTAACACACCTGCTCCCCATTCACACCT
This sequence comes from Lithobates clamitans, assembly GCA_037952925.1. Classification (NCBI taxonomy): domain Eukaryota; kingdom Metazoa; phylum Chordata; class Amphibia; order Anura; family Ranidae; genus Lithobates; species Lithobates clamitans. The sequence goes on from JBBGZY010000438.1 coordinate 23,255,236, forward strand.
GAGACCTTGTAACACTAACGAGTCATAAGACACCGGGGAGGGAAAATGGGTAATTGGGCCCAATTTGGAAATTTTCACCTAGGGGTTTACTCACTTTTGTTGCCAGCGGTTTAGACATTAATGGCTGTGTTGAGTTATTTTGAGGGGACAGCAAATTTACACTGTTATACAAGCTGTACTCTCACTACTTTACATTGTAGCAAAGTGTCATTTCTTCAGCGTTGTCACATGAAAAAATATAATATATTTACAAAAATGTGAGGGGTGTACTCAGTTTTGTGAAATACTGTGTGTGTGTTTCCACACGGGGATGATGGGGGTAATATCATGGCTACACATTCCAAAGAGTATATTTGACCTATTTCTGATAAATATATGTATAATTATTTTTCTACATGGGGATTTTGGGTGGAATATCATGGATACATATCCTTTGTAATGCATTTGACCTGTTTCTGATAGGAATATGGGTATCGTTATTTTTCTACATGGGGATTATGGGGGGGATATCATGGTTACATTTAACAAGGAACATATTTAACCTGTTTGTAAAAACATTATGGGTATAATTAATTTAATAGGAAGCAGAGAGACTGGCAGGCACACTAAGTATTTCACATAAATTAAGTAATTCAAACAGCACAGGATACTTTTTCATACAAGTACATGGTACATCAGGCACATATCAGTAATATGAAAAGATTGGGTAACATTCTTAACATTATAGTGTTATGTGTCCGGTACCATGCATTTAGCAGTTAAAGTCCACATGAAAGTCCACAGGGGATAAGAGCAGTAAGGGAGGACATAAGCCATCAAGAACAGGAATGTTCTGCATTTCACTAGTGATCTAACGCTTTCTGCGAACTTTGATTAGCATGTTGAAAAGGATATGCAAATTTATTAGGTGAAATGTTCTCTGGTTCCAAAAAGAAAAAGAAAATCTATCCAAAAAACATTAGGCATAGATGTTTTTCTAATGATTTTGGTGGTGTTGACGCTTGGCTGTACTATATGATAGGACCTAAATATTCAGTTTAGTCTACATCAATTATCTTCCTACATAGCACCATAGATAAAGATAAGAACATGGATATAATAATTTTTCTACATGGGAATTATTGTGGATTATCGTGGCTACCCATTCCAAGGAACATATTTGACCTATTTCTGATAGCAAAATGCACATAATAATTTTTCCACATGGGGATTATGGGTGAAATATCATGGCTACACAATCCAAGGAGAATATTTAACAAATTTCTGATAAAAAAAAAAATTATTTTTCTACTCGGTGATTATGGGTAGAATATCTTGACTAATTATGCCTAGGAACACAGTTGACCTGTATCTGATAAGAACATGGGTCTAACTGTTTGAGCCGAGCTGACCATTTGGCGAACACAAGTTTGCATGATGTTTGCATGCCTAGCACCCCACAATGTGCTGCATAGTGCATAGCTAGTTAAGCAGCACGCCGGGAAGTCGACCTCTGTGTCCTTGACAACAGATGAGTCATCAGCTGTCAACTGGATTCTCAGCTAAATGAAAAAAAAAAAAACCTTTCTGGCAAGAGCAAAAAGTAAAAATAAATGGCATGAGGGCCACGCCAAAATTGGAAAAAAAAAGTTGTGGGCCCCCCCCCAAAAAAAAAAATCCATACCAGATCCTTAGCTGAGCCTGTAGCTCTTAAGGTCAGGATGGGGGGGGGGGGATAAACATAGGCCACATGCCCCTAGGATGGGGGGGATTTTTAATGTGGGTGGAGACAAGTGTCTCTTCTCGACCACCCTGGGAGGTGGTTGTGGGGGTCTGCAGGCAGGGGGGTTATCGGAATCTGGAAGCCCCCTTTTAACAAGAGATGTACAGGCCAAACATTTGCTCGACTTGAACTGCTCGCCCAACTCTAGTTCTTTGGCTTCTTTAGCCATGATATTCCACCCATATTTCAAATGTGGAAGAATAATTATACCCATATTTTCAGAAACGGGTTACATATGTTCCTTGTTAAGTGTAACCATGATATTCCCCCCCATAACCCCATGTAGAAAAATAATTCTACCTATGTTCTTATCAGAAACAGGTCAACTGTGTTCCTAGGCTTGTTTAGCCATAATATTCCACCCATAATCCCCATGTAGGAAAAAAAACTGTATCTATATTTTCAGAAATAGGTTAAATATGTTCCTTGGAATGGGTAGCCATGATATTCCAACCATAATCCCTATCAGAAATAGGTCAACTGTTTCTTTGCATGTTTAGCCACGATATTCCACCCATAATCCTCATGTAGAAAATTTATACCCATAATGTTTTTACAAACAGGTTAAATATGTTCCTTGTTAATTGTAGCCATGATATTCCACCCATAATCCCCATGTAGAAAAATAATTATACACACATTTTTTTTATCAGAAATAGGTCAAATATTCTCTTTTGAATGTGTAGCCATGATATTCCCCCCATCATCCCCATGTAGAAAAATAATTATAGCCATATTCGGAAACTGGTAAAATACATTACATAGGATGTGCATACATGATATACCCCCCCCCCCCCCCATCATCCCCATGTAGAAAAATAATTATACTTATGTTCTTGTCAGAAACGGGTCAGCTGTGTTCCTAGGCTTGTTTAGCCATGATATTTCTCCCATAATCCCATGTATAAAAATCATTTTACACATATACCTATCAGAAACAGGTCAAATGTATTACATTGGATGTGTATCCATGATATTTCACCTATAATCCCCAGGTAGAAAAATAATTACTATTATTGTACAGCTGCAAGTATATAAATCAGCAAGTGAACGGTTAAACATTAGCAACTACTTCTTGCAACATTGTATTGAGTCATCACCATATATATGTGTGTAAAAAGTACACCAACATCTAGTGAGAAGTTTGAGCATTGCAGTCAATAATCCAATCATCCCATCATCCCAATATGCAGTATGGTACGTCCCAAAAAATATGTATGCCACATTATAGCTTAGCTAGGGGTCATCGAGGAGAGAATTGGAAACATTTGGAGACCAGTTGAGGTAATTTTCCAGGATGCTTAAAGTGACACTAAGCTCTGGTTTAAAAAAAAATAAAAATATTTGGTATGCTTAACCACTTTGGCCCAGGAAGATTTGGCTGCAGAATGACCGGGCCATTTTTTGCGATTCAGCACTGCGTCGCTTTAACTGACAATTGCACGGTCGTGCGGCGTTGCACCCAAACTAAATTGACTTTTTTTTCCACAAATAGAGCTTTCTTTTGGTGGTATTTGATCGCCTCTGCGGTTTTTATTTTTTGCGCTATAAACAAAAAAAGAGCGACAATTTTGGGAAAAAAAACAATATTTTGTACTTTTAGCTGTAATATCCCCATTTTTTTTATTTTTTTTTTTAAAGCACATTTTTTCTCAGTTTAGGCCGATATGTATTCTACATATTTTTGGTAGAAAAAAAACGCGGATATTGATTGGTTTGCGCAAAAGTTATAGCGTGTACAAAATAGGGGATAGATTTATAGCATTTTTATTATTATTATTTTTTTTACTAGTAATGGCGGCGATCTGCGTTTTTTTTTTTTTTATCGTGACTGCGACATTATGGCGGACACATTGGACAATTTTGACACATTTTTGGTACCATTGCCATTTACTATCAGTGCTATAAAAATGCATTGATTACTGTAAATGTCACTGGCAGTGAAGGGGTTAACACTAGGGGGCGATCAGGGGGTTAACTGTGTTCCCTGGGAGGTGATTCTAACTAAAGGGGGAGTGGATTGACTAGAGTGATGGATCGTGGTTCCTAGCTAATAGAAACACACGATCTGTCATTACTCTGAGAACAAAACACGGATTTGTGTGTTTACACACACACAAATGTGTTATGTCCCTCGTGCTTGTGGCCGGCGGTCATCGGGACCCTCGGCCACAAGCATCAGTACCCCCGATGTGCAGCGGGTGCGCGCCTGCTATCCCAATCTCGCAAACCGACGTATAGCTACGACGGTTCGCGGGATCGTGCCGACGTGCCAAAGTATAATGATGGCGGTGGGTCGGCAAGCAGTTAAAGGGGTTGTAAATCTCCATGTATACTTTATACTTATAGGTAAGCCTAATCCTAGGCTTACCTATAGGTACTGTAAAGATCTCCTAATTGTGCACAGTTTAGGAAATATTCACTGTATACTGCACTGATTATGTCATCGACACATGCGCTCTGAAGAAACGGGCACCTGTGCTGTTTCTTCAAAAGACAGTGCCGTGACCGGTGGCTCCCGTGTGCATGCATGTCACAGAGCTGGAGTCCGCAGCCCCAGAAGAAAGAAGGGCAAAGATGGATACAGCCTGCAGCGGGGATTACGAAGGCTTCGTTTTGCAGTTAAGTGCCACATAATGTGCTAGTATGTGATGCATACTAGCACATTATGCCTTTACTTTGCAGGGGAGGGAAAAGATATTTTTTTTTTTTTTTTTTTTTTTTTTTACTTCCTCTTTAAAAATAGCCTATTGCTCTCAGCCTTCTCCAAATCTCCAAATTATTCTTTTTATGTTTTTTTGTTTCTGTGATCCCTCTTCCTGTTTGAGGGTGGCTACATTTGTCCTCCGTGGTCGCACTGTTTGTAGGAACATAGCCACCCTGTTGCCTGCTCTTGAGATAGACTTTGGGATTTGTAGTGTGTATTGAGCAGTGTGACCGCAGCTTTCATGCACTGCTCATGCCAAACTAACATAAGTGAGGGGGCAAAGGAGAGGCTCTGGAGTTTACTGAGGATTACAAGAAGGTAGAAAACAGCGAGAAAACCTTGTTTAAAAAAGTAGTCTACAGGACCATTAGGTGGTTGATGTGTATGGATTGTTTTTGGAGAATAAGCATGTCGTTTTTTCTCACCTAAGAATGCCCCTGCAGGGGTGGTGAGGAATGCTCTTTTAGGTCAAATACATGATACTAGATTTGTGTATACAATATGTACCTATGCATATACAGTTTGTTGTACTAGAGTGAATGTGATTGCAAAGTTCACTTCATGAAGGAACATGGATCGTTTTCTCTTTACTTTGTATTGTCAATTGCTTTGTTTTTTTTTTTGTTTTGTTTTTTAACAAAGCAGTACTTTTGCTGTATACATTTAAGGCAAGTTTTGCAATTGTTGCTATACTCTGCACTCAGTTTATCAAGTATTGTAAATTAAAATGCATATATCTATACTTTCAGCAAAGCAGAAGCTGGAGGACAGACTGGCAGCAGCAGCCAGAGAGAAACTAGCACAGGCAGCCAAGGAATCTAAAGAGAAACAGCTACAGGCTGAACGCAAAAGGAAGGCAGCACTTTTCCTGCAAACACTAAAGAATCCATTAGAGGTGGAATCAGGAAGGACAGAGGAGAGCAGTTACAGCCAAGAGGTCTGTGTATTTTGCTTAGAATGTGTTGCTATTAATAATTCTGTAAGCTTTTGCACATTTTTGTACAATTTGTCTGTTCAGTGGCTAATGCAGCTCTGGTACTTATTTCAAGCATGATTCCGCAGAAAAGCAGTTCCAGGGTTTGAAATTCACAAGTTCCCAATGTGTTGTGGTAGTGGATGGGATGGTATAGTAACATAAAGTCTTAATAGTATTTAAGGTATAAAATTAAAGGATGAATTGTATACCTTCAATCTTGGTGATTTGTTCCCTTTTAAAGGGGCAGCTTATTGTTTTTTGTTCATTTACCCCCTAGGGCGCCATCCGTTGGTTTACATTCTTCTTAATAGGATTTACTTTTAACACATGTGCCACAGTTCTTGCCACTATTGAAAAACATCCTGACAGGATTTTTGTTCCTCCTAAGAGGTTTTCCCTTTTATATCCCATGGATGAAAAGTTTGTTAAAAAATGGAGCAGTAGATGCAGCAGTCTCTTCCTTAAACAAGAACTTGACTTGTCCGGTAGATAACGCACAGGGCTTGAAAGACCCTGTTGCAAGAAATTGGAGTCATTATTAAAGCGGAGTTCCACACAAAAATGGAACTTCCGCTTTTCGGAACCCTCCCCCCCTCCGGTGTCACATTTGGCACCTTTCAGGGGGGGAGGGGGGAGTGCAGATACCTGTCTAAGACAGGTATTTGCACCCACTTCCGGCATAGACTCCCATGGGAGTCTATGCCTCTTCCCGTCCCCACCGCGCTGTCTGCTGGGAACACACAGCTCCCAGCAGAGAGCGGGGACCACTTGGGACGCGCAGCGCGACTCGAGCATGCACAGTAGGGAACCGGGAAGTGAAGCCGCAACGCTTCACTTCCTGATTCCCTCACCTAGGATGGCGGCGGCAGCTGCTGAGAACCGAGCGGGTTCTCGGCGTCCCCTGCCGACATCGCTGGACCCCGGGACAGGTAAGTGGCCATGTATTAAGTCAGCAGCTGCAGTATTTGTAGCTGCTGGCTTTTAATATTTTTTTTTTTAGCGGTGTGGGTGAACCCCCGCTTTAAAGGCTTCCTTGTTTTTTGGCCAGTTCAGCTATTCAGCCAGCTTTTGCAGCCATTGGTATCTGCCAGTCCATAAAGGATCAGGTCAAACGGACTGATAGGCCTAACCAGGAGGATTATCTGCCTGAAAGAAAGACTGATATTTCTCGAGCGCTGTGTTTTGCTATTGATGCCTTAAAGGATTCAATACAGCAGGTTTCTCGTTTGGCTCTCTCGTCTGTACATATGTGCAGACTCTCGTGGCTTAAGAATGGTCAGCCGAGCTTCCTTGTAAAACATTTATTTGGTGATCATTTGGGCAAATATAGCCAAAAGATTTCCAGGGGGAAGAGTTGTCTACTTCCTTTGAAGAAAAGCACCAGACGTCCCTCGTTTAAAACCTCAGGGACTGCTTCCTCCAATGTCTTAGCGTCAAGGCGGTATCCGCTGCCAACAGGGCGCTGGGGCCAGGGGCAGGGTCAGAAGAAGCCCTGGGTCCGAGATTCTTCTAAACTCAGCACCAAGCCCTCCTTTTGAGGGGCCGCCTACACTCCATTGAGTGGGGGGAAGGCTGCTGCACTTTGCGGACATTTGGAGAACAATAATTCCGTACGAGTAGGTCACCTCAAATATATCTAACGGTTACAAGCTGGAGTTGCGGGGGTTTTCCCTCGGATCCTCCAAAAAGAAACGCATTGCTTCATGCACTACATTATCTAGTGCATCAAGGAGTGATTGTAGAGGTTCCGGTATCCGAAAGGGGCACAGGGTTTTACTCAAACCTGTTTACGGTTCAGAAACCAAACTGGGACACAAGGCCCATTTTGGACCTAAGATCCCTGAACAAGTATCTACTGATACAGTCCTTTCAGATTGAGTCTGTCCGCTCATTAGTAGCCTCACTCCAGAGGGGAGACTTTCTAGCCTACATGTAAAAGATGTAAAAGACGGGTATTTACACATACCTATCTTTCAGCCTCATCAGAGGTTCCTACGTTTTACAGTAGAGGAACGTCATTTTCAGTTTGTGGCTCTACCCTTTGGGTTGGCTACAGCTCAACGGGTGTTCACAAAGGTCCTAGCACCAGTAGTGGGTCTTTTAAGGGCCCAAGGGAGCCTAGTGCTCGGGTATCTGGACGACCTCCTGCTCAGAGATCACTCATTACAAGCTCTAGAACAGAGCATAATATGCACAGTGCGGTATTTGAAATGCTTAGGCTGGATCATAAATACCAAAAAGTCAGCCTTGAAACCAGCTCAAAGTCTAAAGTATTTAGGTCTGATCCTAGATGCGGTTAAAGCAAGAGTATTCTTGCCACCTGTAAGGATCTGTGCCCTGAAGTTTCAGGTGCGTCGGATTAGGGGCACCAGACAACCCTCCATTCGGCTCTGTATGAGTCTTCTTGGGAGGAAGGTATCCATAGGTATGCCCTATGCCCAGTTCCATTCCAGGCCTTTACCACAAGACATCTTGTTGGCCTGGATCAGAAGAGGAAATGCCCTGGATTATCCAATGTTCGTATCTCCTCGGGAACGCTTAAGCCTAAACTGGTGGTTACAGGATCAGAACCTGCGAAAGGGAAAATCCTTTCTCCCAGTAACTTGGAGAGTACTGACTACAGATGCCAGTCTATCAGGCTGGGGAGCGACCCTAGAAGGGCTCACAGCTCAGGGGAAATGGTCAGGGACAGAAACAGATCCTGCCTATCAATGTCCTTGAATTACGGGCAGTACGTTTGGCCCTACTGTCCTGGACGGTGGAGCTTCAGGACTACCCTATCGGGTTCAGTTCGACAATGCCACTGCAGTGGCTTATATAAACCACCAAGGCGTTAACAGGAGTCGTTCAGCTCTGAAGGAGGTGAACCACATACTAGGCTGGGCAGAGGGACATGTGCCGATTGATATCGGCAATCCATATCCCGGGAGTAGAGTACTGGAAGGCAGATTATCTCAGCCGCCAGCAGATCTGCCCGGGGGAATGGTCCCTACACCCAGGGGTGTTCCAGCAAATTTGCCAGCGTTGGGGATGGCCAGAGGTCGACCTTTTGGCATCCAGGTTCTCAACAACAAGCTGCAGCAATTTGTGTCCTGAACAAGGCATTCTCTGGCAATAGGAGCAGATGCTCTGATAGTTCCATGGATGGTTCCATGGAGACAGTACTCCCTGGTTTATGCTTTGCTATCCTCTGAGTCCTCTCCTTCCACATTTGTTGTACAGGATTCTGAAAGAGGGGATTCCAGTCATTCTGGTGGCACCAGCCTGGCCCAGAAGACCCTGATTCCCAGAGACTGTGAGACTGAAAATAGACAGGCCATGGATGCTTCCACGTCGCCCCGATCTACTGTCTCAAGGTCCTATATTCCAACCCAATTTACAGTCTCTAAATTTGACGGCATGGCTATTGAAGCCAGGGTGTTAAAAGACCGTGGCATCTCGGGATCAGTAGTGTCTACCCTAGTGAATGCTAGAAAAGCTGTCACTAGGAAGATTTATCATAAGGTCTGGAAGACTTATATTGCTTGGTGTTAAGCCAGAAAATGGCATTATCGGAAATACATGATTGGGAGAATTCTCTCTTTTCTACAGTTAGCTGTGGAAATCAAATTGGCTTCGAGTACAATCAGAGGTCACGTTTCAGCCCTATCAGTATTCTTCCAAAGGCCTTTAGCCTCCAATTCACTGATCTGAACCTTTATGCAGGGGGTAACTCGCTTGCTTCCTCCCCATTAGGTCACCTATGTGTCCTTGGGACTTGAACTTGGTGTTGTCTGTGTTACAGAAACAACCATTTAAACCTATCAAGGAAATTCCATTAGACTTACTGTCATGCAAGATAGCCTTCCTGATGGCCATAATCTCGGCTAGAAGGGTGTCGCAGTTGGCGGCCCTTTCGTGCACGGCACCATATTTGATCCTTCACCCCGACAGGGTCGTATTACGACCTGTTCCATCTTTTTTGCCTAATGTGGTGTGGGCCTTTCATTTAAATCAGGACATTATTTTGCCTTCTTTTTTCTCTCAGCACCTCTCAGCATAAGAGAGACACGACTGCACTCATTGGACATTGGCAGTTTATTTGTCTAGATCTGCGGAGATCCGACTCCTTTTTTTACCAGAACGACCCAAGAAGGGGCAGGCAGCCTCCAAGGCTTCCATTGCCAATTGGGTCCGTCTGTTGATCATTCAGGCCTACGGTCTGAAACATAAAGCCCCCATTTAGGTTGAGAGCTCATTCTACCAGGGGTGTAGGAACCTCCTGGGCTTTTCACCATCAGGTATCTGTGGCTCAGATTTGTAAGGCTGATACCTGGTCTTCAGTGCATATCTTCACAAAATTTTATCAAGTGGATGTTCGACCAGCCGAGGATTTGGCTCTCGGCCTTTGTGTACTGCGGGCTGCCATATAAGTTCTGATGGCTAGTGTTTGGCAGGGTGTCTCCCTCCCCTCAAGGCTATTGCTCTGGGAAGTCCCATTAATATTAGCCTGATTCTGCGCCCCATAATGTATAAAAAAGAAAATAGGATTTTTTCGTCATACTTGCCTGTAAAATCCTTTTCTTTGAGTATATTATGAGACACAGAGATCCCTCCCCTCTTTTTTGAGGATTCGGTGCTTGATACAAAACTGAAGTGCTTACTGCGTGGGAGGGGTTATATAGGGGATCACTCCTGTCTGAAGACCTTTTGGTCTACGAGTGTCCATTCACCTGGAGATGGAGTATAACTCAGTAGGCAATGAATATTAGCCTGACTCTGTGTCCCATGATGTACTCAAAGAAAGGAAATTTACAGGTAAGTATGGTGAAAATATAATTTTTTTTCCTTTCCACCTGGGAGCCTGTCGCTTGCTTTCTTTCTGGTGGGTTGGACTGCCGTGGGTGGTTTCTGTGCAGACTGTGCGTTCACCATATTGCCTTGGGGCATTGGCCCTTGTATGTTGAATTCTGACAAACAGCCTAATGTCCCTTCTTGGGGCAGGGCTATGGTGGGCAGTGCCCTGCTGTCCCTCTTCTGGCGAGTCTTTGTTGTGCTCCATTGGAGCTATGGGGCAGATATCCTCTCCCTGTGCTCTGTTGACACGGGGGTGGGTGGAGACTGTGATGTCATGACTGTCTGATGGTTTTGGCTGTTTCTTTCATGCCAATCTTTTCCCTGGTTGACCACTTGTGTGCATCAGACACTGTTCGATCCTAGGTGCGGTGAGTGTCCATGCCACAGTCTGCCCTTTATCGGCGGAATCCTGCCACTGTTGCTGTGTAGATGGATGCTGGTGATCACACTCGTCCCCTCCTGTGCAAAGTGTGTACACCACCTTAAAAATGTGTTCCTCTCCATTTGGTGCTCAGCAGTGACATCAAGTGGCTTCCTGTCCCGGGCTTCAGAGGCGGCTCCGTCCGAGGCGAACTGTGTTCCATTTGCATCGGATCTTGCTCCCTCCTTCCCTTGCCTATTGCCAAGGCAGGGATATTGGTTTTCATCCTGCTCTCCGTGTCCTATGATCCAGCTGATCTTTCTTCTCAAGCACTAGTTTTTTTTTTTTTGAGCGTATATTTTACTTTTTACAATAAACACTTACATTATACAGTATACTACACTATGGAGTGTGTTTTTCTCTCTCTCTCTCTCTCTCTCTCTCTCTCTCTCTCTCTCTCGTTTGTCCACAGCTTTGCAGCGCCAACCCATGCAGCTTTGAAGCAGCAACTCCATAGCTTTCATCTACATCTTTGTTTTGACTGTTTCCTACCTGGGCTACCAGCTTCTTATTACCGTCGTGTTTCATTGATTATTTCAGTACTGAATATTTTAATACTGATCGTTTACACTGATTTCTAGTGCATAATCCAGTTTTCCACTCCTGTCACTGTACAGTACTCCCTTGGGCAAACTCGGATTTTGCTGTGTCGGCCCAGGCGTTTATTGGGGGGCAGTGGCACATTCTCCGGGTGGTGAGTGCAATGTTCTGACACGTTCTTCTGTCAATATTCCTTTCTAGCGGTTTTGTCCCCTTTTTGGTACACACTAGTCAGCTAGTTTTTTCCTTATCCCGCTTATTTTGCTGACCTTATTTCGAAGAGGCCCACTGTCCTCTTGTAGTGTGCCCTCCTTTCTTTAGGTGAATGGGCCAACTGTGACACCAGTGGAGAGGAGTCTTCTTTCTCAAGAGCTGGATTCGGTCACCCACTCTGTTTATGGTCAAGCCCTGGCCCTTATGTCTCTGGATAATTTGAAACTTGTGAACCTTTGGTCCAGGGCCTCTAATTTGTTTTTGATTCATCCTCGGATGCGGCCTCTTTGCTTACAGGCTCTTCATCTCGGTGGTAGTGCTCAGCCTGTTTCTTGACCCTAGGATTGGTCTTTGGACCAGACAACTGTAAACATCTTTTGGTGTTCTTACTGGTGGGTAGAGTACCTCTTTCCTGCAGTCTAAAAAGAGGCAGGAACCTCACCATAAGCACGGTCCTCCCTTCTCTGTACACAATATTTTATTTTTTTTTCCCCCTGGTTCCTTGGACTAAGGATCCTAACACTTCAAGACACTGGGGGGTGGTGCAAAGCTGCCAGCGATCAGTGCCTCATAGGCATTCCAACATCAGGCTTCTGTCTCAAATTTTTAAGTTAGCCACATGGTCATCTGTGCACTCCTTCACCAAGTTTTATATTTACGTTTGTGTTTGCATCTTCGGATGCTAGGTTTGGCCACGTGGTTTTGCAGGTGGCTGTTTTGAGGCTCCTTGTTTTTACTTCTGGGGTAAGGTGGTGGTTTCCGGGTGAGTGCTTGTTTTTACTGTTGTTTGGTCCCTGTTTTGCCTGTTTTCCACCCCTCATTGAGGCACTGCTTTGGGGCATCCCAATGGTCAAGATTCGAAGAGCTGTGTCTGTCATTGAACGTAAGAGAAAACAGGTTTTTGTTGCTCGCCATAAAATCCCTTTCTCTGAGTTTGACAGACAGCACAAACCTCTCTAGTTGGTATTTTTATCCTTTTACTACTTTGTGACTAACTGGTTTGCCTATACTAAACAGGGAATTTATACCAGCTAGGACTGCCCATTGGGTTTGCTGTGTTTTTTTGTTTTTTTTTCTGCCTAGTGTCTTACTCTCGTAGGTGCCGCTATGTGGTCTAGTGATCAAGACTAGAAGAGCTGTGTCCTTCAGTGAACTCCAGAGAAAAAGATTTTATGATGAGAAACAAAAAATCCCATTATTGGGTGCTTTTTCGGTAAACCATAGTTGCATACTGTTTCACTTTTTAAAAACAAACTGAAAGGTGGTATAAAAAAAAGCTGCCAAGAAAAAGTGGTAAATGTCAGTGTTGTAACTTATTGGTAAGTATGATATGATGCAGACTTCATAATTTACCCACTTCACTGCTGTCATCTTTTTATGAATAAGTGTTTGCCCAGTGCTACTTATAAACTGCATTGGCGAAAGCACCGTTGGTAAACCATTCTCAATAGATAGTGAGCATCTCCTGCACAGTTTTCCTTGCAGTGGCTCCCTGAAGAGTCCTGTTAGTTTGGAATCCATGCCCTTGTCTAGTTTTTACAGTTTCAGGAGCACAATCTTCATCTTTTGTGTTATAGTAAGGAGTTTTCTGCAGCCATTTGGGCTCTCATCGGTTTGCAACGCCTGGGATGCAACACTGGGCACTTCCCTTCCCCTTTTGCAAAGGATGAGTCATTGGAAGAAAATCCTCCAGGAAAGGAAGAGTAATACCGCGTACACACGAGCGGACTTTACGGCAGACTTTGTCCTGCGGACTTTTCGACGGACTTTTCGACGGACTTTTCGAATGAACGGACTTCCCTACACACGATCAACCAAAGTCCGATGGATTCGTAAGTGATGACGTACGACCGGACTAAAACAAGGAAGTTGATAGCCAGTAGCCAATAGCTGCCCTAGCGTCGGCTTTTGTCTGTCAGACTAGCATACAGACGAGCGGACTTTTCGACCGGACTCCAGTCCGTCGGACAGATTTGAAACATGTTTCATATCTAGTACCGTCAAACTTTTGAGAAAACAAAGTCCGCTGGAGCCCACACACGATCGAATTGTCCGACGGACTCCAGTTCGCCGGACCAAGTATGCCGTGAAGTCCGGTCGTGTGTACGCGGCATTAGAGATTGTTGGGATCAGGTATTCCCTGTAGACAAGTCCTCCCAGGAGGAATTTCAGGGTTTGGGTCTGTCTCGGAAGACCATAGTTTTCTTCCTAGCAATGACCTGAAGTTATCAGTGTCAGAATCTGCTTCCCCTAAAGTCACTGGTTTTGGTTCCTGGCTGTTGTTGAGAAATGATTTCCTCTTCACCCTCACATGCAGGAAGTGATGTATGCCGATTGAGCTCACCTCAGTATTTTCACCACTTAAGAATTCTAATAAAATTGCTTAAAAATCCCAAACAATTATATATGTTATGAAAGCAGGGGTCCTATAGAATAAAATTGTGGCAGTCATAATTTATGTTGCACAATATTTACCCAGTTGTTAAACACATTTTCAGGGAATTCACTAAAAAGAATTTTAAAGCACACAAACACAATATAATGTCCTTCCCACCACAGTTAAACTTATTACTCTACAGCCGCCCATCGTTTTTCTTATGTAGCTGATCCTGCTGAGATCACCTTGGGCTATCTACTTTCCAAAAAGGAATCCTTCTGTGAGTTTTCGTAATGTGCTGCCATTTTTGTTTGATGTGTTTTGTAGCAAAGTAGGAGGAGTAGGGCTTTTGTTCCAAAATGTTTGGTCATTTTCCTTTCTATAGTAGAACATACCCCAATTATTAAATGCCATCAAGGAAGTGTTAAAAGTTGTCCAAAAAAATTATATAAAATTTGGGTACAGTGTTGCATGAGTGAGTAATTGTCAAACCATCGTACACAAACACATTATAAATGCCCTTCCCACTACAATAATTAATCGCTCTACAGCCACCCAAATCACTTTTAAAAATTAAAAAATTGACAGCAAGCTCATGACTGAGTCAATTCCTTGCTAAAAGGCTTTGTTCAAAGTGTCACAAGAATATTTTTGCCTGTGCAGCCCCCACCCCCTCCTGCCTTATCTCCAGAGGAGCTTAAAGCAGATCTTCACTACATCTGAGCATCACAAACCAAAAACACTGACGGAACCGTTTGGCACCCTGATTAGGTGTTTCCTCCAAAGAGTGCCTCCTGCCCTCCAAACCATTCCAGCAGACCAAGACCTAATGCCAGCCCTGTTACCCCAAGCATCGTGTACAGACAAGATGTTGAGGTAGAACCCAATGAATTACTGTTTATTGAACAGAAATAGTCTTTTATACATTTTAAAAGTAGGTCAGTCACCACATGAACAATAATTATTATTATTATTGTCATTATTTAGAGAAGTAATCCAAGCCTCACTCTCAGCGTCCATTAGGTTGTTGTCCATCATTCTAGAATGAGCTGCACGCTCCATGAGCCATAATCAGTGGGTAGGAGGCTTGCCCCTAGTCCTCTCCAAAAGCCCCTGTCCCGGTTGAGTCTGTCACAAACGCTATTTACCGTATTTATTGGCGTATAACAAGCATCCCAAGTTTAGGAGGGAATTTTTAAGGAATAAAACTTTTAGGAGGGAAGTTTAAGGAAAAAAAAAACTTACATGTAAATGCCCATCAATGCAGCCTTATCAGTGTCCATCTGCAGCCTTGTCCATTATTGTAGAATGAACAGTGTCCATCTGCAGCCTTACCCCCAGTGTCTTTGCAGCCTTGCCAAAAATTGCAGCATGTTTGGTATTTAAATTTTTGCGCCGCCGAGATACACAGAGCCGGATGTCCTGTGTACTCGGCTCCTCTCGTCTCTCGCAGTCCCGCCCCTTGGCCCGGCTCCTATGATGGACATAACACAGGTCTAATGGCGGGACTGTGAGCGGAGCCGAGCCTAGCCCAGTACACTCAGCTTGGTGTACATTGGCGGTGCTCACCGCTCCAGACAGCGGGGACTGGCGTATAACGCGCATCCACGATTTCCCCCTGATTTTAAGGGGAAAAAAGTGTGTGTTATACGCCGATTAAATACGGTAATTAATTTTTGTCATTTTTAACGCAAACTCCCCCATTCATCCATGTCTCCATGCTTTATTTTGGTGAGAAATCTCTTTGAAAAACTCCCCCTAGTATTTCTGACCATGGCCATCTTGAGTAAGGGCGAATGATTCATGTAGCATTTACTTCCTGCCCTTAGCTCAATTATGCATGCAGGAGAGTGTGCTTAGCTGAGAAAACCTCTCCTCCCTTACTGAAGACTCCTGGGATGTATGACATCATTTGCCTAGGCAGAAAACCAGGAAGTAACTGAAGAAATGTAAAGAAAAAAAAAGTGTAAAACAAGTAAATGTTATACTTTCCTATCTATTTACTAAGGCTAGCAGCGTGAGGGTTAAAAATTTAGTCCATGTTGATTGGGAGAGTGAAGTTCCACTTTGACTTGGTTTTGCTTTTGTGGACCTCTCCCTTTGAACTTTTCAGAGAGATTCCCGCCTCACATGCAAGATTCTTCTTTTTTTTTTTTTGGTAGCCATTACCTTGGCTTCAGGTTGTCAGAGTTGGCTGCGATTTTCTGCAAGTAGCCTTTTCCGTTCCTTCACCCCGTCCTCATTCCTATTAAAGGCCTTTTTTTTCTCAATTGTGTTCAATTTTTTTTGTCCTAATCCTTAACATCCTAAAAATAAAGGTACTTCACTGCCTATAAGCATGAAGAACAAGGTTCTTCCATGCTTGGTCAAGACTCATTACATCAGCAGTGCCAGTGCTTCGGTTCAAGTTTATAAGGCTGCTATCTGGTCTTCTCTTCATGTTTACGAAGTTCTAACAATTATATGTTCATGCCTCTGTGGATGCCTTTTTTTGTCAGAATGTCTTGCAGGCGGTTTTATAGTGTTCCCCTATTTTTGGGTTGGCTATGTTGCTAACTCCCCTTGTTCAGTTCTTTGGGACCTCACAAGCAGTCATGAAAATGTAGTCCTCTGTCCTGTGATGTATTCCAAAAATCCTAATTTATCCAATGCACCATTACCAAAATCCATGTTTTACCCACTTCAATACCAGCACGATTCTTCATTTAAAAAAATTGTGTCAAATTCTGAGATCACCTTGGGGTGTCTACTTCCCAAAAAGGGATCATTATGTGGGTTTTTGTACTGTCCTGACATTTTTATTTGGTATATTTTGAAACAAAGTTGAAAAAGTAGGGGGTTTTTTTTTCAAAATGTTTACTTTTTCTAGTAAAAAAAAAAAATAACCTAGTAGTTATTAAATACCAACAAAAGAGAACTCAAAAAAGCTCTATCGAATGAATTTGGGTACAGTATTGGATGAGTGACTAATTGACAAACTTTATCACAGCACTGAAAAATTACCTGGTAATGGAGAGGCATTATAGACTGGTACACGATGAAGTGGTCACTATTAACCACTTTAACTGTAGATTTACTGCTAGCAGGTGGCAACTACATACAGGCTCACTGACATACCTGTACGTCTTTGAGCACATGCACACTGGCGTGGCCCCTGGAGGTGCAGTGGGCACAAACCAGTGACCGCCTTGTCCAATGGACACAGCGGATCACTGTGATCAGTACCTGGCTACTGTGAGCGGCCAAGGTATCATGTGATCTCTATGACAAAGCATAGCGATCACATGATTGCAGTGTAATCAAGACAGTCATGAATGGCTTCCATTCATGACTGTTTTGCTTACAATTGTGATGCAGTTATTGGCCCACAGCTATCACATGGGCCAATCACAGCGCCCTGTTTAGCTGTAGCCAATTTCAGATCACAATAGTAAGCAAGAATAAAAGCCATTCATGACCGCAAAAACTATTGCTTATAATGATGTTTAAACCAACTCCCCACCCCCAGCGTACAGCGTTGCATGACTGAGTAATTGCCAGTTAACATAGCACAGTGCTGAATAGCAAAAAATGCCCTGGTCATAAAGGGTGTAAAACTTTCCAGAAGTCAAGTGGTTAGAATGCCTAAGGTTTAAACAAGCTTGTCATTAGAAAATACAATCGTAACCGAATTGTAAGCTAGCATGTAAGTAAAGGGGCTGATGCATACAAATTAATACTCAAAGTGGAATCTCGCCCAAAAGGGGAAGTTCTGCTTTATGTACTCCTCACCCAGCCCGCCCCCCTCCCTTTTCTTGATAAATTTATTTTTTGGGAGTGGGTACCTAGTTTTGATTGCGTAGGCTATCGGAACGGAACGCGGGTGAGGACAGCGCTGTTTCCTTTGACAGGGAAGTGTCCTTTTACTAGTGCCATTGGCTCCCACTGCTGTCAATTGCCGACAGTGAGGAGGTGGCAGGGCTGAGCCCTGTTCTGTGTCAATAGACACACAGAGCTGGGCTCGGGAGTGAGCATGTACAAGTGACCCCATAGCAAGCTGCTTGCTATGGGGGCACTCAGCAGGGGGGAGCCCAGACCACCAGCGGGGGACCTGGGAAGAGGAGGATATAGGCTGTTCTGTGCAAAAACTATTGCACAGAGCAGGTAAGTTTAACAAGTTTGTTTAAAAAAAAAATAATAATTTAGTATCACTTTAATAAAAAGCCTTTGTAAAATTTTAACATTCTAAGCTTCTCCATATTCTGACAAGAACCTGTTTGAGGGCCCAATTGTTTTACTTTGAATGCTCAAGGAAAAATCCCCCTAGTAATAGAACATGACTGGCACCGTACATTCAGTGTTTTATTTAGCTGTTAGGCTGTCAGGCATGTCTTATTGCTTTTCACTGTGCCAAATGTTTGTTGAACCAATCTGTATATTTAGTGTTGTTTCCAGAGCAATTGTGAGGAATGTAGATTATTAAATGGACACTGTTACAAATCACAAAATAATTTGTCTACCATGATTGCTAGGTTATTGTAGTTTGTCATACAATATAAGCTAAATTTAACCTTTCATTGTGTTGAAGGTTACATGCTGAAGAAGATGAGCAGAAGCCTTTATGCCTGTGTTGGGAGACTCACTTCTTGCTGCTGTGATTATTCTTACTTTTAAGACACAACTTAGATTTTTCATAGGCTTGGCTACAGCTGTTTGATAAAAACGAAAAATGGATTTCTGTTTCTGGTGAATTCGCTAGATATAGCCTATATGCACTCTACCTGTATTTCTTGGCACGCAGGGCAATCTATCATTTTTTTTTTTTTTTTGGTAAAGGTGAGCTATGCCTTTTGAGAGTCTGTAGTTTTCTGAGGGTTTTCTATTCGACATCGATGTGAAAGCATTAAACCTCAAAGCCCATTTATAAATCTAAAAATCTTTCTCATCAAACATTTATCGCAATGTAAAAAGCCAGAAAGTCTGTTATTTTTCAACTTTCTTTAGCAGAACACGCTGACCACCAAAAGTGGCAGTTAGAGGGTTGAGACAAACCATTTAATAAGAAACCCACTGATTTAATGGTTTCCTAAAAAGTTACATTGGGGCCAGTTCACATCCCCTGCAGTCCTGTGCGTTTTTTCTCTGCATCAAAAACGCATTGAAAGTAGGTTATATGGTTTGCAGTTCTAGTGTGTTCCAGTTCCAGAAAAAAAGGTAGAACGTGCTGCCATTTTCCTGCACTGGAACGCTCAAAAACATATTGGAACACACATGTCCTTGTTTAAGGTTAAGAAAAAGAGGGGGCGTAAATGCACTGAAACGCATCAAAAACGCACATGAAAAAAAGCATCTGGAACGCATCCACTCTGCCTTTCTATGGTGTGAACTGGCCCTAAATGCGTGCCTTGAATTGGAAATGTTAGGGCCCTTTCACACTGAGGCGGGGGCGGCGTCGGCGGTAAAGCGCCGCTATTGTAAGCGGCGCTTTACCGTCGGTATTCGGCCGCTAGCGGGGCGGTTTTACACCCTGCTAGCGGCCGAGAAATGGATAAAAACCACCGTAAAGCGCCTCTGCAGAGGCGCTTTGCCAGCGGTATAGCCGCGCCGTCCCATTGATTTCAATAGGCAGGAGCGGTATACACTCCGCTCCTTCACCGCTCCGAAGATGCTGCTAGCAGGACTTTTTTTTTACCATCCTGCTAGCGCACCGCTCCAGTGTCAAAGGCCTCAGGGCCAGCGGCACTTTCGGGTCGGTTTGCAGGTGCTATTATTAGCGCAATAGCGCCTGCAAACCGCCCCAGTGTGAAAGGACCCTTAGGGTCCGTTCACACCAGCACCACACATTACAGAGCAGCAGTCGGTGTGTGGCACGGTCCAGACCTGCCCAGTATTGATGAACTGACCACGGTGCATCACACTGTTCACTCCCCCCCAATGAACGTTATTGAAATGTCACACAGTAATATTCTATAAAGTTTTGGCATCCAGCATATGGTGACTCATGCTGCACGGAAAGAAGTACTGCATTGAATAATTTTTTTGAGTACAAAGCCTCATCGCAGTGGTTTGAACTGGCCACATCAGAGACCAGGCATTTTACACTTGGTGTGAAGGGGCCCCTACAGTTACTAGTGTGCTTATGCTAGCTTGCAAGCAAATTGTCATGACATTAAATAGCTGATCACATGTGCAGAACAATAGCAAATGAAGATCATACAGAGGATAATTCAGTGCCTTGCAAAAGTGTTCACCCCCCTTGGCATGTTTCATGTTTTGTTGCCTCACAACCTGGAATTAACATGGATTGTTTGAAGATTTGCATCATTTATTTTCAGAACATGCCCACAACTTTGAAGATTTTTTTTTTTTTTTTTTATTGTGAAGCAAACAACAAATAGAACAAAATAACAGAAAAAGTCAATGTGCATAACTATTAACCCCCCTAAAGTCAATACTTTGCAGAGCCGGCTATCACAGCTCCAAGTCGCTTTGGATAAGTCTGCCACATCTTACCACTGGGATTTTTGCCCATTTCTCCTTGCAAAACTGCTCCAGCTCCTTCAAGTTGGATGGTTTGCGCTTGTGAACAGCAATCTTTAAGTCTGACCACAGATTTTCTATTGGATTGAGGTCTGGGCTTTGACTAGGCCATTCCAACACTTTTACATGTTTCCCCTTAAACTGCTCAAGTGTTGCTTTAGCAGTGTGTTTGGGGTCATTGTCCTGCTGGAAGGTGAACCTCCGTCCTAGCCTCAAATCGCACACAGCGGTACAGGTTTTGCTCAAGAATATCCCTGTATTTAGCACCATCCATCTTTCCCTCAACTCTGACCAGTTTCCCAGTCCCGACTGCTGAAAAACATCCCCACAGCATGATGCTGCCACCACCATGTTTCACTGTGGGGATGGTGTTCTTTGGGTGATGTGATGTGTTGGGTTTGCGCCAGACATAGCGTTTTCTTTGATGGCCAAAAAGTTAATTTTTAGTCTCATCAGACCAGAGCACCTTCCTCCATACATTTTGGAAGTCTCCCACATGCCTTTTCACAATCTCAAAACATGCCATTTTGTTGTTTGCTGAAAGTAATGGCTTTCTTCTGGCCACCCTGCCATTAAAGCCCAACTCTATGAAGCGTGCAGATTATTGTCGTCCTATGTACAGATACTCCAGTCTCTGCTGTGGAACTCTGCAGCTCCTCCAGGTTTACCTTAGATCTCTGTGCTGCCTCTCTGATTAATGCCCTCCTTGCCCGGTCCATGAGTTTTGGTGGGCAGCCGTCTCTTAGCAGGTTTGCTGTTTTGCCATGTTCTTTCCATTTTGGTTATGATAGATTAGATGGTGCTTCTAGGGATCAACAAAGATTTGGATATTTTTTTATAACCTAACCCTGACTTGTACGTCCCAACAACATTGTCCCTTACTTGTTTGGAGAGTGCTTTCGTCTTCATGGCAGTGTTTGGTTAGTGGTGCCTCTTAGGTGTTGCAGTCTCTGGGGCCTTTCAAAAAGGTGTGTATATGTAATGACAGATCATGTGACACTTAGATTGCACACAGGTGGACATTTCACTAATTATGTGACTTCTGAAGGTAATTGGTTGCATCAGAGCTTTTTATGGGCCGCTAAAAATAGCGCTGCTTTCCTGCTGACACCCGGGGCGGCTCAGTGTGAAAGGTGTCTAATAGCTTTCACCTTACTGAAAGGCACAGGATGGCTGAATACTGTATGTTACGTACCACTATTTAGAAGGGGGGGAACATTCATTCTTTTTTTCTGTACTTTTGCCTCATCAGCTAGTTGTTGATCAAGAAAAAAGTGTTTTAGGCTCCATTCACACTAGTGCGATTTCAGATGCATCTTGAGTTGCACAGAATTGCCTGACAATGGAAACCACATTGTTTTCAGTGGTGCTCATTTACATTAATGCAACTCGGCACAGCTCGATTGCTGAAAAGTTTTCTGTAACACAATTTTGGCCACATAGAATACAAACCACGTCCAAGTTCCACTACATAATTGCACTGAAAACTGGATCACAGCAGTGTGAACCTTGCCTAAAGTGACCCATAGAAAATAATCTTGAAATGGCACAATAACCAGTAAAATGGCATAAGTACTCCCCTGATGCTTTCGCCCCCAAAGACCTCTTTGATGATGAGGAATTATCCCCTGAAGAGCCTTCTGTGACTCTTCCAAAAGTGTGGATATCCTGTGACCCATTCAGCGCTCAGTGGTTCCTCCCACCTTTTTTTTCTAATTAAAAACAACGTTTATTGAGCATAAAAGTCAATACAGGATATCACATTCAAGATACAAGGAGCAACGGGCACCAACCTAAATTAGTAGGATTTTTTTTTTTTTCAAAGAAAATTGTCTGACAAACCATATTAACAGGTAGGATATTTCTAGACATTGTTATTTGCAATAAGAGCATGAGTTCACAATATCCTTGCTAGTATGAGTGATGGGGATGCTTGTTAAGCAGTCCTACTAGTAGGGTTAGAGGAGCAATCGGCATTAGTCAGTGCAGGTAGAGGAGTCGTCCACCCATCTGTCCCAGATTTTATTAAACTTGCCAGGACATCCTTGGTGGGAGTAGAGGACTTTTTTGTAGGGAAGGGTGAGGTTCACGGCCCTTTTCCACTGCTGGATGGTAGGGGAGGCGGGTCTAAGCCACAGCTGGGCTATCTGCATTCTGGCAGTGAAGAGGGTTTCCTGTGAGAATATCATCAGGTATTTTTCCTCCTCTGAGATAGGGAGAAGGCAGAGTACGCATTCGCGTGGGCATAGTGATAGGGGGGAGCTCATGCGATCATGGAGGAACTTGACAATCTGTGACTAGTATTGCTGAACCATATTAAGGACCATATTAAGTGGTAAAAAGTGCTGTCAGTGTCGCCACATCTGGGGCAGGTTGGGTCGGCATCTGGTTTATACCTGGATAGGCGGGAAGGGGTTAGGTAAGATATATGGAGCATATATAGATGGCTAAGGCGGTCTGACAATTTAGGTGATACTTTTTTACAGGCTTCTAGTATTTCCCCCCATTGCTCGTCCTCTATCCCCCCCAGGTCAGTCTCCCACTTAGTTTTCAATTGGTATGCATGGGCGGTGGCCCTGGGTAGAAGAAGGTGGTTGTACAGGAAGGAGATTCGTTTCTTAGGGTCTTCGCAAAGGACCATGTCCGCCAAGGTCATCGATTCCAACTTATGGATGGAGGCACTAAGTTGGGATTGAAGGGCATGACGGATCTGTAGGTAGCGGAAGAGCATGTGATTGGGTTTGATCAAATTCTTCCTTGAGGGCCTGGAACAACTTGACAGCGCCTCCGGTGATGAGCTGGGACAAATATGGCTCTCCTGGCTACCCATAGTTTGTGGTCAGGAATGGTCATCATTTCAGGGAGATGAGGGTTGTCCCAGAGTGGCGTGTGAGCATGCAGGGGGGGAGCCCCGGTGATGGTTTGTGCTAGTTTCCAAGTTTTGCTGTGGTGTGATAGCATATGCCGCCTTTCACCTAGGCGGGAGAGGCCCCGGTGTTTGCAGAAATGTATCTGGAAGGGGTGGGCTGGTTCCTCCCACCTTTACATCACTAGTTATGTAGATGTTGAGAGGAGAGAACCAAGGAGAGCAGTGGGAGACGCGGGAGATCAGCACTGCCAGTAGTGATGGTTTGAAAGAAAATTCATCAGATTTCTTTTCATCCATGTGGTGTTTGGCACAGCAAGATAGTAGAGCTGCACAATTAATCGTTAAAAAATTGTGATCTCGATTCAACCCCCTCTGACGATCGAGTTTGCCGATTCTTTCATATGATAAGTGGAGAGACTTATCTGCTCACTCAACTGTCAAAAGAAAACATCGGGGCAGTCTGCCAAGTTTAAAAATTGAAACATTGTAACTAACTTCCTTCTTATATCAAAGGGAAACTTCTGTGTGTAAAGAAAAAAATCCAGGCAGTCTGCCAAGTTTTTAAACAACGTGTAAATGCAAGAAGTTTAACCACTTAAAGTCTAAATCTTTTTCTGGCACTTGTTTCTTAAGGTAAAAATCAATATTTTTTGCTAGAAAATTACTTGGAACCCCCAAACATATATATTTTAGCAGAGACCCTAGGGAATAAAATGTCAATTGCTGCAATATTTTATGTCACACTGTATTTGCCCAGCGGTCTTTCAAACGCTATTTTTTGGGAAAAAATACACTTCAATGAATAAAAAAAAAAGAACCAGTAAAGTTAGCCCAATTTTTTTTCTTTTAATGTGAAAGATGATCTTACGCCGCGAGAATCGTGAGAGAATCGTGATCTGTCTTCTAAGCAAAAAAATCGTGATTCTCATTTTAGCCAGAATCGTGCAGCTGTACAAGATAGTTTAGAAATAAATTCTAAGTACATCTGTTATTTCGAGTTTAATTTTTGTGACTGTGTCACTAATGTTTTAAGAGTATTCACACTTTTTGCACTTTTTGCAGTCTTTTTTTTTTTTTTTTTTTTCCTCTGTACATGTGAATACTGAAGTGCAACCTTCATCAAAACCGTTTTTGATGAAATGAGTTTTAGTGAACCCAAGTGTTGCATTAACATTCCTAAATATTACAGCAATAATAACCTATTTTTACATGACCGATTTCCTAAATACACTGAACAATCAGTTTTGCTATGACAGAAATGTTTTCTCCTTGAATTTATTGTGCATCGCATCAGCTTAATAAGGATTGGCTTGGATACTCAGTGTGTGAGGTTTGTCTATAATTTGTGTCCTCACCTGGCTCATCAGAATCATTGATACTCAAAGCAATTAGGAACAACCACGACAACCCTCTAAAATGTATTCTGCCTTCTATTGATTTTGTGTGTGCGCTTGAAAACACTGATGGATGAGGCAAAAAGAAAGCCAGTTCTTTCGGGAAAATGAACTCAAAACTCCATTTGAACATTTTTTCTGACATTAAAGTGGTGTCATTAAAGCAGTTAAATACACTGCTACTACAGTGTAATATTTTTACCACATTGTATGTTAAACTGCTTTATTTTTTTTTATTTTTATTTTTTTTATAAATAGCCAAATAATTTTATGGCCCAAGTTTTATATATTGTGTCCAAGCTACAGTAGAACTATGATATATAAGTATTGTTTCCAGGTGTGCCTCAATGCGTTCCATGTTCCTTTTTATTTTTTTAAACAGGTAAAGGTTATTAAGCTTTCCAGAATTATGACGTACAAGTTTGGCACTTGCAGTATACAGGCACATGCATATATGAGTATCAAGTAAAACAAAAGTGTAGCGCTAGTGATGTATATGCCATTAAGCCTATGTAACGCTTAATAGAATATATAGTAGTTAGGTTCACCTATTATGTACTACAAAACAGACATCGCAATAGATTGCTTTCTCATGTGCACATCTGTATTGTTTCATGTATGATACTCATATATGGTGGAAATACTGCGCCAACCCCAATTGTGAGCAGCTAACACAACAATCAGACTAACTGTAACGTGAAATGTAAAACAAAAGTGGTAGCACTAGTAATGTATAGAAATCTGGAGGCGGATTGTGCTGTAGATACTATAGTATAACACTCTGTTTAGAGTGTAGAAAAATGACAATATAGTAATGAAGAAACAAAAATAATCAAAGGTATTTAAACCTACAAATATGCGACCACAGACATGATCTCAGAACACATGTAGTCGCCAAAACTCAAAAGAATTGGTGTATATCCAAACACAAAAATGTAATTAACTCCAATTATATATATCACAAGAAGTGTAAATGCAATCTGTGATAATAGTACCATAAACTAAAGAATCTGTGCTAGAGTGATGTAAACACTTAAGCAAACGAATGCTGGGTGTTGCATGCAACCACTGGATGTAACTACAACCACTAGAATCTATGCTAAAAGTGGTATAAACACTTAAAGCTACTATCTGCAAAAGAAATATATATATATATATATATATATATATATAACGATTGGGTGTCACGTGCAATCGCATGCAACCAATACCAAACCAAAAAATGCACAAACTAAGATTGTGGAAAAAAAGGACATAAAATGGGAAAGTGATAATAAAAAGTACATATATGTGAATACTATGTAGCAATCCCACATATATCTATATCAGTGTATAAACAGAACTGTTGAATAGTGTACATATGATACAAATGAAACACAAAAATTGTAGGTATATTTCGAATATATGGTATACCACAGTGCTTGGAATCTAAAATAAACTGCAGAAAATGTAAATTATACCACCCTTAGGATTAAGGGTAAATAAAAGTCCGCATTTATGTATAACAAACGTTTATGCAGGTAACTGCGAAGCAGTAGATGTGTGTGCTACGTTTTCTGAGTAGTCTGTCGGTATGTTCTGTACTTTGAGTAGACACCCAAGCAATGCTTATTATTTCAAAGAGTAGAAAAGAGGATGAGGTACTCTTACCAGAATTGATGGACTCACAGACCGGTGGCGGAGAGTCAAACAGGCTTTGTACCGAAGTACGGTGGTTATAGATCCCATCCACATTGGTGGAAAAGATGGAACTTATCCTGGATGGGTCAGTGTGTAACACAGTATCCTGGATGGGTCAGTGTGTAACACAGACCCTAAGGCACGATTCACATCTATGCATGTTGCTTTTGAGCGTTTCTGCAGTGCTTTTTGCTGTGCTTGCCACGTTTTTGAACATGCGTTCTTGCCGCGTTTTTTTTTTTTTTTTTTTTTGCACAGTGTTTTTTTTATACTGTATACAGTGTTAAAAAAAAAAAAAGAAAAACGCAAAAACACGGTAAACACGCAGGACTTGCGTTTTGGATGCGGGTCCATTGAATTCTATTACATGCAAAACGCTGCATTTTGCATGAAAAAAAGTCCTCAACCCTTTCCAAAAACGCGGAGGCACAAAAATGCATTGAAGTGAACATGTTCCATAGGAACCCATGTTAAAAAATTCCCATGCATTTCTGCAAAATGCATCAAAAAACGCATTAGTGTGAATAGAGCCTTACTCACCACAGGAAACCATCGAAAGTGGATATTAAAAGCTGGAGTACTTCATTATCACATTCGTCAAAGTAACCCAAGATGTTGTAAAGTCCAGCCCTCATCTCCAATCCTCTGTGTAAATGATGGTTCTCAAAACAAAGAAAAAGAAAAATACTTCCACATAGTGTGAATCCAAATATAGATAAAAGGAAATTTATTAAAAATCTGTTTATTTGATTTATTTTGAGAAAATAAGTTCAAATGAACAGGATAAAATGCACAATAAAATCATGGCTCGGCAAGCATATTAACCCTACACGTTTTAGTCTACGGATACTTTGACTGGGGTATATGTCTACTTGCCACTGCTATGCTTATTTATACACAAATATGCATAATAAAAACATTAAACACTTGTTGCCACCGTGTGGAATCTAACTTCCAGGTTCGTGGGAAGTACAAAATAAAGAAAAAAATCTTGCGAGCCACAACGGTCCAATGCCAAATATGTGACAATACCCAGCTGCAAGCGCAGATCACATTTCATATACCGTGCAAGCTAATATAGATGAAAAATATGCGCTGCGCTAGAATAAACTATATCACTGTATTATCTCTAGAGTGTAAGATTGACCCTCTCTCCATCAATACATTAGCGATAAAAAATCAAACCTTATATATAAGTGAATTCATATAAATCAGACAAAGTGCAAAGTGCATAAAAAGTATATGATCTATATTGCAAAATATTAAAAGTGCATAAACAGATGCAAAAGTGCTTAGTGCTCCAAAATGACCATAATATACAGTCCTGGTAAATAATCATAAAGTAATTGGTGAAAAGTCCCTTAACACAACATCAAATAAGTGCGTACAAGCAGTGTCCATAAAAGGTGTTATCCACCATGCTCATAGAATTCTTGGTGCCGCAAACCGTGCTCCAGTGAACTCCAGTGGCCCCTCTAGGCTAATGTGCTCACCTCAGTGCGTGTGACCCAGCTGTTATGCTGAGTCAAAACACGCTTTGGAGCCACCCCCGGGCTTAGTACTGATTATCAGGTGTTAATCTCCAGCTTGGTTCAATGCAGCTCCATAGATATAAACAAGAAAGAAACTACTTGGTGTAATATCGTTGGGTAAATTTATTGAATAAGTTACACTTCCCACAATGGGGTACTCACAATCCTGGTGCATAAGTGCACCTCTCTAAAATCAGCCTCCGAAATAGCAATAAAAAAGCAGGTATGGCCTGTACGTCCCACTCCTCGTCATGTGACGGATAGATGGACCAATGAATAATGATTATCATTATTCATTGGTCCCTCTATCTGTCACATATATGTACTTTTTATTATTATCACTTTCCCATTTTATGTCCTTTTTTTCACAATCTTAGTTTGTGCATTTTTTGGTTTTTGGTATTGGTTGCATGCGACACCCAACCGTTTTATATATTTATATATATTCTTTTGCAGATCGTTGCTTTTAAGTGTTTATACCACTTTTAGCACAGATTCTAGTGGTTGTAGTTACATCCAGTGGTTGCATGCAACTTCATGTGACACCCAGCCGCTTATATATACCTTTTAGAGCATTTGTTTGCTTAAGTCTTCACATCACTCTAGCACAGATTCTTTAGTTTATGGTACTATTATCACAGATTACATTTACACTTGTGATATATATAATTGGAGTTAATCACATTTTTGTGTTTGGATATACACCAATTTTTTGAGTTTTGTCGACTACATGCGTTCTGAGATCACGTCTATGGTCGCATATTTATAGGTTTAAATACCTTTGGTTTTATTATTTTTGTTTCTTCATTACTATATTGTAATTTTTATACACTCTAAACAGAGTGTTATACTATAGTATCTACAGCACAATCCGCCTCCAGATTTCTATTCTGGTTAGGTTTTTTTTTTGTGTAATATGTACATCACTAGCGCTACACTTTTGTTTTACATTTCACTTTACAATTAGTCTGATTGTTGTGTTAGCTGCTCACAATTGGGGTTGGCGCAGTATTTCCACTTTATTTTCACCATATATGAGTATCATACATGAAACAATACAGATGTATACATGATAAAGTAATCTATTGCGATGTCTGTTTTGTAGCACATAATAGGCGAACCTAACTACTATATATTCTATTAAGCGTTACATAGGCGATGGCGAGCAGGTGGTATTGCTCTAGGGCAGGGGTAGGCAACCTGGGGATCTCCAGCTTTTGCAGAACTACAAGTCCCATCATGCCTCTGTGAGTAATTGTAACTGCCAGACTTGCAATGCCTCATGGGAAATGTAGTTCCACAACAGCTGGAAGGCCCCATGTTGCCTAGCTTTGCTCTGGGGACTACAATGTAAAGCGTCTATTCTTCAGGAAGAGGTAGGAAGGAAAAGAGTAAAGGAAGGATGGGATAAAGAGTAGTAAGGAAGTGGGGAAAGGGGAGGAAATAAGGCATCAAAGCCATTCATTAGTTCCTGCATTCTATATGTAAGACCAGAGAAATTTAAACTGCAATTCATGGACTTGTCTTAAGCCGGGTACAAACTAAAGATTTTTTTTTTTTTTTTCATGAAACCCACCAGAACACTCCAATCAGCGCTCTCCATCATTGGCTGAGAGCGCTGATCGGGCGGCTGCTAGTTTTCCAGCATTGAAAGGCTGGCTTCTGTTGGACAGACCGACATACACAGGCCAAATGTCGGCTTTTTTTTTTTTTTTTTTTTTTTTTTTTTAAACCGGCAGGTGTCTGTTGTGCCTCACAGTGGTCTCTCGCCCATTTTTGTTTGCATTTATAAATATAAGTTCTCATATTAGAATCTGTCTCCACCACCATAAGACTATGATGGATGACTCGTTCTCCATGTTGTTGAGTGATGCTATATTGTTAAACCTCATGCTTCAGCCTATTCTGACCAATTCAGTCCATTTTTTGGGGGCATTTCTATCCCAAATGTGTGAGTTTGTAGAGTGGTAGCAAAGTTGGGAGGGGGGTTCAGGTAGTTTTTCGTCTTGGAAGTATTGGCCCTTTAGCATAAAAGGCAGTGTAGCAACCACTTTCTGATTCCCAAGAGCATAATTAGAGGGTCCGCTCCTGATGGCAGCTCTCCCACTGTATTGATATCCATCATCACATCTGTATATGGGGACAAGTCCAAACCACATGTATAAATGTACCGATCTCAGAGCAAAAATTGTAGCACTTCTCGGCAACATTGTGGTATATGGTAGAAAGCCTCTGTGGGGTATAATGCACCCAATGCATAAATGTAAACTTGATGAATCTATCACTGGCTGGTATCATAAGGGGAAATTATTGTTGTATGCCATCATCTCAGTCAGCATCTGTTAAAGTATATGTAAACCCTCAGTTTGTAAAACAACCAATTCAGTTTAAAATGGAAATGAAAGGCAAAACATTTTGTGTATACATATGAAGACATTACAAATACAACGACCTCCTCTGTAACTCTAACCTGGTAACCGTTTTTTTTTTTTTTTTTTTAAAGCGTCGCCTATGGAGATTTTTAGATACCATAGTTTGTCGCCAGTCTGCGAGTGTGCGCAATTTCAAAGCATGACACGTTTGGTATCCATTTACTCGGCGCAACTTCCTCTTTCATATTATACAAAAAAATAGGCAACTTTACTGTTTAGTTTTTTTTTAATTGATGAAAGTCTTGTTTTCTCAAAAACTTGCATTTGAAAGACCGCTGCACAAATACCGTGTGACATAAAACATTGCAACAGTCACCATTTTATTCTCTAGGATCTCTGCTAAAAAATATATATATATATATATATATATATAATATTTGGGGGTTCTAAGTAAATTTCTAGCAAAAAAAATACTGATATTAACTTGTAACAGCAAATGTCAGAAATGGGCTTAGGCATGAAGGGGTTAAGTACAGCAAGTTATCAACATATAAAGAGTTCTTCCTTCAGACGTAGCTAGGACAAAAATGACCCCATTGAAAGGGAGCAGCCATCTCTCATTCCTCTATGTAGCTCAAAAGGTGGTTGATAGCGCATCATTGGCTTATAACCTAGGTCTGTGAGAGGCATCTAAACATTGTATCCAAGAGATGAATTTTGAAACCAAATTTGTTCAGTACCGCCCACAGATAGGTCTCATTCGACTGAGGTGAATGCCTTTAGCATCAAGGGAAGCCACCACTCCTGGGACTGCAGCCCGTCTGGCTCTTCCTATAATTGTGAATAATTTTATGTTCATTCCTTTCCCCTTCATGAAGCCAAGACTGGTCACTATGAATCGGCATGAAAACAACCTTGTTTTAGCTTGTGGCCAATATTTTAGGACAGGTCTTGGCATCCATGTTTAACCACTTTCCTACTGGGCAATTAAACCCCCCTCCTGCCCAGACATATTTTTTAGCTTTCAGTGCTGTCACACTTTGAATGACAATTGCGCGGTCATGCTACACTTTACTCAAATTAAATTTTTATCATTTTTTTTTCACACAAATGGAGCTTTCTTTTGGTGGTATTTAATCACCACTGGGGTTTTTATTTTTTGCTAAACAGACAAATTTTTGAACAAAAAAAAAAAAACATGTTTCATAGTTTGTTATAAAATTTTGAAACAGGTAATTTTTCTCCTTCATTGATATTCGCTAATGAGGCTGCACTGATGGGCGACACTGATGGGCACAGATAAGGCGACACTGATGGGCACAGATAAGGCGACACTGATGGGCACAGATAAGGCGACACTGATAAGACAGCACTGATGGGCACTGATAATGCAGCACTGATGGGCACTGATAAGGCAGCACTGGTGATGAGGCATTGATTGGTGACATTTATAGGTGGCGCTGGTAGGTGGCACAGGTGGGCACAGAAGCCTCTGCAGAGGCTCTCCACGATCGGGACTGATATCCCTCTCACAGCTGCTGGTGATCAGCTACCAGCGTGAATAGAAAAAATAGCCGATTACTGGCTCTGTTTACATCACATGATCAGCTGTCATTGGCTGACAGCTGATCACGTGGTAAGGGGCCAGGATCGACCCCTTGCTCCGATCTGTGAACAGTCGAGTCTCATAGACACAGAGCGCACCCTGCAGGGGGCGCGCAGGCCGCTCGAGCACGGAAAGATGTCTATGGACGCCCTCCCGGCAAAGTAGGTCCGTGCTGTAGCCATCTTTTGGCTATAGCGCGGACAGGAAGAGGTTAAAAGTGAGTTTGGCCTGTAAGAGTAACATAGTTTTAGATCCTTTTAAGTTTTAGGAACCACTATTATAACTGCCTCTGACACAAAGACAGGGAGGCAACCATTTTGTAATGTAGTTTTCAACATAGTATAAACTTGGAGCGCAAGGCAATCCAGATTGCAAAAAAAGATTGCCTATTGTACCTCCTTCAAAGTGATTTGGGCTTAGACTTGTTTGTGTTGTTGGGTAGCCAAAGTAGGTAAGCTAAGCGAGTTCAGATAGCCATGTAATTCATCTACCCTGTAGTAAGCTCTCAAGGTGTATAATACTGTATCTCATAAATTGGACATTATTGTAGATAGGGTCAGTAGGTTACCCTCTTGGTCCATTATGCTTGCTACATTAACAGTGGTAAATTGGTTTTTTAGACCGCCAAGCTAATGGGCAACTAATTTTAACTCCATACTCATAGGTACATTGGGTTTGGTATATTTTTTTTTCCTAGATGCTGACATGTGGAGAAACAGTATTACTTTTTGTTTTTGCTTTCTTCTGAATGACTGTAGGTATAGGATTATGTATTTGGAGGTTTTCCTATTTGTGTGTTTTTGTTTTTTGTTTTGTTTTTTGTTTTGTTTTTTGTTTTTTTGTTTTTTGTTTTTTTTTGTTTTTTGTTTTTTTGTTTTTTGTTGTTTTTTTTTCCCCCTGTTGGTTGATCTAGAATGGTTGTCGTGTGTTTTTTTTTTTTTTTTTTTTTTTTTTCAATCAGACTAGGTATGTAACTAAAACAAGACATAGTTGCATGTGTAGATGAACGACAGCTGAACCCTTTTGTAAATGGATATTTCCATCTCCAGGCATCCTAATGACTGAGCAACAAGACCCACTTAGACAAACTGTATTCTTTAGTATTTTCTAGAATAAATTTATCCATTTGAGGGCAAGGGGTTATATTAAAATCAACAATATTGTACATAGCTATCCAAGAACAGGAAATGTTGGCAGGTGGGGCTATTCATACTGTATAGGCCTGCTATTACCATGTCAACATTATCTAGTAAAGCATGTAATATAACATTTCCCTGAGGCCCAAAAGCTTAAAGCGTTTAACCCCCCCTGCCCACCCCCCCCAAAAAAATGAATCCTGCTCCTTTAAAGCATGTTATATGACACAGTGCTTGTCCTGTGTCATTTGGCCCCCTATAACACCTAAAAAACCTGGCTGATCCTGCCAGTTTCTACCCACCCCTCTGTAAACTGAATACGGTATTTTATGGCTGCTGAGACCAGACACCGTGGTCAGTTATGTGCCGCTGACTTCAGCAGCCTATCTGCTCCTGTATCCTCCTTCCCCCTCCCCGTCTGTGTGTGAGCCGCCCCTCCCCCCTCTTACTGCTCTCATAACACTAACCTGTATACACCATCAGCACTACCTCCTATTGCAGTGTTCCCCCCTGTGAATGATTTATAAATATAAATGCTGTAAATACCTAATTTAAGAGCCGAGATTGCGATCACATGACCAGCCAGCTCTCACCTCCTCCCCTCCTCCCCTCCAGATTGACATCAACAGAGGAATCTCGGCCCTGCCTGTTGCATTTCTCAGAGGAGAAAAGGAGAAAGCTGGGCCAGTCTTGTGATCGCAATCTCAGCAGTGAAATTAGGTATTTGCAGCATTTATTTTTATAAATCTCACAGAGTGGGATACTACAATAGGAGGCAGTGTTGATGGTGTATACGGGTTAGAGTGGCTTAACCACTTTAAAGGGTAAAGTTTTGTGATTTGGGATGCTGATGCCCTTTGCATAAGTTGAATATGTTGCATGATAGTAATCCCACCCAGGTTTTTTTTGAGACTTAGAATTTTGATTCCTATAAGATGCGTTTCCTGCCGTATGCAAATATGGGGGTTTTCAAGATTTGAAACATTAAATACCATTTCCTTTTATGGCCTGTTCACTCAAGCTCACATACAAACCGCAGCAGTTTTTGTGAGGGCAGCAGTCTGTTGTGGACTACAGAGCCATGCGGCAGGGGACGGTGTGATGTGCATTTGTTCATAGTACTTTGTGAAGTGCACAAAGTGACAATTTGTGTCGCTGCACAACCGCGCAATGCGCTGACGGGCCATCCAGAGTGGTGCAGTATTATACAAATATGTTGCATAATATCGCATGGCTCTGAAACAAAGTGAAACACTGCTTTCTGATGTGAACTATTTTCTGCTTGCTACTAGGACCCAAACTTGATCCAGAATAGAGGAAGTCATCCCATATACACAAGACCAATTGTAGAAGAGATTCATATTATAAAGGCATATTTGTGTTTTTGTTACCTGTACTTTGTAGTGCAAAATTAAACAAAAATCGTAAACTAGCCCATCTCTTTCCTACCCTGCACATTCATAAGAACTAGGGTGTGCTTGGATCCCTAAACAAAACATGGTAACAAACCAGCTGGGGTTGTAAACAGATGTATTAAAACCAGAGATTGACTGTTAACTCTTCCTAAGGCCTCATGTACACTGCTGCTGCTAAACAGATGTTTAGGAGCAGTTGGGCATTTTTTTTCAACTGCTCCTGAACTCTCCTCTGTTATCTTAACCGCGCTGTCAAAAAAACGTGAAAAAGCAGCCAACACGACAATGTAAATAAAATGGTCAAAAAAAGGAGGGGGAGTGCAGCACTATAAACAAATAAAATACCAAGAATGTAATTGTCGACAATAATGTCACAATAAAAGAAGTGAAATATGTGAACAGTGACATAAATATACAGTAAAGTGACCTATGACCAGTATAAAGATCAATAGAAAAAAATGTCCATATGGAATGAAAAGGGACCACATATAATGGTGAATCCCTGTGGTGAGTGATCCAAAACAAGCATGTGACGATCATTAAAATCTTGAGCAGACATCAAAGTGAATGGTGAATAACCATGAAAAGACCACCACCGAAAGTACTAGTCTCTTACCAGAAAGATTGGACTTGTACAGGTGTACAAGCTTGGAAAGTAACCAGTAAGGCACCAATTCAATGTATGGAATACAGCGTCTGGATAGACGTTCCGTTGAATTAAGCAGAGTTGACACAGCTTACATGCAGATGCAAATCAGCCAAACCATAGATAAAGGAAAGAGATAGGGCACATAGTGAAATACTGTATAGGATATTTATTCCAGATAAAATCACAGGTATTACACTTACATTTGCCAATAGGAATACAAGCGCTTGAAAAAGAGACAATACCTGTGGACCATCAAGAAATACTGACACGTTTCGCCTAAACAGGCATCATCTGGGGTGCTGGTCACCCACAATCACTGTATATATATAGATGAATAAGCCCCCAAATGAGCAACAGCTCTGGTGTTCAATTACAGCTAATCTGCACTTCCTGTTTCAGACAAGATGGCGTCACCGCTTGAGTGTCAAGCCTCACTTTGGAAACAAGGAAGTAAAACCAGACTATTGTTTAGATCACTTCCGGGTATGAGGCAAGATGGCGCGGCCGCCTGTGTTCCAGGCTTCATTGTGATAAACCAAAACAGGAAGTGATCTAGTATAATAGCAGACTATGCTGAGACAAGGCATAGGGATGTAAAAGACATTACTGGGGGCTTAAATAAAGTAAATATAAAATAAACATTAATATTATGTTAGATGTGATCTTCAGACCCTCTGGGCTTCCACAGAATAGTCTGGGAAGTTCGGGAGCTTAGTGTAGTCTAAGCAGAGAATCTCCTGTTTCCTGGCACTTCAGAGAATTAGACCTTGATTTAGAAAATCCAGGGGATGAAAAACAGGGATGTGTGGTGGAGCACATGGTAGGCCTCTGGTTTCTGGCATCCTGTAAGATTCTGAAAGTGGATCCTGACCCTCTGCCCCCTAAGGTAGGCCCAGAATATGGGGGTTGTTTTTTGTGTATGCCCATACACTGTTCTCTTATTTTTGACCGCATGGCTGTATACACTGGAGTACAGCCACTCCCAGCATTTCATGTCTATCAGAGACTGTATGCAGTGCCTGGGGGTGTGGGAAGAATGCTGAAATTTACATTGAACCAGCTGAAGCTTTCATGTGCAAAAAAAAGGCTATACCACATACAGTTCCTTGCAAAAGTATTCACCCCCTTAGCATTTTTCGTGTTTTATTGCCTCAGAACCTGGAATTAACATGGAATGTTTAAGGATTTTCATCATTTAATTTACAGAACATGCCCACAACTTTGAAGATTTTTTTTTTTATTGTGAAGCAAACATCAAATAGGACAAAATAACAGAAAAAGTGCATAACTATTCACCCCCCTAAAGTCAATACTTTGTAGAGCCACCTTTTGCGGCTATCACAGCTCCAAGTTGCTTTGGATAAGTCTCTGTGAGCTAGCCACATCTTACCACTGGGATTTTTGCCCATTCCTCCTTGCAAAACTGCTCCAGCTCCTTCAAGTTGGATGCTTTGCGCTTGTGAACAGCAATCTTTAAGTCTGACCACAGATTTTGTATTGGATTGAGGTCTGGGCTTTGACTAGGCCATTCCAACACATTTACATGTTTCCCCTTAAAGTGGATGTAAACCCAATGTCATCCTTTCTAAACTACTGCCATAGGGGTTATCTATAAGGATATACATGCCTCCTGAATGTATCTTTACCTGTCATATGTCTCCCCTCTGTCTGTTATTAGACCCGAAAAACTGCATATTCTGTGGGTGGGTCTGTTGTCTGGAGCTCGGTGGGTGGAGTCGTGATGTCAGTAGACTCCCCGCCCACCTCTACACTCCTTGTCAATATGCATTTTCTCCTGTGTATTTCTAACACTGAACTTCTGCTGAACTTCTGCTATGATCTCTAACATCCAGTGAAAAGATAGGAAAGTAACCACATGACTTCAGCATGCCAAATCATGCTGAGGTGTGAAACAGCCAATCCTTGCAGAGCTGCTGAAGAAAGGAGTGGGGGAGGGAATTAAAAAATAATGCCTGTGTCTTAGGCTGTCACTCACAGCAAGGGAGAGTATTTGACAAAGTTTTTCTCAGTTTGTCAAGATTTTTCTCACTGAACAATAAAAGAGGATTGCTCAGAGATGGATTAACTCTGTGTGGCAAGACTGGGCTCAAATGATAGGAAATATTATACTCTACAGCAGTGTTTCTCAACTCCAGTCCTCAAGGCGCCCCAACAGGTCATGTTTTCAGGCTTTCCATTATTTTACACAGGTGATTTGATCAAATTAACTGCCTTAGTAATTACCACAGCTGTTTCATCTGAGGGAAATCCTGAAAACATGACCTGTTGGGGCGCCTTGAGGACTGGAGTTGAGAAACACTGCTCTACAGTATGATATAAAAAAAAAAAAAAATTTGGGTTAAATCCACTTTAAACCACTTATAGTCCTTCTGGAAGGTGAACCTCCATCCTAGCCTCAAATCACACACAGAGTGGTACAGGTTTTGCTCAAGAATATCCCTGCATTTAGCATCATCCATCTTCCCCTCAACTCTGACCAGTTTCCCAGTCCCCACTGCTGAAAAACGTGTCCACAGCATGATGCTGCCACCACCATGTTTCACTGTGGGGATGGTATTCTTTGGGTGATGTGATGTGTTGGGTTTGTGCCAGACATAGCGTTTTCTTTAATGGCCAAAAAGTTAAATTTTAGTCTCATCAGACCAGAGCACCTTCCGCCATACATTTTGGCAGTCTCCCACATGCCTTTTCGCAAACTCAAAACATGTTTTTTGCTGAAAGTAATCGCTTTCTTCTGGCCACTCTGCCATAAAGCCCAACTCTATGGAGCGGACAGCTTATTGTCGTCCTATGTACAGATACTCCAGACTCTGCAGCTCCTCCAGGGTTACCTTAGGTCTCTGTGCTGCCTCTGATTAATGTTCTCCTTACCCGGTCCGTGAGTTTTGGTGTGCGACAGTCTCTTGGCAGGTTTGCTGTTGTGCCATGTTCTTTCCATTTGGTTATAATAATTTGATGGTGCTCCTAGGGATCATCAAAGATTTGGATATTTTTTAATAACCTAACCCGTACTTCTCAACAACATTGTCCCTTACTTGTTTGGAGAGTTCCTTGGTCTTCATGGCAGTGTTTGGTTAGTGGTGCCTCTTTCTTAAGTGTTGTAGCCTCTGGGGCCTTTCAAAAAGGTGTGTATATGCAATGACAGATCATGTGACACTTAGATTGCACACAGGTGGACATCATTTCACTAATTATGTATATATATGTAATATATATTCACTTTGCATCCTTCCTTGTGGGCTTGTGTTGCGAGTCTATGGACCCACTTGATAGTTTTAGCAGATACATATGTTTTTCCATTGAAATTAATAAAAATAAAATGCGTTGTTGCTTGTGCATGTTATAGCCTGCCTATGTTCATTGATGTGCATTACAACATGAATGATGCGTCTCCATTTATTTAGTGAAAACTACACCTGGTAAAAACACAGGCAAGTTTGAATGAGCTGTAAAAGCTACCTACTTTAGTACTTGGCTTAACTTGAAGGATTGCATTTTTTAACAAACATTTACTTGGTCCAGCTGTAGAAATTGGCATTGGTAAGGCAACCAACCCACTCAAACAGAACCCTGCAATTAGGCAAATATTCTAGATATGATATTCTAGAGATGATGGTTGTGAACATGTATTGTAGATCTTATTCTCTCCGACAGCTGCAGTGGATTGTGGTCACAGAAAAGACTGCATTTTGCTTTGGCCAGATCTGTATATAATCTGTCCTGTTTAATTTGCTCTTCATTGATGTCATTCACTTCTTTATGTTAAATATGTTCTTTATATATTTTCTGCTCTGCATTTGTGAATTCATGCAAAGAACAAGGGTCAGTTTACATCCACCTAATAAAACTGCAGCATTCAGTGCATACCAAATGTGCAGCAGGTTATATGCTTCAGTGGATTGCTTTAAATCAGACAGTGGTCTAAGGCTTAATTGTGAGAAAATGCTTATCTGTGTAAAAAAAAAAAAAAAAAAAAAAAAAAAAAAAAACTCCTTTAAATTCAATGTGAGTTATTAGGAGAAAAATCCCTTCTCATTTGGAACTTTTTTTCTTCCAATTTTTAGGTTGGGAGCACCATGAACTATGGACTTTTACCAGAAGATATCATTGTGCCTACTACAGAGTATCCCATTACTGCAAGGTCTCCAACTCAAGAATACTCTCGGGCAGAAAGAGAAAAAAAGAAGAAGAAAAGGAAAAAAAGATCCCGTTCCAGATCACATTCTCCAAAGATTCATTATGATTCCAAATCCCGTTCCCATTCAAAAGTCAAGCATTCTCTTCCTACAGCTTATAGAACAGTTCGACGCTCCAGGTAGGCTTCAGATCAGGCTTATGCAAAAGTAATCTCCTTATTTCTGTACCATTGAGTATTCCAGCTACAGTAAGACCTCTACAATGTGTTTGAGATGTTCTGAACTGTCCTCGATACTGACAGGGTTATACGCAAGCACTTGGAAGTGTGCAACACTTTTTCAGCTTCCAAGGTTTTTATTTTTAATCAACAAAATAAGTCATCTGAATAAAGTGCATCAGAAACAAATGGGGATGAAAAAATTAGAAAGGAGTTAATGTTCATAGAAATGTCACAAATCAAGTTACCTTAAAGTGTCACTAAACCCACATAATAAAAAAAAAAACTATCAATAAATTGTGTATTGCATGCTGTTCATACTCATTCACTATGGGATTTGTTTATTGTATTCTGCTGTTCTCTATCTCTCTCTTATAGGTGGGGCAGGGGCCATTTGTATGTCTCTATCTCCACCTTCTGTTCATGTTCCCAATGCAGAGAAGTTTCAGCAGCTACTGCACATACTCAGTTTAAAGTGCGTTGCTATGCTGAGTATTTCCTTCCTATCACTTCTGAGCAGCCCATGTGGACAGTGATAAGTGACAGCCTGCTCATTCCTCCTCCATGCCCACTAACTAGCTAAACACAATGGGGGTGGGATATTACATCTTGATTGATAGCGGCTTCTCCTCCTTGTTTTTCTAAGACACAGGCGGGAGGGAGGTGACACAGCCTGTGACTGGCAGAAATCTGCCCACACCATGTTATTGCTAAAAATAGTATGATTTCAAATATATATTTGTATGATTTCAAACTGAGTATTGATATTACTTAATTTACTCTGTATCCCAAAGGCTGTTTTTCTGTTTTGTTTTTTTTTAACTTGACCAACAGCAGAGGACTAAAAGCTCCTCCTGCTTATGTTTCCCTGCAGACAGGCTGGGAAAGATCTGGATCATGTGACTGCTGTATATCAATTAGGAAAAAGGTACTTAGATGTGGTTTTTGTTTGTTTTTTGTTTTTTTTGTTAGTAAAATACTTAGTGCCATCATCCACATACAGAAATATAAGGGACAATGTGAATTAAACAGTGTGTGTTTAGTATCACTTTAATTACGGTTTCTGTTTTAAATGTGCTTTACTACTTGTCACATGGTTGTATATTTAACCATAGTTACTGCTGAAAATTAGATCAGAGTTGTCATGGGACAAAATATTGAGATTTCATACTGTGTTCTTGTCTGAAGACAGTGATTTAAGTTTTTCTCTTTCCTTTTATCTGTATAAACGAATATTGTTTTTTTTACTGAAAAATTATTAATTTAATGTCCTCTCCAGAGGCTAAACCATTCAGTTAATTTCTTGCTTTTTTACTGCCTTTTAAAATGATGTAACAGAAAATTGATACCTGAGGGAATCTGTTTTTCTACTCTGCATACACGTTCTGATAACTGATGCAGTGTGAACCTTGTGTTCTGAAGACAGGGCTATTCACTTGTTTGAAAACTACAGATGACACCTTGGACATTAAGGTAACCTGTAGATTCAAATTGATTTAAAGTGGGGTCCCACCCAAAAAAAATACATGAAAAATCCTAAAAAAAAAATACAAAAAAACATTTCGATATTTTTTTTTTTTTTACTTACCTCTAAATGCCTGTTGCTAGGGGTCCCTCGTAGTCTGCCTCTTCCAGTGCCTGGGATGGTGACATCACTTCCCCCTCGGCACAGGAAGGGCTCGGCTCTGCTCCCTCCCTCCTGTCAATCATCTGGGACCCATTACAGGTCCCAGGTGACTGAGCGGCCAATCACGGCGCGCGGCGCCACTCGCGCATGCGCAGTGGGTGCCAGGCTGTGAAGCCACAGCCCGGCGCCCACAGTTGCAATGCCGGCGCCGCTGAACAGAGGGGGAGACGAGCGGGGCTTTGATCCCCCGCATCGCTGGACCCTGGGACAGGTAAGTGTCCAATTAAAAGTCAGCAGCTGCAGTATTTGTAGCTGCTGACTTTTAATTTTTGGTTTTTTTGACTGGAACTCCTCTTTAAAGAGGCGTTCCCATTTAAAAAAGAAAAAATTAAAAGTCAGCAGCTGCAAATACTGCAGCTGCTGACTTTTAATTGGACACTTACCTGTCCCAGGGTCCAGCGATGCTGGGGATTGAAGCCCTGCTCATCTCCCCCTCCGTTTGGCGGCGCCGTCATTGCAACTGTGGGCGCCGGGCTGTGGATTCACAGCCAGGCACTCACTGCGCATGAACGAGCCGTGATTGGCCGCTCAGTCATCTGGGACCTGTAATGGGTCCCAGATGATTGACAAGAGGGAGGGAGCAGAGCTGAGCCCTTCCTGTGCCGAAGGGAAGTGATGTCACCAGCCCAGGCACTGAAAGAGGCAGACTACGAGGGACCACCTAGCAACAGGCATTTAGAGGTGAGTAAAAAAAAAAAAAAAAAAAAAATCCAAATGTTTTTTGTTTTTTTTTGGCACATTCATGTATTTTTTTTTTTTTTTTGGGAGGAACACCACTTTAAGTACATATTTTTTATATTTTATTTCTGCATGCCAGTAAAGAGTGTGTGTACATTTTATGATTGGAAAAGGTGATATCAGAAAGCACACATTTCTTCTAGGATTACTAGAGTCAAGTAGTCAAGATTGGGAAAGAATGAGAAATATGAATGTGAGAAAGACTGGTCTGTGAGGGAAAAGGGATATAGAGGACTAGAAGGGGGGGGAGAGAGGTTGGAAAGGCCCACTAATAATGGCGAAGGGAAATGGGTAGAAGGAGGGTAATGGAAGTAGGAGGAGGGTCAAGGGAAGAAAGGGTGTTGTCTGTAGCGAGCTGCAGGAGCAATGAATTGAAGAAAATGGAAATTTATGTCTATGGAGGTATTGACCATTAGGTGGTGGAAGAAGATAAAAAGTAGCAGTAGTGTTGGAAGTCCACCCAGTAAAACCAGGTGGTCAAGAACGTTTCCTCTCTGTAGAGCAAGGACACAAGATCTTCCATTAGCATTGCTTTCGATCATTCTAAAAACCACTGTTCCAATGTAGGAGTTGTCTGCTTTCACATAACCAGAATGCATCTTCTAGCTGCATTTGATGAAGAGATTTATGACATGAAATGATTAAGATGAGATTGTTTTCCAAGTTTACAGCAGTGAGTTTGTAGCAGATTTGTTTAGCTTTTCTCCAGTTCTGTCGATCGGGGATTTGGGGAATTCCCAGAAGATTTGAAGAATCATGTCACTTTAGGAGTTACAACACCAACACGAAGTGGAGATTGAAGGTATAAAGTGTTGGAGTAGGTCATGGTAAAATCTATACAACAAGAAATAAGGTATCCTGTGTGGATCAGATTTAGAAAGGGTACATCTGAATGTCACAGAGTAAAATCTTGTTTCTCTAAATCCTGTGTCATTAGGGAAGGGAGGGACAAGATCTTGTTTTAAAGATTTTGGGGTCTACTGTATAAGTGGAGCCTTTAAGTGGGTGTTTTATGAGGGTTTGTCAGGAGTGGAGATTGCAGCCAGGGTAGACCCCAAAGGGGAAGAGTAAAGTATTGTTCCAGTTGCTTTGGTGGTCTTGTGCATGTACCACTCCAGAATTTTTGCTTGATTTTATCTTTTTTCTAGATCCAGAAAAAGTGAGGAATATACTTCCAAAAGTATCTCGAGTGTAGTATTGTTGGGAATGTTTGTCATCTACAATCTTGGGAGAATATTCATTTGTATTTTGACTAAACCACGTGAATGTTGTGCCATTTGGTAAAGTCGCTTTAAAAGAGGAATATGACCAAAGCTTTTTTTGGTCATATTTCTCTTCTGCATCACAGGAGTGCACTTACTTTTGCATTAAAGCAATGCCAGTATTAAGTTAGGTTAAAAGAAAAAAGTCCTCTGTGGTGCTTTTTTTTTACTTTGTGTTTTTGGAAAGATTAGAATTTTCTTATTCTGGTAGCATTGCACTGTAACCTCCCATCCATGTATGTGTTGTAAATTGTGTCTCATTCATTACATCACATAAAATGAAATAGTTCTAGAGTCTAAACCAGTGGCCTTTACACTTGCAGCCCTTTTCTTGCCTTTATCCGGCCCTTCGGGCACTAGTTCTACTCAGACCCACAATAGGGCATGATTCCTACCACTGACACCAAAAAAGCTACAGTATTCCTTCCCCTGATATCAAAGATATTTGATGGATAAAATTTCTATGTAACATTGAGAAATGTTTAAAACGTAATGTCTACGTATGCCTTTTACTTTAGGAGAGCTTGAATAACTTTATGCCACAGCATTATCTATCTATTATCTATCTATTATCTACACAGGAAAATAAATTGGTTTGTGTAGATTGTTATCATTCAAACATGATCAGGTCAGGTTGGTGAGGGCACACATTTAACATGATGAGGTCATTTGTTTTTAAGTAGAAAAAAAAATCCCACTACCTGGCAAACTGCAGAGGGGGGGGGGGGTTATTTACTAAAGGCAAATCCACTTTACACTATAAGTGCACTTGGGAGTGCAGTCACTGTAGATCTGAGGGGGACATGCACGGAAAATAGCATTTTTGCTTGATTGGATGATAGAAATCAGCAGAGCTTTCCCTCATTTCAATCTTTACCTCAGATCTACAGCGACTGCACTTCCAAGTGCACTTCTAGTGCAAATTGGATTTGCCTTTAGTAAATCAACCCCATGGTTTCCTGACTAAGCTATGAAGTTATGTTCTTTGCACTTTACGCTTATGCGCTTAAAAAAATTTTTTTTTTTCTTCTGTATATTTTGTACTTGCCGTAAAATGCTTTTTTTTCTGCATTCATTGATGGACACTGCACTCTAGCTATGTCTGTGGCCAGTCATTCTAAGTACTGTTTTGTGACTGAGCTAGCAGATGGGGATTTGGCCACCAGTTGCTGCTGCCCCTGGACTTTGCTTTTGTGGCTAGTATCCTACTTCTGAAGGTGGATCTATAACCGAATTGGTCCTCTGTGTCCTTTAATAAACAGAGAAAAGAATTTTACTACATGTACCTAAAAATCCTATTTTTATGGAGATTCCTATGAAAGTAGGGGTATTACCCATGCATTAGTACCTATTCAGAATGTGTTTATCTTATTTGGGTGGTATGGCAGTGATTGGTTGCAAACGCACACAGCATACCCAGTTGATTTGCGACCTGAGAGGTAATGACTTCTGCCTCGCTGACACAGGGTTCTATGCAAGATCTATGCATGTGGATACTTTGAACCTGCTGAAACCAACCATATTCATGAGCACTTAGCTAAATCTGTCAAATGTCT
The DNA here is from genome assembly GCA_037952925.1 of Lithobates clamitans. Lineage (NCBI taxonomy): Eukaryota > Metazoa > Chordata > Amphibia > Anura > Ranidae > Lithobates > Lithobates clamitans. Next base: position 23,299,858 of record JBBGZY010000438.1, read on the forward strand.
AGCTTTCTGACCCCCTGACTTTCAAGGTTTTTTTTTGTATGCCATTTATTGCTTCTCATTATTTTAGATCTCGCTCACGGTCACCGAGAAAAGTTTCTCAGTCATCAGAAAGGAGAAGAGAAGATGACCGGACAGTTTCATGTTCTTATCGTGTTGGATACACTCCTGGAAACAGCAGAAAACGATCACGGTAAAACTATTTTTCACATCGTATGTAATGTGTTTTGCCTGGAGACTTTAACTGTGCCCAAATTGGGCAAAATGCCTGTCTGTCTTAAATAGATTTATTAAGATCTCATTTGCTGAGATTTAGTTTGATATATTGCTTTTTTTCACATCCATTGTGGTACACAGGAAATCATATACAGTACGGTTATACTACTGCTGCCTACAAGAGGGTTGAACACCACCTCTACCCAGCATGCATCACTTTTATTTCTAGGGTCCTAGGAGGGTGGACATCTTTTTTTCTTTTGTGAAAAGTCTAACCAGGGTTTTGACCCTTTTGTAATACAGCAAGTAGATCTGATGTCTGGAGCCTTAAACCTAGTACACCCGGGCCGAATGTCAGGCAAGATCGGCCAGTTCAATAAAACGGCCGATATTCGGGTTGTGTATGGCAGTCGGTCCGACAAAAGACGTTTGGTCGGCTTCTGTTCAACCATGCTGGAAAACTAGAAGCTAACCGCCTCCTGATCAGCGCTCGAAGCCAATGGCTGGCTGGGGCGTCCCCCTGGCTTTTTGACATCCCAGCAGTATCTTTTTTTCATGTCTCTCAATGGTGAGCGAGTATAAGTATGCAGTTGCTTTGTACTCACCATAAAATCTTTTTTTTTTGGAGTAATTTGAGGATTACACAGTATGCTATGTATAGTAGTGGTTATCCTGGGCTGGCCCAAACATTTTTTTTGTTTGCCAGTGTTAAGAGCTTCTGTAGGTGGCAGTGTAACCCGACCGTATATGACTTCCTGCATCCATACAATGGTAATTTACCGTGAGTACCAAAATCCTATTGTGTATTATAAACATTTGCTTTTTTTTTTTTTTTTTTTTTTTTTTTTATTATTATTATTTCAATTTGCATTTCAGTACTTACAACAGTGGAACATGGCTGGGCTGCTTGTAGTATTCACTGAAAATGCATGGGACAGGGCACAACACAGGGGATCAGTTAGACGGTGCATTATTTGCCCATACCATGATATGCGTTAACCACAAAGCTTTATCCTTAAATCAGGTTTTCTATTAGTTAAAACTGTAGATTTTTATTAGAAAGAAGATTAGAGAGGATAGGATATGAGATTGTAGTGACTGGGTCTATATGTAGTTTAAAGCCCATCCACTGGCTGACTTGTACTCACCTTTGATGAACTCCTAGCACGTTTTCATATGGGGAAAAATATGTACCCTCCTACCATGATGTAGTGCTCGGGCCTAAGTGGCTGATCGTCATTAGTAAAATGGCAAAATCTCTAAGTAGGATCATTTCCATGTGTGTGCACTTTTTAGATGTAAAAAGTAAAACTATTGATACATTTTTCTTTCTACAGTCCAATTTTTTGGAGGAAATTTCAGGCAGGCCGTACATCATTCAGCTGATCAAGGAAAGCTACCGCCTAGAATTCTCAGCAAAGTCCCCGCTTACGATTACAATAACGCATCCTCCCAAGGATGCATTAAAAAAGAAAGCCCTACTAGAAGGAATTCAGGAATTGGTGGAACAGCAGGTAGTAGTACCAGTACCAAAAAGCCAGTAATACCGAGGCTTTTACTCCCATATTTTTATGGTACCCAAACCATCAGGGACGTACTGCCTGATCATAAACCTCAGGAACTTAAACAGATTCCTAGAAAACAAGAGGTTTTCCATGGAGAGTATTTACTTGGTGCGAAAAAACCTACTAAAAGACGTCTTTATGACCAATCTGGATCTCAGGGCTGTCTATTTGCATGTCCCGATCCACCCAGAACACCAGACATTCCTGAGATTCGCGGTGGTAACACAGGAAGGGACTCGGCATTGGCAATTCAGGGCCCTCCCTTTCGGGTTTGCAGCCAGTCCAAGGATCTTCACGTAGATCCTTGCCGAAACAGTGGCCTATCTGCATCAGGGAATAGTGTTAATACCTTACCTGGACGACCTGCTCATCTTTGGTCCGTCAGCCACTCAAGTAGCGACAGATGCCCAAAGGGCGATTTCAGTCGTGCAGAAGTTAGACTGGCTGGTGAGTGTGGAAAAATCATCCCTGGTACCGGCTCAGGTCCAAACCTACCTAGGCTATCTGGTATATTAACGGGCCCAAAAGCTCTTCCTCCCAAGGGAGAAGGTGGAGCAACTAGTCGCAGCCGTCAGAAGGCTGCTAGACACCCCCGTGTGTTCCAGGAGAGATATTCTAAGGGTCCTGGGACTCATGACAGCCAGCATCCCTGCAGTCGCTTGGGCGCAACTGCATTCCAGAGAACTTCAATTTTTCCACCTTTCCTCTTGGGACAAAAGGAACTAATCCCTAGATGAAAATTTCTTCATAACTCCTCAGGTAAAATCTTCCCTGTAGTGGTGGTTTGGCACAGGAAATCTGGAAAAAGGCAGACCGTGGGGTCAGTGGGATCCACTGAAGCTCACCACGGACGCAAGTGCCTGGGGTTGGGGAGCCCACCTAGAAAAAAAGCCAAGGCACCTGGGACAAGGTGGTAGCCAGATCCTCTTCCAACCTCAGGGAGCTCAGGGCAGTGGGCAAAACCCTAAGGGCCTTCGAAGGCCAAGTCTTAGGCAAAGAAATCCAGATTTACTCAGACAGCACCACGGCGGTAGCCTACCTAAATCGCCAGGGGGAAACCAGATCCAAAGCCATTCTGGACTTGGTAAAGGAGATTTTGAGCAGGGCTGAGCACAGGGTACTCTTGCTGTCAGCAGTCTACATAAAGGGGACGGACAATCGGGAAGCAGACTTCCTCAGTCGCCAATTTGTCAGACAGGGAGACTGGGAGCTGAACCCCAAGGTATTCCAGGCATTAGTCCAATGATTTGGCCGCCCAGAAATAAACCTCTTTTCCAGTTTGAAGAACAGGAAAGTAAAGAAGTTCTTCTCACTCTCTCAGGAAAGAGTCGGAGGGCCTGGATGCCCTAGCCCAGGAATGGACGTTCCCATTGGTTTACGCCTTCCCTCCTCTGGCACTGATTCTTCGAGTCATTCAAAAACTCAACTGGTCCTCGGGCCGCTTCCTCCTGGTTGCTCCATGGTGGCCAAGGAAGGCGTGGTTTGCAACCTTGAAAGCACTTTCAGTAGCACCTCCCTGGAAGCTTCCGGACTCCGGGAAAACTAGGGTTCAGTGTTGCACCCCAGACCGGAGTAATTCCATCTGACAGCCTGGTTAGTGAGCACCAGATCCTCAGAGGTAAAGGCTGCTCAGAGTGATAGACACTCTCCTCTTGAGCAGGAAACCAGTAACCACAAAGATATACTTTAAAGTATGGAAAACCTTTTGTACCTGGTGTAAACAAAAACAGGTTGTTTCCACCTCAATCCCCATAATCCTAGAATTTCCTATGGATGCGGGGATAGAGAAGGGTGTGGCAGTGCACACTCTTCGGGTACAAGTGGCTGCGCTTTCTGTTTTCCTTGATGCTAAGTTAGCAAAGGAACCCTTAGTTAAAAGGTTTTTGGTGGCCAGGGATAGGGCTACCCCGGTCACAAAAGATGGGTTCCCGCCTTGGGACCTAACCAGGGTTCTAGAGGCATTATCTAGACACCCCTTTGAACACATAGAAGAGGTTCCTCTTAAGTTTAAAATGAGCCTTCCTGCTGCTGCTGGCAATTACCACATCTAGAAGATAGGAGAACTACAGGGTCTCTCCATTAAAGAACCTTTTTTGTTGATCCTGCCAGGCAGGATCACCCTCAGACCAAATCTTTTATATCTGCCCAAGGTGTCATAAGCCTTCCATAGGACACAGGTAATAAACCTGCCATCCTTTTATGACAACCCTAAAAATGAGGAGGAAAAGAGATTCCATTGCCTAGACGTAAGGAGATGCCTCCTCTCATCTAGAAAGGGTTAGGGATTTTAAGATATCCGATTACCTCCTAATCCTTTTTTCTGGATCAAGGAAGGGACTTTCAGGCCTCAAAATCCTCAGTCTGTAGGTGGATAAGGCAAGCCATTTCTGTAGCATGCGAAAGCTCTGGCAACCTCCTGGGCCGAAAAAGCAGGAGCCTCCTGGGAGCAAATTTGTAACGCAGCCACCTGGTCCAGCCAAGACACCTTCCTGAAGCACTACCGGGTGGAGGTCCTATTGCAGCAAAACCTAGCCTTCGGTCGAAAGGTGCTACAGGCAGTGGTCTCACCCTGAGGTAGGCCTGCGAATTACTTGATTATGCTCTCATGTGTTGCCATCCTGGAAGGTGAGGTGAGAAAGCCGATGGTCACTTACCGATAACGGTATTTTTACGAACCTTCCAGGACGGCAGACCTACTTTCCGCCCTGTTATGGGTGGAGTAAAGAGTGTTTACAATAGGTGGTAAGTGCCCAAGTGTCTAAAGATCCCTTGTGAATCGGTTGGAGAATTACTTTTCAACAAACAACTGAGGGACAAGGGGGAAGCTGTGAACTGATTGTTTCCTGTAGGGATGAGCCCATCCTCTCTCATGTGTTGCCGTCCTGGAAGGTTAGTACAAATACCGTTATCGGTAAGTAACCATGGGTTTTCATAGGAGAAATGTGCAAAGGAAGTCCCTGACCCTTGTTAAAAAAAAAAAAATTGTGCAGCACCAAAACACATGGTACTTTGTTACCATGCTTTTCAAGAAGAAAACAATTGATTTGTAAAGTTACATTTACTTTTCTACTTCCTGGTTAATTGAAGCACTTAGCTGACATAGCCCAAGCTTCACAGATGCCATGTCACCAGTGCCTTCAAGGGAAGTCTCCTCCCCGCCAATCCTCTCTCCCCAGATTTTCTGTAGTAAGGCTTATTAAGGAATGGGCATTATTTTTACTTTCTACTGTTGAAAAGTAAACACCTAGTTTCTGCAGTTTTCTCACCAGTGTGACGTGTACAAATATTGCTGCCAATGTACCCCGCAGAGATATTCTGCAACATCACTGTGTGGAATTTAAATTCAAAGCCCATTTTTTGTAGCACAGCTGTTTTATCCAAAAAGACAGGCATTAAAAAAATCTTTTAATACTTTCTCAGGTTATATAGTTAGTCATTTTTCTGAAGGCATCAGGCAACGGATGTGATAATGAAGATTGACTCCAGGTTTGCAGATCTTGCTGTGCTTTGTAGTACTTTTTCACAGCGTATAAGCTAGAGAAGATCAGTCTCTTGCTGTGCCTGCAAGAAGAGCTTTGTGTTTTTGCAAACTGCATGCTCCTCTTTTTTTTTGACACTTGGGTATTGTCCAGATTCCTGATGTGTATCTGTATTTTATTCTATATCACTAAAGGCAATACATTTCGGCTTTGAAATATTTGTACATATACACAGGCTGCTGACCGATTTTATATGAAGCAACAGTTCTTATAAGGCTTTATGTGGAGACTAATGATTGATAGAATAAATGGATTTCTGACCGTTGTGAGTTTTAGCTCTGGAAAATATATTTTGTAAATGTTGTTGGTGTACCTGATATACATTTTCCTATTAATAATTTCCTTTGAATTTCGGGTATTGCATAATTAAACATTTATTTTAAAATAATAGTTTTTGCTATATGCATATTATTGACCCTATATAGACCAAAAAAATGTTCCTACTAGTATTGGAAAACTGAATGAGCAACACAGCATACAGTGTAGGGCTTAAGGAAAATATTTATTGAATAATTAAAATTTTTATGACATCCTCCTTTGGAGGTAAATTCATCAGTACAAAAACAAGATGTAAATCCAGTGGCTACTGTGCTAAATAGTCAATAGATAGGGCAACACACACCACAATGGACATGAACAATTACACATAAAACATATATACAATCGCCCGGTAATCTATGCCCAGGTGGTTATGCCACGGCAAGTCACTATATATGGCAATAAAAAATTAAATATATGGCTTGACCGTCTGTGCAGAGGTCCCTGGGGACTCGAGCCACTGAGGGATGGGTAAGTGATGGTATAGGAGGGATGGGGAGAAGAGGGCTAGATGTATGATGGCTGTTGATGAAAATGATAATGTCTATGGAGTAGCAATGTGGATGTACAGCCTGTACTGAAGGATAATGTTCATCAACAGATGGAATGTGCGTTTTCACTAATGATACGCTCTTATACCCCTGTGGTGTACAGCAATAGTCCTGATCAGGGATCTGTGAGAGACTGTGTGGTATCTGCAGATAGGCAGATGGAACATTGGAGCTGGGGGGGGGGGGAAAGGAAGACCATGGACCACTTAACAAATGAGCTAATCAAAGCAATTCAAGTGATCATCAGCACACAGGTCATGTAGCAAGAAAAGACCTGCAGTCCATATTCAATATAGGGTATTAGGTGGTTAGGGTAGTTAGCCTTGTCACTCCACCGTACAGTACATATATGAGTGTTGTCCCTGTGTGGGTCAACATAGGGTACAAACGCCGGCTATACAATACCCTCCTGGGACAGTGCCCCCCTCGATTGATGGCCTCGGATGGTAAACTCCTCTACAGTTGCTGCATTCACGTCATGCAAGTCCTCCAGATGTCATCGGGTATAAGCGCTGGATAGCGCATGTATCCTCCAGTCCTCAGTCTCGTATCTCACTCAATACTACTCAGCACTGCTCCAGCCTCCCTGGATCGCAAAGAGCTTCCGGGACGTGATGGAAAGAGGCGTCACGTGACATCAACGTGTTTTGCAAATAGATCACGTAGCTTTGGCTGGACACTGGGGCGGGCCCTTCGGCTGTTCGTTTATCACGGCGTCATCGCCACGGCTGGTAACCGCCCCCAATCTATTCTTTAAAGGAACATTTAGATTTTTATTTCTTGCCATGTACCTATTTCAGCTAGTCTCCATTTAATGACATTCGCTCCATAATGGATATTATTATTGACCCTACTTACATTCTATAGCATTAAAGAATAGAATATGCTATACACTAAATACAACAATTAGTAATTCCAATAAAAACACTAAAGCAGTCAACCAGCGGCTTGAACGAAGGAAAAAAAAATTGACAGATCCCCGCTTCAATCATAAGAACTCAAAACTGTTGTAAAGCATCTGTTGTAGGCTTCCTTAATGAATTTAAGTATCACTGTGAGCCACTGTCATTTTTGGTTCTGCCCACCATGGTAGTTTTAGCATAATATCAGTCAGACCTGAATAATACAGCCCCAAGTGTGGGGAATTTATAGCAGGGAGTACGTGGGAGTCAGTCAATACAGCACAAGAGCTCACAATCACAACTTTCCTCTGCAAAATAGCAGAGGATTGCATGGTGAAAACATTGTAATTGATGTTCCCCACTATATTGTGATAGAACTGCAGAGGATGATTTTGATAGAAAATGTAAACGTACCTATTTTCAGATGACAAAAGGTCACCTGGAGAATAAGGAAGGGTAAGCTTGGAGTGCCAGAAGAGGGCAACAACTTAGCTTAGTAGGAAGGAGGATGGGGTGCTTGAGGCTCAGTTGATTTTAGCTGAGATAATGGAGTTCCAGAGCAAAATGAATTGTTGGGGGTGGGTAGGGGAAAGTTGTTTTGAGGCTAAACCGTTATTGGGGAAGGGGGGGGGACCTCAGACTCATGTCTTCGCTTTTAGTCTAATGAGAACTATAGTATGGTTACTCTTTTTGGATCAGTCATCTGTACAAAAGATATTTCTTCAACATACTAGGTAGAAAAAAATAGGTTGTAGAATGGAATTACTATTATCATATTAAAGTTATACTAAAGCTTCAATTTTTTAAAATTAAAATGATCAACATTTTATACCTACCTGCTCTGTGCTATGATATTGCACAGAGCAGCCTCAATACTACTCCTCTCGGGTCCCCTGCTGGTACGCCTGGCTCCACCTTTTCACCGAGTGCCCCCATAGAAAGCTTTCTGTGTGTGCACTCATATGAACCTGCTCCCAAGCTGCTCTTTCTAAATCCATAGACAAAGACAGGGTGGCTCGGCCACGTCCCCCGCTCCCATGTCACAGAATTTGACAGCAGTGAGCCGACGGCGCAGTCTTTTATGTGTGTGACTAAAATTGCACAGTATCTTTAAACACAATTTAATTGGGGTGCCGTGTGGAGAAATATGCAGCTAATGGACAAAGCAGAGTATTAAATGTTAAGAAGCAAAAGGCATGTTCCTGTATAAACTATTACTGATAAAAGACTATCTTAATTAAAACTGCAGCACTATCTTTTCTGGGAAAAAATAGAATTCCATTCTATTCATTGCTTTAGAAAAAAAGCATCATTCAGCTGCAATAACCTTATGTGATTTTCCTGGGGAGAGTACAAACTCATTCCTTGTTTTCATGTGTATAAAATATTACACTGAGTGAACAGGGTCTTCTTCATGCTGAGTCGCCTGCCTCTTCCCAACTATGACCTTTTGTGGTATAGACAAATAGAGGGAGTGGGGAATAAGTTGTACAGTTGCTGTTCTTTGTTTGCTTGCCTCTGTTTTCAGCTGAAATTTTTGTTGCTCTGTAATTCTTCGCCAGTATAGGACTCCAAGCTGCCAGCCTCTATTGCTCTCAAGTTGCTACTAAATGCCAGATAAATAAATCTTTTTTGTTAGACATATTTGTTTTACTGTACTCTGAAACTGGAGACAGGAATATTCTGTAAAGGAAATAGGTTTATTTTTAGCTGCCACTTCTATAATATAAGCACTCTGCAATATAGTCCTTACCTCTTATGTAGAGGGACCCAAGAGACAACTTAGTTTTGGCAGTGCAACACTTAATAGCAGTCCAAAGTAAAACATCTGTGCTAGCAGAGTTCTACGTTTAAAGCAGAATTCCAGGAAATCAGCCACTTCGTAAAAACTGCAGGCATACCATGAGTTAAAGTGTTTGCTTCCCCAACACTTCTTATTTCTGATATGTGCCTGCTGTACCATGTACTTGTATTGTAAAGTATCCCGTTCTCTTTGTATTGCTACCTTTATGTGAAATCCCTGGTGTTCCTGCCAGGAGAGCAGTCAGTTATCTAGCTATGCTGGGAACTCCGTGTACTCTCCTCCAATTATCAGACTTGTCCTGACACGCCCCTGCTGCACAGCCATTCACTGGCAAGTTCAGTGTGCTGCTGCTTCTCCTCCTGCTCTTATGCTGCTGAGAATAGAGGGAATATGATCATTTAAAAAACAAAAAGGTAAATCACTTTAAGTCTTAACGAGGTGCCTGCTGCCTCGTAGACTTATCTCTATTGTTAACATCTAACAAGTTTCCAGGAAGATTACGTCGGAGTCACTGGAGCTGCTATGCCCAACCCTTCCCCTCTTTCTTCCCATTCACAGAAGCCTTCATAATATGTGAACTCATTCACAAAATACCAAGGCTTCTGTGAATGGGCAAGGGTGTGGTGGGCATAGCTGCTGTGTGTGCGCATCTTTCCTCTCACAGCCAGAGTGTAATAAACCTGTCACACATAAGTAATATAGAAAACTCCTGGAGGTGCCATGAACCTAATTGGATTTAACTCATAGTGTGCCTGAACTTTTCTCAGTGTGCTGGCCCAAAGACTTGTGTTAATAAAAACGAGTGTTCATAGAACATGAATATGCGATATGTTGTCATAAATGCCTTTAGTTTTAGAACATCAGAGATTTGCACATTCTTTAGAGAAGCATATCTAAAATATTTAACAATTAGGCTTAATGTACACGGGGCGTTTTACAACCTCTCCTGAACGATTTAACTTGACAGATGGTAACGGATGTTTAAAAACCTCCCCTTTGCCGCGTTTGCGTTTTTAGAAGCGTTTTTTTTTTAAATAGTCAAAAATTTTAAATGCCTGTAAATGAAACATGGCTAAACATGAGTTACCGCGTTTACAAGCTGTTGCGTTTGGCAATTCAACTGCCTCTGAACATCCGTCCTGACCGTATTTTTTTGTTTTCCAAAAAATGCTTCCAATCTCAACTGCCTATAAACGACTATAAACGACCCTGTGTACATGTACTGATAAGATAACATAGAGGAGAGTTCAGGGGCAGCTGAAAAAAACGCCCAACTGCTCCTAAATATCCGTTTACCAGCAGCGGTGTACATGAAGCCTTAATTGAAGTGCTTCATCATGCTTTTATGTCTAAACTGAAGAAAAGTGGTTGGTTTGTTGACTTTGAACATTATCTGTATAGCAACCCGTATAGGCACTCTTTGCAACCCATTTTTAAATAGGTCTGCAAATTGAAAGTATGTGTTTGAAGGGGGGGTCTTATCTAACACATTTCATCACTTGCTGTTTGGATTGGTTAAAAATTGGATTGAATATTTTATTCGTGCTTCATTTTGTATAAAACTTTATTAATTCTCATATTACAAACTCACACATTTTATATTTTTTCATTGTCTAGCTTGAAGTGATTTCTGTTTGAATTAAGCAGGGAATTTAAATATTTAATTCCCCTGACTCTGATGCAGTGTTGCATTTTTAAGAACATTAATATACCCAGATCAAACATAATTTGAATGCTTAAACTTACAATATTTGTGAAGCCTGATTTTACTCTGAATAAATTAGCCCTTAAAATGTCTGATAATGTGTAACCTATTATCTAGAAGGCTTGTTTTTGTGTTTTCTTTTTTTGTATTCTTTCCTCTCTGATCCGAAAGTGAAAAGTAAGCTTTAGGTAAAACTTGTTTGTAGCACTTGGTTGACTTTCAGTTGTATTTTCAAACCTGGAGTAGAGGCGTAACTTCAGGGCCCTGGTGCAAGGAACCATTAAGGCCCCCCTGACCTCTGGTCCCGGGGCCCTTTCCAGTGATCATGGGGTCCTTTTCTCCCGGGGCCCTTGATTTTGGTCATGCAGCAGGACCCCTTCCTGACGTCTTGGGTAGGGTTGCCACCTTTTCTTCAAGCCAAACCTGAAGACTTTAGCAGCGCACAGCGAATTCTTTTTGTAGTATACACTATACATATATTTTGTGATTAAATAACAATTCTAATTGTATATATTTAATCACAAAAATCCCCCCTTACATCAGAGTCCATAGAGTTCTGCTTTAGATCTGAATACGCAGTTTCCCTTTTACATCTGAACTTGCAGAATTCCCTTACACTGTAAGGAGGGACTGTTCAGACTCTGATACCAGGGAGAGCTCTGGGGACTTTGATTTAAGGAAGAACAGTGAGAACTCTGATGTAAGGAGGAACACTGCAGACTCTGATATAAGGGGGTCCCTGATAACTGGAGCCCCCACTTACATCATTGTTCCCAGCATTCCTCTTTAATCAGGGTTTCCAGAGCCCCTGTTACTTCAGAGTCCGCATAATTTCCACTTGCACGGTAAGGGCCCTTTTACACTTACTAACTAATCAGACCACCCATTGTTCTGTATGGGGGAGGCTGTGTCCCTTTACACCTGCCTGCATCCAATCCAATGAAAACAATGGTGAATAGATATCCATCTAGCGCAGGGATATGCAATTAGCGGACCTCCAGCTGTTGCAAAACTACAGGTCCCATCATGCCTTTGCCTCTGGGTGACATGCTTGTGGTTGTCAGAGTCTTACTATGCCTCATGGGACTTGTAGTTCTGCAACAGCTGTAGGTCCGCTAATTGCATATCCCTGGTCTAGCGGATTGGATGACAGTCAGACCAGCCTATAGAGAACAGTGAGCTGTGTCTGTCTGCTCTGCACAAGTGGAGCGGACACGGACCCGTCATCTGCCTGCTCAGTGGGGATCAGCAGAGAGATCTTCTGCTGAGCAGGCGGATGAGCTTGACAGAGTCTGCCCCATGTGAAAGGGTCTAAGGGGGAGCTCTGTGGATTGTAATGTAAAGGGGAACTCTGATGTAATGGGTGCTCTGGGAATCCTGATGTAAGGAGGTCTCTGCTCACCAAAGCATCCACTTACATCATTGTCACCCATTACATTACAGTCCACCAAGCTCTCCCTTACATTAGTGTGCTCAGAGGCTGGCGGGAGTAGAGAAGAAGGGAGGGAAACGTCACTCACCATGGATGGAGGCTCAGGCCCTGGAGTTCTGCCACTGGTCAGCAAGCAAGGCCTACTAGCCTGTGCTACACATACACACAGGCTGGCAGAGCATGCTGCGGCTTGTAGTACACCACCCCAGGGAAACCCCAGCGGGCTGCTGTGTTGGTAGAGGGGCTCTGAAGGGTAACAACACACCCTCTCTTCAGTCACCTCAATGACTGACTCACCCGTGTGCTGCTTTGTTTTCAATCACTGAGAGAAGAAAGGCTGTCCTGGAGAGCTGTGGCTTCCCTGTGGAGGGTTGCAGCATCCGTGGTGCAAACTGGCCTTTTCTACACTATCTACCTGCAGGCTGTTGGACTTTGTGAGGCACGGAGCTGCCTGGGATAGGAATGTGGGGGCACACACACAAGAAGGGGGTGGGGAGGAGGAGAAGTTCCTGCTCACTCTTTCCTCTCCTGTCTGTGCGAGGAGGGGGCGGGCTGTCAGTGCTGGCTCTGAGCAGTGTAATTGATAATCTCTGCTCATAGCTGCGACCAGCATCCCTGGAGCCACATTCTGGGCTTGTGGACCCCCCCCCCCCACACACACACACACACACACACACGCGGAACTCCAGGGCCCAGTCGCAAGTGCGACTGCTGCGACCCTGGTAGTTCCGCCACTGACCTGGAGTATAGAGATTGTAAACTGGTCACTGTGGGGATGAAACAACATTGCCATTAGAACACTCTAAATAAATTGGCCCTTTTCCAAACTTCTATATAATTATAGGAAGAACAGTACATTATGTGATTTCCTGGGGGCTATAATTTTATCCTTTATGTAAGCTGTTTTTTTAATAACTGAATATGGAAGGCATTTTAAACTGGGTCCCAATATGACTGTTGCACTACTGATCATGTTCTTTTAATCTAGTAGTCTTTGTATGGGCTGTTGATGTGGTGGTAACTTCACTTGCAGAAACTTTGAAACCTCCTACACAGCTGTTTCTGTTTCAGTCAATGACTGTTTCAACCTTTTATATGAAATTGATGATCATTTGCACCTGCATGGTATAATTGATTAATCATACACCTAACTCTAATTCTACAAAATTCCTGACATTGTGCAAGTGTTAGAATTGATGCTGGTTTGAAGCCAAAGGGTAGTCCCACTAAAATATTGATTCCATTTAGATTTTTCTTCTGTTCGCTCACTTTGCATTTTGTAAATTGATAAAAATAATTAAAATATATATTTTTGAAAGCATTTCTTCACACCTGTCTAAAGCTTTTGCACAGTACTGTATCGTTCTCATGTATCCAGTTTTTATGAACACACAGAACAATTTGGGTATGTCACTGAGTGACATTGCACTACTTTTTTTTCTTTAAACTTTTGTTCCTTAATCATATGTCACAGGACACAGAGGACTTTCATATTCACGACTATAACCTCCTCCCAGCTTAGCTATGCCTCAATTTTGGCTAGTGTCTTTATGTAATAGATGAGCTTACAGATGTCTCTGAAGATCTCCTTTCAGGGGCTTACTTTCCCTACTTCTGGCCTGTTCTGCAGGCCCCTGCTGGTATAGGGAAGGGCCTCATCCAAATCAGTCACCTACAGTATCTTACAAAAGTGAGATCTAAAAAAAAGCAGGCTCTGTCTGTCCATAGACACACAATGCGGCTCGACCCTACCCCCTCCTCACTGGCTGTGATTGACAGCAACAGGAGCCAATGACTCTCACTGCGGTCTCCGAGCCTATAAGGAGGGAGAGAGCCAAGAGAGCTGCTCTTATGCACATCACTGGATTTAGATCGGACTCGCATAACTATTTAAGAGTTATTCAGTGTCTTAGAACTATAACGCCAAACTTCTCAATAGCTTTACAGTATCTCACAAAAATGAGTACACAGATCCTCAGAGATTTCTTTGCCATGAGGTGCCATGTTGAACTTCCAGTATCCAGTATGAGAGAGTGAAAGTGATAACACCAAATGTAACACACTTGCTCCCCATTCACACCTGAGACCTTGTAACACTAAGGTGTCACATGACACCGGGGAGGGAAAATGGCTAATTGGGCACGATTTGGAAATTTTCACTTAGGGGGTGTACTCACTTTTGTTGCCAGCGGTTTAGACATTAATGGCTGTGTGTTGAGTTATTTTGAAGGGACAGCAAATTTACACTGTTCTACAAGCTGTACACTCACTAATTTCCACTGTAGCAAAGTGCCATTTCTTCAGTGTTGTCACATGAAAAGATATAATAAAATATTTACAAAAATGTGAGGGTGTAACTTTTGTGAAATACTGTACATCCACATGGCCAAGAGGAATTTTCCCAAGACCCAACTTGCAAGAGCAAGGACAGTCTATAATGTTGACAGTTGGCACTGGATCCTGCTCTCTCCAGGGTAATTTTATACATGATTTATATAGCGCCAGTTTGCGCAGTGTTTAACAAAATGAAGGCAGACATTACAGTTACATTACAATTTGGTACAATAGGAATCAGAGGGCTCTGCTCGCTAGAGTTTACAATCTAGGGTAATAATGCATTTGGTGATCCTGCTGGCAAAAGGGCTGTACAGGTCCCTTAAGGCCTTGCTTGCTATAGAGGGGGGGAAATCTGAGCCATCTGGCCCTGCAGCATAGGCCGATGAGTGCCTCTGAAAGGGCCTAATAATTCTCAGCAAGCCACAGCCATGTGCAGGCAGAGTGGTGGGGTGAAGAACAATGGGGAAGGTTGAAGAACTATCAGATTTGCAGAATGCCCTGAACCATCTCTTATCCCAGAGAGTAGTTGTGTCAGTACCCCCACAAGACCGGTTCAAAGGATTTCCTTCAAACCTGTTTATGGTACCAAGCAGGGGTAGTTGTCCTATTCTGGACTTGACATCTCTCAACCAAAACCTTCACATGACATCTGTAGACATCCAAGATGTCTATTTCCATGTTACTATTGTATCCACTCCATCAGCCATTTTTGCATTTCACATTTGCAGGCAATCACACTGCCATTTGGCTGATCCTCTGCACCCAGAGTATTCACAAAGGTCCTAGCACCTTTTCTTGATCTTTTAAGAACTCGGGTCTTCCAGGTCACAAGCTGGGTGATCGTCTCCTGAAACACTGTTCTCCCATCCAGCTGTAAGCAAATATCCACAGGGCAATCCAGATGCTCTGGGCTTTTGATTGGGTGTAATTTTTTTTTAAAAATCTGCTCTCCAGCTTTCTCTTTGTCTGGAATACATTTTCCTTCCAGAAAATAGAATTAATTCTCTGAGCCCACGTTTGAGAACTGAGACCCATGGAACATGGACACGGTGGAAGGCATGCATTCCATCAACAGCCTGGATCTCAGAGCAAGTTCAGATGGCTCTGCAACACTGCGCCCCCCCCCCCCCCCCGCTCCTGTGATTACACCCAATCAGGGTGCAGTCAGATAATGCCACGAAAATGGCTTACATCAACCACTAAGGGAGCATCAGGCGTCTTGCAGCTTCGAAGAAGCAAACCAGATAAACTCATGGACAGGTACTTGCTGTACATCGATCTCTGTGGTGGACAACTGGAATGTGGACCATCACAGCCAACCCTGCCTGAATCTAGGGAAATAGGCTCTTCCCCCAGACATCTTAAATTCGATGTAAAAAATGGGGCTTTTTAAATCCTAGCCTCCAGATTCATCAACAGACTGCCTTTGTTTGCAGCTAGTGCCAAGGATCCTCTAACCCTAACATTGGATGCCTTGATAATTTCCTGGTCTCAGTTCAGGCTAATTTGTGCCTTCCCTCCAGTGTGAATTCTGCTTCCTCCTGCTCAAAAAGAGCAAGAGAAAAAAATGTTGATTCTAATTTCACCAAACAGACAATATCTGCTATCTCAAGTCCCTCTATTTCATCCTGCTTTATATAATCAATAAAAGGAGGAGATTTGGGGATGGAGACTTTCAGGAAGCCATGGCCTGGTAAGGTCAAGTGTTTCCATCCCTAGGGACGAGCACAGTGCAGACCATAGTGTTTGATCAGATGAGGGCTCGGGTAAGTAAAGGGGGGGGGGGGGTGAGGGGGGATGCTGATGCCTAAACATTTTTTAATTTAATGCAAGGAATGCATTAAGGTAAAAAACATTTAGGCTTTAAAACCACTTTAACATCATAGCTAAGTTCTAATACGTTTTAATATGCAGCCCCTCTTTTTTTTTTCCTTGGGTTTTCATATATCAGTTCCTATCTGACCCTGTGTATATAATTTTAGTAGTAAAATACAAATGTAGTTTAATGTTAACTTGGTCTTTGAAAGATCTAGCCTAAGGTATTTAAAAAATGAACTTCCTTCAGTCCAAAGACTTGTATGTAGAACTGCTAAAAAATACAGTTGCACTGGTTTTTTGCTAGTGTGGAGATAAAGTCCCCATATTATATTTGCAATTCATTTATTGACAGGCAGATGTGTCCAAAATTGCCATTTTCCTCCTTCTTTCCAAATGTTTTGTATGCAGTTATTGTGATCCAGCAAATCAGATGTTTGATTTCTGCTTATAAAACCTCAATAATTTCCTACAAACATAAGTACATAAAAGCTTGAATACAAAATTATTTATAATATTTCTGTGGAAAAAGCAGTGAATGTACAGTGGGGAGGGAAAGTATTCAGACCCCCTTAAATTTTTCACTCTTTGTTTATATTGCAGCCATTTGCTAAAATCATTTAAGTTCATTTTTTTCCTCATTAATGTACACACAGCACCCCATATTGACAGAAAAACACAGAATTGTTGACATTTTTGCAAAAAAAAACTGAAATATCACATAAGTATTCACACCCTTTGCTCAATATTTAGTAGAAGAAGCACCCTTTTGCTCTAATACAGCCATGAGTCTTTTTGGGAAAGGTGCAACGAGTTTTTCACACCTGGATTTGGCGATCCTCTGCCATTCCTCCTTGCAGATCCTCTCCAGGTCTGTCAGGTTGGATGGTAAACGTTGGTGGACAGCCATTTTTAGGTCTCTCCAGAGATGCTCAATTGGGTTTAAGTCAGGGCTCTGGCTGGGCCATTCAAGAACAGTCACGGAGTTGTTGTGAAGCCACTCCTTCTTTATTTTAGCTATGTGCTTAGGGTCATTGTCTTGTTGGAAGGTAAACTCCAGATCTCGCTGTAAAGAGGACCTGTCACACACTATTCCTATTACAAGGGATGTTTACTGTCCAAACCACCAGGTGAAATCAGGGGGGGAAAGCTGAAAAAAGAAACCTAATGCAGCCACCCACCACATCTAATGATTGGTAAACTGCAATAATACAGTATTATATTTTGGTTTGGGGTTTAATATCGCTTTAAATTATCCACAGGTGACCTTTTAAAAGCCTTTACAGGTTACCACTTTAGAGTTACACAGGAGGGCCGGTGCTAGAATTATTGCTCTTGCTTAGACATTTGTGCCGATACTTCACTTGTGTGGTGCAATCATCGTTTGCATATGCATGCTGAACCTACATGCACATTTGCATTTGCCTTCCAAAGCAGCTGATCAAACTGAGATCGGTTTGATTGGCTGCTTTACTGGTTGTTATGGCTAGTTAACAGACCTACCGAAACCACAAGTTGGGAAGTTATGAAACCCTTGTCGCTTACAGTTTCATACACTATAGAGCCGATCAGGGAACAGATGTTCTTGTTTCTATATGGTAAGCATGCCTGAATACCCAAAGCCATCCCCGGCACCCCAGTGGAACAAGAGCGCTTGAGAAAGGCAGCCGCATGAGGGGGGTGGGGACTCCCTTCTGCCACCTGTAAGACTGCTTTCACGCTGAGGGACTTTACAGGCACTACAGTGTCTGCATAGCGCCTGTAAAGAGCCTCTCTCACTCCAGTGTGAAAGCCCTAGTGCTTTCACACAGGAGCGGTGCGCTTGCAGAGCGGTAATAAAAGTCCTGCAAGTAGCATCTTTGTAGCGCTGTAGGAGATCAATGGACAGTGGCGCTTTGCGGGTGGTTTTACCACTTTTTCGGGTGCTAGCGGGCGGGTTAAAAGTGCCCCGCTAGCAGCCGAATAGCACCGCTAAAACGACGGTAAAAATATTGTCGTTTTACCACCGACTTCCCCAACGCCTCAGTGTGAAAGCACTCTAAAAGTTATCAGGTGGCTGCTGCCATGAACTTGTTATCACTGCTTCCCGTCCAGGATATGTATGTATGTATGTACGGCAGCTGGGAAGTGGTTAAACATGGCAAAATGCAATAAATACAGTGCCACAAGAAAACAATTTTAATATGTATTAATCACTCATTGAAATCCTTCAGTGTTTGAGTGCAGCAGTTTTCCAGCATTTTAAATTGGACCTACTGTATACAGTATGTGTAAAAACCCAGTTGTTTTCCTTAAAGAGGAGGTAAAGTCTTCCTCTTTAATTGTACCTATAGGTAAGCCTATAATGAGGGTTACCTGTAGGTACTGTAAACATCTAAAATGACACCGTTTACAAGATATTTACTATATACCCTGCCGCCGATGTCATTGGCGCATGCGCACTGAAGGAACTGGCCCACCCATGCTGTTTCTTCAGGGCCTGTGCCGTGACTGGCGGCACCCGCGAGGATGATGTAATCGTGGCTCCAGTTAATCACAGTGCTGGAGCCCGCAAACCCGGAAGTAACTCCGGGAAACATGTAGGCCATGTGAGCAGTGTGCCGGCGCTGATCCAGGGCATCGTCCTAAGGTAAGTATTTCATAATGAGCTAGTATGCGATGCATACTAGCTCATTATGTTTTTTGTCTTGCAGGGGTTTTTTTGGGAGGGGGGGGGGGGGTTGAGATTTACAACCTGTTTAATATGTTAATGTGATTTTCAATATTTTTAAATCCTCAGTGTTTAGTAAATACCTTGTAATTCTTCTTTGAAGGTTCTTACATGGTTTACATAGTTGGTAAGGTGGAATAAGAACACAAGTCTATGCAGTTCAACCTGTGTGGACCCTCCTTACAGGTCAGGGAGGCAGAAGCCTGCTGTCAATCAAATCTTGTAATGAGGGAGCAGGAGGCGGGCCAAGCCACACTGTGTGTGTATGAATGCAGACAGTGCGGCTCAGGATCAAGCCCGCACCATTTCTCCCATAGGAAGAGGCTTGTCTATTATTTAAAAAATAAATAAAAAAAATAAAGGGTTTAGAATCACTAGTGTTTGAACATACATCAAAAGCTGGTCGGATTTCTATATCCTTCAGTAGTGTAATGTGAATGGGAGCACTGGGACTACATTTGACCTAACAAGATACGTTTGCATTGGAGGCAAATTGGGTCAATTGTAGCCTTTTGTTATGTTTTACATTTTGAACAGTTCTCCATTTGAATTCAAAAAGGGAACACAACATTTTACATGAGCCTCTAGCCAATCTGAACACTGATCCTTCCTTTCAATAGAGATCATCATTGCCCTTCCTTTGTTATCCACCCCAGGATGATAGAAGAGTGTAGTTTGTTAATATTTTAATATAAGTCCACTGTTACTAGGACTGTAATAGCCAAAACCTAGCCTCTGTAATTGCTAAAAATTGGTCCATTCTGATTGCCTTTTGTTCCATATATTTTCTTGTTATTAAATTCATGAATAATTTCACTTCATATGACAAGAAAACGGACTGACATTTAAAAACACGCTTCATTTTTATTTCAGCTGTTTTTTTACCTAGGCAGTTTTTAGCTATGTTGATATTTGGCTGTTACAATAAATGTAGTAATAACTCCCAATATTGGGGGTTAAAATATGGTGGTTAAGCTTTGCTGTTCGTGGTCTAATTAATACTCTACCTGAATTTAGTTAGCAAGATTGTAAAGATTAAGATTGTGTAGAGTTTTAGATCATCAGAAGCACTTGTTAACATGCTGAGGTTGTTCAGCTTATTGGAAAGCTCTTTGGAACCTAGACTCCTCCCTTTTTTATTGGGAGGAGTCTAGGTTTAACAATCAAAACAAAATGTCATCTGATTATGTGCAGCATTCATGTGTCATCTGGATCAGTACCAGTCCATGTGTGTTAGCTTACATAGTTTGTATGTTTATCAGCATTCATTGTAACTTGGCTTACTTTGCAGCTATTTCACCCCCCCCCCCCCCCCCCCCCAGCATCCATTGATTGTTTTTGTTTTCATGTTAGAATTTGCTTAGCTTGTATTTTGTTTTCTGCAGTAGTCCACATGAAAATCGGAAGAAAAAGCATTCCAGGTCAGAATCCAAATCGAAGGCGAGGGCAGGTTCCCACTCACCCAGCAGACATGGGACACACAGTTCAACACACTCTACCAGTATCTCTCCTGTGGAGAGCAGAGGGTCCAGCCAAGAACGTTACAGGTAAGTTATCTTTATTTGGGTTCCCGGGGAACAAGGCCCAGCCCTAGAGAGCACTTTCAGAAAGAATTTGACTTACCGTACAGGGCTTGTATTAATAGAATATGGTTTATCTGCAGGCTACCTTCCGTTTATTAGACACTGGCAAGAAATGTTGATAAAGCCAACCCTAATGGACAATAATATAAGGCCACCCATGCAGAGTCCGGCTTATATCCAAGCAATAACGCAGCGGGCTGAATGAAAAGAAACAGAGATCGCTGTATTAACACAAGCGACGT
This sequence comes from Lithobates clamitans, assembly GCA_037952925.1. Lineage (NCBI taxonomy): Eukaryota > Metazoa > Chordata > Amphibia > Anura > Ranidae > Lithobates > Lithobates clamitans. The sequence goes on from JBBGZY010000438.1 coordinate 23,320,574, forward strand.
TAGTGCTGTGATCTCTCTCCGTTGTGCTTTTGTATTCTGACAGGAGGGCTGTTTACACCCCCACCCTGCCAGAGTCCTGCCATTGGCTGCCAGCGCTGATTGGATACTGTTTTTTCAGCATGCCTGTATGACAGAAGCTGGCAGTGAGATCGGCTTCTGTAAAACAGACAACTATATACATAAGTTGAATCTTAAGACATTGCAACAAAGGAGATGGGTCTATGTCCTATGCTATACTCCAAGATAAAGAATTTACAGGTAAGTCAAGATTCCTTTTTTCTTAAAAGTATGATGTAGGACACAGGACTTGTATTCAAAGACCATGGGACATCACAAAGTAAGACCTGAGAGGTGGGCAACTGCATAGCAAACAGAACTGCCAACAGGTCCCAGGAAAACAAAATTTAAGAAATTTAAAAAAAAAAATATTCAGATGACAGCTTGAAGCACCTTGCAATCGAAGCAAGCATGAGTTGAAGTCTGAACATCCACCTGTTAAAACCTGGATAACTTGTGCACAAAGGACTAGGTGGTGACCAGGCAAATCGGGGGTACAGATACTCAATGCTGAGTGGGATCCCTGGTTTAACTACAAACATCAATTAATGCATAGATTTCAAACAGTCTCCTCTATGAGATGGTACCCTAATGATGATATTTTTTTCCTTGTATTGTCATTTTTATTCCACGATAATTATTTGACATGACACTTAGTCATACGATATTTAAGATCACCATCTGTTTATGAGAACACACATTTTCAATGTACCTTTAATAGATTACTTTTCATATGTATGTTCTACCATGGTTGCTTCAAATATTTGAGAACACCCCCCCCCCCCCTCTTTTTTTTTTATTTTCAATTAAAGTTTGTACTAAAAAAAATAATAATTCAGTGGGTTGTATTCATGTATTTGGTTAGTAATTACCACTCGCAAGATATTTAAATTGGGAGGCAATTTTAAAGTGGGAAAACAAGGAGGGTGGATCAAGCAGAAGTAATACAGATCTGTCCCAGTTGATCCTGAGCCCTGAAAATTTGCCAAATTCAGTGAAAGACATTGCAGAGGAGAGGAAGTTGCGTGCATCGGAGAAAAAGAAGTATGTAACTGGTATAAAGGACTGCCTTCTCCCAATCCCCTATCGAAACTGCACTTCCTGGGTCTGTTTAAGCCTGGGTACACACTTGTGCAGTGTGGGACACCGCATGTGATTCTGATAGGAATTGCACCAAATATATATTCAAATCACATGCAAATATTTTGCAGTGCAATTTTAGCCCATTCATTTAGTATGGACTCAATTCACACCGCTCAAAAAAGCTGCAGGCATCTTCGTTTTTTTTTTTTCTGTGCCAGTATTAGATCTTATGGGTGTTCACACCAACGCGATCCAATTCTTGCAATCACACTGCATCATGCGACCTGTTTTGGGGTGTCATTTAACAGTGGCACCGTTGGCAGATTGCATGAACGGAGTGTGATTTAGCTTTAAAGCAGGAAACGCTCAGCATTCACTGCCTTTCCCACACTGCATATATGTGAACCTGGGCTTAACAGAGTTGCCAATGGCTCTATTGCAACTGCAAATAAAAGTCACCACAGGGAAAAGCCTGGTATTGTCTAGTCTATATAGAGCGGAAAGGGAGAGGACTGACCCAGACCAAGGCCCTTGGAGAAGCATACAATAGTTTAGTTTAACCCAAGTACAAAAAGTCACCACAGACTGACACACATTCATACACATCCACAGACCACAAAGTGCACAGACATACACAGGCACAGACGTGCATATACACAGGCACAGACAGACACACATACACAGGCTCAGGCAGATGCACATACACAGGCACAGACAGATGTGCATACACAGAAGCTAGCAAAATGTTTTGTTTCCTTCCCAGCTGTGCTTTGTAAAAACCATGCAAGATTGATCCTCCTGCTTTCACTGGACAATTCTCTCTTCCTCCGATGCAGAAATGCAACTCTAACCTCTTTCGCCCATCTCCGCCCTCTTCCAGCAATGCCCAATTCCATTACTGCTTATAATCTCACAATAAGGAGAAAATAAAGCGCCTGAAGACTGTTGGGATCTGTGACAAAACTATACCAGCAGTCAGCAGGACTAAGGGATCCTATGTCATTTGCATAGGCTGAAGAGCTTATCCACAAAAAAAGGTATTTAGAGATAGAAAAATAAACTCTCTTATTACATTTGTAGTAGAGAATAGATTATTTAAACAGAGCCAAGTTGAAAAACAGATTGCAGATCCACTTTAGGTATTGAAAATATCTGCCTCCCCATCACTTATCTCTGATTCTTCCTCAAACAGATTTGCAGCCTCCATCTTTTGCTTCCTGAACGAAGTTGGGGAAAGAGGAAGGGTACATTGCATCCGGAAAGTATTCACAGCGCTTCACTTTTTCCACATTTTGTTATGTTACAGCCTTATTCCAAAATGGATTAAATTCATTATTCTTCTCAAAATTCTACAAACAATACCCCATAATGACAATGTGAAAGAAGTTTGTTTGAAATTTTGCAAATTTACTAAAAATAAAAAAAACAAATCACATGTACAGGAGTATTCACAACCTTTGCCATGACACACAAAATTGAGCTCAGGTGCATCCTGCTTCCACTGATCATCCTTGAGATGTTTCTACACTTGATTGGAGTCCACCTGTGGTAAATTTAGTTGTCTGAACATGATTTGGAAAGGCACACACCTGTCTATATAAGGTCCCACAGATAACAGTGCATGTCAGAGCACAAACCAAGCCATTAAGTTTAAAGAATTGTCTTTAGACCTCCGAGACAGTATCAAGGCACAGATCTGGGGAAGGGTACAGAAAAATCTCTGCAGCATTGATAGTCCTAATGAGCACAGTGGCCTCCATCATCCCTAAATTGAAGACATTTGGAGCCACCAGGACTCTTCCTAGAGCTGGCAGGCCGGCCAAACTGAGTGATCGCTGGAGAAGGACCTTAGTCAGGGAGGTGACCAAGAACCGGATGGTCACTCTGACAGAGCTCCAGAGTTTCTCTGTAGAGTTTGGAGAACATTCCTGAAGAACTATCTTTTCAGCACCCCACCAATCAGGCCTATATGATCGAGTGGCTAGACGGAAGCCGCTCTTCAGTAAAAGGCACATGACAGCCTGCCTGGAGTTTGCCAAAAGGCACCCGAAGGACTCTGACCATGAGAAACAAAATTCTCTGGTCTGATAAAACAAAGATTGAACTGTTTGGCCTAAATAGCAAGCGTCGTGTCTGGAGGAAACCAGGCACCGCTCATCACCTGGCCAACACCAACTCTACAGTGAAGCATGGTGGTGGCAGCATCATGCTGTGGTGATTTTTTTTCAGCGGCAGGAACTGGGAGACTATTCAGGATCGAGGGAAAGATTAATGCAGCTATGTACAGAGATATCCTTGATGAAAACCTACTCCAGAGTGCTTTGGCCCTCAGACTGGGGCGAAGGTTCATCTTCCAACAAGACAACGACTCTAAGTACACAGGCAAGATAACAAAGGTGTGGCTACGGGACAACTCTGTGCATGTCCTTGAGTGGCCCAGACTTGAACCCGATTGAACATCTCTGGAGAGATCTGAAGATGGCTGTGCAACAACGCTCCCCATCCAACCTGATTTGAGGAAAATAATGAATTAAATCCATTTTGGAATAAGGTTTTAACATAACTAAAAGGTGGAAAAAGAGAAGCACTGTGAATACTTTCCGGATGCACTGTAGCTTTTTGACCCCTTGAAGCCGTAGGTTCTAGGAGTGCTGAAAGCTTTCAAAGGAATTTAGACATAGTGGCAGTGAAATCTGCTTTTGTAAGATGGGTTGCATGGTAGATGATTGTGCTGAAAACATTAGACCATTACTACTGGGATTAACACTGTAGAATAACTCCTTATTCCATGGTCTATGTATCCACATTGTGTATGATGCATTGCAGGTTGTATTTAACCACTTCAGCCCCGGCAGGATTTACACCCTTAATGATCAGGCCATTTTTTGCGATACAGCACTGCGTCACTTTAACAGACAATTGCACAGTCGTGCAACGTTGTACCTAAACAAAATTTATTTCATTTTTCTTCCCACCAATAGAGCTTTCTTTTGTGGTATTTGATCACCTCCTGCGGTTTTTATTTTTTTTATTTTTTGCGCTATAAACAAAAAAAAGACAATTTTAAAGAAAACTATATTTTTTTACTTTATGTTATAATACAAATCAGAAAAAAAATAGAAAAACAAATATATTCATCAGTTTAGGCCAATGTGTGTTCTGCTACATAGTTTTGGTAAAACAAAAAAGCAATAAGCGTATATTGATTGGTTTGCGCAAAAGTTATAGTGTCTACAAAATAGGGGAATGTATTAGGGACTTTTTTTGTTTTTACCTAACTAATGGCGGGGATCAGTGATTTTTAGTGGGACTGCGGCAGACAAATCTGACAATAAGTAACACTTTTTGGTGACCAGTGACACCAATACAGTGAACAGTGCTATAAAAATGCACTGATCACTGTATAAATGGCACTGGCAGGGAAGGGGTTAACACTAGTGCTGATCAAAGGGTTAAGTATTCCCTAGGGAGCTACTTTCTAACTGTCATGGGGATAGGCTCACTGGGAGTATAGGGAGATCTCTGTTCCTGATCACTAGGTACAGCAGATCTCTGTCTCCTCCCCTGTCAGAACGGGGATCCGCCTTGTTTACATAGGCAGATCCCGTTCTGCCTCTCTTCATCGTGATTGCGAGTGGCCGGCGGACATGGAGTCTTCCGGACCCGCAGGCGAGTGGTATCTAATGCACGGACCACAGTATATGTGCGGTGGGCGGTCTGGAAGTGGTTAAATAGCCAGGAACCAGTTCCCAGGGAAACCCTGTCTTACCTTATCTGTGTCGCTGGGCCCATTAGGGGCCTTAGCTTCACCCGCCACAGTGGACATACCCCCAAAGGGGTTTTCATGGTCTGGAAACCATATAGATGAACCACCAATTTGAACCTGTATAGCACCCTGCAGCTTACTACACATGTTGCACTTCCTGCCAAAGAGACCACCTAACACAGATTCCAGCGCCCGAATCAAACATTACAATCCAACCCCAGACAGTGCATCACCAAGGACACTAGCAAAAAATGAGTCTTGCAGACTGAGTGGGTTTATAGGTGTGTACATTAGGTATGTGTTTGCCAGTGTCCAACCATCTAAAGATTGCCTGCATATAATCCATGGTCCATGAATAGATGCCCTGCATCCTGTACTGTACAATTGAGGGAGAGAGATCCATCTATAGAGATATAATAAATAAATATATATATATATATCTTCATTGTACTTCAACATAAAGAGATGTCATATTTAAATGAATGTTACTGTTGCTAAACTTGTAGGATAAGTTCACCTTTTGGAGCATGTTACACCCACCTCCTACAGCCAGGGCTCCCAGTTCTGTAACAGCGGGTGAGGGATCTTCTCCCTGCATTCGCTGTCACAATTTGAAGACAGCACGGCTGTGTGGGGCTCTGACCACACAGCTGCATCATTCATTCGCAGTTTGCTGTGAATGAATTACAAGTACCACCGGCCGCCACACCAGACAGCTTATATTACTCCATAAACGGTGAGGGCCCTGGTAATTTCCATTTTTTTATGAGATCCATTAGCTGTAGTACTTTGGAACCGACCCAGAACACGTTCACATATCAGAAAACTTTTTTTTCTAAGTCACTGACTAAAACTGTTGAAACCAGAGACGTCCACGCTTTGGGCTGTGTGTAGGAGAGTGTAGTGTTTGTACAGTACAAGTTATGATTTTACTTTGCGCGGTTGTGCAACGCTGTACCCAAACAAAATTTACATCCTTTTTTTCCCACAAATAGAGCTGTCTTTTGGTGGTATTTGATCACCTCTGCGGTTTTTATTTTTTGCGCTATAAACAAAAGAAGAGCGACAATTTTGAAAAAAACACTATCTTTTACTTTTTGCTATAATAAATATCCCACATTTTTTATCAAAAAAACATTTTTCCTCAGTTTAGGCCGATATGTATTCTTCTACATACTATTGGTAAAAAAATCGTAAATGAACAAGCAATCTGTCTCCTCTCCCCTGAAAGATCCAGGGTCTGTGTAACTACACACACAGATCCCAGTTCTCGCTCTGCCATGAGCGATCGGTCATCGCGCCCGCCGGGCACTCGCATCAGCTCCAGACACATGCCGCCGGCGCCCCTAGTCACCAAAAGACGAAGCGATGTAAGGTAACGTTGTTTCGCCCAGCCATGCATTCTGCCGCAGTAAAACTGCGGCGGCTGGTTGGCAAGCAGTTAAAATGACTGAACTGAGCAGTTGGGAGCTTATTGTTACAGTTGGGAGCTTATTGTTTATGCTTATAATTGGTTCATGTCATCCTATAGATTGCCAGTTAGTGGATGGCTGTTTTAGGTAAGAAGAGAAATATACTGTATATATATATATATATATACATACATACATACATACACAGTTAGGTATATATATATATATTTGCACATGGGCCCAATTTTCATACTTTTGGCTCTGTATGCCACCAGAATAAAATGAAACAATCCAAATGAATTTGAAGTGCAGACTTCCAGCTTTAATTCAAGAGGTTGAACATAAATATCAAGTAATATCAACTATTTTTAGAGGCTCAAATGTAATTGGACAAATTAATATAATCCATAAATGAATGTTAATTTTTTTTATATTTTGTTGAGAATCTTTTACTGGCAATGACTGCCTGAAGTCTGGAACCCATGGACATTACCAAAGACTGCGTTTTCTTCTTTCTGATGCTTTGCAGGCTTTAACTACAGTTCTTTGTTGGTCTTTCTGCCTTTAGTTTTGCCTTCAGCAAGTGATATGCATGCTTAAATGGGTTGAGATCAGGTGATTGACTCGGCCATTGCAGAATATTCCACTTCTTTTCCTTCAAAAGCTTCTGAGTTGCTCTTGCAGTGGGTTTTGGGTCATTGTCTATCTCTACTGTGAAGCGCCGTCCAATCAACTTTGCTGCATTTGGCTAAACAGTATATCTCTAAACACTGCAGAATTCATGCGGCTGCTTCTGTCACATCAGTAAATACCAATGACCCAATGCCACTGGAAGCCATGCATGCCCAAGCCATCACACTGCCTCCACCATGTTTTACAGTGTGCTTTGGATCATGAGCTGTTCCAAGCCTTCTCCACATTTTTTTTTTCTTGTCATTCTGGTACAGATTAATCTTGGTTTCATCCATCCAAAGAATGCTTTTCCAGAACTGGTCTGGCTTTTTTAGATTTTTTTTTTGGCAAAGTCTAATCTGGCTTTTCTATTCTTCAGGCTTATGAATGGTTTGCACCTTGTGGTGAACCCTCTGTATTTGCTCTCGTGAAGTCTTCTCTTGATTGTAGACTTTGACAATGATACGGCCACCTCCTGGAGAGTGTCCTTCACTTGTCTGGATGTTGTAAATGGGTTATTCTTTACCATCCTGCGATCATCCACCACTGCTGTCTTCCGTGGACGTCCAGGCTCACCAGTGCGCTCTTTCCTCAGAATGTACCAAAATGTTAATTTGGCCACTCTTAATGTTGCTATCTTTGATGGATTTGTTTCGTTTTTTTAAACCTTACAATGGCCTGTTTCACTTGCATGGACAGCTCCTTTGAACGCAATAGATTCCAAATGCAATTACCACACTTGGAATCAACTCCACTCCTTTTACCTGCTTGATTGATGAAGAAATAATGGAGTAGCCTACACCTGGCCATGAAACTGCTTTGATTGAATTGTCCAATTACCTTTGATCACTTGAAAAAGGGGGGATGGCTTTTCTTAAGAGCTGTAATTTCTAAACCCATCCTCCGATTTGCATGTACATAATCTCAAATTAAACCTGAGTGTGTACTTTTAGCCCATATCCATTATATACATAGTAGGTGAGGTTGAAAAAAGACACAAGTCCATCAAGTCCAACCTATATGTGTGATTATGTCAGTATTACCTTGTATATGCCTGTATGTTGTGGTCGTTCAGGTGCTTATCTAATCGTTTTTTGAAACTATCGATGCCCCCCTGCTGAGACCACCGCCTGTGCAAGAGAATTCCACATCCTTGTCGCTCTTACAGTAAAGAACCCTCTACGTAGTTTAAGGTTAAACCTCTTTTCTTCTAATTTTAATGAGTGGGCATATGTCTTGTTAAACTCCCTTCCGCAAAAAAGTTTTATCCCTATTGTGGGGTCACCAGTACAGTATTTGTAAATTGAAATCATATCCCCTCTCAAGCGTCTCTTCTCCAGAGAGAATAAGTTCAGTGCTCACAACCTTTCTTTATAACTAATAAACTCCAGACCCTTTATTAGCTTTGTTGCCGTTCTTTGTACTTGCTCCATTTCCAGTACATCCTTCCTGAGGACTGGTGCCCAGCACTGGACAGCATACTCCAGGTGCGGCCAGACTGTAGAGTGGGAAAATTATCGCTTTATCCCTGGACTGACACTGGCTACACTGACGCTGGCTACAGATGGACACTGACACTGGCTACACTGACGCTGGCTACAGATGGACACTGACACTGGCTACACTGACGCCTGAGTGTAAAGATTGCATTCATATTTTTGCCACCCAAATGCATTATTACACATTTTTCTACATTAACCTCATTTGCCATGTAGTTGCCCACCCCATTAATTTGTTCAGCTCTTCTTGCAAGTTTCCAAACGTTTATGGGGAACTGTGTCAAATGTTTTTGCAAAATCCAGATACGCCACGTCTTTGGGCCTTCCTATATCTAGATGGCAGCTCACCTCCTCATTGAAGGTTAATAGATTGGTTTGACAAGAACGAATCTTCATGAATCCATGCTGATTACTGCTAATGATACCGTTTTCATTACTAAAATCTTGTATATATTCCCTTATCATCCCTTCCAAGAGTTTGCATACTATTGATGTTAAGCTATCTGGTCTGTTATTCCCAGGGATGTTTTTTGGGCACTTTTTAAATATTGATGCTACATTGGCTCTTCAGTCTGCTGGTACCATTCCAGTCATTAAAAATTAGGAACAATGGTCTAGCAATTACTTGACTGAGTTCCCTAAGTACCCTCGGGTGCAAGCCATCTGGTCCCGGTGATTTATTAATGTTTATCCTTTGTAACCAGATGTCCTTCCTCATTCTTTATGGGGCCAATATGGTCTGTCCTCCCTTTTTTACTGTTTACATACCGTACTTAAAGAATTTCTTGGAATCTTTTTTGCTCTCCTCCGCTATGTGTCTTTCGTGTTCTATCTTAGCCGCCCTAATTGCACCCTTACATTTCTTGTTGCATTCTTTATAAAGTCTGAATGCTGATGATGATCCCTCAACCTTGTATTTTTTGAAGGCTTTCTCTTTTGCTTTTATATGCATTTTTACATTGGAGTTAAGCCATCCAGGACTTTTGTTCGCTCTTTTACATTTATTTCCCAGTAGGATGCACTAGCTAATGCCCTTATGTAATATGCTCTTAAAGCATACGCGTCTCCCCTCTGTGTTTTTTCATTGTTCCTAAGATTTTATCCCAATTTATGCCTTCTAGCAAGGTTCTTAGTTTAAGGAAGTTGGTTCTTTTGAAATTCAGTGTCTTTGTATTTTTACTCTTATGTTTTCTATTTGTGTGATTTATACTGAAACCAATTGACCTGTGATCGCTGTTTCCTAAACTGCCCCGTATTTCCACATCCGTGATCAGGTCTGTATTGGTAATCAGTATTTCTAGTTGGTGCGTCTACCATCTGACCCATGAAATTGTCCTGCAAGACATTTAGGAACTGGCGAGCCTTAGATGCATGCGTTGTTCCCTCCACCCAGTCTATGGATAATTAAAATCCCCCATTATGATAACACTTCCCATCCTTGCTGATAATCCAAATTGTGATAGAAGGTCCCTCTCCCCCTCCTCCCTCAGATTAGGGGGCCTATAATTATTTCCCCCTTAGCTTTATCCCTTTGGAGCTCTACCCATAAGTGTTCCACCTCCTCCCTAGCTCCCCTAGTGATATCATCTCTCACATTCACTTGTATACTCATATAACTATAGCTTGAATATGTTTTGGTAAATACCTGAAAAAAGCTAAAATTGTGCCTGTGTCCAAATACCATATTTATCGGCGTATAACACGCACATTTTTCCCCATAAAATCAGGGGAAAATTGTGGGTTCGTGTTATACGCCGATCCCCCGCCTATTGTGACCCTTTTGGTTGTTCTTGGTGGCTTTCGGCGGCTCTCAGCCGCTTTCGGCCATTTTTGGCGGCTCTCAGCCGCTTTCGGCCATTCTCGGCGGCTTTCGCGGGCTCTCGCAGTCCCGCTGCGTCCGAAAGCTGCCGAGAGCGGCCGAAAGGGACACAGGGACAAGGCTACAGATGGACCCCGGTTACACTGACACTGGCTACAGATGGACACTGGCACTGGCTACACTGGCACTGGCTACACTGGCACTGGCTACAGATGGACACTGGCACTGGCTATAGATGGACACTGACACTGGCTACACTGACACTGGCTACACTGACACTGGCTACAGATGGACACTGACACTGGCTACACTGACACTGGCTACAGATGGACGCTGACGCTGGCTACAGATGGACGCTGACGCTGGCTACAGATGGACGCTGACGCTGGCTACAGATGGACGCTGACGCTGGCTACAGATGGACGCTGACGCTGGCTACAGATGGACGCTGACGCTGGCTACAGGTGGACGCTGACGCTGGCTACAGGTGGACGCTGACGCTGGCTACAGGTGGACGCTGACGCTGGCTACAGGTGGACGCTGACGCTGGCTACAGGTGGACGCTGACGCTGGCTACAGGTGGACGCTGACGCTGGCTACAGATGGACGCTGACGCTGGCTACAGATGGACGCTGACGCTGGCTACAGATGGACGCTGACGCTGGCTACAGATGGACGCTGACGCTGGCTACAGATGGACGCTGACGCTGGCTACAGATGGACGCTGACGCTGGCTACAGATGGACGCTGACGCTGGCTACAGATGGACGCTGACGCTGGCTACAGATGGACGCTGACGCTGGCTACAGATGGACGCTGACGCTGGCTACAGATGGACGCTGACGCTGGCTACAGATGGACGCTGACGCTGGCTACAGATGGACGCTGACGCTGGCTACAGATGGACGCTGACGCTGGCTACAGATGGACGCTGACGCTGGCTACAGATGGACGCTGACGCTGGCTACAGATGGACGCTGACGCTGGCTACAGATGGACGCTGACGCTGGCTACAGATGGACGCTGACGCTGGCTACAGATGGACGCTGACGCTGGCTACAGATGGACGCTGACGCTGGCTACAGATGGACGCTGACGCTGGCTACAGATGGACGCTGACGCTGGCTACAGATGGACGCTGACGCTGGCTACAGATGGACGCTGACGCTGGCTACAGATGGACGCTGACGCTGGCTACAGATGGACGCTGACGCTGGCTACAGATGGACGCTGACGCTGGCTACAGATGGACGCTGACGCTGGCTACAGATGGACGCTGACGCTGGCTACAGATGGACGCTGACGCTGGCTACAGATGGACGCTGACGCTGGCTACAGATGGACGCTGACGCTGGCTACAGATGGACGCTGACGCTGGCTACAGATGGACGCTGACGCTGGCTACAGATGGACGCTGACGCTGGCTACAGATGGACGCTGACGCTGGCTACAGATGGACGCTGACGCTGGCTACAGATGGACGCGGACGCTGGCTACAGATGGACGCGGACGCTGGCTACAGATGGACGCGGACGCTGGCTACAGATGGACGCGGACGCTGGCTACAGATGGACGCGGACGCTGGCTACAGATGGACGCGGACGCTGGCTACAGATGGACGCGGACGCTGGCTACAGATGGACGCTGACGCTGGCTACAGATGGACGCTGACGCTGGCTACAGATGGACGCTGACGGCTGGCTACAGATGGACGCTGACGCTGGCTACAGATGGACGCTGACGCTGGCTACAGATGGACGCTGACGCTGGCTACAGATGGACGCTGACGCTGGCTACAGATGGACGCTGACGCTGGCTACAGATGGACGCTGACGCTGGCTACAGATGGACGCTGACGCTGGCTACAGATGGACGCTGACGCTGGCTACAGATGGACGCTGACGCTGGCTACAGATGGACGCTGACGCTGGCTACAGATGGACGCTGACGCTGGCTACAGATGGACGCTGACGCTGGCTACAGATGGACGCTGACGCTGGCTACAGATGGACGCTGACGCTGGCTACAGATGGACGCTGACGCTGGCTACAGATGGACGCTGACGCTGGCTACAGATGGACGCTGACGCTGGCTACAGATGGACGCTGACGCTGGCTACAGATGGACGCTGACGCTGGCTACAGATGGACGCTGACGCTGGCTACAGATGGACGCTGACGCTGGCTACAGATGGACGCTGACGCTGGCTACAGATGGACGCTGACGCTGGCTACAGATGGACGCTGACGCTGGCTACAGATGGACGCTGACGCTGGCTACAGATGGACGCTGACGCTGGCTACAGATGGACGCTGACGCTGGCTACAGATGGACGCTGACGCTGGCTACAGATGGACGCTGACGCTGGCTACAGATGGACGCTGACGCTGGCTACAGATGGACGCTGACGCTGGCTACAGATGGACGCTGACGCTGGCTACAGATGGACGCTGACGCTGGCTACAGATGGACGCTGACGCTGGCTACAGATGGACGCTGACGCTGGCTACAGATGGACGCTGACGCTGGCTACAGATGGACGCTGACGCTGGCTACAGATGGACGCTGACGCTGGCTACAGATGGACGCTGACGCTGACGCTGGCTACAGATGGACACTGACACTGACGCTGGCTACAGATGGACACTGACACTGACGCTGGCTACAGATGGACACTGACACTGACGCTGGCTACAGATGGACACTGACACTGACGCTGGCTACAGATGGACACTGACACTGACGCTGGCTACACATGGACACTGACACTGACGCTGGCTACACATGGACACTGACACTGACGCTGGCTACACATGGACACTGACACTGACGCTGGCTACACATGGACACTGACACTGACGCTGGCTACACATGGACACTGACACTGACGCTGGCTACACATGGACACTGACACTGACGCTGGCTACACATGGACACTGACACTGACGCTGGCTACACATGGACACTGACACTGACGCTGGCTACACATGGACACTGACACTGACGCTGGCTACACATGGACACTGACGCTGGCTACACATGGACACTGACGCTGGCTACACATGGACACTGACACTGACGCTGGCTACACATGGACACTGACACTGACGCTGGCTACACATGGACACTGACACTGACGCTGGCTACACATGGACACTGACACTGACGCTGGCTACACATGGACACTGACACTGACGCTGGCTACACATGGACACTGACACTGACGCTGGCTACACATGGACACTGACACTGACGCTGGCTACACATGGACACTGACACTGACGCTGGCTACACATGGACACTGACACTGACGCTGGCTACACATGGACACTGACACTGACGCTGGCTACACATGGACACTGACACTGACGCTGGCTACACATGGACACTGACACTGACGCTGGCTACACATGGACACTGACACTGACGCTGGCTACACATGGACACTGACACTGACGCTGGCTACACATGGACACTGACACTGACGCTGGCTACACACTGACACTGACGCTGGCTACACACTGACACTGACGCTGGCTACACACTGACACTGACGCTGGCTACACACGGACACTGACGCTGGCTACACATGGACACTGACGCTGGCTACACTGACGCTGGCTACAGATGGACGCTGGCTACACATGGACACTGACGCTGGCTACAGATGGACGCTGGCTACACATGGACACTGACGCTGGCTACAGATGGACGCTGGCTACACATGGACACTGACGCTGGCTACACATGGACGCTGGCTACACATGGACACTGACGCTGGCTACACATGGACGCTGGCTACACATGGACACTGACGCTGGCTACACATGGACGCTGGCTACACATGGACACTGACGCTGGCTACACTGACGCTGGCTACAGATGGACGCTGGCTACACATGGACACTGACTACACTGACGCTGGCTACAGATGGACGCTGGCTACACATGGACACTGACACTGGCTACACTGACGCTGGCTACAGATGGACACTGACACTGGCTACACTGACGCTGGCTACAGATGGACACTGACACTGGCTACACTGACGCTGGCTACACATGGACACTGACGCTGGCTACACATGGACGCTGGCTACACATGGACACTGACGCTGGCTACACTGACGCTGGCTACAGATGGACGCTGGCTACACATGGACACTGACTACACTGACGCTGGCTACAGATGGACGCTGGCTACACATGGACACTGACACTGGCTACACTGACGCTGGCTACAGATGGACACTGACACTGGCTACACTGACGCTGGCTACAGATGGACACTGACACTGGCTACACTGACGCTGGCTACAGATGGACACTGACACTGGCTACACTGACGCTGGCTACAGATGGACACTGACACTGGCTACACTGACGCTGGCTACAGATGGACACTGACACTGGCTACACTGACGCTGGCTACAGATGGACACTGACACTGGCTACACTGACGCTGGCTACAGATGGACACTGACACTGGCTACACTGACGCTGGCTACAGATGGACACTGACACTGGCTACAGATGGACACTGACACTGGCTACAGATGGACACTGGCTACAGATGGACACTGGCTACAGATGGACACTGGCTACAGATGGACACTGGCTACAGATGGACACTGGCTACAGATGGACACTGGCTACAGATGGACACTGGCTACAGATGGACACTGGCTACAGATGGACACTGGCTACAGATGGACACTGGCTACAGATGGACACTGGCTACAGATGGACACTGGCTACAGATGGACACTGGCTACAGATGGACACTGGCTACAGATGGACACTGGCTACAGATGGACACTGGCTACAGATGGACACTGGCTACAGATGGACACTGGCTACAGATGGACACTGGCTACAGATGGACACTGGCTACAGATGGACACTGACACTGGCTACAGATGGACACTGGCTACAGATGGACACTGACACTGGCTACAGATGGACACTGGCTACAGATGGACACTGGCTACAGATGGACACTGGCTACAGATGGACACTGGCTACAGATGGACACTGGCTACAGATGGACACTGGCTACAGATGGACACTGGCTACAGATGGACACTGGCTACAGATGGACACTGGCTACAGATGGACACTGGCTACAGATGGACACTGGCTACAGATGGACACTGGCTACAGATGGACACGGACACTGGCTACAGATGGACACGGACACTGGCTACAGATGGACACGGACACTGGCTACAGATGGACACGGACACTGGCTACAGATGGACACGGACACTGACTACACTGACGCTGGCTACACTGACGCTGGCTACACTGACGCTGGCTACAGATGGACACTGACGCTGACTACACTGACGCTGACTACAGATGGACACTGAGGCTGACTACAGATGGACACTGAGGCTGACTACAGATGGACACTGAGGCTGACTACAGATGGACACTGAGGCTGACTACAGATGGACACTGAGGCTGACTACAGATGGACACTGAGGCTGACTACAGATGGACACTGAGGCTGACTACAGATGGACACTGAGGCTGACTACAGATGGACACTGAGGCTGACTACAGATGGACACTGAGGCTGACTACAGATGGACACTGAGGCTGACTACAGATGGACACTGAGGCTGACTACAGATGGACACTGAGGCTGACTACAGATGGACACTGAGGCTGACTACAGATGGACACTGAGGCTGGCTACAGATGGACACTGAGGCTGACTACAGATGGACACTGAGGCTGGCTACAGATGGACACTGAGGCTGGCTACAGATGGACACTGAGGCTGGCTACAGATGGACACTGAGGCTGACTACACTGACGCTGGCTACAGATGGACACTGAGGCTGACTACAGATGGACACTGACACTGACTACACTGACGCTGGCTACAGATGGACACTGAGGCTGACTACAGATGGACACTGACACTGACTACACTGACGCTGGCTACAGATGGACACTGACGCTGGCTACAGATGGACACTGACGCTGGCTACAGATGGACACTGGCTACACTGACACTGGCAAGGATGCAGTGATGGGCATTTAAATGTAAGTTTTTTTTCCCTAAACTTCCCTCCTAAAACTTTTTTCCTTTCCTAAAACTTGGGGTGCGTGTTCTACGCCGATAAATACGGTATATATGTACCAAACTGTAATTGCTTTAAAGTTGTAGTACACTATAAATACTTTTGGTTACATTTCTGTAGTTCTGTTGGTGTAACTGATTCCTGTTTGTTTGCAGGGAAAACGCCCAGGACAAAGATGGCCATATTACGTCAGAAATTGTCTCTTCAGTTCAGACCAAAATAACTCAGGTAATATTACATGCTGGTGTAGCAGCTCTGTGGTCTCTCAATCATTATTGCTTTCATTAGCACAAGTAAAGTAGTTCACTATCAGTACTTTCTGAAAGAAACTGATATGCATGTTTCCTTTGCTGCAAAATAACTTTGAGCACCCAGTAGAGAATTGTGAATTATTGCACCATAAATGAACTGTAGCACCCATTTTTTTCTCAAACCCTGTAAAATGTTTTTTTTTTTTCTGTGATGGGCTTGCAGTCTTCAGTACAGAAGTTATGTTTGTATAACCAAAGATTTTTCTTATATATTACAGCTCTAATAAAACTGAATAACTGACACAATTTTCACTACCACAGACCAGAACCACTTGCAGCGTAAGCCTCATGTCGGCTGCATTCTCTATTGCTATAAAGTCATGATCGCTTTAGCAAGTGTTCCCTTCACTCTGCTGCCTGTTGCTGATCCTTCCCGTTATTCCCCTTAACAGCACTCAGACAGTGATAAGCAGTTTTGTATCTTGTGACTGAATACAAAGCATCTTCTGACTGGCCGAGTCTGAAATAGTGATGTCATCAGCCTGCCTCTCTGACTCGAGCAGTCAGAGGAAGCTTTGTATTCATTCACAGAATACAAAGCTGCCTATGAATGGCTGAGTGCCACCTTGCCTGATGCTATTTTGTTCCGGGTGTGAGACAGGCAGGTCTGGCCTCAAACCCAGAACTCAGTGTGGTATACTGTATGTAGCCTTAGCTATGTGTTAAAGATTGGCAATAGTTTGGGCCAGCTTGGCTTCAACTAACTAAGCGTAAACCCGGATATGTATTGTAATTGTACTATCTGCCCTTATGTTGTAAAGCGCTGTGAAAACTATTGGCACACTATAGATCCTGAATAATATCAACTTTAAATAAAATATCGAAGTGGAGGGTGATGCGCTCCAATCACCGTACTTCTTACCCATTTGGATCTAAAACTAAACTTTTATTGAAAAAATGTAATACATTTTTATGAGAAAGAGGAGGAATCGGTAAGTGTATAGAAAAAAGACCTGGTCTGTCCAATCCATTATTAAACAGAAACCACAACCTAGTGCTCAAGGCACGGTAAGCACCACTTATGGATCTTTAATAGGCAGACCAGGTATGTAAGTAAAAATAGTAAATTTTATTTATTTTAACCACAATTGTATAGAAACAATAATGACATCATGTAAAAGCAAGATGCATAATACCCAGAATATCGCAACTGGATTTAGAACAAAATGCCCATGTGGAACAAACGGGCTAGTAGTCTAACATACTGGCATAGACACCTTTTACATGTTTCGGACCAGATATAGTCCTTCAGATGTTTTTATGTCATATGGGTACTGAGAAATCTATAATACAGATATATAATGTATATTAGTATCATGATAATATATGAGCAAAAAATACATACATGTATATCATTGTTTTTTTATTGATAAAGCATATACAGTTGTACTTACAAAATGCATATGAAAATGCTGTATATATCCAAGGGATAGAATTGCTGTTGGTTTCACAGATCAAAAAGTGCGTCAAACGAAGTATGGAAGCAGGGAAACAGTGGAGAGATGGCAGCCGCTGTTTCAACTACAAGGACCCCACAGCATAGGAGCAACTGCTCCTGCCGATATATGATCAGTAGCACAAGTAGTATTGTTTGTTCTTCAAAGACCGGAGTTTCATGGTTGTAAAACCAACATAACCTATCACCAACTGCAGGAGTGTAACTAACTGCTCAGAGTCCCCTTATCTCTCTATCTGTTGCTACGCAGCCCCATACACAACAAAACTGCCCATTTTAACACATCAACTTCATGGACAACATTTTTACTTGCTGCCTAATATATCCTACAGACTTTAAGGTGCCATTGTAACAAGATAATCCATGTTATCCAGATAACCCCTCAGTAATCGTAAAGTTATGGCTTACGTGAAGAAAATAAAAAAACAAAAATGCAGCGCTTGGAAAATTATAACACTGAGTGTAAAATAAATGTTTCCTACAATAAGTATACACATAAAATGTAAAGATAATAAACAAGACAACAGTCCAAAGTGTATATAAAAATATATGAAGTGATCCAGGTACACATATAAAGTCTTTCACTGTGTAGTATCTTCAAGATAATGTGCCTCCATCAATAGAAAAAGTGCACCATTTAGCGCTGACTTACGCATATTGTTTTCATAAAGTTATGGCTGATTAGTTTTTGTTTTACCGATAAATAACGAATGCGTTACATTCAAACCAGACAGACTTTATACTAACTGCCTATTTTACCGGGCTTGTGAGATTTTTTACAAGTCATACTTAGCTGGCATGAAAAAAGGTTTTCTCAAAGACTGTACATTTTCATATTCTGAGCTTGCATTATCCAAATAAAGACCGGAGCTCTAATCGAGGCTGTGTCAATAAAGACCGGAGCTCTAATCGAGGCTGTGTCAATAAAGACCGAAGCTCTAATCGAGGCTGTGTCAATAAAGACCCGAGCTCTAATCGAGGCTGTGTCAATAAAGACCGGAGCTCTAATCGAGGCTGTGTCAATAAAGACCGGAGCTCTAATCGAGGCTGTGTCAATAAAGACCGGAGCTCTAATCGAAGCTGTGTCAATAAAGACCGGCGCTCTAATCGAGGCTGTGTCAATAAAGACCGGAGCTCTAATCGAGGCTGTGTCAATAAAGACCGGAGCTCTAATCGAGGCTGTGTCAATAAAGACCGGAGCTCTAATCGAGGCTGTGTCAATAAAGACCGGAGCTCTAATCGAAGCTGTGTCAATAAAGACCGGAGCTCTAATCGAGGCTGTGTCAATAAAGACCGGAGCTCTAATCGAGGCTGTGTCAATAAAGACCGGAGCTCTAATCGAGGCTGTGTCAATAAATACCGGAGCTCTAATCGAGGCTGTGTCAATAAAGACCGGAGCTCTAATCGAGGCTGTGTCAATAAATACCGGAGCTCTAATCGAGGCTGTGTCAATAAAGACCGGAGCTCTAATCGAGGCTGTGTCAATAAAGACCGGAGCTCTAATCGAGGCTGTGTCAATAAAGACCGGAGCTCTAATCGAGGCTGTGTCAATAAAGACCGGAGCTCTAATCGAGGCTGTCTCAATCTGATCATTAAAAATAAAGGGCAACAAATATCAATTCATCATAAATTCCACTCCACTTGGCGAAGAATGCCATGTGGCGTTATTTACCCCAGACGTAGCCTCCAGTTTGGAAGTCGAGCATGTTGGGTTTGGGTTCATTTTTTGAGGAATTTGTTTTGTGCGCCTTAAACCTTTTTTTTTTTTGGAGGCAACTACACTTTTTTGAGGTACTGGATATGGAGAGTGTTCTTAAGAGTTGAGACAGCCTAGGTTAGCGTACCGGTTTTCATTTGAAACTTATCTCCTTACCTCAATAGATAATCAAAGTAGAGTACTTTGAGCAGTTCTCTATACTTCCCCTGTCGGCACTTGGCACGTTGGTTTTACAGTCATGAAACACATAAAATGTATTTTTTTGAATAAGTCTTTTGTTTTAAACCCAAGTGGGTAAGCTGTGCGATGATTAGAGTGCAGCCTCCTCTTTGATATTCCTTGGTCAGTGAGAGAGCTGTGGTTCATGCAACATGCCCCCCCCGCTGCCACATTTGCCACCTTTTGGGGGGAGCGGGTACCTGGTTTTGACAGGTACCCGCTCCCACTTCTGGTCCATTTTATTTGGCCAAAAGAATGCTTTGTATGTCCTTAAATGTATATTTGGAATCGAAAAAACAGTACAGCACTGGATATTCATTGAATCTGGGTTATAGGCTGCTTCCTTCAGGTGATTGAACATGCCCTCTTGGGCATATAGTCCTTAGATGATGTGCCTTTTTTCCCTTATGGGGAAGTTTCCACTATTAACTAGTTTTATTTACATCAAATTCTTCAATCCACCCTTCAGTCAACTCTTTACTGCCTTCTACTATAACAGAAATAGGCACTGCAACATCTGTAGTTAAGTTAGCTGCAATGTGCTATACAAGTCCAGGGACATCGTCCATTCCTAATGGTTCCTAGAACTGAAGACCCCTCCTGTGCCCACCATGACAGGCGAAGACTGGATACATACAGTGACTAGTGTTTTGAAAGACTAAGACAAATGTTGTCCTGTTATCAGACCAGTACTGTAACCATATAGCAGGTATGAAACTTAATCTCCATTAATTGCAGTAAACTTATTAGTGTTGGCTCAATAGTATTAGTATAATATTAGTATTAGTTTTTACTTTAAAACTCTCACGAAACTGGGAATGTATTTGACTTTATTAGCTATGGAGTGTTATGAAGTCCAAACTTAATATTCCAAAGGCACACGTTCATGAAAATGGCTGTAGTAATGTTGGCTGCTGTAGTGACCATCGGCTGGAAACTGTAGCCAATCTAAAGAATAGAAATGTCGTCAGTACACCAAGGATTCCTCAGAAGGATCCGAAGCTCTATTTACATGGTCACACGGTACACATACGTCAAGGTTTCAGAGCCAATGTGACAATGTAAATAAAGCTTTGGATCCTTCTGAGGAATTCTTGGTGTGCTGAAGACATTTCTAACCTATAGGGGAAATACTCTCATTGACAGCAGTGACATAAACCAGGCACAAGGGAACTGTGGCAAAGTGATATTGTTTCCCTTGCATCAGCACAAAACTATTTTAACAACTCCGCATCCAATTCTAGTTGTATCTCAGGCATGCAGCAAGCGGTCTACCTAACCAAGGCAAATTTTTATACAACTGTGTCAAATTTTCTGTGACAGCGAACAGTTTTAATTCAGCCATCCCTGTCCAGAGCCCAAAAGCAACAAGTTCTTTTCTACCCTCTGTGCCTGACTGGGAAGTGGAACTCCCTGTTTTCGAAGAGGTACACATGGAAAACTTTGATGACCAGAGGTGGTGTTAGAGGAGGCCTCTGGAAGATTTCTCAACCCAAGGCTCCTATACACCTGATGCAATAGCTTCACGCAATATGTTTGCCAACATAGATATGCATGCTTCAAAAGCCTTGTTATAGTCACACTTGGTTCTTCTGGTCTTTGCATGCACCTCTGGGTGCTAAGAGACCCAAGTCGCTATATGCAGTTGAAAAGGAATTCACTTAAAAGTGGACTGTTCCAGTAGTATACCCTGTGTCTGTCTTAAATAGACATCTTACTGTGCTTATAGAAGAAGTTCCTTCATTCACTGTGAATTCACATACTGCTGTGAAAGGTGTTTTACTGCATTAAAAAACGCCTGTCACTGCAAGAACACATTTCCTGTGTGTCCCATTTACACTGTAATGCAGGCTAGGGCTACGCTAAAACGCAGACGTGCTGCATTTTATCACAGCGCACGGTGTCGAATCGCATGGTAATGTACGGCAGCACATCACGCTGCAGGACATTGCCATGAACGAAGTGCATGTTTTGTATACCTCAAAGTTTATACCAAAAAAAAAAAAAGTCACCATGTGGTGCGCTGAATTGCGCACCACACTGCTCCCTACTGCAGCTGGCAACGGAGAACCGCCGAAATAATGAATTGCTTCGGTAGGTCTCTGTTGTAGTGTGCATTCACCCTTCAAGATTTTGAAAACAGAAAAATAATTTTAGACTTCCTAAAGGCTGTTTACACCTGCAGGTGCAACCCTCCAACCAGCTATTTCTGTTTGTTCATTGCCCTGATCCAATTAGCTGTGGTTTGACAATCAACAGGATCCTGTTTTCAGGACTGAACTCTTAGAAACACTACCTTCTGTGTTGTTGACTTAGAACAAGTTATGACACATTTACAGAATGCATCTCATTTCAGTGCATATGCACAGAACCTTATGGCTAAAAACCTAGTCAGTGAAGCTGCCTGTAAAAGACTCCTCACTGATATGCCCCATGAAGGAGGATGGACGTCTTTTTGGTGAGGCACTAGACAAGTACATAAAGGATGTTTTGTTGTAGGAGGAAAGGTCCTTGTTTCATAGTGAAAGGCTCTAAAACCACCCTCTTTAGGGCCTTCTACCTCGCTAAAACATAGAGCACCCCATGGCTCTCCTTAGGCTTCATCTTTAAAGCCAAACGTCAGCCCTTCTTTTCAGCGCAGGACTTAGAACACAAAGCGCACTAAGGGCTCTTTCACACTGAGGCATGGAAACACTTCTAATTTGGTACAAATTCTGGATGAACCCTCTGCACACTGCTATACCTCATTTCCAGCAAATTTTGCAATGAAAAACAGGGATTTTTAGTTCACACATTTTGCAATACATGCTTAAGCTGGCCAACTGCGTCAAAGTAATCTCTCTTATGGCCAGTCCTACACTGCTTTGCCACTGCAAATGGTACAGTGGACACCATGCCAACATGGGGCATAAAGACGCAAGCTGCTTTTTTTTCATTGCCTAGTTTGCTGGAAAGGTTGTATAATAATGTGCAGAGGGTCCATCCAAAAGCTATTGGGATTTGAGCACAGGTATATTGTTTCTCTTTCTAATTTGTTGTTCCACTATTTCTTATTATCTGCACCCAAGGTATTAACACGTACTTGCACCCCTCTTTGCCTTCTTAAAAACTTGGTGCATCCAAGTTACAGGATACCTTGATAACCTATTTCTGAACAATTTATCTCCCTCAAAACTGTCTGCAAGGCTATTCGGATTCTTCAGGCTTTTAGTTGGCTAATCAACTTTCAAAAGTCTGCCCTCCAGCCTCCCATTTGTCTGGAATACCTAATCCTCATCTTATAAATGCCCCTAACAAAAGTTTTCCTTCTGGCAAACAAACTTCTCTAAGGTCTCATGCTGATACCTTAGGATCCAGAAGACATTCCTCAGTGAGAATCTCGGGACTTACGGTTGCCTCGTACTGTTGCTCAGTTCCATGTAAAGCTTCTCCAACACAACATTCTGTCAGCCTAGAACAAACACAATCCATTGCTCAACTTCCATAATCTTTCGCTTCGGTCAAGCACTACATCTTGGTTGATTTCCAGTCTAGCATTGGAAATGAGAAAGTGTTTTTCTCACACTCATGAAAGGTGAGAACAGATGCTGCCAGCCTCACAGGCTGGGGAGGAGTGTTCCAATATCTCAAGTTCAGGAGGCTTTGCTCCCCATAAACATCTTGAAGCTCAGAGCAATAAAATTGGATCTGCACCACTGGACTCCCCTTCTTCAGGGATACCCAATTGGGCCACAATCAGACAATGCCCTGGCAGTCCCTAGATCAACCATTAGGGGGTACCAAGAGTTAGGCAGCCATGAAAGAAGTCTGGTCATCTTATGGGTGGAAATTTGCTGTCCAGCAATCTCTGCTGTTCACATCTTGAGAGTGAACAATTGAAGAATGGATTTCCTCAGTCATCACTTGCCTGGACCAAAGGGAATGGTCCCTTCATCCCAACATATTCAAATCTCCTATGTCAGAAATGGGGGACATCAGATGTGGAAATCCTGACCTCCACACTCAACAAGTTACCTCTGTCTGTAGCCCGGACCAAAGATCCTCTAGCACTGGCATCTGATGCTGTAGAGATTGAAGGTATTGGTGCAGATTTCTATATGCCCCCCCCCCCCCCGTCATTTTATGGCTCTGTCATTTTAACTCCAGAGACTACTCGGTACCTCACAATCCGACTTTCCTACAGTAGGGACTTGACCTAATTATTCATAAGGGACAGGTTTCAGCCTTGTCCATTCTATTCCACAAAACCTGTACTTCCTTGCTGTATGTACCCCTAAGCCCTCATTCACACGAGGCGGACTCCACTTCCACGGAGCCCGCCTCGGTCCGCCAGCTCAGCGGGAGATCTCTCCGTTGATCTCCGCTGTAGCGGCGGATGACAGGTCCCTCTCTGCTCACTGAGCGGGGAGGGCCTTGTCAGGTGCTGCTGCTGCCTAAGGTGGGATCGGATGAAAACGGACAGCATGTCCGTTTTCATCAGATCTCATCCGATCCGCCAGCGACGGATCCAGACGTAGGGCTATCCGTCTGCTTTTAGCGGATCGGACGGGGTCGGATGTCAGCGGACATGTCTCTGCTGACATCCTTTGCTCCATAGGCTAACATGGAGCACCTGTTCAGGTCCGCCGTCAAAACTGACAGGGGGACCTGAACGGTCCGATCGTGTGAAAGGGGCCTTATAGGGAAAATAACCCTCTCTATGTGTCCTGTTTACCATAAATATTGAAGGTGAAAGAAAATCCCAAATTTTGGGTTGTCCCCAGAAAAATAGTAACAGGAAAATCTTCCAATGGGGATGCTAGTTCTGGTGACCCTCCCTTGCGCTATCCGAATGGGGAACATTTTTTGCCTATAGCTCTACTTTAACTATGAACTATTGGGTTTGTATATTTTACCAATGCATGGAGGCCATTTGCTATACACCTATTATAGATCAACGTTAAAATAAATGTAATTAAGTGTATTACATCCAGTTCATTAAACAGCAATGCTTTTACTCTCCTGGTTATGTAGCCTTTTGCAGAGATGAGATTAGCAAGTACACTTTGGTCCCACTGCAGGGTATAAGGTAGACTGTAAAAAAAAAAAAGGGTTAAACTTGCTCGTTCACATTTCACTTGCTTGTAATAAGTGGTAATTGCTGCGTGAAATATTTTTAATTATCTGCATCTACTAAGCTGCCTAACCATTGTTACGATCAGTGGAACAAATCAGACCCTAATTGTTAGTGTCAGCATAGGCCATGGGTTAAATGAATGAAGTAATTAAACACATGGAAACCATGCAGGGATGTTCAGTGCATAAGAAGAGGGAGCCTTGTGGGATATGTAACATTATGCAACATTATGTAAGGCAATACTCTTTTAATAAAAATGTGAAGTCTGAAACACTAAATCGGGGTATCCCTATATTTAATCCATTGAGGGTTTCCCACTTTATAATGTGCAATCTACAGAAAATCACAGTAGAATGTTTCAGTTGCATAACCCATTTTTAATTCAACTTGGCAAGTCTATGCCATGAAAGGTATATGGAGAGTACTCACCATTATAAAGATACCTGGTAAAGTAATCCTACACCAAATTTTCCACATTTTGTCATGTTACAACCAAAAACATAATTGTATTTTATTGGGAGTTTGTGATAGACCAATACAAAGTGGCACATAATTGTGGAAGTAAATTGATAATGGTTTTCAACATTTTTTACAAATAAATGTGAAAAGTGTGGCGTGCATTTGTTTTCAGCCCCTCTGAGTCAATACTTTGTAGCACCACCTTTCGCTGCAATTACAGCTGCAAGTCTTTTTGGGTATGTCTCTACCAGCTTTGCACATCTAGAGAGTGACATTTTTGCCCATTCTTTGCAAAATAGCTCAATCTCTGTCAGATTGGATGGAGAGTGTCTGTGAACAGCAATTTTAAAGTCTTGCCAAAGATTCTCAAATGGATTTAGGTGTGGACTTTGACTAGGCCATTCTAACACATGAATATGCTTTCATCTAAACCATTCCATTGTAGCTCTGGATGTATGTTTAGGGTCGTTGTCCTGCTGGAAGGTGAACCGCTGCCCCAGTCTCAAGTCTTTTGCAGACTCTTAACAGGTTTTCTTCTAAGATTGATCTGTAATTGGCTCCATCCATCTTCCCATAAACTGACCAGCTTCCCTGTCCCTGCTTAAGAAATGCATTCCCACAACATGATGCTGCCACCACCATGTTTCACGGTGGGAAGGTGTGTTCAGGGTGATGTTCAGTGTTAGTTTTCCACTCCACATAGCGTTTTGCTTTAACAACCGGCCCATAGCTGAATGACGGCTACAGGGCGTCCTCCCAGAATCGCACCCCCTGGGGCGTGAACACGGGAGCACCTGTAACCGCCGGGACAGCGGCTGTTTACCACGTGACCACTACGTCAAATGACGGAGCGATCACATGTAAACAAACCGGCGTGATATCCAGTTCCTCTCTCCCCTCTCCGTACAGTGAGAGGGGAGAGATCGGATGCAGCAGCACTGTGGGCTGGATGTGTAGTGCCCACAGCGCTGCTCAGTGACAAATCCAGCACTCATCCATCCATCCCTCTGTATAAGCCATCCACGCTCCTCCATCCCGCCATCCACGCTCCTCCATCCCGCCATCCACGCTCCTCCATCCATACTCGGCCATCCCTCTGTCATACTTATCCACCCATCCATGCTTGGCCATCCATACTCAGCAATACTCATCCATCCATCTATGCTCAGCCATCCCATCCACCCCCAGCCATACTCAGCCATACCGAGCTGTACCCAGCCATGCTCAGTGATACTCAGCCATACTCGGCTGTACCCAGCCGTACTCGGCTGTACCCAGCCATTCTTTTATAGCACAAAAAATAAAAAAACCATTGGTGATTAAATACCACCAAAAGAACGCTCTATTTGTGGGGAAAAAAGGACAAACATTTCATATGGGTACAGTGTTGCATGACTGAGTAATTGTCATTCAAAATGTTAGAGCACCGAAAGCTGAAAATTGGTCTGGTTAGGAAGAGGCTTTAAGTGCCCAGTGGTTAAGACCAAAAAGTTAAATTTTTGTTTTCATCTGACAAAAGCACCTTCTTCCATATGTTTGCAGTGTCCCCCAGATGGTTTCTCGCAAACTTCAAATCAGATTTATGGCTTTCTTTCAACAATGGCTTTCTTCTTGCCACTCTTTCATAAAGGCCAGATTTGTGGTGTGCATGACTAATAGTTTTCCTGTGGACAGATTCTCCCACCTGAGCTGTGGATCGCTGCAGATCCTCCAGTTACCATGAGCCTCCTGGCGGCTTCTATGTTTAATGCTCTCCTTGCCTGGCCTGTTAGTTTAGGTGGACGGCCATGTCTTGGTAGGTTTGCAGTTGTGCTATACTCTCATTTTCGGACGATAGATTGAACAGTGCTCCTTGAAATGTTCAAATCTTGGGATATTTTTTTTTAATGATATGTTATGGTACCAGTTCCACTGGGTTTGCATACCAAATGTGGGGTTCCTAGCACCAAGTGACCCTGAGATACGGGGCCCCAAAGTCGGTTCGGAAAATGAAATTTTTTGCTGCAGAAAAGTGCTTGACTCGAGTATAAGTCAAGGGGGGCCCTTTCAGCACAAAAAAATGTGCTGAAAAATTTGACGTATACTCGAGTATATACGGTAATCCTGCTTTAAACTTCTCCACAACTTTATCCCTGACCTGTCTGGTGTGTTCCTTGGCCTTCATGATGCTTATTTGTTCACTAATAACAAACCTCTGAAGGCTTCACAGAATAGCTGTATTTATACTGAGATTAAATTACACACAGGTGGACTCTATTTACTAATTAGGTGACTTCTGAAGGCAATTGGTTCCACTAGATTTTAGTTAGGGGTATCAGAGTAAAGGGGGCTGACTACAAATGCATGCCACACTTTTCAGATATTTATTAGTCTATTACACAAAATCCCAATAAAATATATTTACATTTTTGGTTGTAACATGACAAAATGTGGAAAATTTCAAGGGGTGTGAATTCTTTTTCAAGGCACTGTAACTTGTAAATCTAATCATTCTTGTCTTTTTATATGTAAAGTTTTTATTGCCTATAGCAGTGATGGCGAACCTTGGCACCCCAGATGTGTTGGAACTACGTTTCCCATGATGCTCCACTACACTGCAGAGTGCCAGAGCATCCTGGGAAATGTAGTTCCAAAACATCTGGGGTGCCAAGGTTCGCCGTCACTGGCCTATAGCAACCAATATATATTCCCCCCGGGCCGCTATATACAATATGTAAGTGAAGACTTGTTAGGTGTTCAGTACTCAACACAGAATTTCTTTCACAACTGAATGATGCAAATCTTTGGGAAAATGACTGGTTTGCAACAGTTCTCCTATAAATAGTGCAGTTCATTTTCCATTTGTTGAGGCATTTTTAAATGAGTGCTCCACTTAAACCCAGTACGAACAGAACATGCTAGGGCACTAAAATTTTACTGAAATTGAGTGCAGATAGGGCTTCAGTAACACCAGACAAGATAGCAGAATTATGCTTCATATGTAGAGTGCTTCTTAACATTTCTCCCAACAACCACTGCTTGCCTCAAGAGAATGGAGAGCTATAGTCTGTGTGGCAGGACTACTTTTTTTGTTTAAATTTTTTAAACTGATCTCATAACTAATGTTAGCACAGGGCAAAGCTGCACAATCACCGTGAGATATCAGAATGAAAAGTCTTCAGAGGCCAGGCAAAACTAGGCATGGGAATTTATGTCATAACTGTCACTACAAATGAAAGCGCAAATTGGGAAGTATTTTCTTTACAAATTGCTCCAGCTTGGGTTTCTACGTTTTTAGACTAATGTTTAAATTACTTGCACATAATGCTCTATTGTAATTTGATCTAGTCAGTATTTACATGGAATAAATGTGATAAACAATTCTATTTAAAATTTATTATACATCTGTGGTGTAAACTAATAACTCATGTGGTTAACAGAAGAGGCATTAATCTTACCCTTATGAGTTAGAGTGAGATTCCTGAAACAGAAGTTGTCTGTATGCATGTGGTACACAAGTAACTGTTTGTAGGAATGGTTCTATTTGGCATGAACATCGAAACATAAAGAATAAGCTGGCAGATAGTGTTACAAATGTAATTGCACAAAAATAGAACACAATGTAAAGTAGCTTATTGGATCATTTGACATCCTGATTGCACCATTAAATTTTATCGGCAGTTTATGAACAAGTGTAAAATATCACAGTTGTGCCTTTATTAAAAAATCAAATTGTTTAACATTCATACTGTATCTTCCAGCTTTGTACTCTGAACAGCAAAATAAATATTAAAATGTAATTTTTTTTTTGTTTTTATATATACAGGATCTCATGGCTAAAGTACGAGCAATGCTGGCAGCCTCAAAAAACATGCATTCTAGTGCTTCCTGATATGTTCCGTACAGTCACTGCCATCGACAAAAGGAAGA
Organism: Lithobates clamitans; assembly: GCA_037952925.1. Lineage (NCBI taxonomy): Eukaryota > Metazoa > Chordata > Amphibia > Anura > Ranidae > Lithobates > Lithobates clamitans. The sequence goes on from JBBGZY010000438.1 coordinate 23,350,164, forward strand.
CTTTGAGAATGGATGTGATCTGAGATGGTCTGTAGTTTTATCTTTGAATGCAGTGATTTCCTTGTGAAATCAAATCAGCATTTGGTCAATTTTTCATTGACCCTTTCAGGTTAGCTGTTCATACGGTTCTCAGCCTGCAACTTAATGGAATATTCTGTCTAAATCCGTGATCTAAAGTGATTGTATTTTTATGAAAACAAGCTGACAATGGTCTAACCGGATGTGCTGCCCAGAATAACTGAAGTTCTGATGATTGTCCAGGCCCTTTTCTATACAGTGACCAGCAGCTGCTCTGTGTATATTTGTACAAATGGTGTTTCTGTATAAAGTGATGCAAAATAAACATTTTTTGGAATGGAAAAGGCATCTGTTATTAATTTTGAAATATAAATCTGCCTTATACTGCCTCTGTAATTTGATATTAGAATGCTGTTCCCATGTAGGGTAATGCTTGGTCCTGCCTGTCACAGCTACACAGGTACATTGTCATAGGGTCCTCCTGGAAAAGTATTGATATGTTGATACTATTTCACATAGAAGAGGTACAGTTTGTAAAAGGTAAGAGATTTTAGAAACTGGAGATACTAGAGTACAATATGGTGTTTTCTCATCCTGCACTTTAACTGCTTCAGCCCCGGAAGATTTTACCCCCTTCCTGACCAGAGCACTTTTTGCGATTCGGCAAACAAAATTGACGTCCTTTTTTTTCCCACAAATAGAGCTTTCTTTTGGTGGTATTTGATCACTTCTGCGGTTTTTGTTTTTTGCGCTATAAACAAAAAAGAGCGACAATTTTGAAAAAAAACACATTTTTTACTTTTTGCTATAATAAATATCCCCCAAAAATATATAAAAACTATTTTTTTCCCCTCAGTTTAGGCCGATTATGTATTCTACATATTTTTGGTTAAAAAAAAATAGCAATAAGAGTATATTGGTTTGCACAAGAGTTATAGCGTCTACAAAATAAGGCATAGTTTTATGGCATTTTTTTTTTTTTTTTTTTTTTTTTATAATGGCGGCGATCTTCGATTTTTATCTGGACTGCCACATTATGGCGGACACACCGGACAATTTTGACACTATTTTGGGACCATTGTCATTTATACAGCGATCAGTGCTATAAAAATGCACTGATTGCTGTGTAAATGACACAGGCAGTGAAGGGGTTAACCACTAGGGGGCGATGAAGGGGTTAAATGTGTCCTAGGGAGTGATTCTAACTGGGGGGATGGGCTTCACATGACTATCCCCGGCTCTTAAAGGGGACGGACAGGACGCCCATTTGCCCACCACTGCCATTGTGCTGACGTATATCGGCATGCAGCGGTCGGCAAGTGGTTAAAGTGATTTGTAAGGGTTCTTTTTTATTTTTAATAAGCTATCATACTTGCCTCCACTGTGCAGCTCGTTTTGCAGAAGAGCTGGCCCCGAGCCTGCTCTTCTGGGGTCCACCGGCGGCTCTCGCGGCTCCTCACCACATCAGATAAACCCCTTGGGAGCGTTCTCCCAGGGGATTACTCTGCAGGCGCACTCCCGAGTCCAGCATTCAGCATCCATAGAGGTCGAATGCAGGATTTGATTGATAGCAACGGGACCCAATGGCTGCGCTGCTATGAATCTATCCAATTAAGAGCCGAGAACCCTGGGCAGAGAGAGAGCACGTCCCCGTGGGTCAAGGTCCAGGGCTCCGGTAAATAAAACTGGGGAGGGGCTGGGGGGCTGCCAGGTGTTTTTTCACCTTCATGCATAGGATGCATGAAAGTGAAAAAGCACGTAGGTTTACAACCCCTTTAATGGATTTCATATATTAAAGAATAAGTTGACTTTCAGTTACATGTCCCCCAACACCCCCCACCCCCCCCCATGGCAAATTCCCCATTTGGACAGCAGGCAGGTGATCCCCTCACTGCTTCCTCTGTCACATTTCAAAAACAGTTCAGCCTCTGCCCACAAGACCGCATTGTGCATTCACAGGTTCCTGTGAATGAATACAATACAAGTACCGTTTGCCTTTACAACAAACTGCTTGTAGTTCTCAATGACTGAGGCATTGCACACACAATCTGTTGATCTTGGGTGCAATGCTTTACAAAGCTGCAGGGTAAAGAAAAATGCTTTTTTTTTACCTGTAAATGTGCATTAATTATTTTTAATGGGTGTGTATGTCATCGCCTAATAAAAAATTTAGGCAAAGTGGAAGCATAGTGCACGTACAGTAACACTCTACAGACAGAAAACCTAGCATGTAGGGATAAAAGACCTATAGTTGAGTACAAATTATGTAGTATAGTAGCAGTTCACAAAACTTGAGTACGAAGGCACACAGAATAGCAGCTAAAGGTAATAGGAGGGATCTTGTGATTTACAACAAATCAATTCAATGCAAGGAGTTAATGGTTACTTTATAAGTGAGTGTTTTCCGAGAAGAGAAATAGTAGAAATTATTGGCAGTGTAAAGGGGGTGTGTATGCCATGGGCTCCAAGAGAGGTTTAACCGTATGATTATTTTTTGTGACGATTGTACAGTTCTGATTCACTTCTTTAATATTTCCAGTTACCACAAGAATAATGGAGAGGTTCCAGTGTCTCATATGGGTTTAGCGGAGAGGAGAATATGAACAACAAGCATTCTAATCTTGGAGGGGGTGGTGTCTGATATGTAAAATGGTCAATTCAGTACAAGCGGGGAGTGGTTAGGGTGTAAATTCTGAAATCAATTTGGAGCTCTGATTCCAGTAGGATCAAGATTCAGTACCACATAATATGGATTAGAGAGCCCACAGAACTACACTTCCTCCAACACTACTGAATAGTCCAAGGAAATCTTAGCATATAGGGAGTAATATATCACCAATGTAGGACTTTATGGAGCAGCTCACAATGTTCTGCACTGAGTGGAGCCATAAGACATCCTAATGGGTGCTTGCCATTTGGTTTCTGGATAAACTTGACCAATGTCATGCACTGCAGAAGAAATGCCAGTAAGCATTGTGGACATGTTTGTATGGAGCGATTCCCTCAGGGAGAGCAGCATGTCTGAGATCTGAGATAAAAGCAGGCTAGAAGGAAGCAGGATATTCACCCTTCTAATGGTGGTTGGTAGGCAAAAAATGTAGGAGAATGCATGCTTGGGCACCCCTTCCTGTCCTTTAGGCTTCTTTGCTTTCGCTGGGCTGTGTTCTAGGACTTTCGGTGGTGAGGACTGGCCAGATACAACTTGCTCAGACAGGTTTGTGAGTGTGCTGTGAAAGGAATCTACACACACAAAATTGTTGCGCTAAGGTATTATGAGCACATAGGTTTATGTCATCCGTGGGATAGGGAAAAAAGGTTGAAAATATCTGGGATCTGAACATATAGTCCAACAATCCGTGGTGGAAAATCAGAAAGTCAATAGTACGTTTAAAACTGGTAAAGGAGGACTTCTGATAGGGATTTGTTTGTTGAGGGTCTGTAGCCTGGGTGGTTTACCGCAGGGGACATGTAGCTGGCACTGAGAAGGCAGCGTGGTGGAGGGTAGAAGAACCTCTGGCAAAAACCATAAAGACAAGCAGCGCCAGATCTAAGTGCAGCAATGAGTAATCATTTTTTAACAACAAGTAATGCACGAACTACAAAGTAAAAGTAGGCACATCTTTGGATAAAATCGGATTCGGGTAAAAGGTCCAAATGTAAGCCTCTGGATGACGTTGCAGGATCTGATTTGGTGGTGTCGGTGGTCTCCGGTGTCCCGGACTTGAAGCTGCAGAGAGCGCACAGGGAGGACGTCAGCCATCCGGAATGCTTACATTTGGACCTTGTCGCCGCATCCGATTTTATCCAAAGATGTGCCTGCTTTTACTTTATAGTAAGTGCATTACTTCTTATTAAAAAATGATTACTCATTAGTGCACTTAGATCTGGCACTGCTTGTCCTTATGTGAAAGGAATCTGCCAGCTGGTCTACTGATGGTGCATCACAGCAGGTGAAGGAGCCAGCCGCTTCTGTGGTCCCAAGCAGGAGTTCATGCTTTTAGGCATGTTGAGGAGACCTGGGTTGCCTGTGATGTGATCAGGTCCTCAGGCGCTCTGTATAGGCGCTTCTATGTATCCGATCGGAGCTTAGTTACACATTGGCCATCTCAGACCTTGGTCGACCATGTTTCCCCAAACTTATCCTTTAACGTACTTGTTTTCTGGAAAATTCTTACAAATACATTATTTTGTTAGAACCATAGGGTGGCTGTATTTGCCTTCACTGGTACCATTCCAGTCCACCATATTAGACACAAGAAAATTCTGCCACCTTGTATGGGGTGCAAGTGACATTTCTAAATTGTACAGCACAAGACCACATGCTTTCATAAATCAAGGCCAAAGCCACCCCTTTATCAGAACTTGAGATTGAAAACATTTAAATGGACTAGAATTGGACCTATTTAATGGTGTTTCTTCCAGTGTGATTACAAGAACAGGTCTCGGCAGCTGATTTGGCAGCAGGTGAATCCTTGGAGTCTGAAACCTCCTCCTGGGAGGCATGGTCAGTTGCCCTCAATGTCTCCCAAGCTGAAAGAAGCCATTAAGGTTTTAGTGAATGAAGTGTAGTCCTGTTTGAAGCTAGAGCCATCTCCACCTTCTTGACCTAAGATCACCAGTATGGAATCTCTTCCTAAATCCAGGAAACCCACTAGGCCCCAATGCAGCTAGACAAAGGTTTGCTCCCCAGTGCCTAATGGAGGAGGCTTACCACAAAAAGTGGAGAGTTTCTTTGTTGGATCCAGCTATTTCCTTCCTCAAAAAATCCCTAATGGTCCCTGTTTAGGTTGCTCCACCCTTCAAAGTGGTCAAAAGGTTTAAGGCCTACCTTAAAGTCAGAATGTTTTTTACCTTAATGCATTCTATGCTTTTAGATAAACCTTCTGTGTGCAGCAGCCCCCCTAATACTTACCTGAGCCCAATCTCAATTCAGCGATGTTGCACGAGTGCCTCGGCTGTCCAGGACTCCCCTCCTTATTGGACTTCTGTCAGTCGGTGGCCGAGCCATGGCTCTGTGTTTGAGTAGACAGAGCGGCTACTTGGCTCGTGTGCCCCCATAGCAAGCTGCTTGTTGTGGGGAAACTTGGCAGGAGAGAGGGGCCAGGAGCGCTGGCAAGGGACCTGAGGAGGATCTGGGCTGCTCTGTGCAAAACCACTGCACATAGCAGGTAAGTATAACGTTTGCTATCTTTAAACAAAACAAAAAAAAGACTTTAGTATCACTTTAAAGCCTCTAATGAGCTTTGCCATGCAACTGTTGGTGATATCTATGGCCATTTGTTAGACCCTAGCAGTTTGGTGTGCAACCCTGTATTTATCCTGACACTCCTCCACTAGGCTTTAATTACTGCATAGTTGATTTGGCAGACTCGCTGCTCAAAAAAAAATCTCACCGGACTCTTATGTTAGTTCTGATGTGCAGGATCCTCTGCTTGCAAAGTTGGTCTGTGAGGACAGTATGTAAGAAATGTCTGAAAAAGTATTCCACTTTGACAGAGAATGAGGCTTTAACATCTTTATGAGGAAAGGCATGGGCAGAGAGAGCACCTTTTAACTAGTAATGAAGAGAAAAAACTGCTCCCAGGTATCATAATGCCCCATACACACGGTCGGAATTTCCGACAGAAAGTCAGATGTGAGATTTTCATCATATATTCTGACTGTGTATGTCCCATTGGACTTTTTACGTCGAAAATTCAGACGGACTTAGAGAACATGTTCTATATTTTTCCGACGGAACAAATTCCTATCGGGAAAACCGCTACTCTGTATGCTGTTCTGACGTACCAAAAATGACGCATGCTCTAAAGCAAGTATGAGACTTTGTACGTGTTGTCCCGTCGTACGTGTTGTACGTCACTGCATTTTTGACGGTCGGAATTTGGTGCGACTGTGTGTATGCAAGACAGCTTGAGCGGAATTCCGTCGGAAAAACCTTCAGTTTATTCCGACTGCAAAACTGGTCATGTGTACAGGGCATTAGAGTCCCTTTAATTCCTCCCAGACCTCCACTTCGAAAGCCAAGTCTCAGTTCCATAGGCTGTCCTAGACATCCAAGCTAGCCACGTCTAGCACCGAGTCATGCACACAACCATGGGATGCCCCCACTTTTTCAAGTTGGGGGAATAACCTTTTCTCCAGCCTGGATTCTGAACATTTTGTATTTTTGGAATCCGGTACATGGTGTCCCATGGGTACAGGCTACAACATCACTCCCTGCCTCCTCCCCGCTTTATGCTTTCAAGCCTTCTTGGGTCTCCAACAAGACTATCAGGGAGGATGGCATCCTGACAGGAGAACACTGCAACAACACAATGCAATACAGGGAGAGGGTAGAAACCTATATACTTTTTTTGGCTGCTCACCTAAGGACTAGGAAGGGTCTTGGTCAGGTCTATACTGTGATATCCCTCCCATTTGAACCTGCCATTTCTCTTTTTTCACAATTTGTGGTTTTGGATTATTTTCTGTGGGGACCACCGTGGGACACCCAGGTTGGACTTGGAGGTGGTTTCGGCAATCTCCATTGATGCCATCCTTTACAGTGATGCCTTTAATCTCTGAACAAATCCACCAGAACATTGCACCATTTATCCTATCCTATTTTGATAAATATTTGAACATACATTCTCCTATTAAGTACTGCTGATGAAGGGCTTGAACCTGAAACACGGGTACCGAAGAGTGTTTTTGGGCATTGGAGAATAACATATACTATATACCTTGCATGTTCGCAATGATTTCATCAATTGTTCTTGCTTTGTTTTTATATGATCATCACATATGTGTTTGATCCTTTTTATATGTACCAATAAACATTTGATTTTACAAAATTTTGGGGGATGCTGTTGCCGTTAAAATCTCACTATCTTTGATGCATGTCAGGGATTGTTCCACCTCATCAAGAGAAAATGCACATGACATATCTGTAGAAAAAAATTTATAAGTATAAAAAACCAGTATAATCTACTGTTAACCCCTTGAGTGGGGGGGATAAACAGGAAAAAAAAAAAAGAACAAAACGATTCGGAGGAAGGAAAATAGTGATCCCCCTACTTACATATTGGTTCAAAATGTGGACACGTGGTGCTGACCAAACAAGGACCATTTCGAATGCTCAGCCTGGGAGCTGAGGTGATGAAGACCCACAAAAAGGGCAGACATGAGCCCAACAACCCCAAGGGGATGGTGACACAGGACAGTGGCTCCAAAGGTGTCTAAAAAGCAATAATAGATGGTGGGACTATAGCAACCTAATAGATAAAACATAATAATAATGATGTTTTATTTATTAAGTTGCTATAGTCTCACCATTGTAACCAATGCCTATAAGTACTTTTTGCCTTCCTTACCCCTGTGTCCCTTTAAGACCAGGGACAGGGGAGACGTCACCGTGAGTGGGCCTTTTTTCCCCATTAATTTGCAAGCTACTAGTGAGTTAGTGGGTGTGACCTGAGGAAGGAGGCCATGTCTCTGAAACACGTTGTCATGGCAACTGTGTGAGGTCCTCATTCTCTTCCCCCCTGTATCCTGCTCGTGTGGGTTTGTGTTTCCTCGAGAGAGCAGCTCCGGTTAGCCCGGGCGCATGGGCATTAGTATCTGCACGTTGAGTATGGTGGTGGATAGCTTCGGATGTGCTGCCAGCATCTGAGCAGCTAGGTTGAACGTTCATGGCTCCCCCTTCCCCTGTTGAGATCTTGAGGTGGTTTTAAGAGTGTGTCCACAGTGGAATCTTTATGCTGTATCTATCTTCACACAATGTGCGTTTGACCACTGTAGTGTGTCTAACTTTACCATAATAAAGCCGAGTTACACTAGAGCGCCTTTGCGCTGTCTTCTTTTGTGTTTTTGTCTAGATGTGTTCCTGCCACCCAGAGGATCCATAGAGAGCAGCAGCACCCTTTGACTTGTCTAATTATCACCAATAGCCAGCTGGAGGGCTATACTAAACTGTTGATCAGCGCACCTGCTAGTTTTTTCTTTTGTGTGTATTTTTTGTCTCCATTCAACTCTAATGGCTAAGTTCACCTTTTCAGGCAAAATTTCACTTTTCATAGTAAATAGAAGCCTTTTGTCTTTTCCATCCCAATGTGCTTATCTCTCGCTTACCTAGTCCATGGCAGCTTTGAATCTGTACCTATCTGTTCAAGATTTTTAAAAAAATGCATTCTGAGACCTGACTGTCATTGTTCTTGTGTAAACACACCAGTTTCATTTCCTGGCCCCACTCACATTTAGCGTAGTGGAAACACACATTTGTTTTTTGGTGTGTTTTCCCATGACATGCATAGGACAGCCCATTGTTTTGAATGGGCTGCCCTACACGTGGCATAGTAGCTCATAGGGCATTTTGGCATGCTGCAGTTTGCACATTTTCTTATGATCATTTTGCTGCATTGTTGCTCATTCATACTGCAAAATGCGTCTTTTCATCCTCATTTGGGGTGCCAATAATAATGGCACTAAAAGCACTACAGTTCATTTTAGGTGTTTAAAGGTGGCAATACACATCTCCTTTAAGCCGGCCATACATGACTAGAAATTCAGCTGGTGCAGCAGGGACCAGCTGAATTTCGATCCATGTATAGGCTAGCTGATTTTATACATGTTGTTCTATCGACAACCAGCCTGTCAGGTTTTCCCAAACTATCAGTGCCATCAGTTATAGCCAGCAACACTGATCATTGTATTTTGCCAGCAGGGAAGGCTCCCTTCCAGCAAAATACATAGCTCAGCAAGGATGATTCCTCCATCCACATTGAATGTCTACTGCCTAGAGCCTATTTAAGATACTCAAGCGTTCCTCCTGCTCTTTCTTCGAGAGGACTCATCTTCACCCAGGTTACTGCATACTCCTACCAGACACTCTTACCTTATCTCACACACACTACTCCACATGTATCCAACAGGGTAATACCCTCACTTGTAGCTATGGTGCAGAACAGGCAAAGAGGAGCCAACTCTAAACAGCAGGCGAACATTTGCTCTGCTGCAGGCCCACATTACACTCAGCACAACAGTCTCAGCATCTACATCTAACTCTATTTCAGGCATATACCAAGAAGCCTACCCAAATAATCAGAATTCTCTGCATCTACACTACTGTGCAAAAGTTTTAGGCAGGTGTAAAAAAAAATGCTGTAAATTAAGATTTCAGAAATAGAAGTCACTAATTATTTTTATCAATTAACAAAATGGAAAGTAATGAGCAGAAGGGAAATCCAACTCAAATCAATATTTGTTGTGTGTACCCTTTGCCTTCAAACAGCATCAATTATTCTAGGTACACTTGCACACAGTCTTTGAAGGAACTAAGAAGGTAGGTTGTTCCAAACATCTTGAGAAATAAGCACAGATTTTCTGCGGATGTAGGCTGTTTCAAATCCTTTTATCTCTTTGCGTAATCCCAGACAGACTCGATGTTGAGGTCAGGGCTCTGTGTGCTTGAAATTCTAAGCATTGAAGACACCATTGATACCGACCAAATCTCCAACTCCATTTTCAGAACTGCAGCTCCAAACTTGCAAGAAACCTCCACCATGCTTTACTGTTTCCTGCAGACACACATTATTATACTGCTCAGCAGCCCAGTTTCGGTGAACAAACTGTCTCCTGCTACAGCCAAATATTTATAATTTTGACTCCTCAATCCAGAGCACTTGCTGCCATTTTGCTGCACCCTGTAATAATATGAATGAAACATCATGACTCCATTTTGTATAAACTTGCCATTTTGTAAGTCCCTTATTTTGTAAGTCCCCTGTTGTGTAATACGTTCAAACTTGTGTTTTTATGCTTGTACAACACCCCCCCCCTCCTATCTTTTCTGTATGGTCAAGCCTGTTCTCGGAATGTATATCCTGTTTAGCCTTAGGCAATCCGCTAAGATATGTGAATAATGAACAGGCGTCCTATCTAACTGTTTAAAGATGCACATCAAGTTTTAAACTGGTATAACCCTAGACACTATGCATTTAACTAACCACTCTCCCTCCTTTGTTCTTTACTAAATATAAGCTGCATTCATTCTCATTAAAGACAGACATCTTTTGAATTCACATCTTGCTTGTTTCACGTGTTTCATTGGGTGTCTCACAGTACCAGGGGTCACGGTGGTCTGCTGAAGTTAACCAAGGGTGATCATCCAGAACCAGAATTTCTTTCAAATGGGGGCTCGGCCTGGAAAAAGCAATCATGAGTGGTAAGTAAAATGTTGTCTTATTTTGACTAATTGTTTTCTTGCCTCAGCTCTGTTAAAGCTTTAGTCCCTTAAATTTATTAGAAAGGAGACGGACCACGCCTTATAAGTGATAAAGCGGTCTTGGGTAGACCTTTTTCTCAGGAAGGACCTTGTAAATTAAGCGGTCTTGGGTAGACCTGTCCTCAGGAAGGACTTTGTAAAGTTTAAATAAGTAGTACTACACTCCTTTTGGGAAGGAGGAAAAAGTGTTGGTGTAAATACGGCAATTACCACCGGGGCCCACATCTCTGTCTTGCTTTTCTTATCTATCGCTTAGAAGTGTAAGATAATTTGTTGTGTGAACTGAAACTGCAAGTTAAGGCAGTCTTTCTTTCACTGTGATAATGGGTCAGTCACATGGAAAGGAGCTCCCACCTCCACCAAACCCCAGGGAAAATAGTAAAGATTAAGTAGCTACAGTATGTGGAACTGATTATGAGTTTATAAATGCCTGGGTATCTAACTTGGCTCGGTGGACAGAAAGTATGCACAGTAGTGACCCATTCCCTCGAGAAGGAGATAATGATGAATTTCACATGGATATGGTAAAGGTCTTATCTCTCGGAGACAAGAAAGCCTTCCCATGGTATTCCGGTGATCCCCAGTGGGACACAGAATATATAAGAAAAGGGGGGAGAAATGGTTAAAGTATGCCCCGTATTGGTTATTGAGAAATAGTAAGAAACAAAAGAAGCCCTCTAAAGACCTAAATAGAGAGGATACTGATAAGAAACATAAGGATGAGGCACATAAGAAGAAACCAGACCCAACTGCCCCTCCCCTCCCATTCAACCCTCCACCATACACGAACCAATTCTATTCCAGTCTCGCAAAGGAAAATATAGCCACTTGCTGGCTGGACACCATGCCAAGCAGCAAAAGCCATGCAGAAATCACGCACCTGAGTCTAGTACTGACACAAACGGGAACCCAGATAAATACTCAATTTCAGAAGAGTATTATGAGGAAGCAATAAGAAAGGCAAAGTTAAAAGAGGATTATGAGTTAGAGCTGAGAAGGACAGAGGAACAAATGAAACAGCTCCAGGTGAAGGTAAATACTTTAGCTTCCCGAACACCATTAGTAAAGCGACAATTATGTCGGTAGAATGGCACGGCTGGGCATATCAACGTACGTCACCTTTAAGACGCGACATTGTGGGCACGCACCGCAAGCTTCGTGAGTGTGACCGCGGGTCCCGCCGACTCTATGTCCGCCGGGAGACCCGCGATCCTCTCACAGAGAGGAAGAACAGGGAAATGCTGATGTAAACAAGTGATAGGACACTGATCACAGCTCCCTGTGATCGGGAGCAGTGATCAGTGTTGTATCACACATAGCCCATCCCCCCAACAGTTAGAACACATCCCTAGGACACACTTAACCCCTTCAGCGCCCCCTACTGGTTAACCCCTTCACTGCGAGTGTCATTTTTACAGTAATCAGTGCAATGTATAGCACTGATCGCTGTATAAATGACAATGGTCCCCAAATGGCGTCAAAAGTGTCTGATGTATCCGCCATAATGTTGTAGTCACGATAAAAATCCCCGATCGCCGCCATTACTAGTAAAAAAAAAATGCCATAAAACTATCCCCTATTTTGTAGATGCTATAACTTTTGCGCAAACTAATCAAACGCTTATTGTGATTTTTTTTTACCAAAAATATGAAGAAGAATTCGTATCAGCCTAAACTGAGGAAAAAAAAATTTTTATATATATTTTGGGGATATTTATTATAGCAAAAGTAAAAAATATTGCTTTTTTTCAAAATTGACGCTCTTTTTTTGTTTATAGCGCAAAAAATAAAAACCACAGAGGTGATCAAATACCACCACGTCGCACAACCACGCAATTGTCAGTTAAAGCGACGCAGTGCCGTATCACAAAAAGTGCTCTGGTCTTTGGACAGCCAAATGGTCCGGGGCTGAAGTGGTTAAGGAGGCGGGTAAGAATGAGGAGGTAAGTAGGGGCACTGGGGACGAAGATGGGGCTATATTTCAGGGCCCCTTTATGACCATAGGTGAGGATATGCTTAAAAAGCCCAAAATTATAAAACACTTCCCCAAACCCAATATCTCCCCGTTGGCATACTTGAAAAAGGCTTGTAAGAAGACATGTGTCTTATCATTGATGGCATTATAGGACACGCCACTGCCTGGGATTGGACTAATGTCACATCCATATCAGTAATCACCCCATATAACGGACAGGCAAGTAAATACCCATTAAATACAGAATACGGTAGAGGGGGGGCTTGACCGGATGGGAGTGAAGTGAGAGTATGGAGTGAGAGCGTGGGACGTGTGTGTGCTCTCTCCCACCTTTCCCCCTGATCTGAGATGGTGTCGCAGTGCATGGAGACGCCGATTGGCTGGTGCTGCTGACTTTCGGGGGTTGAAGTACTGTGCGGGGAGCGCTCGGATAGATCCGGCAGGATGATTGACAGACCGAGCCTCCGCTTGGAGGCAGGAGAGGAGGCAGTGCACAGTCTCAGATAGCTCCGGACAAACCCGAAAGACACCGAATAGCTTAGAGGCGGCCTGTAAGTTAGAAAAAAAAAATCCCCGCGAAAACTCTGTGAGAGGAAGAAGAAAAATATCCAGCATACTATGAGAAGCAACGAGTGAGAGTGGGTATTGGCACGGGTATTAATATCAGCATCAGCGTCTGTATCAATAAGGGTATACAGTGGGGATGGAAAGTATTCAGACCCCCTTAAATTTTTCACTCTTTGTTACATTGCAGCCATTTGCTAAAATTATTTAAGTTCATTTTTTTTCCTCATTAATGTACACACAGCACCCCATATTGACAGAAAGACACAGAATTGTTGACATTTTTGCAGATTTATTAAAAAAGAAAAACTGAAATATCACATGGTCCTAAGTATTCAGACCCTTTGCTCAGTATTTAGTAGAAGCACCCTTTTGATCTAATACAGCCATGAGTCTTTTTGGGAAAGATGCAACACATTTTTCAAACCTGGATTTAGGGATCCTCTGCCATTCCTCATTGCAGATCCCCTCCAGTTCCGTTAGGTTGCATGGTAAATGTTGGTAGACAACCATTTTTAGGTCTCTAGAATTCAAGAACAGACATGGAGTTGTTGTGAAGCCACTCCTTCGTTATTTTAGCTGTGTGCTTAGGGTCATTGTCTTGTTGGAAGGTAAACCTTCGGCCCAGTCTGAGGTCCTGAGCACTCTGGAGAAGGTTTTCGTCGAGGATATCCCTGTACTTGGCCGCATTCATCTTTCCCTTGATTGCAACCAGTCGTCCTGTCCCTGCAGCTGAAAAACACCCCCACAGCATGATAGTGCCACCACCATGCTTCACTATTGGGACTGTATTGGACAGGTGATGAGCAGTGCCTGGTTTTCTCCACACATACCACTTACAATTAAGCCCAAAAAGTTCTATCTTGGTCTCATCAGACTAGAGAATCTTATTTCTCACCTTCTTGGAGTCCTTCCGTCGGGCCACTCTGCCATAAAGCCCCGACTGGTGGAGGGCTGCAGTGATGGTTGACTTTCTACAACTTTCTCCCATCTCCCGACTGCGTCTCTGGAGCTCAGCCACAGTGATCTTTGGGTTCTTCTTTACCTCTCTCACCAAGGCTCTTCTCCCCCGATAGCTCAGTTTGGCCAGACGGCCAGCTCTAGGAAGGGTTCTGGTCATCCCAAACGTCTTCCATTTAAGGAATATAGAGGCCACTGTGCTCTTAGGAACCTTAAGTGCAGCAGAAATTTTTTTGTAACTTTGGCCAGATCTGTGCCTTGCCACAATTCTGTCTCTGAGCTCTTCAGGCAGTTCGTTTGACCTCATGATTCTCATTTTCTCTGACATGCACTGTGAGCTGTAAGGTCTTATATAGACCTAGTATCCAGAGCGGCGGCCATTTTGCTCCACCCGGCAGAGGCCGGGCTTGTTTTTTGGGCCCCACGGACTGCCAGAAGGTGCCCCCTTTCCTGGAACCACCTCAGGACTGCCTGTGGCCGCTGCCACAGTAAATTCAAGGCAGAAATTTACCTCAGGACAGCCCGTGGCGCCGGCCTGTTATCCGGAGCGGCGGCCATCTTGCTACACCCGGCGGAGGCCCGGGCTTGGTTTTTGGGCCCCACTGATTGCCAGAGGATACCCCCTCTCCTGGAACCACCTCCGGACTGCCTATAACCGCTGTCACTGCAACCTAAGGCCAAAATATACCTTAGGATAGCCTGTGGAGCCGACTTGTTATCCGGCGGCCATCTTGCTCCACTCGGTGGTTCCCTAAGGAGTTCTCCTGACCCTTCTGCATACCCCCTGTCCATCTTGCTGCACCTGGAAAAGGCCCGGGTGTAGATAGCTCGGAGCAGCAAGGTCTTATATAGACAGGTGTGTGGCTTTCCTAATCAAGTCCAATCAGTATAATCAAACACAGCTGAACTCAAATGAAGGTGTAGAACCATCTCAAGGATGATCAGAAGAAATGGACAGCACCTGAGTTAACTATATGAGTGTCACAGCAAAGGGTCTGAATACTTAGGACCATGTGATATTTCATTTTTCTTTTTTTTTAAAAACTGCAAAAATGTCAACAATTCTGTGTTTTTCTGTCAATATGGGGTGCTGTGTGTACATTAATGAGGAAAAAAATGAACTTAAATGATTTTAGCAAATGGCTGCAATATAACAGAGTTAAAAATTTAAGGGGGTCTGAATACTTTCTGTCCCCGCTGTAACTGAAGTCCCCCTCAGGGGGGGGTTAAGGCCGGGCTGAAGCGGTGAGTGACATACTTTTATACTAGTATATTACCTGAAAAGCAAGCAAGGACTGCAAGATTGCAGGCTGAGCAGACATACACATGGTGCTGGATTTTTGAACTATAAGCTTTTTAAAAAATGATACTCTGAATGCTTGTCATTGTGGAACTCCAGGTAATCTAGCCCTTAAGATTTAACAGTTACCAGTGTATGATACTCAGGTATATTTGTGCTAATATTCCCGCAAATCTATGCACACTGCTCTGATAATATAGCTATCTGAACTGTGAATAAATCCATGCACTGTGCTTTGATAAATGCACTGTTTGAACTTTGAATAAGTCCATGCACTGCGCTTTGAAAAACGCACCATTTGAAGTGTGAATAAGTCCATGTACTGTGCCCTGGTAAACGCACTACCTGAACTGTGAATAAGCCTACTGTGCTTTGGTAAAATGCACTGTTTGAACTGTGGATAAAACCCAGCATTGCACTCTGATAAATGCATTATCTGAACTGTGAATAAGCCCCAGCACTGCGTTCTGATCAACGTTTTACCTGAACTGTGAATAAACGCATTACCTGAACTGTGAATAAGCCCATGCACTGCGCTGTAATAAACGCATTACCTGAACTGTGAATAAGCCCATGCACTGCGTTCTGATCGCATTACCTGAACTGTGAATAAGTCCATGCACTGCGCTCTGATAAATGCATTACCTGAACTGTGAATAAGCCTATGCACTGCACTTTGATAAACGCACTACCTGAAATGTGAATAAGCCCATGCACTGTGCTTTGATAAATGCATTGCCTGAATTGTGAATAAGCCCATGCACTGCACTTTGATAAACGCACTACCTGAAATGTGAATAAGCCCATGGACTGTGCTTTGATAAATGCACCAACTGAATTGTGCATAAGTACAGGCACTGTGTTCTGATAAATGTACTATTTGAACTGTGGTTAAGTCTATGCACTGCGTTCCGATAAAGGTGCTATCTGAACTGTGAATTAGCACATGCACAGCACTTTGATATAGGCACTATTTGAATGGTGAATGAGCCCACGTAGTATGCTTTGACTACCTGAATTGTGAATAAGCCCATGCACTGTGTTCTGATAAAGTAACTATCTGAAGTGTGAATAAGCCTATGTACTGGGATTTGATAAATGGAATATCTGAACTGTGAATAAGGCCATGCAGCGTGACTTGATAAATGAACTATTTAAACTGTGAATAAGCCTATGTACTGAGCGCTGACAAATTAACTACCTGCGAATAAGCCTAGGCTTTGGGCTCAGATAGGACTGAAGCTTATAAAATCAGAAATGGCAACGAGAAGGAAAGGTGTAGAGCAAACGCAGCCGGAAAATGTGGGGACACAACAATTGCGTCCCTCAAAAGAAAAAACCCCCAGTGGGCGGCCGTGGCTGCAGAAACACTGGAAAGATTTGTCCATACCCCGGTGCAGACACTTATAAAAGGGGTCCAACAGGCTAAAGTACAACAGGGTGTATCGGGGGATAGAAAAAGCCAGGGCCACTCATCAGCTCTAGCATTAGCTGCTTCAACAACAAAAACAGGGAGCAGGAAGAGTGTAGGCTTGACAGAGCAACCAGAAGAGATACTCTCTGACCGTAGTTCAATCCTTGAGAAAGAACCGTCATTGAAAGATGTATTCCAGGCTGTAAATGTATGTAAACTCTCAATGAGGGAACTATGTGACCAAATGAAGGGGGTAAAGGTAGATTTGATATTGGTCAGACAAGACCTTCAAAAAACGGCAGAAAGAACAACAGTCCTGGAAGGGAGGATAAGTCAAGTAGAAGATGATATGCACCCATTAAAACATGATGTTAAAAATATGAAAGATCAGATGAGTATATACGCCTCAAAAATGGATGAGATGGAGAATAGGCTCCAGAGGAATAATGTGAGATTGGTGGGACTACCAGAAAAGAGCGAGGGGTCTGACCCTATAGAATTTTTAGAAAATTGGCTTGTAGAAGTATTTGGAAAAGAGTCATCTTCACCACTATTCTCAATTGAGAGAGCACACAGAGTCCCTTTCAGAGCCCCACCACCAGGAGGATACCCAAGACCAATACTGATGAAATTTCTTAACTATAAAGACAAAGTGACACTCTTAAGGAAGGCAAGAGAGGAGGGGAATATTTCCTATAAGGGAACCAAAGTATTGTTCTATTCAGACTTTTTGCCTGACCTGCAAAAGCGCAGAGCAGGCTTTACTGACATAAAACGCTCTTTACAAAAATTTATGATAACATTTGCACTGCTTTACCCAGCTTGGCTGCGAATAGTAGCACTGGGAGGAACACAGATTTTTGATAACCCGACTGGAGCGGCAATGTGGTTGGAGGGCAATAAGGAGAAACTGCAGATAAACTGAATAAGGGGAGGAGGAAGGGGGATGGGAAATTTGATGGAGAAGAAGGGGAATTTGGTCACTATAAAGCCCCTTAGGGCACACTTTGATAGGTGGGGGGGTGGGAGAGGGGAGGGTTGGTGCGTGAGGGAGGGGTCAGGGGAAGGGGGGGTGGGAATAGAGGAATAGTTCATTCACAAAAAGAATCGGATTGTAAATTTAGAGTCACACTAATAAGGAAATATACACTTGAAAATAATATATTAGAGAAACTTACACTGAGGTTTCAATATACTGCACTTGGAATTAATGGTAGAAATAGAGAAGATTTGAAACCCTTAGGAATTTAGTATAAAATTTTCAGTCCCGACTAATTTTCAGACCCCTCTGGATTTCAGATGCAAACTAAAACTCTTAATATTTGCTCCTGGAATGTCAGGGGAATGGGTAACCCAGTTAAAAAAAGCAGCAGTGCAAGCCATGCTAGATAGACATGGTATAGGGCTGGCCTGTCTGCAGGAAACACCTAATGAAGCACACAATATTACAACTAAAGAGTAGGAGGTACCAGACACAATACCACTCGACTTACTCTTCCTATTCTAGAGGGGTCAGTATTATGGTGAGAACGGGGGTGTTTTTTTCTTACATACAGACCAGCATTGATGAGATGGGTAGATTTGTCTTTCTCCATTGTTTAATAGAAAACAAAATGTATGTTCTTGCAAACATATATATATATATATATATATATATATATATATATATATATATATATATACTCCCACCTTTTTAAATGGATGTTATGTATAGATTAATGGAATTTTTGATAGGTAAGGAGGATATACTGATAATAATAGTGGGTGATTTTAATGAAGTATTAGATAAAAAGATCGATAGGTTTCCCCCCCGGGGGTATATCCAACGAACATAGGAAAGTCAATTCCTGGAGGAAGTGAAGTTGATAGATGTCTGGAGAGTGCAAAATCCAGGTGCTCAACAATATTCCTGTTTTTCAGGTACTCACTCCACACTCTCCAGGATAGACATGGCCTTAGGAAATATAAGAATGCTACAAACTATTAAAAATATAAGTTATTTGCCAAGAGGGGTTTCGGATCACTCTCTGCTGGTGCTGGTACTGAATTTAGGGGAAAAAAGAGTTTTAAGGACCTGGCGAATAAGCCCATATTGGCTGGAAATTATTAAGAAATCAGATGAGGTCCTCCCTAAATTGAGAGAGTTTGTGGAGTACAATAAAGGTACAGCGTCGGCTGGGATCCTGTGGGATACATTAAAGGCATTCCTCAGAGGTATATTGATTCAACAGGTGGCAAAATTCAATAGGGAATCAAGGGAATGGGAGGAGAATATTAGAAGGGAGGTAACGATGGCTGAAAATAACTATGCAAGTGACCCATCACCGGGGAAAAAGAAAATATGGATAAATAGACAACAAGATTATAAAATGGCTATTGTCAGGAAGGCTGAGAATAGGAGACTTTTTCAGAAACAATGTTCTTTTGGAGAAGGAGAAAAGGTGGGTCGAATGTTGGCACAATTGGTGAAATCTAACTCTCCCCCCTCGACTATTCCTACAATTAAGGGAGTACGAGGGAAGATAACGTCATTTACCTCAGAGATTATAGACACATTTAGTGACTTTTATAGAAAACTGTATACTTCACAGAGGAGGGGGCAGGAGGGAGAAATGGATAAATTCCCGAGGAACCTAGAGATACCATCTACTTCAAAGGAAGATAAAGAGGCCCTGGAGGCCCCAATAACTCTTGGAGAACTTCAGCAGGTAGTGGCTGGAATGGCGAACCAGAAATCCCCTGGTCCTGATGGGCTGCCAACGGAGATATACAAATATTATGGTGAAATATTACTTCCAGAATTGCTGGGAGCGCTAAGGGCGGCGGTGAAGGAGGGGGGCTTCTGCCCTTGATGTTTGAAGCAACCATTATAGCGATACATAAAGAAGGTAAAGACTCGCTGGATGCAGCCTCATATAGACCAATCTCTTTGCTGTGTTTGGATGCTAAAATAATAGCTAAAGTGTTAGCGGCCAGGCTGAATAGGATAGTCCCAAAAATTATTCACTCAGGCCAAACGGGATTTTTTGCAAATAGATCTACCAGTATGAATATTAGAAGGACATTTCTGAACATGCAGACCCCGTCAGACAATGAGGGAGCCAGAGCGCTATTGTCACTGGATGTGACTAAAGCCTTTGATAGCCTGGATTGGGCATATGTATGGCGGGTGCTGGAGGAATTTGGATTTGGGCCTTCTTTTATACGCTGGATAAAAATGTTATATAAAAATCCGAGTGCAAAAATTAGGATTAACAACTTTTTACATAGTAGGTGAGGTTGAAAAAAGACACAAGTCCATCAAGTCCAACCCATGTGTGTGATTATATGTCAGTATTACATTGTATATCCCTGTATGTTGCGGTCGTTCAGGTGCTTATCTAATAGTTTCTTGAAACTATCAATGCCCCCCGCTGAGACCACCGCCTGTGGAAGGGAATTCCACATCCTTGCCGCTCTTACAGTAAAGAACCCTCTAAGTAATTTAAGGTTAAACCTCTTTTCTTCTAATTTTAATGAGTGGCCACGAGTCTTGTTAAACTCCCTTCTGCGAAAAAGTTTTATCCCTATTGTTAGGTCACCAGTATGGTATTTTTATATTGAAATCATATCCCCTCTCTAAGCGTCTCTTCTCCAGAGAGAATAAGTTCAGTGCTCGCAACCTTTCCTCATAACTAATATCCTCCAGGCCCTTTATTAGCTTTGTTGCCCTTCTTTGTACTCGCTCCATTTCCAGAAGACTGGTGCCCAGAACTGGACAGCTTACTCTAGGTGCAGCCGGACCAGAGTCTTGTAGAGTGGGAGAATTATCGCTTTATCTCTGGAGTTGATCCCCTTTTTAATGCATGCCAATATTCTGTTTGCTTTGTTAGCAGCAGCTTGGCATTGCATGCCATTGCTGAGCCTATCATCTACTAGGACCCCCAGGTCCTTTTCCATCCTAGATTCCCCCAGAGGTCCCCCCCCCCCCAGTGTATAGATTGCATTCATATTTTTGCCACCCAAATGCATTATTTTACATTTTTCTACAATGAACCTCATTTGCCATGTAGTTGCCCACCCCATTAATTTGTTCAGATCTTTTTGCAAGGTTTCTGTGGAGAAGTTATAGTATCGTCCACAAATACAGTGATTGAACTGTTTACCCCATCCTCCAGAACCCTGGGGAACACCACTACCCACCCCTGGCCATTCCGAGTACTCCCCATTTATCACCACCCTCTGAACTCGCCCTTGTAGCCAGTTTTCAATCCATGTAC
Source organism: Lithobates clamitans (assembly GCA_037952925.1). NCBI lineage: Eukaryota > Metazoa > Chordata > Amphibia > Anura > Ranidae > Lithobates > Lithobates clamitans. The sequence continues at coordinate 23,370,914 of JBBGZY010000438.1, forward strand.
TCACCCTATGGTCCATGCCAATGGACCTTATTTTGTACAGTAAATGTTTATGGGGAACTGTGTCAAATGCTTTTGCAAAATCCAGATACACCACATCTATGGGCCTTCCTTTATCTAGATGGCAACTCACCTCCTCATAGAAGGTTAACAGATTGGTTTGGCAAGAACGATTCTTCAAGAATCCATGCCGATTACTGCTGATGATACCATTTTTCTTACTAAAATCTTGTATATAGGCCCTATATCATCCCCTCCAAGAGTTTACATACTATTGATGTTAGGCTAACTGGTCTGTAATTCCCAGGGATGTATTGTGGGCCCTTTTTAAATATGCTACATTGGCTTTTCTCCAATTAGCTGGTACCATTCCAGTCAGTAGACTATCAGTAAAAATTAGGAACAATAGTAACGAATATACGGAAAGAATCCAATTAAAGAGAGGGACTAGACAGGGTTGCCCATTGTCTCCCCTGATATTTGCTCTCGCAATGGAACCATTGGCGATAGCCATAAGATCAAGCCCCGAGATAAAAGGATTCTTGAGGAGGACAGGGGAAGAAAGAATAGCTTTGTACACAGACGATGTTCTTCTTTTCTTGGAAAACATTGGGCAGTCTTTAAATAAAGCCATGAATATTGTGGAGGAATTTGGAGTTTTTTCTGGATTGGTAATAAATTGGGAGAAGTTGGAGCTACTACTGGTGGACCCTATGAGTAACATAATTATTGCTGGAATGCCCCAATTAGGGGTGGTAGACACACTGAAATATCTGGGGATTCTGCTGATGAGAGATCCTAATCAGTATATTAGTAATAATTTAATACCATTACTGACTAAATTTAAACAAAAGCTAAATATTCTGAAGTGGCTCCCCTTGTCAGTAGGAGGGGGATGTAGCTTGATAATAATGATCTGGATGCCACAACTAATGTATTTGCTACATAATTCCCCAGTATGGATATGTAAAAAGTAGTTTTAAAAGAATTGAATCCCTCTTCAGATAATTGATCTGGAAAGGGGGGCAAGCTAGAATTCGTTTGCGGGCACTGCAACTCCCGACCGGGGAGGGAGGATTGGCGATACCGCATCCTGAAAGTTATTCTCTGGCTGCACAACTGCAACAGCTAATAGGAGGTGATAACGTGGGAGGAGGGGGGACAAACGGGGGAATAATTCTAGCAGGAGCATCGCATAAGACATTGGTGGAAGCAGAATCTTTTTATTATAAAAATGCGACAATAAAAATGATAATACAAGTGTGGAAAACAACTAAGAAAATGGTGGGCTACTCAGGGAACTCAAATATACCCCCTTCTGGAACAATAAGAACTTACAGGAGCTGTTGACAATAGGAACGGTTAAAGAGTAGGAAATAAAGGGCATAAACACATTGACTCAGCTGTATGAAGGGAATGTTGTAAAAACTTTTTCAGAATTAAGAAGGGAATATAATATACCTTATCACACATTCTATAGATACTTACAGATTAGGCATGCCTTAGAAGCTCAATTCAAGACCCAAGTACTAATATGGATTAAAACCCCGCTTTTTCAAAAGATATTTAAAATTGACACAACCAAGTGGCTTAATTCCGAAATATATGGCCAGCTGCGTAAAGGAGATAGGCCTAGGCCGGACCCCCGTGATAATAATAGGGAGAAATGGGAAGCAGATACTGGAGAAATAATGAACAGTGGAAGAGAATATTGGAGATGGGTCCTAAGATATCGATATCCCCTTCACAGAATGTGTCTCATCTGATGCTGATACACAGAGCTTATTATACCCCCAAGAAGTTATTTATGTATGGTAGGAGACCCGATGCGAAATGTCAGGGGAGTGGGGACCTCATACATATGATGTGGAGATGCCCAAAGTTGTTTCATTATTGGGAGGGGGTCCTGCATACCATAAATGGGACCTACGGGACATCCTTTAGTCTGGAGGTTAAGCTCTGTGTGTTGGGATACAAGGAGAAATCAGATGAGGGTCAGAGTATGACAGTTGCAATATTAAGATGCTTGTTCCAGGGTAGAAAATTGATTGCGCAGAGATGGCAGTCGAAGGAACCCCCTGCAGTAAGTGATTGGATCAATACAATAAATTAAACTATATGGATAGAAAAAGTAACTTATACATAGAGGGGAAATCTTAGAGAATTTGAAAAGATGTGGAGAGCGTGGTTGGTGAGAATGGGCATTCCCCCCTTAGTGGGCTAAACTTAGAGCAAGAGCTACGATTTATTAAAAGGGTTAAGCTCGAATGGTATTTTCCGGACAAGCTAATACAAGTTGAAGGGAATAAAGCATTATAACATAGTCCAAAAATGAAGACAAGAGTTGGTGTAACACAGTAGCAAAATATAGATAAAACTAGAAAGCCAGCATAGTTGCATATAGACAATGAGTATTTCTGTAATGGGTTGGGAGGGGGGAAGAGGAGGGGGAGTTGGAGAAATGCTTGCTGGAAAGTATTACTTTGTTGAAGGTGGAAATTATGAAGGATAAATAGCATGTATGGAATATTTGAAATTGCTCTTAAGATATTTTGTATTGGAATAAAATAATGAATAAAGAATAAATAATTAAAAAAAGAGAGAAACAGGAACATTCTAGCATTAACCTACAAACACACAAGAGCACAATATAAATAGAAAAAATGCTCTTAGACTAAGCTGGGTTTTTGTTTCATTTTTTTTCTTGTGTTGAGGTACATTATATTAGTTTGTATTGAATTATAAAGTGAATTATTTAAGTGAAGTCCAAATTCCTCTTAAAAGTCATTGGTCCCATGTTTCTGTGAGTGATGTGACTTCAGTATGATTCAAAACATCTATTTTTTTTTAATAAAAACCATGAACCAAAAAAAAATACAGAAGACGTTAGAAAAACTTGGACCCAAGAGGCCGGGTTGTCTTTGCAGGCAGATATGATAAGTTTGATTCAAACCTACATATCCAATCTTAAATCACAAATGGGTTTAATGGTCAGGCAAATGATCTCTGTGTGGCCCACCAGTACACTGGAAGACTTTCAGAAGACATTCACAAAGAAAGATGCAGCAGGTTGTTTTGCGATAAAGGAGAAACCAGTAAGTGCACATTTCCAAGGGGGACCACAAAATGGCCCACCCAGGGGAATGATGGACAGTGGGGAGGAAGAGGATGAGGTAGAGGAAGGGGATGAGCTAGGGGCAGGGGTAGAGGGAGAGGGTTTTCACATTACCTCCCCCGGTAACTCCAGAACCAGATGCTTCAATTGTGGGGCAGAAGATCACTGTAGAAACCAATGCCCCTATGAGTCCCAAGGCTAGACTTCTCAGCCCTTACCACCCACGCAAAATAACACCCAGCGGGCACCAATTCAACAAACACAAGGACCGAAATACCCCATTCAGTGGCCAAATCATCAACAATGAAGCTGCCCTGAAGGTAGTATCACGGCATTCCCTCTTGTCTCTCACTCATATAACAAACAACCGATCGTGACATTACATGTACAAGGAAAGCTGATCCCTTTCCTCCTTGATTCAGGCATGACAAAATCAACCCTGAGTGAGGATCTCCATAGAGGAGAGACCACGAATGCTAAACCTTCAAAGGGAATTAATGGGATACTCACCAAAACCTTTAAAACCCCACCCCTCCCTGTGGTAAATGTAGAGTGGGGATCAGTGTTGTTTCACCACAGTTTTAGGATTATCCCCAATTTCTCTGTTAATCTCCTGGGGAGGGATCTGATGGGAAAGTTGGGCATAAAAATGGAAATAACAAGTCAAGTTGGTGTCATTGCGCACTCTAAAAAGGTTCCTATATGGCCCATGATGCTAAGCACAGAAATAAAAGGGGACCTTGAGAAAGTATGGTCAGAGAGCGCCCTCAATGTGGGACTCATCTCCTGCACCCCCTATAGAGTCACCCTTAGAGAGTGGGCACAACCCATTTACCACAAACAATATCCCCTGTCCAAAGAGAAAGAGGAGGGAATTGTTCCGATGGTGGAGCACTTTCTTTAATTGAATTTTAAAGAGACAGTTTCACCCCTCAACACACCTATAAATCCAGTTAAAAAGCTGGATGGCAGTTTGATCCTAGGGAAATATTTCCATACCAGCCTTTATCACTCAGGACCCTGATTCAGGTTTTGTTTATGTCACTGTTTTACTTGAGTGAGGTGTCTGTTCCACCTCACACACTAGTTCGGGTTTTGTTATGGGTTTATGCCTACACCAGTTGGGGTCAGTGTTGGGCCGGGTGGGGGGGAGGGGGGATTGTTATAATAGGTGTACAATGCAACAATTACGAACGCTACCAGTTACAGAATGCAATGTTCAGTATAGTCATGCATGACCTAATAGCTAGAGAGATTACTGACATGTGTAGGGTGAGGACCCTCTCTTGTGTGATACAGTGGTACTACATGATCAAAATCCTATATTATCTACACTATACTTTACCATGACTTCTCCTAAGCTCCTAACGTGGAACGTTAGAGGTCTACGAGACAATATCAAACGTACAGCTGTTTTATCAAACGTAAAGCAGAAGGCGGACATTATAGTCCTCGTTGAGACACACATAGATGGCCGTTTACAGCTCGCCCTTAAATGCCCATGGATTGGGTGGGCATATCACTCAACTTATACAACACACGCAAGAGGGGTGTCTTTGCTCATAGCCAAGTCCCTGCATTTCGAGTTGTGTGATCTGAGCTCAGACCCTAACGGTCTCTATGTTTTCTTACATGTTAAGATATATGGTGAACAGTTTTTGTTACTGGCTTATTATGTACCACCCCCAATTTACATGACAGCCTTGACGGAGGGACTCGACTTCATGGCCCAGTATCCGACGGTCCCAGCCATCTGGTTGGGAGACTTCAATGCTACCCTAAACCCAAGCCTTGACAGAGCACCACAGCCTCCCTTGACTTCTAGGCCGTATACACATAGTAGGTTTGCCAGACTGATCTCAAACTTTAATTTGGCTGATTCATGGAGGACTAAACACCCGACCACCAGGGCATACTCATGCTTCTCCTCCACCCACAACACAATGTCCCGTATAGACTTTATCCTACTTTCACAGATACTGGTACCTAGACTACTAGAAGCAGCCTTTTGCCCCAGTCTGTTGTCGGACTATAGTCAATTTTGGATCACATTGACTATCCCTTTAACTAAACCACCCAGGACATGGAGACTCAACCCTTTTTGGCTCTCATTGGTCCCAGATGATGGCCAGATTGATGATGAATGGAAAAGATACTTTCTTGTAAACGCTCACTCTGCCTCATTTGCGAACATATGGGACTCATTCAAATTACATGCGAGAGCCACTCTGACATCCCAAATTAATAAACTAAAATCAGCCACAGCGGAGAAGACAGACAGGGTACTGGAGGACCTCTCACTTTCGGAACGTCAGTACGAGGCTGACCCTTCTCCTGACAAGGCCTCCCGCCTTAAACTACAATCTAGGGTAGTTAATCAGTTACAATATGAGATATCTACAAGAAAACTTTTTTCTTTAGGCAGAAACTTTTTGAACATGGAGAGAGAGCAGGAAAACTATTGGCGTACATGGCTCTCAGTGAGGACAGGCCCCCAGTAGTGATTTCCCTGCGAAACCCATCAGGTGAGATGATAACCGACCCTGCAACTATAACAGCAATGTTCCACAGTTTTTTAACTCCCTGTACACCACTACTACATCCAATGACTCAACACCCATTTATCGCTTCTTAGAAGAACTCACGATTCCACAGCTGACCACAGATAGAAACACTAGAAGCGCCACTAATGACCAAGGAGATAGCCACGGCAATCGCTAGCTTTGCTAGGTCCAAGTCACCAGGGTCTGATGGGCTACCCATAGAATTCTATTCTCAATAATGTGAGACTCTCATACCTCATCTGCTTGTCCTTTACACCCACCTATTTGAGACCTTTACTTTACCAGCATCCATGAGGGAAGCAATCATAGTACTCATTCCAAAACCGGGCAAGGATCTGGGTCTCCCTGAATCCTATAGACCCATCTCCTTGCTTCAGGTGGACATAAAAATCCTCGCCAAAATTCTGACGCTACGTCTCAATCAGGTTATCCTAACCTTAGTACATGAAGATCAAGCTGGCTTCATGCCTGGTAGGAACACCTCATTTAATCTTAGAAGATTGTTCATAAATATGCAAGCCCGTCATGACAATGTTGGAGAAAGGGTTGTGGTGACACTTGACACTGCTAAGGCGTTTGGAACTATCTATGGAAATGTCTGGCACAATACAGCTTCGGCCCTAAATTTCTTAGGTGAATCCGCTTACTATACTAGGCCCCAGTGGCCAGGGTAACGGTCAATGGGTGGCAGTCGGACACCTTTGAACTTTCCAGAGGCACTAGGCAGGGCTGCCCTCTATCCCCCCCTGTATGCCTTAGCCACGGAACCACTAGCAATATCCATTAGATGTAACCCATTGATACAAGGCCTACGCATGAAGAAGAAAAAATAAGCATGTATGCAGATGACACGTTACTGTATCTAGCGGACTCAGGCCCCTCCCTGGCTGAAGCCTTACAAACTATTGAACACTTCAGTTCATTTTCGGGGCTCAAAATTAATTGGGAGAAGTCGCAAATTCTCCCACTCGATTTTGCCCCCCAGACTGAATTCCAGACCCGATTGCCCCTACAACGCGTGGATAGTATCAAATACTTGGGTGTGAGCGTTACTAGGTCCCCAACTGATTATGTCTCTCTCAATGTGGAACCATTGTTGCCCTGATCAAATTCAAAACACAAATATGGGCGCGTCTCCCTCTCGGAATATTGGGCCATATCAACCTTATTAAAATGATACTCCTCCCTAAAATTCTATATATCTTATGGCACACCCCTGTGTATCTCCCACTGAAATATTTCAAAACCATGGATGCAATTCTCAAACCCTTTGTCTGGGGGAAGAATAGACATAAATTAGTATGGCGATTACTTAACCACTTCAGCCCCGGAAGGTTTTACCCCCTTCCTGACCAGAGCACTTTTTACAATTTGGCACTGCGTCGCTTTAACTGCTAATTGCGCGGTCATGCAATGCTGTACCCAAACGAAATTTGCGTCCTTTTCTTCCCACAAATAGAGCTTTCTTTTGATGGTATTTGATCACCTCTGCCGTTTTTATTTTTTGCGCTATACACGGAAAAATACCGAAAATTTTGAAAAAAAATGATATTTTCTACTTTTTGTTCTAAAAAAAATCCAATAAACTCAATTTTAGTCATACATTTAGGCCAAAATGTATTCGGCCACATGTCTTTGGTAAAAAAAATGTCAATAAGTGTATATTTATTGGTTTGCGCAAAAGTTATAGCGTCTACAAACTAGGGTACATTTTCTGGAATTTACACAGCCTTTAATTTATGACTGCCTATGTCGTTTCTTGAGGTGCTAAAATGGCAGGGCAGTACAAAACCCCCACAAATGACCCCATTTTGGAAAGTAGACACCCCAAGAAATTTGCTGAGAGGCATGTTGAGCCCATTGAATATTCATTTTTTTTGTCCCAAGTGATTGAATAATGACAAAAAAAAAAAAAAAAATACAAAAAGTTGTCACTAAATGATATATTGCTCACACAGGCCATGGGCATATGTGGAATTACACTCCAAAATACATTTAGCTGCTTCTCCTGAGTACGGGGATACCACATGTGTGGGACTTTTTAGGAGCCTAGCCGCGTACGGGACCCCGAAAACCAAGCACCGCCTTCAGGATTTCTAAGGGCGTACATTTTTGATTTTACTCCTCACTGCCTATCACAGTTTCGGAGGCCATGGAATGCCCAGGTGGCACAAACCCCCCCCAAATGACCCCATTTTGGAAAGTAGACACCCCAAGCTATTTGCTGAGAGGCATGGTGAGTATTTTGCAGCTCTCATTTGTTTTTGAAAATAAAGAAAGACGAGAAAAAAAATTTTTTTTTTTCTTTTTTCAATTTTCAAAACTTTGTGACAAAAAGTGAGGTCTGCAAAATACTCACTATACCTCTCATCAAATAGCTTGGGGTGTCTACTTTCCAAAATGGGGTCATTTGGGGGGGTTTTGTGCCACCTGGGCATTCCATGGCCTCCGAAACTGTGATAGGCAGTGAAGAGTGAAATCAAAAATTTACGGCCTTAGAAAGCCTGAAGGCGGTGCTTGGTTTTCGGGGTCCCGTACGCGGCTAGGCTCCCAAAAAGTCCCACACATGTGGTATCCCCGTACTCAGGAGAAGCAACAGAATGTATTTTGGGGTGTAATTTCACATATTCCCATGGCATGTTTGAGCAATATATCATTTAGTGACAACTTTGCACAAAAAAAAATAAAAAAAATAAAAAATTGTCTCTTTCCCGCAACTTGTGTCACAATATAAATTATTCCATGGACTCAACATGACTCTCAGCAAATAGCTTGGGGTGTCTACTTTCCAAAATGGGGTCATTTGGGGGGGTTTTGAACTGTCCTGGCATTTTATGCACAACATCTAGAAGCTTATGTCACACATCACCCACTCTTGTTTACATAAAAAAATAATTTTTTTTTGCAAGAAAATTACTTTGAACCCCCAAACATTATATATTTTTTTTAAAGCAAATGCCCTACAGATTAAAATGGTGGGTGTTTCATTTTTTTTTTCACACAGTATTTGCGCAGCGATTTTTCAAACGCATTTTTTGGGGAAAAAACACACTTTTTTACATTTTAATGCACTAAAACACACTATATTGCCCAAATGTTTGATGAAATAAAAAAGATGATCTTAGGCCGAGTACATGGATACCAAACATGACATGCTTTAAAATTGCGCACAAACGTGCAGTGGCGACAAACTAAATACATTTTTAAAAGCCTTTAAAAGCCTTTACAGGTTACCACTTTAGATTTACAGAGGAGGTCTACTGCTAAACTTACTTCCCTCGATCTGACATTCGCGGCGATACCTCACATGCATGGTGCAATTGCTGTTTACATTTGACGCTAGACCAACGCTTGCGTTCACCTTAGCGCGAGAGCAGGGGGGACAGGGGTGCTTTTTTTTTTTTTTTTTTTTTCTTTCTTTATTATTATTATTTTTTTATCTTATTTTTAAACTGTTCCTTTCATTTTTTTTTTTTTTAAATCATTTTTATTGTTATCTCAGGGAATGTAAATATCCCCTATGATAGCAATAGGTAGTGACAGGTACTCTTTTTTGCAAAAATTGGGGTCTATTAGACCCTAGATTTCTCCTCTGCCCTCAAAGCATCTGATCACACCAAGATCGGTGTGATAAAATGCTTTCCCAATTTCCCAATGGCGCTGTTTACATCCGGCGAAATCTACGTCATAAAATGCTCGTAGCTTCCGGTTTCTTAGGTCATAGAGATGTTTGGAGCCACTCTGGTCTCTGATCAGCTCTATGGTCAGCTGGCTGAATCACCGGCTGCATTTTCAGGTTCCCTGTTGAGACAGGAGAGCCAGAGAAAAACACGGAAGATGTTGGGGGGGGGGGCATTCCCTCCCACTGCTTGTAAAAGCAGTCTAGAGGCTAATTAGCCACTAGGATTGCTTTTACATGAAAGCCGACCGCTGGCTGAAAAGAATGATACCAAGATGATACCTAAACCTGCAGGCATCATTCTGGTATAACCATTCAAAGTCGTGAATGGCATACCTGAAGACAAAAAAATGGTTAACAATAAAGCACAGTAAACGGTAAGGTATAAAAAATTGCATACCTGAAAAGCAAACATGATAAAACATAATAACAATAAAACATTGCAGAATAGAATACAGTAAAAAAGAGCAGAACAATAGAGAGAGAATAGAGAGAGAGAGAACAATAAAACGACAACTATTTTTATTTTATATTTTTGTTTGTGTTTTTTTTTTTTTTTTTTTTTACACTTTTTTTTGTAACTAACTTTTATAACTGTAACCGGTTCCAGGTTCGGGTCTCTCAAAATGCGATGGCATCTTGGGAGACCCTGTGAAAGTGTGCCTAGTATGTGCAATGCTGTACCCTACGCTAATACTCAACTAGTGCATGGTAGCGTTCAAAACATTCACCAATGCAAAGACCAGGATTGTCAGGACAGGAGGGACAATAATAGCGGGTGTCACGTCTATATCCGCGCTTGCTGCAGACACAACATCTTTTTTGGGGGGCTCGTTGGGTAGGGGTACTCGGGAGGACATAAAGAAAATGCCTCTCATGCAGCCGACTGCATTTGGTTGGGGATGTGAATGGGGGAAGTACGGGCGCTGCAGAAGCAGTGGGTTCCCAATTAGGATTGGCGAATGCAGCAGGAAGGGCACTATGGGCACGACGGGCCTGTGTTTGTCTTTTTGGTGGCAGCGGGACACTACTTGTGCTTGCCACCTCACCAGCTTGAACTGCACTTATGTGACTCGCCACGTCACCACGTGTTACTGCAGTGCTGGTTTGACTACGACCGGGGTGTACTAGGCCGCTGGCGCTTGCCAGTTCACCAAAACGCTACCAAAAAACTGTTAGCGATCGCAGGGATCAGGCCTGACTCTGCGAACGCTGCAGTTATGCGTTTAGTGTTTTGTAAGTGACAGTGATCGATCGATACTGCACTTGGGTGGGCTGGGCCGGGCCGGGCGGAGGGGCAAAACGCAGGTGCTAGCAGGTATCTGGGCTGATCCCGCTAACACTGCGTTTGTGGGAACCCTAAACTGCTGGGGATGCTAGTATAGATCTGATCGGATCAGATATTGATCCGATCAGATACTATACCACTAAGGGAGGCGTATGCTGCGTGCGTGGGTGTTAGCGGTACTGGCGCTAATCTGACGCTGCCTGGGGCTGGTGCTTGCCAGTTCACCAAAACGCTACCAAAAAAACTGTTAGCGATCGCAGGGATCAGGCCTGACTCTGCGAACGCTGCAGTTATGCGTTTAGTGTTTTGTAAGTGACAGTGATCGATCGATACTGCACTTGGGTGGGCTGGGGGGATCGGGGGTGTAAGGTATGCCTGGCATGTTCTACTGTGTGTGTGTGTGTGTGTTGTGCACTCACTTGTCTTCTCTCCTCGGCACTGGAACGGAAACTGCCAGACCGAGGAGAGATGACATCACATCCTCTGCCTGTGTGAAACGACACACAGGCAGAGGAGGATTCCCATTGGCTGGGAGCGATCGCGAGGGGGGGGCCACGATCGGATGGTCTCCCCCTCGCCTCCCGACGCTCCCAGTCAAATGCCGACCGCCGATGGCACCGGGGGGGGGTCCGATCGGACCCCCCGCCCGCGGGAGGCAGATCACGTACGGGTACGTGATTTTGCCTGCCCGTGCCATTCTGCCGCAGTATATATGCGGTAGGCGGTCGGCAAGTGGTTAAAAACCCCACTGACCTGGCCGGTACGGCCCTATCAGACTTCGCTCTATACTACCTAACATCCCAACTGTTCCATATAGATAAGACTGACAGAAAGAGCTTTACTTTGCTTCTATGCCCCACCTGGGGCCAATTGACAAATGACCCCATCTGCGCTATAGCAGCTGGCGCCGAAGGTACTACTAAATCAGAGGAACACAATTCCCTATTAAGCCACTATAGGAAGATATGGAGACTGGCCTCTATCAAACTAGACATACCGACACATAACGACTATTCTCCCATCTGGTACAATAGGACACTACAGGAATTCTTGACTATATCGGACTCGGAAACATGGTGCAGAAGTGGAAATTTCTACCTATCACACTTACTGCCGGCACATTAAAGACATTCGATACATTAAAACTAGAATTTGCACTCTCGATTCTACAGGTCCGACATGCAATTCGCTCCCAGTTTCCAGAATCATTACCTAACCCTACTTGTAATCCTGTAATGGACATAGTCAAAAGTGTAGATCCCCAGAAATTAATATCAATATTCTATAATATGCTTCATACTCCCTCATCCACTAAAATAGCTTACAATATAAAATCAAGAAGGGAGGGAGACCTATTAATCCTGGAAGATGAGGATTGGAGTGAAGCATTGGACGCATGCAAAGCTGTCTCACCCAAGCTATCTGACAGATTGACCCAAACATACATCCTACACCGCGCATACCTCACACCAATAAGAATAGCGAAATTCACCCGGGACAACCCTCCACATGTCTATTATGTAGTCGAGAAACAGGCACATTCTACCACCTCCTGTGGTCCTGCCCCTACATACAGGGCTTCTGGAAACAAGTGGTAGATTTTGTTCATGACAATATGGGATCTCTGCTAACCCTAGACCCCAAACCATGCTTACTGGGTATTTTCCCAGACGCTGACACTGACAAATACACCAAAACTTTTATGCAGGAGACCCTATTTCCTGCCTGGAAAACTATTGCTAAACTCTGGATGAGACAGGTTCCCCCTAAATTATCTGACTGGAAAACTGACATAAATAGCACATTGCCATATAAAAAATTTGTCAACATTAATAGAGGGTGCTCTGCAAAATATAATAAAGTCTGGGACTGTTGGCTTAATACAACTGACACATGTGTGTAGAACTGCAGAGCACATCTCCTTCTTTAACGTACCACCCTACTGGACCTGTACCATACAGCTCATTCTCTTTAAATCTGTATAATAGCACATGATATAGTGATACCCCAAAAGATTTACTGTATTGCCACATTGTAACAGTCTTTATAATTGACTAGTGACTTCTGGCTATCACCTACGTGAGTAATATGTATAATGTTTGTGCTGAACAAAAGACATAATGTTTGTGCATTGGAAAATTGTATAATTATGTTTTTTTTTGGGAAATAAAAACATTTTAATTAAAAAAAAAAAAAAGCTGGATGGCAGTTATAGGTTTGTGCAGGACCCTAACAGCCATAAACAACTTAGTTGTACCCATCACACCCATAGTGCCTGATGTGCCATCACTCCTCACCTCCATTCCATCTGATGCTGAATATTTATCTGCGATTGATTTAACAAACGCATTTTTTTCCATCCCTGTGGACGAGGAGACACAGTCAATACTTGCATTTTGTTTTAGAAACCACCAGATGACATGGTGTAGAATGCCCCAGGGTTATGTGGAATCCCCTGTAGTCTACTCAGTGGTCCTCCAGGCAACCTTGTGGTCCTGGACTCCCCGCCATGGTTCCGTCCTACTCCAATATGGTGATGATTTAATGTTGTGTAGTCCAAGCCAGGTTGCATGCAAAGAGGATGGTTTAGATCTGTTACATTGGTTAGCAGATAATGGTCACAAGGTTTCTAGGAAAAAACTGGTGTCAGGAAACTGTTGAATACCTTGGTTTTGTGCTTTCTGAAAGAGAGAGGAAAATCAGTCACAAGAGAGCTGCGGCTCTCATGGGTCTGCCCCGCCCACTTACTAAGAAATATATGCTATTTTTTCTTGGTATGAATGGTTACTGCCACCAATGGATACCTGATTGTTCTAGTATGATAACCTCCTGAGACAAGCCACAAATATCGACATGCCAGATTGTGTAAAATGGAATGATGAAATGTGTAATGATTTTGTGTATCTTAAAATTGCAATGGTCACAGCTCCTGGTCATGGATTACCTGAATATGGCAAGATGCTTCACTTATTTGCCAGGGACAACTGTAAAACCATGGCGGGGGAAACTCCGCCCTATTGCATTTTTTTCAAGGGTTGTGCCTATGCCGATACAGGGTATGCTGGCGTGTCTCCGAGCTTTAGCATCCTGTGCGATGGTTGTGGAGATGGCTACTTCATTCACCTTTGGTCATGCAACTACACTAAATACTACCCACAATGTGTCGGCTCAAAGGTTGAGCGGCTATGAGGTGATCTTGTTGTCCAACCCAAAACTTGAGATAAAATATACATCGCCCACCTCTGGTCCCGCTCCTATCCTTAATGCTTTACTAGGCTTGAAGGGTGAGGAAGATGAGGTAGTGCCTCAGCATGAGTGCATGGACCTCATACACCAAGATACATCTCCCAGGTCTGACATGTGTTCAACCGCCCTCCCTGATGCACAAAATGTATTTGTAGACGGCTCTTGTTCAAGGCCAAATGATAATACATATCACGCGGCATATGCTGCAGTTCAACTACCCGATGTCATACTAGAAGCAAACCCAGTTCCCTTTCAGTCAGCTCAAGCAGCAGAACTGATAGCACTCACAAGAGTCTGTCAGCTCTCTGAGGGATGAGACGTGAACATATATACACTGATTCTAAATATGCATTCGGGGTCGCACACGATTTCAGAGTCATTTGGCAAAGAAGGGGTTACATAGCGGCCGATGGTAAATCCATCTCACGCTCCACTTTGGTTACGAGTCTGTTAGAAGCAATACAACTGCCAAAATCAATAGCCATCCTCCATTGCAAAGCACACACAGGACAACAGGATGACATTGCTAAGGGAAACGCACTAGGAGATAGAATAGCAAAAGAAGCAGCTAACAGGCAAGAGGCCACAATACAAATGCCCTTCCTAGCTCCAGAAATGCCCCATCTAGACCAAACCTTATCTGGCCTCCAGGTCCATGCAACCCCCGAGGACATTAGGAAATGGAACGTTGAAGGAGTGCAGAAAAGCCCTGAATCAGGGCTCATCTGCCAAGAGGAGAGACCATGCATACCCATAGCTAGTGCACCCCTTTTTATCTCACAATATCATGGGGTAGGATACAGAGGCTGGCAGGTTACATGTGGGTTATTGGATAAAGATTTTTTCATCCCTGGTCTTCCCTCATAAGTAAAATCATATGTTGCAAGATGCATTACATGCCTCAGGAACAATCCAAGAAATCCACACAAGGCAAAACACGAACACCTTGTTTACCCGTCCACACCATTAACTCATCTTCAGATTGATTTTACACACATGCTCAAAATAGGCAAGAGACAAGAATATTTACTTGTAATAGTAGATATGTTCTCACGATGGACAGAAGTGTTCGTCACCACAAAGGAAAATGCACAAACAGTAGTCAGAATCCTTACACAGGAAATAATCCCAAGATGGGGCTGTCCACTTCAAATTAAGTCAGACAATGGTCCTGCCTTCATAGCCAAAGTGTGTCAAGATTTAGTGAAAACACTGAAGATTGATTGGAAGTTTCACATCCAAACCACCCCCAGAGTTCAGGGATAGTAGAAAGAATGAATAGGACACAAAGATAAAATCAGGAATGCCACAGGGGGAAAGTTCAACGGATGGAAAAAAGTACTTCCTGCAGTCCTTGCAGAGGTAAGAATGACTCCCTCTAAGACCACAGGTTACTTCCCTTTCGAGGTCTTGATGGGCAGACCCTTCCCCACCCCACGGGCCAGTCAGCCACTAATGTTAGAAAGAGGGGATCTTGATTTCATACAGGGAGGAGTATGTTAAGAAATTGATTGAGACTTTGGATAGAGTTAAAAAACGTGTCGCTTGCACCTCTCCTTTTTCTTCACAGGAACCTACTCACCCTTTCCAGGTGGGAGACATCGTAGTGGTCCAGCAACTGAATCGTACCAAGAAGCAAGTGTACCCATTTGGACCCCCAACTACAGTGATCGTGGTTACCCAAACAGCCATTCTGGTAGAGGGACAACAGGGTTGGATCCATGCCAGTCGTGTGAAGAAGGTGAACCAAACACCTAAGGAGCAACATAAAGCACAGAGAGATGACCTCACTAATATCACCACAGACTTCTGGAAGGCCTTGGGACTCTTGCTCTTGATGACTTTGATGGTGTTCTTACCAATATGGATTATAACTCACTGTATTTATCATGCTGAAGACTTGGGGGCCCTTAGAGGCATATGTGGCATACCCAATAATACCACCAATAATACACTTATTAGACATAGAAGGGATGTGTATTCAGATTATGAGGAAATTAACTGATAGTTTCACAGAAAAAAAATTGTTACTTAAATTTAAATATAGTTATGCCCACAAATTAGGATATGAAAAATGTTGGATATGTAGTAAAGTACATCCTAGCACAGCATGTATCCCTCTTATGGCTGTACCCTTGAATATCACCCCCTTACTTAATGGCACACCTCCCATTACCCTTGCTAAAGTACCAGTAACATTGAAAAATAGCACTGTTACCTTTCCAGCCATGGGCAGAAGTCACTTCCCTGATTGTTGTTTTAGGTTGGAAAATTCATTGCAGGGTGGAGATTATGTAGCCATACTAAAATTAACCTCTCCATGGCCCCAGACTTCTCCACACCTTTTACCACCACAGACTGTAATTTAAATGACACCTTCTACACCCTTATGAGCAATACTAATGCTGACACTGAGATGGGAAAGTTGCATGATTCCCATGGACTCTCAGGGACGGTGTGACCTTGCATCACTGATCCCAATAATGGGTATATTTGGGAACAATAAGGGAGGACCCCTGCTGAAGGCTAGCATACACCCCAGGTACCCTCTCAAGCACCGCCACAAGAGAGATTTGTTCTTAGACAAAGACATGGTCTGAGCATGGTTCCCCTCAGGGACAGGATGGGGAATTGATATGATGAGGAGGCTGAACAACTACTCTAAAATATTAGATGAGATATTAGACATAATAAGATATAAGAGTTCTGATGACATTTTAAAACTAAACCTAGAGATACCCTCAACCACTAATGTTCGCAGGTGCCAAAAACGTGACCGTCCTCCCAACATTTCCAATGATGACATCTCAGACACAGATGTCTCCTCACCTTCACACTCTAGAGTATACTCCAATCAATCCACATCCTCTCACGCCCACACTAAAACTTCACACCAATCGAACACTTCCACTTCAACTTCACTCACCAGTTCACGTCAAGGTGATTTTTTAGACCGCATGCGGGCACAAACCAAAAAATATCAAGACAATTTACACAATCAACCACATCAACACAAGAAATCCTACCCATCCACCAACAACTAAAGATTATTGATCTTTCTGATCACGTCCTAACCCCTGATGAGACTCAAGTCCTTCAAAAGGGCCTTACTGTTTGTCGGGTAGCGCAGTTGGACAAGTTTGAGGTCATAAAAGATGTACATTTGTTTGTACGTAACTTACTGCTTAAATCTCTTTATACCAAAACACAACCTAACCAACCTACTAGTTTATCCCTTATGGAATCTGAAGCCATTGAAAAATTGATATCTCTATTGGAGGATGACGAACCATATGAGTCTAAAGATGACTTGGACACTGATCAGCAGCCCATTCAGAATAATATTCCATCATCTCCTTTATCCAGACCCAACCCTATTTCTTTAAAAAGAAAATCCAGTATCTATCCGACCCCTAGCTTTTATCCAAATGCAGCTTCCTTTTTAAAGTTGGTTTCTAGGGACATAGGTAACTTGAAAGTATCTCCCAAACAACGTGAAAGCAATTTTACTCCCAATGAACAGTTAGACTTACAGGTCCTTAGTGCCAACATCCTCAGTTGTGATTAAACCGGCCGACAAAGGAGGCAACATTGTAATTCAAAATAGTGCTGACTATGTCCAAATGTGTAGAAGAATTCTTGATAACTCAGTGGTACAGACCTATCTCCAGACCTGCCATTGACAGTTTTCAGTAGGAATTCTATGCACTCGTCGATGAGGCCTTTCATCAATCTATAACTGACAAGAATTCTTGGGAATTTATAAGGACAAGCTTCCCTAGAGAGGCTAATTTTTATGCATTGCCGAAAATACATAAAAATATTTATTTTCCTCCAGGAAGACCAATTGTTTCCGGTAGAGGCAGTCTTACAGATAATTTAAGTAAATTTGTTGACAGTCTTTCAGCCTTTGGTTGAGGCTCTGCCATCACATATTGAAGACACTATCCATCTACTTCAAGTTCTTGATGGCCTCCATGTCGATAGTGACATTCTTCTTGTCGCCATCGACGTGGAGGCCCTCTACAGCTGTATTCCACAAGATCGGGGCCTTTCAGTATTGCGGCATGTGTTACTTCGTTCTAACAGATATCCTAACTCCTTGGTTCAGTTCACACTGGCCTCCCTAGAGTTAATACTTAAGCACAACTTTTTTTCTTTCAACGGCTCCCACTACCTCCAGGTACAGGGCGTTGCCATGGGCACCTGCTGTGCCCCGGAATACGCCAATCTGTACCTGGGGGAGTGGGAGCAAATGTTGCTGGTGGACTGCATGGCACACCCTTTCTTTTCAGGATGCATCACAGCATAGTATCGTTACATAGATGACGTCATCATGTTGTGGAAAGGCCCTATTACTGTCCTTTCTGAATTTTTGGAATATATTAATGTAACTAACACTTTTAATTTTAAAATTTACTATAATCTACGACTCCAAAGTATTGCTTTCCTGGCCCTCACAATATCCAAACACTCTGATGGCTCACTACAGAGTGAGCTATATAGAAACCCGACAGCATAATACTATTCTGGCTGCTTCCAGCTTTCATCCAAAACCATTGTTAGCATCGATACCATTTGGACAGTATATTAGGGCTAGACGTAACTGTTCCAGTGATGAACTCTTTGAAAAGGAAGCTCAATTGTTGAGTACCAGATTGAGAGCACGCGGGTATACCAATGGTATCCTGAAGAAAGCCTATAAAAAAGCTAAAAACAAAATCCGTAATGAACTTTTGTTTCATAAAAAAAACTATTAAGGATCAGGCTCCCACACGGGTAATCACAAAATATTGCCAGCAGCATAGACAGATTAAAGTTATCTTGCAAAAATACTGGCACTTACTTAGTATGGATCCCACAATGACATTTTTTGTTCCCACTCAACCACTAATTACTTACCGCAAAGCCTCTTTTTTACGAGACAAATTGGTTCATAGTGAACACAAGAATGTAAAACCAAAAGGTATTAAATTAGTGGGAACATCCAAATGTGGCTTCTGCAATTATTGTCAGTATATGGACAAAGCTAAAAATATATATTTACCCAATGGACAACTATTCAAACCCAAGCACTTTATCAATTGGCGCACTGCAGGGATAGTATATTTGCTGCGATGCGAGTGCAATTGTTACTATGTCGGCAAAACTAAATTAGAATTTTGGCGAAGAATCTATAGACACATTGTCAGCATTAAAAAGAAGGATCCCGCTCTCCCGTTAGGGAGACACAGTCTCGCTGTCCATCCAGGCCGTACTCCTAAAGTTCGGTTTCTGGCTTTTGATCACATCCCAAATAATCCCGGGGGGAGATTTTAATAAATTATTACTACAGAGCGAATCAAGGTGGATATTTCACCTGGGTGCTACTGTCTTTCCTGGCCTCAATGAAATATTTAGCCTCAAACCATATCTTGAAGGCTTTCAGTCAGGCAAATGTGAACTTGATATTTAACATCACATTTTTTTATGCTGATTTTCCTCTAATATTGCTTACTGTATATTATAATATCTAGTTTGTTATTATTTAGATTTTTGTCTTGTCTGTAATGGTTAATAACTACATTTGCTATATTGCAGAATTTTGCCCTTATGTAACCATTTGCGGTTGTCTCAACTTTGATGACAAGAGGTCACTATTTACATTGAGTGCACATATGTATACCCTGTTACATCCTGGACCCTGCAGGTTGGGCTATGCGGTGCTGTCGGTGATGGCATGGGGGTCTACATTGCTGTCCTGTGCGCGGGAGGCTCCCCAGCCAAGCCAATTGCTTTGCCTGTGCCTGGGGTACCTCAGCCTCCACTTTTTGTGGTTTGGCTAATTCCCTTCCTGTTTGCGCCTCACTGTGAAGTGCGGACATCCGGGACTTACGCACGCCGGTGACGTCACAATGCGGGACGCAGCTATGCCCCTCGGATCGGTCCTGCGTTGTACGCCGTGTCATCTGAGAGCACTCTATCACACCAGCCATGCATACAGCACAGCGCCGCTTCTGTGATCAGGCCACAGCTGATTTGGATCGCTAATCAGTGACCCTAGTCAGTTGTTTACACTTTCTGTATTTAATCAGTTTGTCTGCACTATCTGGCCATTCGGATGCGCCAGGCGGTTGCAGAAACATCTCTTTATCATACCTCAGGTAATGTCCTCTCTCCAGCTTCTTTATTTAGCATTTTTTCTAGTATCAATTGGCAAGACCGGCTCCAAGTTTGGACAACCAGTGCCTTTTACGTGTAAAAATACTTTGTGCTTTTTCTGGCACATTCATTCTATCAGGTATCTCTTGTGCTCTCTTTATAGTTGCACATCAATACTGATGGATTAAATTCTCATGTCACAGCGAGTGGGGCCTCTCCTATGTTCAACACTTATAGGTATGATCTTTACAGATATATTATCAGTACCTTTATTATTAAACTTTGACGGGTTGATCTCTAGAGTACAAGTACAAGTACATTGGTTGACTTTATATATTTCTTTGCTGATCACAATTATTGCTATTACTACAATCAGCTACCATTATATTATGTCTATATTTACAGATCTACATCTTGTGTAGTTGTGGAGTATACATTATACGGCCCAATTGTCAGGGCTAAAATATGTCCTGCACTGACTGGGTGCTCTTGCAGCATTAGATCCCCCTCTTGTCTTTGTGACAGCATTGCAACATAGTGGTCTACTTTCCATCCTTTTGGCCCCTCCCTGAGCTGGGTCCACCTGGCTATATATGCCCTCTGATCTACACATGTGCTCATCGTTGGCCAACTGCTATTGTAAGTACATTCAGTGCATCTTTTTAAATTCACACATGGTTTAATGTAAATATATTTTGGGGTCGCATATGTGACTTTAACAGCAAGGTATAATTATGCATACTTCATTGATTTTTTTGTACTAATATGTGATCTGTCTATATTATAGAAAAACTACATATCTTTGTATGTGACACAAGCCTTTGAAGAAGGACAATTCCGTCCGAAACATGTCAGGCGTCATATATGGCATTTGTCTATGCTAGCCCACCAAATGTACCCAGGGCAGCTAAGTCTCATGCTTTTTATGTATTTTAATCTTGTTTAATATTTTATATTCTGATATTTACATGTCTTTGTATTTACTTTTTTCAATTTTGGTTAATAAACATTGACTTTTTCTATTACATTTGGTCCTTCAATTAAAGTCCCGAGGGGTCATACCGTGCCTTGTGCACTAGGTTCTCTTGTCTATATTTAATGGATTAGACTGACCAAATGTTTTTGCACTGAATGCCAACCCCCCTTTATATAAACCCAGAGACAAGGGCTATCAGAAAACAGTTAGAACTCCATGATCTAGCAATAGAGAGTATAAGTTCTGCACTCACTGGGCTGTGCAAAATAACTGAGGACTATGAATGTTGCACTTGGATACATAACACCAGTGTAGAGTTACCTGATTATTATGAGATCATTGCACAGCACAGAAAAGAGGTAGACAAACTACAAATCGAAGCAAGGGATTTAGCTAAGACATAGAGGCCTTTTAACAACATAGGAGGGTTTGGCCTTAGTGAGATATTCTCATGGATAAAAGCCATGGTTATTATAATGATCTTGCTTTTTGTCTTGTTCATGTATGTTTGTTTCAAACTTGTTATGTGCTTAATTTCCCGGGCTACTCGAACCCCTGATCCAGCTGCTGTTAGTAGAGCTTACATCAGCTTATATTACAAAAACCAAGATCAGTATGTTACAATGAAACGGGATACGTCATGTCCATGACTTAGGGGATTGTAATAATATGCATGAACCATCATGACTCCATTTTGTATAAACCTGCCAGTCCCTTATTGTGTAAGTTCAAACTTGTGTTTGTATGCTTGTACAACATCCTACCCTTATCTTTTCTGTGTGGTCAAGCCTGTTCTTGGAATGTATATCCTGTTTAACCTTAGGCAATCAGGCAAGATATGTGACTAATGACCAGGTGTGCTATCTAAGTATTATTGATACACATCGAGTATTAAACCGGTATAACCCTAGAAAGTCCCCCCTCCTTTGTTCTATACTGAATATAAGCTGCATTCATTCTCATTAAAGATAGACATCTTTTGAATTCACATCTTGCTTGTTTCACGTGTTTCATTGGGTGTCTCACAGTACCAGGTGTTACGATGGTCTGCTGAAGTTAACCAAGGGTGGTCATCCAGAACCAGAATTCCTTTCACATCCCAGTTCCTATGTTTTTGTGCATAGATGAGTTGCTTAGCCTTGTTTTGACATCAAAAGTATGGCTTTTTGGCCGCTATTCTTCCATGAAGACCACTTCTGGCCAGACTTCTCCAGACAGTAGATGAGTGGACCTGGGTCCCACTGGTTTCTACCAGTCCTGTGCTGATGGCACTACTGGGCAGCTTCTAAAGTCAAAGCAAAGTAAGTGTGATGTGTCTTTCATCTGCTACATTAAGTTTTATTGGCCAACCACTGCATCCACAGTTCTCAATGTTGCCTGTTTCTTTGCACTTCTTCAAAAGAGTTTTGACAGCACATCTTGAAACCCCAGTCTGCTTCGAAATCTTTGCCTGGGAGAGACCTTGCTGATGCAGTATAACTACTTTGTGTCTTATTGCTGTGCCCAGTTTTGCCATGGTGTATGACCTGTGACATGAAACCGTCTTCCACAACTTCACCTTAGTAGCACCTCTGGCGGAATCTAGGATGGAAAAGGACCTGGGGGTCCTAGTAGATGATAGGCTCAGCAATGGCATGCAATGCCAAGCTGCTGCTAATAAAGCAAACAGAATATTGGCATGCATTAAAAGGGGGATCAACTCCAGAGATAAAACGATAATTCTCCCGCTCTACAAGACTCTGGTCTGGCCGCACCTGGAGTATGCTGTCCAGTTCTGGGCACCAGTCCTCAGGAGGGATGTACTGGAAATGGAGCGAGTACAAAGAAGGGCAACAAAGCTAATAAAGGGTCTGAAGGATCTTAGTTATGAGGAAAGGTTGCGAGCGCTGAACTTATTCTCTCTGGAGAGGAGACGCTTGAGAGGGGATATGATTTCAATTTACAAATACTGTACTGGTGACCTAACAATAGGGATAAAACTTTTTCGCAGAAGAGAGTTTAATAAGACTCGTGGCCACTCATTACAACTAGAAGAAAAGAGGTTTAACCTTACACTACGTAGAGGGTTCTTTACTGTAAGAGCGGCAAGGATGTGGAATTCCCTTCCACAGGCGGTGGTCTCAGCGGGGAGCATTGATAGCTTCAAGAAACTATTAGATAATCACCTGAATGACCGCAACATACAGGGATATGTAATGTAATACTGACACATAATCACACACATAGGTTGGACTTGATGGACTTGTGTCTTTTTTCAACCTCACCTACTATGTAACTACTATGTAACTATGTAGCAGAGTTTGGCTGTTCCTTGCCCAGTTTTAAGCCTCCTACACAGCTGTTTCTGTTTCAGTTAATGACTGTGTTTCAACCCACATATGAAATTGATGATCGTTAGCACCTGCTTGGTATAATTGGTTACCTTACTCTAATCTTGCAAAATCCCTGACTTTTTGTAAGTGTAAGAACTGATGCTGGTTTGAAGCCAAGAGGTAGTCACACCAAATATTGATTTGGTTTAGATTCTTCCTCCTGTTGCTCACTTTGCATTTAAAACAAAATTGGTAAAAATAAAATATATTTTCCCTGGAACTTCTAAGATCTTCTTTTAACAATGCAGATAGGGGTGCACAACTAAGCTTGTGAAAAGCAGGCTGGAGTGCTAACTGCTGCCTGACTATAGAAATACAAAATATTCAAATGCAAGATTTCATATTTACCATAAAGAGAAAAATATATTCAAAACCGCAATATGAATTCCCTTTAACTGAACAGTAGACCGCGTGCTGATTCAGCAGCAGTAGTTTGCTAGTTTGTAAAATTCAGAAGCAATTTGTTTATAATGTCATAATTGAGAAACAGAAAATATTCCATTGTACACTTATGTGATCAACAGATGCAAAAAAATCAAGCAGCATACAGGTACTACAATTTTAACATTTGCAATTATATAAAAACGTTCTCGAACTGTAATAAGTTTTACCAGTAGGCAACTCATCTTATGCTGAGTTACTAGATTTTAGAAAGCCATTGTTGTTGCCTAAATCCTACATTTACAATTTTCAAATTTCAATATGATCCAGGGGCATTTTTGTTGAGTCCAATAGATGTTGTGTATGTATATAGTATATTTACATGTTTTCTATTTTATTGCACCCTTTTATTTATTGAGAAATGCATTATAACTTTCACCAACAAGAACAGAATTACAACACTGGGGAACAATAATGAAAACATAGAGGTGAACACACCAATAATGATAACAGCCCTGCTGGGAAACAATAAAAACACAAGAAAGTGCTCAAGTAACCTGTAAATTATACTGGAATGGTGAAAAAGCCCTGAGTTCAGTTCCTATATTGTAAAACAAAAGTATAAGCCAAGAAACATTCAGGGTGTAATATTACTTATGCCCCGTACACACGGTCGGACATTGATCGGACATTCCGACAACAAAATCCTAGGATTTTTTCCGACGGATGTTGGCTCAAACTTGTCTTGCATACACACGGCACACAAAGTTGTCGGAAAATCCGGTCATTCTGAACGCGGTGACGTAAAACACATACTTCGGGACTATAAACGGGGCAGTAGCCAATAGCTTTCATCTCTTTATTTATTCTGAGCATGCATGGCACTTTGTGCGTCGGATTTGTGTACACATGATCGGAAATTCTGACAACGGATTTTGTTGTTGGAAAATTTTATAGCCTGCTCTCAAACTTTGTGTGTCGGAAAATCCGATGGAAAATGTGTGATGGAGCCTACACACGGTCGGAATTTCCGACAACAAGGTCCTATCACACATTTTACGTCGGAAAATCCGACCGTGTGTTCGGGGCATTAGATTCGTATAAAAAACACTGCACTCCTAATGCAGGCAGGGGATAACACATGTAAACCTAGGTGGATAGATGTAAGCATGAGAAGTGTCTGCTTATGGTTAACAACAAGGTCTCTTTTACATATTTTTTTCAACCAATACAGTAGGTCTTAATCGTACATTACAGGATAAAGGATTATTATTATGCATGCTACCTTTTAGGGGATTTGACACTGACAAAGCTGAAAGGACAGCCCTATCATATCCCCTCCCACTCACAACAAGCCCCCTTTTTTTTTTCTTGCTAGTGTCTCGTGTACAGATGTCTTTTTTTTCTCTCCCTGCTCTGAAAAAAGCAAACTTCTTTTTTGTACAAACTTTCTTGATTCTTCTATAACGTCTGTAGCTGCTCATAGCCACTGTTTCTGCAGCTAACTGGATTGATTGACTCCTTGGCTGCACGTTGGGGGATGCCAGGAAGAAAATGCAGGACCTGCATGTACAGTTGCTTTGGGCACTGGATTCTGCATGGGTGCTCACATGGTGTTATCCACGGGAACCTATATACAGTGCATCCGGAAAGTATTCACAGCATTCACTTTTTTCACTTTTGTTGTTACAGTCTTACTCCAAAATGGATTAAATGAATTATTTTCCCTATTATCTACAAACAATACCCCATAATGACAACATGAAAGAAGTTTGTTTGAAATCTTTGCAAATGTATTAAAAATAAAAAAACGAAAAAATCACATGAACATAAGTATTCACTTATAATAAGTATTCCTTTGCTCAATACTTTGTTGAAGCACCTTTGACACCAATTACAGCCTCATGTCTTTTTGAGTATGATGCTACAAGCTTGGCACACCTATTTTTGGGCAGTTTCTCCCATTCTTCATCAGGTTGGATGGGGAACGTCGGTGCACAGCCATTTTCAGATCTCTCCAGAGATGTTTAATAAGGTTCAAGTCTGGGCTCTGGCTGGGCCACCCAAAGACATTCACAGAGTTGTCATGTAGCCACTCCTTTGTTATCTTGGCTGTGTGCTTAGGGTCATTGTCCTGTTGGAAGATGAACCTTCATCCCAGTCTGAGGTCCAGAGCGCTCTGGAGCAGGTTTTCATCAAGGATGTCTCTGTACATTGCTGCATTCATCTTTCCCTTGATCCTGACTAGTCTCCCAATTCCTGCTGCTGAAAAACATCCCCAGAGCATGATGCTGCCACCACCATGCTTCACTGTAGAAATGGTATTGGCCAGATGATGAGCGGTGCCTGGTTTTCTTCAGACATGACGCTTGCCATTCAGGCCAAAGAGTTCAATCTTTGTTTCATCAGAGCAGAGAATTTTGATTCTCATGGTCTGAGAGTCCTTCAGGTGCCTTTTGGCAAACTCCAGGTGGGCTGTCATGTGTCTTTTGCTGAGGAGTGGCTTCCGTCTGGCCACTCTACCATACAGGCTTGATTGGTGGAGTGCCGGAGTGATGGTTGTTCTTCTGGAAGGTTCTCCTCTCTCCACAGAGAAATGCTGGAACCCTGTCAGAGTGATCATTGGGTTGATCACCTCCCTAAATAAGGCTCCTCTCCTTCTCCCCGATTGCTCAGTTTGGCTGGACGGCCCGCTCTAGGAAGAGTCCCGGTGGTTCCAAACTTCTTCCATTTACGGATCATGGAGGCCAATGTGCTCATTAGGACCTTCAATGCGGCGGAAATTTTTCTGTACCCTTCCCCAGATCTGTGCCTCAATACAATCCTGTTTTGGAGACAATTCCTTGGATTTCATGGCTTGGTTTGTGCTCTGACATGGACTGTTAACTGTGGGCCCTTATATAGACAGGTGTGTGCCTTTCCAAATCCTGTCCAATCAACTGAATTTTTTACCACAGGTGGACACCAAGTTGCAGAAACATCTCAAGGATGATCAGTGGAAACAGGATGCACCTGAGCTCAATTTTGAGGGTCATGGCAAAGGCTGTGAGTACATGTGATTTTTTTTTTGTTTTTATTTTTAATAAATTTGCAAAGATTTCAAACAAACATCTTTCACGTTGTCATTATGGGGTATTGTTTGTAGAAGTTTGAGGAAAATAATACATTTAATCTATTTTGGAATGAGGCTGTAACATAACTAAATCTGGAAAAAAGTGAAGCGCTGTGAATACTTTGCGGATGCACTGTAAATCCAGAACTCTGATACAGCTGCCTAAGGTGATCCTGCCTCTGAAGACCTCCCTGTGGAGCTTGTCCACCAGGAGGGTAAAGAGCTAGAGGAGACTTGTGTCTACATCCTATTAATTGCTAGGACATAGCGGTAAGGTGGGAATATGCCCCCTTATCTAGGGAGCCCAGAATGGCGCTGCTACAGCTCCTTGGGGTTTAATTTTGGGTGCTGGGAATTGTACTTTTTTTTTGGCCATGTACCACAGTGGGAGTCAGCCACTTTCCAGGAGTGTTGCCCCCAGATTGAGTTGGTACTGTGGGCATTTTCTCTCCCAATGTAAGCAATATGGCTCTGACCTACACCATTAGCATGCAAATCCAAGCTGCAGTATCTAAAGCTAGCAAAATACTTTCTTATTAAAAAATACTTTCTATATTAAAATAAGTATGGACTTCAGAGAGAGACAGACATAATTTTGCCCCCACACAAAGCATTAGTAAGATCTGGAATATGAAGTTCAGTTTTGAAAGAATTGTGCAGAGGCAGGGCAAGCAAACTGATAAGAGGCATGGAGGACCTCAACTATGAAGAAAGATTGGAGGAGGCGATTAAGGGGGGATATTATCACCATGTATAAATATATAAGTGAACTTGGTGTAGTTATTCACTTTAAAGTCATCACAAAGGACAATCTTTATGTCTGCAGGAAACCAGATTTAACCTCCACATACAGAAAGTCTTCTTCACAGTGGAATAGGCTCCCTCAAGAACTGGTTATGGCCAGCTCAGAGCTTGATGTATTCCTTATGTAGCACTATCTCACGGTGGAGCTGCTGGTTTAAGCGGGTCTGTTACCTTCACTTTGCTTCCCTCTGTTTCACCGGGTCTAGGGGTTCCATTGAGTTTACTGCTAGACGACACACGCACCAACACTGGAGTACGTTTTCAATGCTTTATTAAACAGTCAAACTTTAGGAAGTAGCAGGAAAGAGACGGAAAAGGAAACCTTCAGGAGAAATTCAAATATCTTCTTACAAGATCTTAGCGACAAATGTTCCGGTAGAATTCAGATAATTATGTGTAATGCGTTCCCCTCGTGGAACACACTCTTTGCTCGTCTGGATAGGCCTCTCTCACCGGTCTAGCAGCCAGTACGCAGCACGAATCTAAAGTCTCTGCCACAGACTTACTTGGGGGGGTAAATCTGCACGATCCTCTGCCACAGGATGTATCAGATCTTCTGCAGTGAACAGTCAGTCACAGTGCCTGAACCTTTAAGCCGAACCAGCGACACTATGCTGTATAATTACTTCTTTTGGATACGTCCTACAACCGAGTCACCAGGCCCCTCTATAGATCAGCACGCTGCATGATCTCTCCAAGACGGGTCCTCCCCTGGGATCTCCTCAGCTGTCCAGCTTCATCACACAGGACTGACAGCTCAGGACCATTCCTCGGCCGCGGTGCTAGGCCCCAGATAAGCCTCTGGACCCACCCCTGCACCACAGCATCGTGGGCCTCCCGATCGGAGGACCACGAGGTAGCTCCTTAACGCATACCTGTCAGCCAGGAGGGCCAGCAGGTGGCTGTAAAACGACCTTAGAACATGGCGTCTGTCCCATAAATACCCCCTTCCCAGAATGCAACTCGGAGGACCACCTTCACCGAGCTTGTCTCCGAGACAGAGGAGCATCTATACACTTCGACACATTGCCCTTCCAACACTGACTAATGGTAACAGCGACACGCATCGGTCAGCACGGAAGCACACACAACATCAGCCAAGCTGGAACAGAGGCGAACTTTTAACCTTCCTAACACACAATTTACTAAATTTACCTAATCTGCGGTAGATTGTAACCAGCGCTACATACTCCCCCCACTACAATAGACGTTGTCCCCAACGTCTGTCCTGAACGCAGTAACATTAACTCTCAAGCCTGAGAGTAGCATTTGAGTTTCTCATAACTTAGATAGGCAAAGAGAGAGAAAAAGGACAGTTTAAAGACATTATGAGACTTATATCTATAAAACATTATGTTCACAGCCGCGAACAAAACTACAATATAATTTTTTTTTTCAACCTCACTAACTAGCTGAAAAGCCTCCCAGCTATACATATGATCCGAGGATCCCTGAAAAAGAAACATATTTAAACACACATATATACACACTGCGCAACACCAGGAGCAAAGCCTCATTTAAAATGAAACTCTCTTCCTATGATTTGTATTAGAAAGAATATGTACTTTTGGAGTCCATCCCTGCACAAGAACTTTTCTTATAAAAGAAATCCGGCTAGCAAACTCTAGCTAGAGTCACATATTTTCCTTCTTTATCTACAGTGGTAATAAAATATACAGCATTGTCCTTTCCCGGTCTGCAGATCCCCACTTTATCAGTATAGATATGCCGACCATAGTTTCAATGAACAAAGCATCCGTTAAAACTTTAATCCATCTGGACAGAACATCCAGTCTTTCTGAAGGGCTTAGGCACAGACAAGTAGTCCCAAATAGCTTCATTGTACCAAAGTTCCCGATTAGCTTCAATCTCCCGCATGACATCCTGGGGCATAGGGGAATTCTATTCCATACTCTGCAGCAACACGCTTGTTTAACATCCTTTGCAAGCGAGCAAGTTTTGGCAAAGATCTGTCTTTTCCCATACCAGGCGGTACACAGGAGTCTAATGACTTTTTCACCATAGATCCAGCCGGTGTCTGTAGTGAATCAATAACTTTTGACAAAGTCCCCGCAACAGCACTGTGCGTCTCCATACAGGCGACGTCTTCCCAGAACTCATGGCAGTCCATTCAGGAAGGGTCATTGTGGAGGCAACATCCTCGCCTTGTGACCACAATAGCTCTTGCGACATGGTTTCGAACAAGTCATCATGCCCGGAAAGATCCGACATGGATTCTATTTCCGAGTCTCTCAATTCTTCTGCTGGCAAATACTTATTTACAGTCCCCAACAATAGCTTACCCGTTCCAGACGTAGACTCTGGTACCTCCGGCTCAGGTAACCTCTGGGGTAGGCCTCGACCACGGCCGCAAGAAGCCTTCACATAGCCCACCTTCTTCTGAGTAGGCACCACAGGAACAGGTGTAGTAGACTCAGGAATCAAAGTAATGTCTCCTGATGAGACGGCAGCAGCAACGTCTCTTTCTGAAACATTGTCGGTAGCAACAGGCGAAGTGGCGGCCCGTCGCTCTTTCTCTGTAGCGGTAGTAGCTTCCACTGTAGCGATACCTGTCACCCAATCCATCCGGTAGGCATAGGGTGGCATAGTAGGTGGCTCCACTACAAACAAATACTCTCCACACTGCGGACATCGGCCGAATGGACGAAGATGCACGACTAATCCTCCACATCGATGGCAGGTCATGCCCAGTCCCTCAACATCTCCCGAGGTATACAGGACAAACTTCCCCTGCAGTTTCATTCGAACTCCAGTATCCGTGAGCAGAGTTCCAGATTGCACAGTATTCAACACGGTGCTTGCAGGGAACACTCTGGGTCCCACAACCGATTGCAAAGCCGGAAAAGACATGGCCACACTCTGATCTTTTCAACACGATCACGAGGCTTCTCTTCTCCTCTGGCGCCAAGCACACTACACGCGTCCCACACGGTAGCAAGTAGGGTAACTCCTCCCACTTGTTCTTTCAGTCACGTAGCTCATGGGCCTCTTCTGGCGCCCAGCGTCTACGCACCCAAAAGCAAAGTCCTGCAGTTTAACCTTTCCTCTTCCTGAAAAGATTTTTTCTCAAAGTCCAGCTCTCTCTGTAAACTCCCGGTAAAACACTCCACTGGGTTGCAATAATTGTCGGTCAACAAATCCCGGATGACGCCCCCACATGTAGCACTAACTCACGGTGGAGCTGCTGGTTTAAGCGGGTCTGTTACCTTTACTTTGCTTCTCCTCGGCTGTCCAGCTTCGTCACACAGGACTGACAGCTCAGGACCATTCCTCGGCCGCGGTGGTAGGCCCCCAGACAAGCC
Source organism: Lithobates clamitans (assembly GCA_037952925.1). Lineage (NCBI taxonomy): Eukaryota > Metazoa > Chordata > Amphibia > Anura > Ranidae > Lithobates > Lithobates clamitans. Next base: position 23,401,912 of record JBBGZY010000438.1, read on the forward strand.
TCTGGACCCACCCCTGCACCGTAGCATCGTGGGCCTCCCGATCGGAGGACCACGAGGTAGCTCCTTAACGCATACCTGTCGGCCAGGAGGGCCAGCAGGTGGCTGTAAAACGACCTTAGAACATGGCGTCTGTCCCATAAATACCCCCTTCCCAGAATGCAACTTGGAGGATCACCTCCACTGAGCTTGTCTCCGAGACAGAGGAGCATCTATACACTTCGACACGTTGCCCTTCCAACACTGACTAATGGTAACAGCGACATCCACCGGTCAGCACGGAAGCACACACAACGTCAGCCAAGCTGAAACAGAGGCGAACTTTTAACCTTCCTAACACACAATTTACTAAATTTACCTAATCTGCGGTAGATTGTAAATCTACCAGCGCTACACTTAATTAATAAAACATAACTGGATAATAACATTTATGTAATATGTATGATTTAAGTCTTATTGCTTTCTTCTAAACTGAGGCTTGCTGGGATCGTGAGGGGTTATGCTGGGGCTGTCCTTACAGCTTTTGTTTGCCAGTGTCCAATTACCTGAAGGTAGCTGCATAACCCATTAAACTAATACTAAGTTCAGGTATTTTACCCATGTATCACACTATCATCTGCATGTCAATCGCACAGGAACCGCACTGCATTCCTGTGCAATCCACATGCAATTTGAGAATATTCCAAATGCGGTGCGATTTGAGTCCATTCAAAATGGTTACAGCATCACACCAAAGAAGTGCAGGTACCTTTTTTGAAGCCGCACCACATTGCATGGTCGTTTTGTACCAAGGCAAGCCATACCTCATTTGCAATCCTTCTGGGGTGTTGTTAACTTTGTACTGACACCCGCACCGGGATAGCAAACTGTGCGATTGCAATGCGGTGCAGGAAACATGCAGGGATCACTGTGTTTTTTTCCCTACCGCATATGTGTGAACCTACATAGGCCTAATGTCCTTGAAAGAAAAGGATTTTACAGGTACGTTAAAAATCCTTTTTTTCAGACTTTAAACTCAGCCATGATTCAACAGGGAATAATGTTTCTCGACACCATCAGAGTGGCTCTGAAACGATTAATGGGAACATCCCAGGATGCAGAATTACATGCAGTTATGAGCAGGCTCGTGGCCTGTAGCAATATACATTGAGCAAAATTATAAACACGACACTTCTATGTTTGCCCCTATTTATCATGAGCTGAACTCAAAGATCTACGACTTTTTCTATGTACACAAAAGGCCTACAGTATTTCTCTCTAATATTGTTCACAAACGTCACCAAGATCAGTTCAGGCACCGCGTCATCCTAACTTCCGAAGTCTGGATCTGCCAGGTGCCTGGACTGATGGCAGTCTCAGCCTGTCAGCGAGCCGCTGAGACAGCCGCTCCCCGCCCCTCCACAGCTTAGCGCTCCAGTGAGCTGATTGACAGGCAGCAGCTCTCAGCTCGGGGAGAGAACCAAGCCAGTGGCGGTGTTCGGTGGCTTGGTTCTCAGTGCAGAGGCGATGGGGGACAGATGCAGCAGGGGACCGATGCTGCATCCACTTGGTAAGTATGATTAGCCAATAAAAAAAAAAAAAAAAAAAACATACTTCTCTTTTTTTCTGAGATGTAATCTATTTCTACACTGTTGTGAGTTTATTACACTGCAACTCATTTAAACTAGTCTTGAACATAAACCCACAGGTAACCTGTGCTGAGATAAAACAGGATTCTACTATTCATGTTATGCCTATAAAAGTTGCCTGGCTGTCATGCAGATATTCTGGCTAATACACTGATCAAGAAAAATATGCATGGTCAGTGACTCAAGAAAACTTAAGGCCAGAGAAACACAATGATGGTCAGGTGGCCAGCATCCAGGGGGGTGGGGGCAGCAATAGCAACCCTAATATTCATTTTAGAATGGGTCTCCTATATTTGCACAGCTGTGTTGGAGATCTTATCTCTGTAGTATATGCACCTAAATTATTTATGTTCTTAGGTTTTGTGGTGCCTTCTCAGACAGGCCAAGTTATTAGTCTAGCAGCACAATAGATAACATTCTGTGCAGGTCTGAGACCAGTGGAGAGTGATTTACTCTGTCAGCTGTCTAAATCCTGAATGCAGCATCTTGTGCTTTCTAAAAAAAGGAGTTAAATGTTTAAAGCAGGTAGCTGCTAGTCCTTGTTTAAATTCCCTTTTGACTAAGCAGGTTCTTTTTTTTCTGGTTCAGAGGCTTAATAATGATCCATCTGTTGGTTTGGTACATATTGACATCAAGTCCTTGAGGACAGCGGCACTGTAAACTTTTTAATTTGGCTTATAAATATGCCAAAGTGCTGTTATTTTCATGCCAGCTTCCCTAGCATGATTCACATCATAATGCAAAGTGCTTGGTCTCAGGCCAGTTAGGAGAAGCTTGTATTCATTTAGCCATTCTGCAGTGTGCCTCTTCATTCTCTGCTTATTTGAGCTGTCGGATTTATTTGGGGACAAAAGGGGGAAAAGTCTCATTCCATAAAAGCACCTACGCTCTACAAGAACAATTAAGCTGTCTAAGTGGACCTGGCACTGAGCTTTTACAACGTTTGGCAATAAAGGAACCTTTGCACCATGGGAATCTAATCATAATCTGAAAGATGCTCCATGCTTACTAATACTTTATCCTATAACAGAGAGCTTTCTAAGTCCAGGCAATAGATGATTAGTTCATCAGTAATGCCAGTGTAAAGTGTCAATGTAAAGTGTCTCTGCCGATCCTCCTGTGTTTGCAATGTCTATCCGTTTCTTATTTACATACTGCTTTTGTCATCGATGAAGTAGTGCAGAATTTTTGCTGCAACATTAGATATTTATTGTAAAATTATGGACCCAGTTCTGTTACCTTAATAGACTGCAGTGTCCTCTGGTAGCATAAGTGATGGAAAACCTCTCACGGGCCAAAAAAATATTTTTTTTAAACAATATATTACTTAGCTGCAGAGCTGCATATACACGATTGAAACTCATGGGCCCTTCCTACAAAACCAGCCTGACTCCAGGCTTCTGCCATTGGTCCTGATGTCTTAGCTGCTGTACCCATGTAACATTCATTATGAGGTTCCACTTGTAGGTCTTACAATGCCTATCAGTCCACAGAGACAGGACAGGGACAACAAGTGACCCCTATGTGATTATACATTGATAGATATACATTGATAGAAGGCTGTGAACTTGAACGTGGTGTAATTGCACATTACCATGGAAGATGTTTGTATTTCCTTAAAGTTGAAAGGCAGAAGGTTTTTTACATTAAAGCGGAGTTCCACCCACTTTTTTACTCCTCACCATGCAGCACTAGTGTGCATCCCTAAAATTAATTGGCAATTTTATTTTTTCTGTTCACTTACCTGATTTATGCCTATATCTAATTTCACTTCCTTCTTTAGGGGCCGCGGCGCTGTATGTCATTTCCTGCTTTGCATTGGCTCCTGGGAGATCTTAGTCAGCTTGACATGGCACTGCTCTCGTAACATTTAACATTGGCGTCAATGGAAAATCTTGGTCAGCGTGACTTTGCATGAGTATTCTAGGGGTATTTTTATCTTAAAAGTCATATTTCGGCTGGAACTCTGCTTTAATACATTCTATGCATTAAGATAAAAAAACTTCTGTGTGCAGCAACCCCCCTAATACTTATCTGAGCCCCATCTCGATCCAGCGATATTGCATGGGAGCCTCGGCTGTCCAGAACTCTCCCTCCTCATTGGCTGAGACACAGCAGCGGGCATCATTGGCACCTGCTGCTGTCAATCAAAGTCAGTAAGTCAATTGTTATGCAGAATATTGAAATTATGCGCTGGAAGCTTCTTGGATATAGCAATAGCTTTACTTTTATGGAGGATATCTTTATCATGGATTAGGAAGAGAACACAAACATGTGCTTATAACACAAAAAAGGTTGGCACTTCCTCTGATTACCTCTTATCATAGAATACATGAACTATACACTATAATACTACAGTGCCACCTGCTTCATAGATAGGTATAATGCATACAGTATATAGCTCACAATATAAAAAGCTACTTGGTGTTGCTTTTCCAACACCCCTTCTCAACAGCATGTGCTTTGTCAACTTACATTCAGCATTTTCTGGATATAACTATGATATTCCTTCAGCAAAGGTTTGGTGAGTGCATCAGCAGTAATCTCCTCTGACGGGCAGTATTGAATGTCAATAACACCTTGATTGTCCCTCATTAGGTGATACTTGACATCAATGTGTTTGGTCCTAGGATTGACCCTTTCTGATTGTGTAAGCTTTATACATCCCTGGTTGTCTTCAAAAATGGGAATTGGTTTTGACATGTCTATCTCAATGTCCACAAAACGTTGACAAATCCATATCGCTTCTCGACATGCATGTGCTGCTGCAATGTACTCTGCTTCAGCTGAAGATAGAGCGACAGTTGCTTTCGACTAGACCAGTGGTTCTCAACCTGGGGGTCGGGACCCCCTCGGGGGTCAAATGACAATTTGCCAGGGGTCACCAAATCCTGGGCTGTTCCTGAAGCCGCGCCACTCTCCCAGCCTTTTTGTGGCCGCCCAGAAGGGCTGTCCCTGGAGCCTGTGGCCACCCAGCTGGGCTTTTCCTGGAGCCCGCGGCTGCCCACTCAGCCTCTTCGCAGCCACCCATTCAGTTCACAGCATGGCTGGGGGGCGGAGACTAGAGGTCAGCTGTCTGGTGAGGAATGAAGTGGGTGAGGTTGGAGGAGACCCTATCTCCTGATTTCGGCATAGGTGTCACTGCAGCGAGACACCACAAAGTCGGAGACACAGTGAAGCCGGAGACACAGTCAGTAACACTACCTGTGATTATAGTTGCCATTAAAAGTTCCCACTACAGTTCTCAGATCAGCAGATGACCTTGATCAAGAGCACCTAAGTTGGCTGATCAGAATCCCCGCCAGCACTGCCACTCATCCCATTCCCCCCACCAAGGAGTAAGAGAAGGAATAAAAATAGAGAATACATGGAATAGACATGAAAAGGGGAGGAACAAAGAAAAAGGAAGAGAAAGAATAAGAGAAAGAACAAGAAAGATGGCTAGAGAGAGGGATGGGGGGTGGGGACAAGAAATTAGGATAGCTAGAGATAAAAGGAAAAGAAAGAAGAACAAAGAGAGTGGTACATCCTAAAATGTACCATAAGGGGTTTTAATACTGTACGAGTGGAAGGGACTCAGGGAACGCTAAATGTCCGTGGGTTAGGAGTGCAATTTACTTGCCTTGCCATGGAAGCTGACAACCCACGCTACGAAAATAATGTTACTGTTAGGGGTCCCCACAACTTGGGAGATTTTATCAAGGGGCCATGGCACTATAGCAGTTGAGAACCACTGGACTAGACCGACTTATAGTTCCTTCCCCATATTGGAAGATTAATCCATTTGTGGATTTGCGGCCTGTGCAGTCCCCGGCCCTGACAGGGGGCTGAGACTTTCCTGCATAGTATGCCCACTGCTGCGGCTATGTCTGGTCTTGTCACAGTGGCAACATATAGCAGCTTACCAATTGCTCTGCAATGCATGTCATTGTTGGGCAGCAAATTTTCTGCTTCATTGCTCTTTTGATAACCTGGTTCCATAGGAGTTTTCACTTCCTTTGCATCTTGCATATGAAATTGTTCCAAGATTTCTGAGATTTTCTAAAATCGGTTGAGAAGTTAACTTGGGTCTTCTCTCTCTATTCAGATTCACAGATAGTAGCTAATGTTCCCAAGCTCTTTGATTTCAAAATTTTCTTTCAGCTTGTGAACTATCTGATTATAATCCCCTTCTTGTTCAAAACAGGTTATAATGTCATCAACATAGATAAGGATGAATGTCCATCTGTCTCCTTCATTCCTGGAGTAGAGACGGGGGTCTGCTTAACTTTTTGAGAAACCCTCTCTAGTAAGTACTTTGTTCACTTTCTCATCCAATACCCTTGCAGATTGCTTAAGACCGTAGATGCTCTTCTGAAGTTTACACACAAGGTTGTCTCCTTGCTCCAACCCTGGGGGTTTCTCCATGTAGGGATCTTCCTTAATATCTCCATATAGGAAAGCAGTTTTAACGTCTAGGTGTTTGACTTGCATGCCCTTCCCGGCTGCAACACTTGGAAGGTTCTGATGGTGGAGTGTTTTACAATGGAAGTGAATGTTTCATCGTAATCTTCACCAAATTTCTGTGAGTAACCCTTGCCAACTAGTCTGGCTAGTCTATATTTGTGGATATTCCCTTCTGCGTCTGACTTTACTTTGAAAGTCCACTTACTTCTTATATTTTTGCAGTTAGGAAGAAGCTCTGTGAGTGTCCAGGTTTTAATTCTCTTGAAGTGACTTTAATTCTTGTTCTGCAGCCTTTCTCCATCTTTTGGCACTTTTCTATGTCTTCCCAGGATGTTGGTTCACGTACGCTGTGTGTTTTGACAGTGTATGGCAGCTTGCGGGATGGTATCCCCTTTGTAGTCCGAGTGGATCTTCTGTCTTCAGAGAGTTCAGAAGGATCTGGTGGGGAACTTGATTTAGGTATTCTGAGTTTCACCTCTTGTTCTGACTCCTGCACAGGTTCACTTTGATCAACCCTTTTTTCTGGTTTGTTGAGCATATTCACTTCACAGCTTTCAGGGAGTGGTGTTTCCGATGATGGGTTCTCATCAAAATAAACACTACGGCTTATTGTCACTTTGGAAGTCTTTGGGTGTAGGATTCAGTAACCCTTAGTTTGCTCACTGTAGCCTACTAGAATGCCCTTTATGGCTCTGTTCTCCAGCTTGGATCGCTTTCCCCTTGGAATATAGGCATATGCTTTACATCCAAACACTCTGATGTGCCATATGCTAGGCTTTGATCCATGCCACATTTTGAATGTAGTACTTTTAATGGTTCTTTAGGGTAGTCTGTTCTGTAGGTAGGTTGCAGTCATGACTGCTATTCCCCAGTACTTGTGAGGTAGGTTGGCAACCAACAACATGCATCTGGCCATTTTTAAAAGAGTGCGATTTTTCCTTTCTGCTACACCGTTTTGTTCAGGAGTGTATGATGTGGTGTGGTTGTCTGGTACTATTCCTTGTCTCTTCTAGTATGAGGCCACTTCTTTGATTATGTATTCTCCCCATTGAGGGTGCGTATTATTTCTGGTTTCTGTTGGAATTTGTTGCTAGACATGGAAAAGAAATCTTGAAGCTTCCCTGATGATCCATTCTTGTGTTTCATCAGATAAGTAGTTGTGTATGTGAAATAATCATCAACGAAAGTCAGTAGAGATCTGTTCCTGCCTAACGTGGGAGTTTTCATTGGACCACATACATCACTGTGTATGAGCTTTTTTCTTTGAGAAACCTGTGGAAGGGGAGCACGTTGTCTTTTGCTTCAATGTAGCACTTGCATTTCATGAACACTTTGCAAGAGGCGATTGTCAAATCTTCTGCTAGACCTCTCTTTATAATGTCCTGTATAGCTTCTGGACTTCTGTGCCCCAGCCGCCTGTGTCATAATTGAATACATTTGCTGTGTAGGTCATTAGAGACTGTATTGGCTTGCTGGTCTGTGGTGTTGAGCCTGTATAGGTGGTCATCCAGTTTTACTTTTGCGAGGAATCGCTTATTATTGTGAATTGTGAATTCATCACCCCGGAACTTAACTGTGAGACCATTGTTTGCAAGGCTTTTCACTGATAGAAGGCTGCCTTCTACTTTTGGAACATACAGCACTTTCTTTACAAGGATACTCTGCTTGCCTTGTGGAGTAATACAGTTCAGGAAGCCCTTGTCTTTACCTTCTCATGTGATGCTTTTCCCGTTGACTAGGAAAACTTTGTCTTTTGCAATGTAATCAATGTTTGTTAAGAAGGTCTCATCGCTAGTCATGTGGCTTGTCGCACCTGAGTATATGCATCAGCCACCTGGCTTGCCGCTCTGTGTTATTTTAAAGGTGCCATTCCATGAAGTGTCTGCAGTTTCCTTTGTGACTGCTTTGACTCTTTTGTGGATAGCTCTAGCTTTTGCTGCTCGGCTTTCCAGATAGAACAGTCCTTTTTTAAATTACCAGTCCTTTTACAGTGAAAACAGGCTCTGCTTTCTTTGTTGTGCTTTGTGCTTTTGTATATCTTAAGAGCTTTGTCATCATGGTGCGTAATTTCTTTCCTTCTGTCATATTTGCCAATTAATTTGCCTTTGACATATTTCAGTGTCAGCTCCTGATCGGGTCTGGTTTCTAAAGTGTTATTAAAAAAACAGTATATGTCTCTGTAAGGCTGCAGAGGAGCAGGGCAACAGTATGATTATCTTTGATGTCCTCTCCGATGGCGCCTAGCTGCTCTATGATCTATAGCATAGCATTCATGTTATCACTGGCCTTCTTCTAGTCTCATCTTATACAACTTTCTTAGTAGAAACAGCTTACTGTTTAGACTTGAATGCTCATACAGTTTTTCTAATGAACTCCACATATATTTGGCCGTTTTCTCTGTTCTTATGTGGGTAAGCTGGTCATCTTCCACTAATAAGCTTATAGTCGCTTTTGCCTGCCTATCCTTCCTGTCCCATTCCTCTGTCTTTCTGTTTGTGGGTCTGTCTGTATTCAGCATTTGCCACAAGTCATCCATGCTAAAAAGCATTTCAAGTTTAAACTTCCACAGCTGGTAATTGGCATTGTTCAGCTTTGATATTGCAAACTTCACATCTGAACTGCTTGCCATCTTTCAGCAGCTTGTATACAGTACTCACTGAGTTGCAGAATCATTTGCTCCAGTGTCTGTTGGGTGCCTGGGGTATCCTCTCCAATGCCTGGGAGTCCTGGGTTTGCTGGGCTCATAACCTGTTATGCAGAGTATTGAAATTATGCTTTGAAAGCTTCTTGGATACAGCAATAGCTTTACTTTTATAGAGGATATCTTTATCATGGAACAGGAAGAGAACACAAAGTACTGTATATAACACAATAAGGATGGTACTTCCCCTGATTACCTTATATCATAGAATTCATGAACTATACACCATAATACTACAGCACCACCTGCTGCATAGATAGGTATAATGCATGCAGTATAAAGTTCACAATATGAAAAGCTACTTGCTGTTGCTTTTCCATTGAGAAGAAAGAGGGGGCGGGGCAAAGCCGTGGCTCCATGTCTGAATGGACACATAGAGCAGCGGCTTCGCTCAGGTGCCCCCATAGCAAGCTGCTTGCTTTTGGGGCACTTGACAGGAGGGAGGGGCCAGGAGCACCGGCGAGGGACCTGAAAAGAGAAGGATCGGGGCTGCTCTGTGCAAAACCGCTGCACAGAGCAGGTAATTATAACATGTAACTTTAATATCACTTTAAAGCAGATTTTCACTGCATCTGAGCACCACAAACCAAAAATAATATTTACTTTATTTTAGTATTCAAAGCAAACTCCCCTGTCCATCTATGCATTATTTTGTTGAGAAATCACTTTGAAAAACAAGCATTTCTGGTTGTGGCCATCTTGAGTAAGGGCAGATGATTTGTTAACATTTACTTCCTGGAATACACCTGCCCTTAGCTCAAACATGCATGCGGGAGAGTGTGCTTAGCTATGAAAACCCCTCCCCCTCCCCCCCCCCTAAGATTCACGGGATGTATGAAACTAGGAAATAAATGAAGAAATGTAAAAAAATCTAGCAGCAGGAGGATTAAAAATAATCAATTTTGATTGGGAGAGTGAAGTTCCACTTTAATTCTCTAGTAATTAGAAGCACCTTCGTTTTTATTACCTCCTATTTTGATGATATACAGTTTTAGGTGTTCTAAAGTAAAGTGGGTCAAATTTGAAAAAACTGGTGGCTTTTCATCATTCAGATGAATATTAATTAAGGATATAAATACCAATGACTGCCATTATTTCATACAGTATATACACAGTGTATTGATATAATACAGATGCCCTGTTGTACCAATAATATTTAGTCACGGTATAACTGAAAAATCAATTTACAGTTTATATTTTCATGGCAAAATATTTGGATATAACAGGATTTAGCCTTGCCTGAAAGTAGTGGCTTCTTTTAAGACTGTATAGAAGTCTTATGTGTGGCAAGCCTATTCCTTTGTGTGAGAAGAAATTAATTTATCTGAGAAATGACACCGATAGCACTTGATAGAGCAACAAATCTTGCAGGAAATAAATGGGTCCTCTCTTTTATGGCTTGCACAAAAATGCATTGAATTTAAAGGTCTCAATCCTTCACTTTCATTCAGCTCATTCCATCTCAAAATCATCTCCAGCACAGACCAAAAGCATCTGCCAGTCATTCCTATTATAGCCCAATCCTCCAGCACCCCTTTCCCCCACCCCAGCAGCACTCATACTAACAGGGTGGTATTGTTCACAGAGAAATAGGTCTATAATAAATTCTTTAGGGTAGCCATACACAGCTCATTTTTCCCCATCAATGCTAACAGCGAGGTTGAAGAAATCTGCACTGCCGCTATTGTATTCAGGCACCCATGGCTGCCTGTATACAGTGGCACTGCTAAACAGTGACTGCATCTGATAGGATGGAAAACTTAATTTGAAAAGCATATTTTTTGTTAATGCTTCCCCACACTGTGACTAGATAGTGAAAGGAGGCGCAGCAGACTCATGAGCTCATCTCTCTCTCGTTCTTCTCTCCTCCTATTAGAGGGTTCCTTGTAAGAACATAAGTACTGAAGCACAACTGATTGACTCCTTGTGTTGCTTCTCCCACTCCCATTCTGAGCTCTTCTATATAGAGACTGCAAGAAGCTAATACTGAGTCAAATTAAGGTGCCGACATTAGTAAATACATTTAATGATGTATTCATGAATACAGAGCTGTGCTAATTTGTGCATTTTTTTTTTTTATCTCTGGGGAGTTCAGCTTTAACATGGAAATATATCTGATGTTAGGTCCACTTTAAAGAGAGCCAAACACAACTAGACTTGTATATATAGAATTTAAATATTTGGCCTTAAAATTCACTTGTTCACTTTAGCACCAACCCCTGCAGCTGCTTATATGTTTGCCTTTGAATCAAGGGAGAAATTTCCCTTTCAAACCTGTAGCATAGAGCCCAGGGAAGTCCTCTGAAGCTCCTCCATATCTCTGTGCGACTGGTGGCATTGTCTAGTAGAAGAGTCAACAGGGCGAGTCAGTGTTCTGAGCAGTGAGTACAATGAACTGTATTAAAAAAACAAAAGCCCATCCATTTATAACAGCAGCACCAGCAGCTGTCACTGTAAGAACCTCCCTGTGACCTTGAAGGAGAGGGGGGTTGGTGTGTGCAGAGGTGACAGCTGTGGATGGAGGGTTGCTTGGGTACAAAGGTGAGTGATATGGAGGGAGGAGCCCTGCATGCACAAGTGACAGCTGTTTTGGGGGGGAGACTGGGTGCACAGATGAGAGCTGTGGATGTGGAGGAAGGAAGGCTGGGTGCATAGGTGGGAACTGTGGATGGAGAGGGTTCAGAGGTGAGATCAGTGAATGGGGGGGTCAGATGTTAGATATGGAGATAAAAGGAGAAGGGAATTCAGTTGTGAAATCAATGAATGGAGGGGGAGTCAGAGATGAGAGCTGTGGATTGAGGGGGAATGCAGAAGTGAGTGTTGTGAATTATAGAGAGGTTGTATAGTTAAGAGCTGTGGAAAAAGGTGTAAGGGAGGTGAAATCTATGGACAAAGGTGAGATGGATGCACAGAGGTGAGAGTTATGGATGTAGGGGAGAGATGCAAAGAACAAGCTGTGGATAAAGGTGGGGTGCTGAGGTGAGAGCTGCAGATAAAGTTGGAGGAGATTTCAGAGGTAAGAACTGAGAATAAAGCTGGGAGGGGGGAATGCAGGGATGAGAGCTGTGGGTGAAGGGGGTGGTGATGAGGTGAAAACTGTGGACCTTCATTAAGGCGATTGTTCGGTGCAGGGCAGCCCATTCAGGAGGATGGGCTGCCCTATGTGTGATGTGTGAAAATGCTCCAAAACTCACCCCGCATGTGGTAATGCGAGTTCCCGCTATGCAGAGATGTGAACTGGGCTTGACAGCTGAGTGTTTCTGTCCACTCCCACCTATGTATTTTTATAAAGATGGCCACACAGTATGAATACTGATTGTATATTGTGTATTTAGTGAGAAGGGTGATCACTGATTAATTGCATTTCATTTAAAAAACGTACAGCTGGGAATGGGTGGGTAGGTAGGAGGGTGGATGATGCAAGGTGTGTGCTAATAAGGTTAGCTGGTCAACTCCTTCCTGTGTCATAAACTATAGTCTTTCCAGGAAGTAAGACATTACTAATAGATACATTTGGAAATATGGATGAGGACAAGTCAAGTAAGTGTCCGTAGATTTAATGGAAAACGTTGATATTTTTGCAAAATAAGTACAATAATGCTATGTGGGTACATAGGGGGGCTGAAACTTAGAAAAAAAAAAACGTGAACAAAGATGAACTTATCTTTTAACTGAATACAGTTTTCTAAATGTTTTTCTTTTTTTTCAGAACTTCACTAAAAATGTACACAGCAAATTCAATTTCACCCTGTGGATGTAATGAGCAAAGAAAAAAAATCTACTAAGACTCTACATTGTTACTTAAAAGTCACTTAGAAGGCTATGATGATTACCGTACAGAAAATACATTTTTTCACTATTTCAGCATAATGAATAATAAACATATGTATCCAAATATGTCACTTTCCAATACTTGTTCATTACATACTGTGTACAGGCTTCTCTTCTAGCTCTGCATTACTACTTATTGGCTGCACTTTACTCTTCCTTCTCATTAGTCTATAATTTAGCTACTTATTGATAAAAATGCTAATTCCTATGTGGCTGATTTCTTAACTCAGTAGCTGTTAAAGTGGTTGTAAACTTATAAAAATGAAAAAGCATATCCCTCGATAGTGTCCAAAGCACCTAGTGTGGTTCCTCTCTGATCTCTCCTTTCTCATGCTATCTGCATGAGTCCCGTCGGACAGTCTAACTCAACACCACAGAATCCTGGATAATGGCCCCACCTCCCTGTCCCCACCAGTACACAGCAGTGATTAACATCCCCAGCTGTGTATGTTTTCTCATGAGAGTGTGTAGAAGGGGGTATGTCCATTCCCTCCACTCAGCTCTCCTCTCATGCAGTGTATAACATCAGATCCCTGCCTCCCACCTTCAAGAGCTGAGAAAAAGCCTTTGGTCTGTGTGTTTTTGGAGGATGTAAAGAAGAGAATAATGCAGATAAACATGTACAACTTATCTAGGAGGATTTGTTTAATCTCTGTGTTTCACCTGAGGTTAGTCACTTCAGAAGGTATATGTAAGGGTTTCCAACCACTTTAAGCAAGCAAAGTGATAGCACTGAGCTACTTGGAACTCCTGTTAGTGATTTATCTACAAATCTCTCTATTTAAAAGGAAAATAATATACACTGCTTATAAAAAATGAAAGGAAAACTTTGAATACACTTCAGATCTCAATGGGGAAAAATATCATGCTGGATATCTATACTGATATAGACTGGGTAATGTGTCGTTTTAACAAAAGGACGCCACATTGTTTGATGGAAATTAATATTATTAACCTACAGAGGGCTGAATTCAAAGACAGCCCGAAAATCAAAGTTTAAAAAATGATGCAGCAGGCTACTCAATTTTGCTGAAATTTCATTGCAGCGAATCAAAGTGGTACTGCATACTCTCGCCACATAAGACTGGGCATTGTCGTGCACCAGGAGGAACCCAGGACCCACTGCACCAGCGGAGGGTCTGACAATGGTTCCAAGTATTTCATCCCAATACCTAATGGCAGTCAGGGTGCCATTGTCTAGCAATCAGGACCTCAAGCCACCCTCATTAAATCTGTTTCTGATTGTTTAGTCAGAGACATTCACACCAGTGACCTGCTGGAGGTCATTTTGTAGGGATCTGCGCTGCTCATCCTGTTCCTCCTTGCACAAAGGAGCAGATACCAGTCCTGCTGATGGCTTAAGGACCTTCTACGGCCCTATCCAGCTGTCCTAGAGTAACTATCTGTCTCCCAGAATCACCTCCATGCTTTTGGGACTGTGCTGGGAGACACAGCAAACCTTCTCGCAATGGCATGTATTGATGTGCCATCCTGGAGGATTTGGACTGTCTGTGCAACCTCTATCAGGCCCAGATATCACCTCATACTACCAGTAGTGACACTGACCTTACCTAAATTACAAACTAGTGAAAAACAGTCAGAAACAACGAATAGAGAAAAAAAGTGGTCTCCACCTGTAAAACCATTCCTGTTTTGGAGGTTATCTCATTGTTGCCCATCTAGTGCACCTGTTGTTAATTTCATTAACATCAAAGCAGCTGAAACAGATTAACGACCGCCTCTGTTACTTAACTGACCAGATCAATATCCCAGGCGTTTAATTTACTTAATGCTATACTATAAAAGTGTTCCTTTCATTTTTTTGAGCAGTGTATAATAAGCTATACTGTTAGCAATCAAAAGTTTACTGGGTGACTAGGTTCTTCATAGTGGTTAAAGTGGTTGTAAAGACTCAAGGTTTTTTACCTTTATGTATTCTATGAATGAAGGCAAAAAACCTTCTGTGTGCAGCAGCCCCCTAAAACTTACCTGAGCCCCATCTTGATCCAGCGATGTGCACGAGAGCCCCAGCTCTCCGAGGACTCTCCCTCCTCATTGGCTTAGACACCATCAGGAGCCATTGGCTCCCACTGCTGTGAATCACAGCCAGTGATCCAATGAGGAGGGGGCAGAGCCGAGCCGTGGCACTGTGTGTCAATGGGCACGCAGAGCAGCAGCTTGAGAGCAAGCCTGCTTGGATGCCCCCAGACCAAGCTGCTTGTTGTGGGGGCAGTCAGCAGGAGGGAGGAGCCAGGAGCAACGGTAGGGACCAGAGAAGAGGAGAATCAAGGCTGTTCTGTGCAAAGCCACTGCACAGAGCAGGTAAGTATAACGTGTTTTTTTGTTTTGTTTATTTTTAATTCCACCTTTAATATTACGGTAACTGTGCCCCAGTGAAAACAGAATCATCAATTTCACAAACATGCATCTTTATTTCAGGACTTTGTTCTGTTTAAAATGTTACATTTGTAATAAAATAATGCCTATGCATTAAGCAATGATTTTTCTAAACATCGATAGAATTACAATTTATCATTGAACCCAAAAATGCTGGGTGCTGTATCTATGGTATGATCCTGGTAAACAACATTTTCATTATAGGTTCGAGAAACATTAATTACATAAACATTTTGGAAGTTTGTAGTTGGCAATCTGAATAAGTGTTTCTACATAAATGTGCTATTCAGTATTCAGTCTGCAAGTCTGCAACAGGACCCATTCTCTACCTAAGTTGTTAAATGATAAAATCATTTTAACGCAAGAGAAGAACTAATATAATTATGGAACCAATGTGAGGAGCAGACATATGTTTATGCAATGCTAAATAATTCAACTTTTTTTCCCTTTGAAAAAATAATTAATTTTACAAGGATAGAGAACACCAAACCAGAATGTAGACCATGAGAAGCAAGTTACCAATATAATCAGGGTTGTAATTAGTGCAAATAAGTCTACTCATTTATCAAACGATTTCTAATAGTATTGTGTGTTTTCAAAACCTGCACCTGCAATCTGGGGCAGCTGACTGTGATAACTTCGTGAGGATCTGCAATAGATTTATCTTTGTATTTGTGACATTTTCCCACTACTTTTTTTCCTACATATAAAGTGGTAAGACATGAGTTTCATATTGGCACAGTGCTACATTACAGATGGAGAGGGGAGAATTTATGACTCAGGCTTTTGTCTCTTAGTAAATCTGCCATTTTGGTCTTGTTTTACCGTTTCCTGCCCATACCTAGAGTGCCACGGATACAGGGGGCATCACTAGTGCCAGGCACTCAGAGAACGTGCTCTGCACCTCCGACAGGGTGCTATGGGCCCCCAATACTGCAGTACTTTGGCAGCCAGCATATCCCCTGTCAGTGATAGAATTTAGAGCCATGGAAAGCTTCTATTAGGCTTTGCTGGGCTCCGACACAGCAGGAGGGGGAACCTAGGAGGAACAACATCCCCGGCATTCTAATATTTGTGCTGGGGGAAGGAGAGAATTATTGCTGAAAGCAATATTTGTAAATGGAGGAAGGGGACATTTTGGCTTGTACAGAGAGTTTGTCCTTGTGAGCGAGTGTGCAGATTAGTGCTGGACTCTTTTTTTTGGGGGGGGAGGGGGGGTCGGATTTATATGGGAGGGGAAACTGGATGAAAGAATTGCTTGCTGACCCCTGCACTTTCTTACTGACCCCTCCATTCTGTGCGTTAAATTCTCTTGTCCCCTGCACTCGGTGCATTACACACACCTAACCCCTGAATTTTGTACATTGCACACTCTTGCTCCTGCATTACATAACCTTGACCCTTGCACTCTGTTGATTATGTACAGTACTTCTGACCCCTACACTCTGTTGATTATGTACAGTACTTCTGACCCCTACACTCTGTAGATTATGTACAGTACTTCGGACCCCTACACTCTGTAGATTATGTACAGTACTTCGGACCCCTACACTCTGTAGATTATGTACTTCTGACCCTTATACTCTTTGCATTCCACACCCATGACTATTTATATGAAATTACACTTGATGTGACCTAGATGACCTTCGTGACACAGCCATGTGACCTTGCTCAGCACATGTTGTATATTCTTTGGTCTGTTATGCTGTGGTGATTCTGTTAGTAGTGTTATTGTTTTAATACTCTCTAACCCCTGCTTACATGTATAAAGAAAATTCCTTTTTCCTATAAATACCAGCTACTGTATGAAATATACCCCTGATATCTATAGATAACCAATAAATAAATACAATGCTACTTAATTATATATACATATAAACGTGCAATTACCTTAAAAATGTGGTAAAGCTTCAGTTTATGTATGGTTTACTGAGCAATAGCAGTGTACACTGGATCACAAAGCATCGAATGAAGAGTGACAAGTTCCAAGAATAAACACACAGTTTTTATATGGTATCTGTTACATTGTACTATTCTATATCTTGGCCACATATCCAGTGGGAAGGGGGAAACTCTGATTATCTGAGATAAAATTGTCACATAAAGTGTTGCATAAGTGTCACATAAAATTATAAATTACATTTGTGTATTAATTAAAGTCTTGTATATCAGCCAAAAAGCTATTAAAAATAACATGAAAGAGGGCCCATAATACATAAGAAAAACTAAAGCCAAAGGTACAAGGATGACCGTCCTTTCCTATCCACCTGCTTCTAACCACCATCCCATGTATCTAGTTACAATTACCAGCCTAAATTTGTCATTCCTATATTGTCTAGACAGAACTCTCATCTTAACACAAGTAATACATAAAACCATTAATCCATAAAACACAAGCACAGACAATGTATGACACACTGAGAGAGGAAGAGACTGAGCAGTGCCGAGTGTTGTGGAGCATTTTATACTTATTGAACCAGGGCCGATCCTAGGGTCACAGACACCTGGGTGCAGGAATATTTCTGGCACCCCCACTTGTGCGTGGTCATCTTACTAACTCCTTCCCTTTACAAAAGTATCTTTGGCAATGACACAGAGATGCTCTCCTAAGGAGTCTTTGTTATCCTGGGATCCTCCCACGATCTCTTAATAATAAACAAAATACAGGAAGAGAAGCAGAATACTCTAACGGATCTGGGGGGGGGTCTCTCTAATGGACACAGAGAGGGCCTCTGTTAGAGAGTCTGTTAGAAAGAGCCCTCAGATAGACTGCAGACATACTACAGTAAATGGTCAGAGACTGCAGACACAATGCAGGAGATGGTCAGAGATTGCGGACATGATACAAGTGATCAATGCATCAACACAGCCTACCAGTGCCCACCAAATGCAACCTACCAGTGCCCACCAAATACAGCCTTATCAGTGCCCACCAAATGCAGCTTATGAGTGCCCACCAAATGCAGCTTATTAGTGCCCACCAAAAGCAGCCTACCAGCGCCCACCAAATGCAGCCTTATCAGTGCCATTGAAATGCAACCTACCAGTGCCCACCAAATGCAGCCTTATCAATGCCCACCAATTGCAGCCTACCAGTGCCCACCAAATGCAGCCTACCAGTGCCCCTGGATCACACAGAGCGGCGGCGATCTCCTGCTGTCACAGAACTTGGATTTCAATCACCCGGGCGGCCGCTGTAACAAAGTCCCACCTCCTAGGACCCTATGATACACATCTCACTGATTAAATTTCACTGCATTGGATGAGTATTCTGTCTATTACAGAAGCCCGATCTAGGAGGCTGAACTTTGTGGCAGCGCCGACGGGCATTTCAGAGGAAAGCTCCCTGCGGCGTGTGTGACATACACAAGGAGAGGAGCAAGGCCGTCTTTAATATTGATTGGACCCTGGGCAAACATTTTCTTGGGCCCTCCTAACCCCATGCAATTTCGCTCTCCAACATCCCCAAAAAACAAAGAAACACTTTGACTTATCTAAAAAACTTTAATAATGTAAACATAAAGAACTAGTCCACACTCCCTAATTGGTCCAGGCTCATTGATTGGTTGCTAGAGGTTACTGCACATCAATAACAGTCACTGATTGGTTAATTGAGGTTACTGCAGATGTTTACCGCTTACTGATTGGTTGCTAGAAGTTACTGCTTTTCATTACCGCTCACTGACTGGTTGCAGCATGTCATTACCAATCACTGGTTGCAAGAAGTTACTGCACTGTATTATTGCTCACGATTGGTTGCTAGAGATTACAGCTGGTCACTACTGTTCACTGATTGGTTGCTAGAGGTTACTGCACATTTTTTCCACTCATCGATAGGTTGCTATCGGTTACTATGTGGTAATGATGCATAGTAACCGATAGCAACCTATCGGTTACTATGCATCATTACCACATACTTATTGGGTGCTAGAGGTTACAGCACATCATTACAGCTCACTGATTGGTTGCTGAAAGTTACAGCACATCATCTCCTCGCTGCCTGCACACCATAGACTCTGGAGGTGAGGGAACCTACCAATAAATTCTAGAACTTCTTATTAGCAATGAGCCACCCTCTGCTCCTCCAACAGTGGCTGCGGCCACCCTGGTATCTGAGCAAGGTCACTACTCGCATTGGCCATTTGCACTGTCCATCTACCATCGGGCTGCTGCTGTTTGGGCAGAACACTGTAGAATCCAGGGTGAAGACTGCATATATTGTGTGTCTACACATTGCAGAGTGTACACGCTGGAAAGCAAAAGCTAGTTTGGCACCACTTCCGAAGGAACCGCTTGGTAATTTTGGGTTCTCTGTTCTCTGTCTGGACTCCAAGAACAACCTCAGCCCCTCTGACACACCGGGTTGAATAAAAATTACTGCAGGCACAAGTAAAGACACAAGTGTAAAATACTTTTAACCTGGCTGTGAATTACTACTAGTAAATAGACACACACCCATTTATTGGTAAATACTCTGAGCCCGGGTTCACAATGTAGCGATGTCAGACATCGCATGTGATTTGCACCTGCACTGTGGTGCCGATCAAATGTGATGTCTGTGCAGTGCAAGTTCAGCCATACAGCTGTATGGCTGAACTCGCATTGGATTTGCATAAAAAAAAAAAAGGTGCAGGGACTTTTTTTCCCACACTGGAATCGGATCACATGGGTGTTCTCACCCATGCGATTCGATTTCTGTCCGAATCCACAGTTCGACTGCGATCTGTGAAATGATCTAGGGGTGTCATTAACATTGTATTGACATCCGCAGAAGTTCACAGAGGGCAGTGTGAACTGCCTGCGGGAGAGATGCGATGCGGGGACTGGCCCTGAACTCACGCTGGTTCCCGGATCACTACAGTGTGAACCTAGGCTTAATTGATATGAGTTGGAATGAATGGCAACTTGAACATAAATAAGCACACAGCAGGTAAATTATGATACAATCTGCTAGCGTAATAACTTTGGCAAATATTACGTTTTATACCACTAACTAGAATATAAAGGTGAGTTAGCAAAACCACAATAAACAATATTAATAAACAGTAAATGCAGTATAGATGAGGAAAATACTACAATAGATTAGAGTGCATTCTAAGGGATTGACAGGGGTACAGAATCTCTCAGGGAGGTACCTCTTTAACTAAATAAAGGGACAAGGCCTCAGGGCAAAAATTGTTATGCCACGTACACACAAGCTGACTTTTCGACCGAACTGGTCCGATGGACTGAATCCGGCGGACAATCCGACCGTGTGTGGGCCTCATCGGACATCTGACAGACCTTTTCAGTCAAAAACCTGACGGACTTTTGATTTGGAACTTGTTTCAAATCTTCCCGCCAGAACTCCGCAGCATTCAGTTTCAATGGGGAAACCTGTTCGTCTGTATGCTGGTCCGATGGACCAAATACGACGCAAGGGCAGCTACAGCACCTGCCCGCGAGAATGTTTCCAGCGCGATCCTATCTGGTTCTCAAGCGACAGGGTACTGTGCATCTCGCGCTCGCTGCAATAGGAATTGCAGTGAGCGCGAGAGGGAGGCGACAATGTCCCTTAGGTCTGGTATGGATTTTAAGGGGAAACCCTACGCCGAAAAAAACGTCTTGGGGTCCCCCCAAAATCCATACCAAACCCTTATCCGAGCACGCAGCCCGGCCGGTCAGGAAAGGGGGTGGGGACGAGTGAGCGCCCCCATCCTGAACCGTACCAGGCAGCATGCCCTCAACTTGGGGGAGTGGGTGCTTTGGGGAAGGGGGGCGCCCTGCGGGCCCCCCTCCCCAAAGCACCTTGTCCCCATGTTGATGAGGACAAGGGCCTCTTCCCGACAACCCTGGCCGTTGGTTGTCGGGGTCTGCGGGCAGGGGGTCTTATCGGAATCCGGGAGCCCCCTTTCATAAGGGGGCCCCCAGATCCCGGCCCCCCACCCTATGTGAATGAGTATGGGGTACATCGTACCCCTACCCATTCACCTGGGGAAAAAAAAACACTAGACAGGTTTTAAAAGTTATTTATTAGGCAGCTCTGGGGGGTCTTCTTCCGACTTCGGGGGTCTTCTTCTGACTTCGGGGGTCTCTCCGGCCTCTTCCCCCCGGTGTCCGGTTCTTCTCCGCTCTCTCCGGCCTCTTCTCCCGGTGTCTGGTTCTTCTCCCGCTCTCCGGTTTTTCTGTCAGGCTCCTCTGCTATCTTCTGCTCTTTTGCCGCTCTTTTGCTAGCGGTGGCCCCGTCTTCTCTGTCGTCTTGTTCCCTCTTCTCTTCTTTCGATGTTGACACAACGCTCTCTCCCGCTGTAATGCTGTGTGAGCGGTGCGCAATGACTTATATAGGCATGGGGCGTGGTCACCGGGTGATGTCACCCGGTGACCCTGTCCCTTATGATGTCACAGTCTCAGGGCATGATGGGACTGTGACGTCATAAGGGGCGGGTTCACCCGATGACATGGTGACCACACCCCATGCCTATATAAGTCATTGCGCACCGCTCACACAGCATAAAAGCGGAAGAGAGCGTCGTGTCAACATCGGAAGAAGAGAAGAGGGAAAAAGACGATGGAGAAGACCGGCCATCGCTAGCAAAAGAGCAGAAGATAGCGGAGGAGCCTGGCAGAAGAACCAGAGAGCGGCAGAAGAACCGGACACTAGGAGAAGAGGCCGGAGAGAGCGGAGAAGAACCGGACAATGGGAGAAGAGGCCAGAGAGACCCCGAAGTCGGAAGAAGACTCCCGAAGTCGGAAGAAGACCCCCCCGGAGCTGCCTAATAAATTACTTTTAAAACCTGTCTAGTGTGTTTCTAGTGTGTTTTTTCCCCAGGTGAATGGGTAGGGGTACGATGTATCCCATACTCATTCACATAGGGTTGGGGGCCGGGATCTGGGGGCCTCCTTATTAAAGGGGACTCCCGGATTCCGATAAGCCCCCCATCTGCAGACCCCGACAACCAATGGCCAGGGTTGTCGGGAAGGGGCCCTTGTCCTCATCAACATGGGGACAAGGTGCTTTGGGGTGGAGGGGCCCGCAGGGCACCCCCCTCCCCAAAGCACCCACCCCCCCATGTTGAGGGCATGCAGCCTGGTACGGTTCAGGAGGGGGGGCGCTCACTCGTCCCCACTAGCCTTCCTGACTGGCCGGGCTGCGTGCTCGGATAAGGGTCTGGTATGGATTTTGGGGGGACCCCCACACCATTTTTTCGGCATAGGGGGTTCCCCTTAAAATCCATACCAGACCTAAGGGCCTGGTATGCTCTGCAATGGGGCTCGCAAGGTGTCAACCTCGCCGGTAAAAGTGGCAAGATTGACTTCCTTCTCTAGTCCCATCGCACCCGAGTCACGTTCAAAATGAACGGACTTATCCGTGTGTGGGCAAGTCCGTTCATTCGGAAGTACGCCGTATTTCCGTTGAAAGTCCGTCAGGAAGACCGGCTCACCTAGTCTGTCGGAAAGTCCGGTCATGTGTAGGCAAGTCCGTCCGTTCAGAAATTACATCGGAAATCCGTTGGGAAGACCGTCGGACCTAGTCTGCCGGAAAGTCCGGTCGTGTGTACAGGGCATCAGAAGCAGTCTTTGGTCCTGAGCCCGGTAATAGTTGGCGCACTATAAGGAAGTCAATAGGCCTGCAGGGAGTAGCTATAGAACTATAGGAAAGCTGAAAGGTACAGTATCTCACACCCCTCTCTTTTTTGAAAATATTTTATTATATCTTTTCATGTGACAACACTGAAGAAATTACACTTTGCTACAATGTAAAGTAGTGAGTGTACAGCTTGTATAACAGTGTCAATTTGCTGTCCCCTCAAAATAACTCAGCACACAGCAATTAATGTTTACACCGCTGGCAACAAAAGTGAGTACACCTCTAAGTGAAAATGTCCAAATTGGGCCCAATTAGCCGTTTTCCCTCCCTGGTGTCATGTGACTCATTAGTGTTACAAGATATGAGGTGTGAATGAGTAGCAGGTGTGTTAAATTTGGTGTTATTGCTCTCACTCTCTCATACTGGTCACTGGAAGTTCAACATTGCACATGGCAAAAAACTCTCTGTAGATCTGAAAAAAAGAATTGTTGCTCTACATAAAGATGGCCTAGGCTATAAGAAGTTTGCCAAGACTCTTAAACTGAGCTGCAGCATGGTGGCCATGACCATACAGCAGTTTAACAGGACAGGTTCCACTGAGAACAGGACATACCATGGTCGACCAAAGAAGTTGAGTGCATGTGCTCAGCATCATATTCAGAGGTTGTCTTTGGGAAATAAACTTATGAGTGCTGCCAGCATTGCTGCAAAGGTTTAATGGGCGGGGGGTCAGCCTGTCAGTGCTCAGACCATACGTCACACACTGCATCAAATTGGTCTGCATGGCTGTTGTCCCAGAAGGAAGCCTCTTCTAAAGATGATGCACATAAAAAGCCTGAAAACAGTGAAGACAAGCAGACTAAGGACATGGCTTACTGGAACCATGTCCTGTGGTCTGATGAGACCAAGATAAACTTATTTGGTTCAGATGGTGTCAAGCAAGTGTGTCTTGCCTACAGTCAAGCATTGTGTTGGGAGTATCATGGTCTGGGGCTGCATAAGTGCTGCCGGCACTGGGGAGCTACAGTTCATTGAGGGAACCATGAATGCCAACATGTACTGTGACATACTGAAGCAGAGCAAGATCACCTCCCTTCAAAGACTGGGCCGCGGGGCAGTATTCCAACATTATAACGACCCCAAACACACCTACAAGATGACCACTGCCTTGCTAAAGAAGCTGAGGGTAAAGGTGGACATGGCCAAGCATGACTCTAGACCTAAACCCTATTAAATATATGTGGGGCATCCCCAAACGGAAGGTGGAGGAACACAAGGTCTCTAACGTCCACCAGCTCCGTGATGTCGTTATGGAGGAGTGGAAGAGGACTCCAGTGGCAACCTGTGAAGCTCTGGTGAACTCCATTCCCAAGAGGGTTAAAGCAGTGCTGGAAAATAATGATGGCCACACAAAATATTGACACTTTGGGACCAATTTGGACATTTTTACTTAGGGGTGTACTCACTTTTGTTGCCTGCAGTTTAGACATTAATGGCTGTTTGTTGAGTTATTTTGAGGGGACAGCAAATGTACTGTACACTGTTATACAAGCTGTACACTCGCTACTTTACATTGTAGCAAAGTGTAATTTCTTCAGTGTTGTCACATAAAAACATATAATAAAATATTTACAAAAATGTGAAGGGTGTACTCACTTTTGTGAGATACTGTAATTCCTAATGGCTCAGTCTCTAGTGGAGGTAACGAATAGCGGCCACAAGGCCCTCTCACCAGACCCAGTGATGCAGCAGCAGTGACTCCTCTTATCAGGCGTCTGCTCTCTCTGGCTTGCCCATGGCGACTGTAGTAAGCAGCACAGCAGGTCCGTACCCTTGGCAGCAGCTTGGTCCCGCCGCACTCAGATCACACTCTGTACTTTTTGGTAGTCCTACAGACACAGCAGTGGGCTTTCACTGGCATAGGCTCCCTCTCGTCCTTAGATGGCATCCCTCATCATGGCCCTCTCACACACTTGTCAAGTGTATTACTCAACATGAGAAGAAAATATTGCCTGGGAAAATCTGGTTCTCTCCTACCCCCATCCACACCTCTCCTCTGTACCCCCCACCCACAGCTCTCCTCTGCACCCCCCACCCACAGCTCTCCTCTGTACCCCCCATCCACAGCTCTCCTCTGTATCCCTCCCCCATCCACAGCTCTCCTCTGTATCCCCCATCCACAACTCACCTCTGTTTCCCTCCCCCATCCACAGCACTCTTCTGTACCCCTAATCTACAGCTCTCCTCTGTATCCCCCCAATCCACAGCACTCCTCTGCACCCCCTGTCCACAGCTTACCCCTGTACCCTGGCGTCCACAGCTCACCCCTGTACCCAGCATCCACAGGTCACCCCTCCAAGTGGCATCCACAGCTCACTCTTGGACCCTGTGTACACAGCTCACCCCTGTACCCTGTGTCCACAGCTCAGCCATGTACCCTGTGTCCACAGCTCACTCCTGTACCCTGTGTCCATAGCTCACCCCTGTACCCCGTGTCCACAACTTACCCCTATACTCCCCATCCACAGATCACGTCTGTACTCCGCATCCACAGCTTACCCCTGTACCCTGTGTCCATAGATCACCCCTGTACCCCATGTCCACAGCTCACCCCAGTACCCCATTACCACAGCTCACACCTTTACCCCGTGTCCACAGATCACCCCTGTACCCGTATCCACAGATCACCCCTGCACCCCGTGACCACAGCTCACCCCTGTATCCCATGTCCACAGCTCACCCCTGTACCCCGTGTCCACAGATCACCCCTGTAGCCTGTGTCCACAGATCACCCCTGTACGCCACATGAACAACTCAACTCTTCCCCACCAAAGCTTATACAACATGCCCCCCTCCCTACACAACTGTCACCTCTTTTCACAAATACACACACACACACTTTAGAGCTCTTATCTCTTCACAACTTCAGCCCCCTCCTCTTTTTACAGCTTTCACCTCTTTTCAAATCCAGCAATCTTACCTTTCACAAATGTTGCCCTGTTGCTCACTGTTTTCATCTCTTCACAAATCCTCCCACTTCCCCAGCTAGGACCTCTGTTCTGACTTCAGTACAGATGATTGTCAAGATGATTGTCTGCAAAAGCGCCCCTTCCCCACACACTCTGCGCAGTGCTGCTGACCAGAATAGGAGGGAGGAGGGCGGGCGAGGGGGAACATAGAGCGACGCTCTGATGCTCACACTCCCTGTCACAGCTGCTCTGACAGAGAAGGAAGCGCGGCAAGCAGCCAACAGCTCTCCCTGCTCACAGATTCAGTGCAAGTTTGTACTAACCGGAGAGCACAGGGGCGGGGATCGGCTGCACTCACAATGCCTCACGCTAAAGATGACCCTGGAGAGGAGGAGGGAGGGAGCACTCTGGCACATCAGTGCTCCCTCCTCTGTGGTGCCTGGGCGTGGTGCACCGCGCGTACCCGCCCAGGATCGGCCCTGTATTGTAATTGGTGGACTTGTTGCATGTGTTTATTATGTAACAGAGTTGGAGTACTGCACATTTTTTTGCACTCTGATGTGTTTATGTGATATTTTAGTGATAACTCTATGTATATATAAGCACTTTAATCAGTGGCGGCCCATCCATACGGGGCGCACAGGTGCTGCCCCCCCATCCATGCGTTCGGCCCCTAATCTACATGCAGGGCGCCGGATGCATGGATTCCAATGGGGGGTGGTTTTTTTGAAGCACGTGATGTCAGCCAGAGGCTCTAATAGGCTTCAAAATAGGGTGGGCTCAGGGCTCTGTGACCACCTAGTTGTATGACACTAGCGAGTGAATATGCACTATTTGCCACCCCCCCAAAAAAAAAAATATCACCGGCCGCCACTGACTTGTAATATGTTTTATAGATTACTTGCACTGATGCACATTTTTGTGGTAACAGCCCATTTATATGTATATATGATTAAGTAGCGCCATGGGCATCCACAGAACTTTTTCGGGGGGAGGGGCATCATTTAAGGATCACAATAGAAACTGTCCGTCATTCATCCCGTTTGTACGGGTGGCCATTCTGGCTTCTGTCGAAGGGGCAGGACCGAAAAATCCTGCTGATTGGCTCTCTATCAGCAATCTCAGCCAATGGGTGAGAGCAATGGCATGGGGGGGTGTGGCGTCCCTTATCAGAACACAATAGAACAGCGGGGGTGATCACTGTACTAATGTTGGATTGTTAGTCCAGCGGCTACTTGTTTTTGACAATGTCATGAAGGGGAGGGGCTTCGCCATTACCACTGTGCCAATAAATTTCAGCCTCACTGTGCTCATCAAATGCAGCCTCACTGTGCCCATCATATGCTGCCTCACTGTGCTCATCAAATGCAGCCTTACTGTTCCCATCAAATGCAGCCTCACTGTGCCCATCAAATGCAGCCTCACTGTGCCCATCAATTGCAGCCTCACTGTGCCCAACAAATTTTGCCTCACTGTGCCCATTGTTTGCAGCCTCACTGTGCCCATCAATTGCAGCCTCACTGTGCCCATCAAATATGACCTGTACAGTACAGAGGGTGTACAGTAGTGTATATAGAGGAGGTGGATGGTATTAGTATATACAGGAAGGAAGGTGGGGGTCTATATAACTGTATACATACAGGATAGATAATGTATATCTGCAATCAGTGATGATGGAGGAAGGTCTCTATATACAGGAAGGAAGGTGGGTGTATACAGCTAGATATACACCCGCCTTCCTTACTGTATATAGAGGCCTTCCTCCATCATCACTGACTGCAGATATACATCATCTGTCCTGTGTACAGTTATATATACAGGACAGATGATGTATATCTGCAGTCAGTAATGATGGAGGAACACAGGAAGTAAGGTGGGTGTATATAGCTGTAAACAGGAGGAGGACAGGACCGATAATATGATCTTTCCAGAATTCCAGCAATAGCTTCCACTTAGTTCCAACTTTCCAATATACTCCTCCTAAGTTGTAGTTACCTGTGGTTCTTCACTCAGTCACTGCTGAAAGGTATGATTCCATGCCAGTCCAGTATGCCACTTGACGTCACTTCAGGATTTTTTCCTGTGATGAGGACACCCCGGGCCTAGGCAGCGACAAGTCCTCCATGTTTCTGAACTGTGCCTCTGCACTGCACAGTAGGGAGGGAGTGACTCACTGGAGGCTGGAGCCAAGCAGAGCAATCGTATCGGATCAGAGCAACAGCACCAGACAGCAGTCACTCAACTAAGTGGAAGTCAGAAAAAAGGCCGTGGCGGCACCTTGCAGATTCCAGGGGGGCAAGTGCCCCCCCTTGCGGACACCCATGAGTAATACTGTATTTATTTATTTTTTGAGTATTATTGTTTTGCATTTCATTGTCAGTTTCAAGCAGGTATTATGGGTAAAATGGAGGCAGGAACCTAATGATAAAAAAATGATTTGCCTGGGGCCCATGTTGGCTATCAGTACACCTGATTAGCAATGAATATCTGTACATCTAGTGTAATTTCTATATAGCAATTATACGTAGTATTTCTATGGCCAGAATTAAAATCATAAATTCATTTTTTATTTTTTCCAGAATTTTTATTGTTTTCTGGATAATTTCTACAAACAAGAGGTTATCATACAAAGTGTGTCAAATAACGCTTACGGTATATTGGAAGAATGGTATATTTATGGCATACTCCAATTAATCTTAAATGATATTTAAGGTTAAAAATGTACTTATTGAAAAATCCCACATATTTACTTCCTTGAAGTCTGTAGCACGTAAACACTATGCCCTGTGAGTAGGCAGTGCTGCGTCACAGAATTCACCATACAGTAATCACGGCTTGCAGTCAGCAAGGTACCATGGAATATGTAGTCCTTAGAAATTGAAAGTAACAACAAAGGAAATGCTGCAAAGCAAGGCAGGAATACAGAAGGTTATGAAAAGAGATGACCAGAAGACAAGCAGAACTCTCAACATGACAAAAGATTTTTCAAGTAAGCGTATATTGTCAATAATAACTATTGTTTGTACTGTTATTAAATTTCTGATATTATCAAATGGAAGCATATTCTGTGACCATCAAACCTTTTTGAATTGGAAGTAAATACAATCCAGTGTTATAGAAAATAAACATTATGGAAAGAAAGTTAGAGGTTTGTACTACTTCCCTCCTGTGCAAAACACAGAACTTTTGAGTGTATTTGTTTTACTGAGTTTAGATATTACAGGCTCGTCAAAGCAGTGGTAGCTGTATAGTGTACCTGCAAGACGCATGATTACGAGCACGCAGCTTATGCTTGGCTGCTGTCAATCTGCAGTTAGCACGCTGAGCTAAATCAGCCCAGTGTTTAGTTAATGTCTGTGGAGGTGCCGAGTCAGCACAGTGGGAGAACTGCAGCAGATACCTTACAGAGCAGCACAGTTACTAAAAAACTACTTAGCACATTGCCTGCCAACTCTTCCAGCAATTAGAAAAAACTATCATTAAAATGGACTTGGCTTAATTGCCTCCACCAGCCAAGGCTCTATTTATATTAAAGAATCAAAAGCAGAACGTGGGTCTTTAGACTGAGAATTAGCAAATACTCATTAAAACAAACAATAACATCCTTGACATCTTTGAACTTTTAAACTCTATTAACAGGTTGTAATGACAAGGTAAACGTAAGTGACAAAGATCTGCAAGTGTGCCAAGAGTGCAATACCTTACATGAACTGGCCATATTGAATGATTGGAAATTGACATTACATTTGTGTCACATACACAGACAATAGGCTAAGAAAGTCAGAGTACAAAAAACTGTGTCTGCCATGGTTATTTGTACTACAGACATCTGAAAGATTAAAAAGGATTTAAAGTAGCTTGTCATTTTAATCTTACCTTCACAAAGCATATGTATACATCATATACTGTACACATCTGTGCTCCAGGACAGTGATTCAATATGTAGTAAAGCATGGATAAGGATGACAGCCTCGTACCTGCACAAAAAACAAGTCAATAAAGGCAGATTCCATATCCTTTCACCTACAGGTTCTCTTTAATTTTGTGTGACCTTTGCAATCAGTGGCGGCCGCTCCATTAGAGGCACAGTGGCACCGCCCCCCTAATCCATGCGCCCAGCCCCTAATCTACATGCAGGGCGCCGGAAGCCTGGATTTCAATGGGGGTTTTTTTTTTTAAGCACATGATTAGAGCCTGAGGCTCTAATTGGTTTTAAAAAAAAGGTGGGCTCAGGGCGCAGAGCACTGCTCTCTGAGCCCATCCAGTTGTGTGACAAAAGGAGAAGCGACCGTATTGGCCGCCGAGGAGGAGGAGATGCAGGCGGAAGCCACCGAAGCTGCCTGTAACCTAGATGGGGTAAGTGTGGGGCTGGTTTGTTTTCCGCCCCCCCCCCCCCCCACCAAAAAATGGAGCACCAGCCGCCACTGTTTTCCATACAGCCAGAAAAATATTCTAAACGCACAGAATCCTGGAGATGGCAGTAAAGTACCAGAATAAAGGAAAGGGATGGTCGGCACTCAGGATGACATCCAAAATAGTATTTCTTTATTAAATGCATGTACAAAGCTGTAAAACAGCCTATGCGTTTCGGATGTTAGTCCTTAGGCTACAGCTTTGTACATGCATTTAATAAAAAAAAATATTTTGGATGTCATCCTGAGTGCCGACCATTTCTTTCTGGTACATTGGAGGTGTCAGCAGCCTCAAGGTCTGAGCACTGGGCGGAGCTTTTTCCAGGAAAATTTTATTTTAGGAAAAAAAAGCAATTACAGAAATCTCGATCAACTGTTGTGTACATAACTGAGTTTTAAATTAACAAGATTTCAATACATGTAAAATTTTGTCACTTCAGCATAAATGTTTACATGGTGGATCTGGACCTACTATTCCGTTCAGTATGATCTACATTTCGTCATTAAGCTTTATCCAAAAAGGGGCCCCATGTAGAGTGTGACTACTGCTAAGATTCTCAGACAAGTAGCGGGGAAGGGAAAGGTGTCTTGAGTAGAATACGTGGGCATAGTTTAATAGTTTTTGGAGGGAGTTGCAAATAGTAGTAGTGAGGGATTCGCCATGTGTTAGGCCCAAGTTTGGTTCTTATAGAGTGTAGGGGCAGAGCTTTTATGTGGGAAGTTTGCAGTGCCTATTTACATGTTTTCCATGGCTGTAATATAGGTGGGCACTATAGCAACCACCGGCTGGAAACCAGAAACAATACAGAATGGGAGATATGACACCAGCACACCAAGGATCTCTGAAAAAACATCCAAGAGTTTTATAAAATTATGACATCAAAATATAAACCAGCGATGTTTTGGGGCCATGCAGGACTCCTTCTTCAGGCATGTGACCTGCCAATGGGGTGATTGTTTGGTGGAAGTAAGGCCGGCCATTGACAGTTTGAATCTTGGACAGTTTAGCAGGAAGTGGTCGAAATTTGAACCATGTATGGGCAAGCTGAATGTTCCAAGTTGATTGATCGATCAACTTGGGTACAAGCAGTCTGCAGGATTGTACATGTGGTATAGCCGCTAGCTATAAACACTGTCTCAGCGGGAGGGATTTCCCTGTCAACACCAGTGGTTGCAGGAAAGAAATTTGCTGTGTATGGCCTGCTTAACTGTAAGCACTCACTTTGCCTTTTAGAAAATGCTTATATGTGCCAGCAAACAGATGCATTAAAGTTGTCATGGTTTTTACAGTATACCTAAAACTCCATTAGGTGCTAATACTACATGCTGTACAAAATAAAGCAACAATGCTCTTTTTCTTCACTTGCTTTTCATAGCGGTATCTCTTGTTGCAGCCTCCTGATAAGGAAATGTATTGTATGTTGATAATATAAATTGACTTTTTAAATAAGGAGTTTTTGCTACTAAGTTCCTGTTTGATGTTTAATTTAAATCTATACATTTGAAACTGGTATTTTATATCTTTGTTTTACAAATAAACTTTAATACATGACACATATTCCAAAAGCAAAGAGAAAGAAACAACCAACAGAGGATACTTGCTTTGTAATTCCCTTGCCTGAATAAAACCTCCCACTGAGCTTTCTAATGAGGGATGCGTTAAGCCTGGTACACACTATTAGATTTTTTTTTTCATTCAATCCAGCGGGCTGAATGGAAATAAAAAAAAAAAAAATGAGGATCTCAGAGGAAGCTTGCTGTCCTAACTATGCAATGTTAATACAGCGATCTCCCACTGAGCTATTGTGTTTTGACAGGAGGATCACCCCCACCAACCAGAACACACCAGTCAGCGCTCACAGCCATTGACTACCAGTGCTGATCAGATGCTGGTTTTCCAGCATGCCCATTGGACAGAAGCCCGACGTTAGGCCAGCTTCTGTCAGACAGGCTGCTGTACACACTGGCAGATGCTGGCCAGTTTCTGTTGAATTGGCCAAAATTCGGCCAATGTGTACTAGCCTTTACTGCTGTGATGAGTGATTCCAGTAAACAAGGGGCTTCCTACAGCAGAGCTGTCACATGCCTGGTAGAGGCCGGGCTGATGAGAGGGCATACCTTTATACCTCCTGCCCACAAGCTGGGGTTAGAGCAGGAAAAGGAATGGCATAGGTGCCTGTTGAGTCGGAAACAGCAGGAGATCAATAGGCAGTCTTGGAGTTGCATTTCTACAGCAGATGCTTGGAGCAGGTCTGTGCAGGAAGCTGGTGCACAGGTCATACACAGGAACTTGCAGGTAAAAGGGGAAGAGCCATAGTCAGAACAAGCAGGATGAGCAACTTCCAAGAAGTAAAGATACCAAACACAGGTTAGGTCACAGGTAAGTAATTCTCCCCAGTTGTGCTGTGCCTTTAATAGGAGTCTTGGCACCAAAGCCAGTGCTAGCTGTGCAGCCTCATTTCTACTCATGCATGAAAGATAGCATAAAGCCTCATACGCACTAATAGTTTTTTTTCGTTCAACCCAGCAGGACTGAAAGAAAAAAAAACCTGGCAGCTCAGAAGTAGCCGGTGGACTAATAATCCAACATTATTACAGTGATCACCCCCGCTGTTCTATTGTGTTCTGATAAGGGACGCCACCCCCCCTCCAGTGCTCTCAGCCATTGGCTGAGATTGCTGATCGAGGCACACTTTTTTCAGTCATGCCCATTCAACAGAAGCCAGAATGGCTGGCTTCTGTCTGACCAGCTGCCCGTACAAGTGGGATGAATGTCGGCCGGTTTCTATTGAACCGCCCAATGCTGGCCGACATTCGGCCCGTGTGTACTAGGCTTTGCACTGTTTGCATTCCACACCCCTGACTATTTTAATGAAATGACACTTGGTGTGACCTAGATGACATTTGGGACCTTGCTCAGCACATTTCTTGATGCTGTATATTCTTTGGTCTTTTATGTTGTTGTGATTTTGTTAGTAGTATTATTGTTTTAATACCAAATAATCTCTTACCCGTGCTTAACAATCCGATGTTAGTATAGCGATCTCCCCTGCTGAGCTATTGTGTTCTGACAGAGGAACAGGCGCTGTCATGAGGTCATGAGCGTTCAACAGAAGCCAGCTGAACAGACGTCTTCTGTCGGACCGATTCCAGTACACACAGGCCAAATTTCGGCCAGTTTCTATTGAAATGTCCGATGTCACCCAACATTCAGCACGTGTGTACTAGGCTTTACCATGCACCTTTTCACATGAACCAACACTACTGATGTATGCACAACCCTGTGCAGTGTGCCATGAGCTGTAATATGCATACACAGATTTTCAGGTTGGGCTGTACACTTAACCTTACTGACAAGGGGTGAAAGTTTAAATAGCTGAATCTGACAGAAGAAGACGAGTGCTCCATCTGATGGTTTTTAAGAACCCTGAATAAACCCAATATGCAATATTTCTCATTTAACTTACTAAAGTATGTTTTAATTTTTTTTTTTTTTACTCCTGACCTTAATAAATAAAATGTGCACAAAACCACTCTACATTCCCTGAGATGAGATGCAGTACAGTAAGAGCATCCTCTCAGCCTAGGGGGAGAGTAACGTTCCTTCAGGCAGTTTTCCACTCATAGTGAGAGTTGTTTGCACCCTATTGGGAGAAAGTGCACCTCTGTCTGGCTGTAAAAGTTATTTTGTGGGGGAAAAAAAAGAAATAGCTATAGGTTAATGTTTATTATTTGAACATGCTGGTTTCTGTGAACTGAGCCAAAGCAGCACCACTGACAGAATCCACATGCACGGTTTCTACTTTGATCATAAAATACACAAGTATGCAAGCAAAAGAGGATAAGGGTAAGAAATAATTTAAAATCACTGTGAGACTGAAAAGGAAGTATTTATTAAAGTCGATGAACTGACACATACTACAAAATGGGCCTGAATGTTATGTGATGTATTTTTCTGCTATTTCTAGTGCAGGAAAAATACATGGGCATAAAATACAACATGGTTTTCATTGTAGCGTTTTACATAAAGTTAAGAGTATAAGGGTTCATTTACACTTGCATTGGTCTCTCAAAAACAATTGGTGGTGGATCACTTCAGAGAAAAGTATAGGAGCAGCTAACATTCAGACATTCAGGGCCAATATTTGCTTTTTTTCTCTCTGCCTTCCGGTTGTGGCCATGGAAGATATAGGCAGCTGAAGCCGGCCTGCATTCATTTACGAGTTTTCCTGCAGCTGGCTACCTAGCATGCACCTCCCCATCTTGCACCTGCGCAGTAATGACACTGCAAGGCACATATATATATTGTTTTAATGTGGATATAGCAATGGTGGTGTCAGCCAAAGTTCCTGCCCTGTTGTTGTAGCAACCCCCTCAAACAGCAGAGAATGATCCTTTTCTTCAAAAATGGTGCCTAACTCCTCCCGGTCCTGTCATTTCCAGTCAGGAAATAACAATAAAGCTTTGAGTGCAAAGTCTCCTGGTATCAATTACATAGGTATCCCAGGAGTCAGCGGGACAAGCTGATTACATAAGTTGCCTAGGTGGCCACGACCAGAAGTCCTGGGGAAACAATTTAAAAAAGTTTCTTTCTGATAAAATTCAACAATTTAAATATCTAATGATATCAGCACTATGGGTGAGGATTAAAATAAGGCAAAATGTGAAAAATGAGTGAAACTCAGATTTAAGAGGCTTAGGTCAGAAGGTGGAGTACTCACCAAGGCCGAGATGCAGAGAGCGGTTCACTCTTACGACTAAGCGCACTCCACCCCCTGGAGATGGTACAGAGGGTGAATGGCGCAAAGAGGCACAAGCTACCAGCAGGCTGGGCAGGACTTGCGTGAAGATCAGCGTGGGACTTGGTAGCTGTGCAGGAACAGGTAACTGGAGCTGGAGAGAGGTGAAGTCAGAACAGGCCGAGGGTCAAACACCAGGAGACAGTCTGTAAGAAGGCTGGAAGCCAAGGTAAATCTGGGATCACAGCAAGGCAATCCGGGTCACAAGCAGAGGGTCAAGGCACAGGAGACTGAAGGTAATCCAGGTCACAAGCCGAGGGTCAAACACCAGAGAAGTAAGTGAAGTCCATTAAACAAGCCTGAGGTCAGGTCCAGGAGAAGATCAAGGCAGGTCGAGGTCAATCCGGGTCACAACAGGTAATCATCAAAACAGGAAGCAGGAAAAGGTACACAGGAAGCTGAAGACAAACCAGTGATTTGCCAGAGGGAGGAGGCAGCTTTAATAGGCAGCAAGGAGGTCACGTTATGCATGTACTAGTGCGCATGTGCTTGCGCCGTTCATTGGGGCAACGAACGTGTGTGCGCTGAAACGATGTTTCGCCACGAACGTGCGTGCTCCAAAGCTTCGTACCGCCACGCAAACGTGCAGGGAAACGAAGCGTCTGGCAGGATGAGTTCTGAATCCTTCTCTGACAGTTTAGCAACTCTGTGGAGTTTATTCTTTGTGATTGCATCAGGACAAAACTGCAGCAGATAAAAGTTCAGGTTTTTTTGCTAGAAAATTACTTAGAACCTCCAAGCATTATACATTTTTTTTCTAACACCCTAGAGAATAAAATGGCGGTCACTGCAATACTTTCTGTTACACTGTATTTGCGCAGCGGTCTTACAAGCGCACTTTTTTTGGAAAAAATACACTTTTTTGAATTAGAAAATAAGACAACAGTAACGTTAGCCCATTTTTTATATGCTGTGAAAGATAGTGTTATACTGAGTAAATTGATACCCAACATGTCACACTTCAAAATTGTGCCCGCTTGTGGAATGGCGACAAACGTTTACCCTTAAAGATCTCCATAGGCGATGTTTAAAAAATTCTACAGGTTGCATGTTTTGAGTTACAGAGGAGGTCTAGGGCTAGAATTATTGCTCTCGCTCTACCGATCACGGCGATACCTCACATGTGTGGTTTGAACACCGTTCTCATATGCGGGCGCTACTCGCGTATGCGTTCACTTCTGCATGCGAGCTCGGCGGGACAGGGAGCGTTTATCAAAAAAAAACTCTTATTTATTTTACCTTTTATTTTTTATTTTTTACAATGTTCTTTAAAAAAAAAATTGTGTCACTTTTATTCCTATTACAAGGGATGTAAACATAGAAAAAAAGCATGACAGGACCTCTTAAATATGAGATCTGGGGTCAAAAAGACCCCAGATCTCATATTTACGCTAAAATGCAATAAATATAAAAAAATTGTCGTTTGAAATTTGTTTTTAAAAAATGGCCCTTTAACCACTTGCCGACTGCCTCATGCAGATATACTGCGGCAGAATGGCACGGGCAGGGAGAGTAACGTATGGGTACATTACTCCCCCCCCCCCAGTGCCTTGGCATCATTCCAGGAGAAATCCGTGCTGAGGGGGAGGCCACTGATTCATGACCACCCCCTCGCGATCGCTCCTGGCAAATGAGAAGCTTCATCTGCTTCTGTAATGTAAACAGAAGGAGAGGAAGTGATGTCATCTCTCCTCGTGAAGCCTTTACGTTCTGGCTTCCAAGGAGAGAAGACACAAGCACACATAGGCACATAACCCCCCCCACCGATCGCCCCCTGATCACCCCCCTGCACCCCCTGTCACCCCGTCACAGTGACACCAATAGCAGTTGTTTTTTTTTACTGATTACTGCATTGGTGTAATTTGTGACTGTTATAAGTAGTAGGGCAGTTAGTGGTAGGCCCCTTTAGGTCTAGGGTACCCCCCTAACCCCCCAATAAAGGTTTAACCCCTTGATCACCCCCCATTTAACCCCTGTCACCAGTGTCACTAAGCGATCTTTTTTCTGATTGCCGTATTAGTGTCACAGGTGACGCTAGGTAGCCAGGTAAGTATTTAGGTTCACCGTCAGCTTTTTATAGCGTCAGGTACCCCCATATACTACCTAATAAAGGTTTTAACCCCCTGATTGCCCCCTAGTTAACCCTTTCACCAGTGATCACTGTATAAGTGTTACTGGTCACGCTGGTTAGTTAGTTTGTTCTTTATACCCGCCGTTTATTACCTAATAAAGGTTTAACCCCCTGATCGCCCAGCAGGTGATATCAGGGTCAGATAGGGTCTGCAACTCCCCAGGCAGCGTCAGGTTAGTGCCAGTACCACTAACACCAATGCACGCAGCATACACCTCCCTTAGTGGTATAGTATCTGAACGGATGAATATCTGAACAGATCTATACTAGCGTCCCCAGCAGTTTAGGGTTCCCAAAAACGCAATGTTAGCGGGATCAGCCCAGATACCTGCTAGCACCTGCGTTTTGCCCCTCCGCCAAGCCCAGCCTACCCAAGTGCAGCATCGATCGATCACTGTCACTTACAAAACACAGCACACATAACTGCAGCGTTCGCAGAGTCAAGCCTGATTCCTGCGATCGCTAACAGTTTTTTTGGTAGCGTTTGAATCAGTCGCTAACAGTCAGGAGCTTTTTACCTGTGAGTCTCACTAGTGTACCAGTCAATTTAGAGCCCAAAATGGCAAATCGAAGGTACACTATTGAAGAGGCCTACACGTTTCTGAGCATGACAGATCGTGAAGAGGAAGTCACTCATCTGTCAGATTCAGGCTCAGAATACGATCCTGTAGACGACAGCGGCTCCATGACAGATAGCTCTGACAACGGAGTTGTGGTCCCTGCCAAGGTCAGGCATACCAGACCCCGATCTTCTTCTGCTGTTGAGCTGCAAGAACCGCAGGGCTCTCGTATGGAGCAGAGAAGTACTAGTGCCGCTCATCCTTCTGGTGAATTGGCAAGCACCAGCGGCCTAGTACACCCTGGTCATACTCAAACCAGCACTGCAGTAACACAAGGTGAAGTGGCGAGTCCCATAAGTGCAGTTCAAGCTGGTGACAAGTAGTGTCCCGCTGCCACCAAGAAGACAAAGACAGGCCCATCAAGCCCATAGTGCCCTTCCTGCTGCATTCGCCAATCCTAATTGGAAACCCACCACTTCTGCAGCACCCGTACTTCCCCCATTCACTGGCCAACCTGGCATTCAGGTGGAAACAGTTGATTTTACGTCACTTGATTTTTATTCGCTATTTTTCACCGAAGATCTCTATAGATCTATTGTGGACCAAATTAATTTGTATGCTGGTCAATACATCGCCGCTAATCCCCAGTCACCACTTGACAGCGATTGGAAACCAATTACGGTTTCCAAATTTAAGATCTTTGTGGGCCTATCCCTCAACATGGGCATAGTTAAAATGAGTACGTTGCGGTCATATTGGTCCACTGACACAATTAACCATATGCCCGTGTTCTCTGCCTCCATGAACAGGGCACGATACGAGCAGATCTTGCGGTTCATGCATTTCAACAACAATGAACTCTGTCGTCCTCGTGGAGACCCTGGATACGATCGGCTCTACAAAATTCGGCCCCTCGTAAACCACTTCAACCAACGTTTTGCAGACTTGTTTACTCCCCATCAATTTGTCTGCGTTGATGTGTCCCTGATTAAGTTTTCCCAGCAAACGTGCCAGATACGGGGTCAAGATGTAAAAGCTCTGTGACAGGGCCACAGGCTATACATGTAGTTTTATGGTTTATGAGGGAAAAGATAGCCACATAGAGCCAGAGAACTGCCCAGATTACATAGGGAGCGCTGGCAAGATTGTGTGGGACTTGGTGTCACCCTTATTCGGAAAGGGGTACCATTTGTATGTGGACAATTATTACACGAGCATGCCACTTTTTAGTCACTTGTTTGATCATCAGATTGGAGCATGTGGCACCATGCGACCTAATCGCCGGGGCTTTCCCCAGCAGCTTGTAGATTCCCGTCTTAGGCTGGGGGAGAGAGCCTGCTTCAAGTGTAATAATTTGCTCGCTGTGAAATGGAGGGATAATAAGAATGTCTTCATTCTTACCTCCCTTCATGCAGACACGACGGTCCAAATTCCTACGGCAACTAGTGTTGTGGAGAAACCCCTCTGTGTCCACGAATGTAACCAAAATATGGGAGGGGTGGACCTCAACGACCAGTTGTTGGCGCCGTACCTAGTTGCCCGTAAGGCCAGACACTGGTACAAAAAAGTGTCTGTTTATTTATTTATTTCAAATGGCTTTGCTGAACGCTCATGTGCTGTACAGAGCTTCAGGATGGACTGGATCCTTTCTTTAATTCCAGGAAGAGATCGTAGAGGCATTTTCCTTATGTCCTTCCGAGTACCCCTACCCAACAAGCCCCCCAAAGAAGATGTCGTGTCTGCAGCAAGCGCAAATATAGGTGTGACACCCGCTATAATTGTCCCTCCTTTCCTGACAATTCTGGTCTTTGCCATCACAATTTGAGAGACCCGTACCTGGAACCATTACAGTTACAACAGTTACAGTTACAAAAAAAAGTGTAAAAAAAAAAAAAAAAACCTCAAAAAAATTATATAAAAAAAAATATTCTCTCTATTCTCTCTCTATTGTTCTGCTCTTTTTTTACTGTATTCTATTCTGCAATGTTTTATTGTTATTATGTTTTATCATGTTCGCTTTTCAATTATGTAATTTTGTTATACTTTACTGTTTACTGTGTTTTATTGTTTTCCATTTTTTTGTTTTCAGGTACGACATTCAGCTGCAGGGCGGATTTATTGATCTTGACAGCAACAGCGTTTGCTCCCACGATACATAAAGCCGTGACTCCAGCACTGTAGGAGGTGATTTCACCACCACAGTTAAAAAAAAAGAGCATATATGCCGAAGTATGGGGGCAGCAGGGGTGGAGGAGCGATTTGCTCCTAACTTTTGCGGGTGGATGCCCCCATACTTCGGGATATATATATTTTAGGCACAGATTGCATTAAAAAAAGTTTTATTTTTTTACTATGTTTTTTTTGTATTTGCTTTGCAGGTATGGTATGTCTTATGCCCCGCACACACGGTCGGATTTTCAGACGGAAAATGTGTGATAGGACCTCGTTGTCGAAAATTCCGACCGTCTGTAGGCTCCATCACACATTTTCCATCGAATTTTCTGACACACAAAGTTTGAGAGCAGACTATAACATTTTCCGACAACAAAATCCGTTGTCGGAATTTCCGATCGTGTGTATACAAATCCGACGCACAAAGTGCCACGCATGCTCAGAATAAATAAAGAGATGAAAGCTATCGGCTACTGCCCTGTTTATAGTCCCGACGTACATGTATTACGTCACCGCGTTCAGAATGATTGGATTTTCCGACAACTTTGTGTGACCGTGTGTATGCAAGACAAGTTTGAGCCAACATCTGTCGGAAAAAATCCTAGGATTTTGTTGTCGGAATGTCCGATCAATGTCCGACCTTGTGTACGGGCATTACTGTTATGCCCCGTACACACGGTCGGATTTTCCGACGGAAAGTGCGTGATAGGACCTTGTTGTCGGAAATTCCGACCGTGTGTAGGCTCCATCACACATTTTCCATCGGATTTTCCGACACACAAAGTTTGAGAGCAGGCTATAAAATTTTCCAACAACAAAATCCGTTGTCGGAATTTCTGATCGTGTGTACACAAATCCGACGCACAAAGTGCCACGCATGCTCAGAATAAATAAAGAGATGAAAGCTATTGGCTACTGCCCCGTTTATAGTCCCGACGTACGTGTTTTACGTCACCGCGTTCAGAATGATCAGATTTTCCGACAACTTTGTGTGACCGTGTGTATGCAAAACAAGTTTGAGCCAACATCTTTCGGAAAAAATCCTAGGATTTTGTTGTCGGAATGTCCGATCAATGTCCGACCGTGTGTACGGGGCATTATACTGTAATGTTACTTTGTTTTATTGTTAACCATCATTTGCTTAGCAGGTACGCCATTCAGTTGCAGCGCAGATTTATTTATCTTGACAGCAACAGCGTTTGCTCCCACGATATATAAAGCCGTGACTCCGGCGCTGTCGGAGGTGATTTCATCGCCACAGTTAAAAAAAAAAGCATATATGCCAAAGCATGGGGGCAGCAGGGGTGGAGGAACGATTAGCTCCTAACTTTTGGGGCGGATGCCCCCATGCCTCGGCATATATATATTTTAGGCACAGATTGCGTTAAAAAATGTTTTATTTTTTACTATGGTTTTTTTTGCATTTGCTTTGCAGGGCTGGGTATGTCTTACTGTTATAATGTAATGCTACTTTGTTTTGTTGTTAACCATCATTTGCTTAGCAGGTACGCCATTCAGTTGCAGCGTGGATTTATTTATCTTCACAGCAACAGCGTTTGCTCCCGATACATAAAGCCGTGACTCCATCGCTGTCGGAGGTGATTTCACCACCACAGTTAAAAAGAAAATGGTGCATGTATGCCCATCATTAGAAATGGGTGGATGAAGGGAGGTATTCTAATGGTGGGCATACCCATCTATCAATCTCTTTTTTTCATTCAGCTCACAGGCTGCATGAAAAAAAAGATTACAATATATGCCCAACAAGGACCAGCAACGTATTGGCATATTGCTGGTTATAACAGAATGATGCCTGCGGGTTTAGGTATCATCTTGGTGTCATCCTTTTCAGCCAGTGGTCGGCTTTCATGTAAAAGCCTCTAGACTGCTTTTACAAGCAGTGGGAGGGAATCCCCCCCCCCATTTTCCATGGTTTTCTCTGGCTCTCCTATACCAACAGGGAATCTGAGAATGCAGCCGGTGGTTCCGCCAGCTGACCATAGAGCTGATCAGAGATCAGAATGGCTCCAATCATCTCTATGGCCTAAGAAAACGGAAGCTACGAGCATTTCATGACTTAGATTTCGTCGGATGTAAACAGCACCATTGGGAAATTGGGAAAGCATTTTATCACACCGATCTTGGTGTGGTCAGATGCTTTGACCGCAGAGGAGAGATCTAGGGTCTAATAAACTCCAATTTTTTCAAAAAGAGTACCTGTCACTACCTATTGCTATCATAGGGGATATTTACATTCCCTGAGATAACAATAAAAATGATTAAAAAAAATAAATGAAAGGAACAGTTTAAAAATAAGATAAAACAACAACAAAAAAAATTAAAAAAAAAAAAAGCACCCCTGTCCCCCCCTGCTCTCGAGCAAAGGTGAACGCAAGCGTCGGCCTGGCGTCAAATGTAAACAACAATTGCCCCATGCATGTGAGGTATCACTGTGAAGGTCAGATCAAGGGCAGTAATTTTAACAGTAGACCTCCTCTGTAAATCTAAAGTGGTAACCTGTAAAGGCTTTTAAAGGCTTTTAAAAATGTATATAGTTTGTCGCCACTGCACGTGCGCAATTTTAAAGCATGTCATGTTTGGTATCCATGTACTCGGCATAATATCATCTTTTTTTTTCATCAAACATTTGGGCAATATAGTGTGTTTTAGTGCATTTAAATTAAAAAAGTGTGTTTTTTCCCCCAAAAATGCGTTTGAAAAATCGCTGCGCATATACTGTGTGGAAAAAAAAATGAAACACCCACCATTTTAATCTGTAGGGCCTTTGCTTTAAAAAATATATAATGTTTGGGGGTTCATAGTAATTTTCTTGCAAAAAAAAAAATTTCATATAAACAAAAAGTGTCAGAAAGGGCTTTGTCTTCAAGTGGTTAGAAGAGTGGGTGATGTGTGACATAAGCTTCTAAATGTTGTGCGTAAAATGCCAGGACAGTTCAAACCCCCCCCAAATGACCCCATTTTGGAAAGTAGACACCCCAAGCTATTTACTGAGAGGCGTGTCGAGTCCATGGAATTTTTTTTATATTTTGACACAAGTTGCGGGAAAAAGACACTTTTTTTTTTTTTTGCACAAAGTTGTCACTAAATAATTTATTGCTCAAACATGTCATGGGCATATGTGGAATTACACCCAAAATACATTCTTTTGATTCTCCTGAGTATGGGGATACCACATATGTGAGACTTTTTGGGAGCCTAGCCGCGTACGGGACCCCGAAAACCAAGCACCGCCTTCAGGCTTTCTAAGGGTGTAAATTTTTGATTTCACTCCTCAATGCCTATCACAGTTTCAGAGGCCATGGAATGCCCAGATGGCACAAACCCCCCCAAATGACACCATTTTGGAAAGTAGACACCCCAAGCTATTTGCTGAGAGATATGGGGAGTATTTTGCAGGATTCGCTTTTTGTCACAAAGTTTTGAAAATTGAAAAAAGAAAAAAAATAAATTTTTCTTTTCTTTCTTCATTTTTAAAAACAAATGAGAGCTGAAAAATACTCACCATGCCTCTCAATAGCTTGGGGTGTCTACTTTCCAAAATAGGGTTATTTGCGGGGGGGGGGGTTGTGCTATCTTGGCATTTTATAGCCTTCAAAACTGCAATAGGTAGTGAGGAGTGAAATCAAAAATTTACTACGCCCTTAATAATCCTAAAGGCGGTGATTGATTTTCAGGGCCCCGTACGCAGCTAGGCTCCCAAAAAGTCCCACACATGTTATATCCCTGTACTCAGGACAAGCAGCAGAATGTATTTTGGGGTGTAATTCCACATATGCCCATGGCATGTGTAAGCAATATATCATTTAGTGACAACTTTGTGCAAAAAAAAAAAAAAGTTTGTCATTTTCCCGCAACTTGTGGCAAAATATTAAATATTCCATGGACTCAACATGCCTCTCAGCAAATAGCTTGGGGTGTCTACTTTCCAAAATGGGGTCATTTGGGGGGGGGGGTTGTGCAATCTTGGCATTTTATGGCCTTCAAAACTGTGATAGGTAGTGAGGAGTGAAATCAAAAATGTATGCCCTTAGAAATCCTGAAGGCAGTGCTTGGTTTTTGGGGCCCCGTACGCGGCTAGGCTCCCAAAAAGTCCCACACATGTGGTATCCCCATACTCAGGAGAAGAAGCAGAAAGTATTTTGGGGTGTAATTCCACATATGCCCATGGCATGTGTGAGCAATATATCATTTAGTGACAACTTTGTGCAAAAAAAAAAAGTTTATCATTTTCCCGCAACTTGTGTCAAAATATAAAATATTCCATGGACTCAATATGCCTCTCAGCAAATAGCTTGGGGTGTCTACTTTCCAAAATGGGGTCATTTGGGGGGGTTTTTTCCATCTTGCCATCTTATGGCCTTCAAAACTGTAATAGGTAGTGAGGAGTGAAATCAAAAATTTACGCCCTTAGAAATCCTGAAGGTGGTGGTATCCCCGTACTCAGGAGAATTAGCAAAATGTATTTTGGGATGCAATTCCACATATAACC
Organism: Lithobates clamitans; assembly: GCA_037952925.1. Lineage (NCBI taxonomy): Eukaryota > Metazoa > Chordata > Amphibia > Anura > Ranidae > Lithobates > Lithobates clamitans. The sequence goes on from JBBGZY010000438.1 coordinate 23,446,032, forward strand.
ATGGCATGTGTGAGCACTATATCATTTGGTGACAACTTTTGTATTTTTTTTTTTTGTCATTATTCAATCACTTGGGACAAAAAAAATTAAATATTCAATGGGCTCAATATGCCTTTCAGAAATTTCCTTGGGGTGTCTACTTTCCAAAATTGGGTGATTTGGGGGGGGGGTTGTACTGCCCTGCCATTTTAGCACCTCAAGAATTGAGATAGGCAGTCATAAACTAAAAGCTGTGTAAATTCAAGTTAATGTACCCTAGTTTGTAGACGCTATAACTTTTGCGCAAACCAATAAATATACGCTTATTGACATTTTTTTTACCAAAGACATGTGGCTGAATACATTTTGGCCTAAATATATGACTAAAATTTACGGTTTTTCAGTTTATATCGCAAAAAATAAAAATCGCAGAGGCAATCAAATACCATCAAAATAAAGCTCTATTTGTGGGAAAAAAAGGACGCAAATTTCTTTGGGTACAACATTGCATGACCGCGCAATTACCAGTTAAAGCAGCGCAGTGCCAAATTGTAAAAAGTCCTCTGGTCTTTAGGCAGTGAAAAGGTCCTGGGCTTAAGTGGTTAAGAGCTATGGGCGGAAGTGACGTTTTGACATCGCTTCCGCCCTGCAATGGTATGGAGATGGGTGGGGGCCACCTTCCTCTCACTCGTCTCCATACCCAGCAAGGGATAAGATCCGATCGCTTCCGCCGCTGCCGATGGCTCCGGTAAGCGGTGGAGGGCACCAGAGTGTGGTGGGAGGGGGGAGCCTTTCTCCCACCACTGATAAAAGTGATCGAATCTGCCGCAGAGACCACTATTATAAGAAACCGGACCGCCGGCCGAAGAAGAGGATACCAGTGTTTCTGGCAGCTAGCTACTGCCATAACAACGATATTCCACTTCACAGTTAGGACGTATATCAGCGTGTGGTGGTCTGGAAGTGGTTAACATCCGTTTTAGTTAAATTAATGGAATTATGCCTCAAAAGAGAGGTCAGTGATCACTTAAAGGCTCAAAACTTGCTGGACAGAAAAGTAGCATTGCTTTACTAAGGCAGATCATGTCAGACTAATCTGATTGAATTTGTTGACTATATCACAAATGTTTTGGACCAGGGTGGTGCTGTGGACAATAGACATCAGCCTATTCTGATTTCAACAAAGCATTTGATACAGTTCCACATAATCTCATAAAAATGTGTACAAGCTAAGACCTAACCCCTGGGTGGTTCAGTGGATACACAGTTGGTTAGATATTAGAGTGTGGTTTGCAAATAGGGTTCAGTCGGAACAGAGACGGCCACTGGTGATGTACCACAAGGCTCTGTTCTAGGTCTTATTCTATTGAATTTGTAGGGTATATAACTAAAGGTTTGGTAAGATGCTGTATGTTTTTATGTGAAAGACACAAGGGGGTAGATTTGCTAAAACTGGAGGGTCCAAAAACGTGTGCAGCTGTGCATGGTAGCCTAACTTTAGCTTGTTCAAGTAAGCTTTGACAAAAAAAATAAACCTGGAAGCTGATTGGTTTCTATGCAGAGATGCACCAGATTTTGTACTCTCCAGTTTTATTAAATCAACCCCAAAGTGTTTTAACGTGAAACATGATTCAAAATTATTGGAAACTGCAATTCAATGTCTCTAAATGTAAAATAATGCACCTATGGAAAAGAAAACCTTTGGTAGCGTACAATACTAGGAGTGCAGTGCTGGCTAAAACTAAGATTTGGGGGGCGCTTATTTCAGATAATTGCAAAACGAGCAAACAGTGTGGCCATATAGTGAGAAAAGTGAATAGAATTCTAGGGTGTAATATGTAATATTTACACTCTTTCATAAAGTAGGGAAAGTAGGAACAAGACTGAAACCTTTAACTATAAGAAGGATGTGAATAAGTTGCAGGAGAACAGTATTTTCAATATGAATATGACTTCAAACTAGTGCAAAGTTCAAAACTATTCTTACAAAGTTTTATTTTACTGAAAGGGTAGTTGATGCTTGGAATAGACTTCCAGCAGAGGTAGTGAGGCAGTCAACATTAAGTTGATTCAAACATGCTTGGGACAAATATAGATTGTAGAACATAGATTGGGAGACTGTATGGACCATTTGAACTTTTTTTTTTTAAATCACTGCATATTTTATGTTTCTTTTGGGTTGCACTAAAAATAGTAGCCAGCATAGCCCCAATGCATCTGGTGTGAATGGGCCCCTAACCTCCCCATTAAACAATTTATTGATAAATAACTTTCTATGTAGCGTTATAAACTGCATGTAAGAAGATTATGAAGTAAATCAGTTTTTAGCTCTCAAAAAAATCTTAGAAATGGCCTTATAGTCCCAATCCAAAGAGCCATTCCAGAGGATCACAGCAATTCTCTAGCAGGCGTTAGAATTGTATGCCACAGGCAGTGTTTCTATGACTACATATTAATAAAATGTTAGACTTGTAAAACTAGAGAATATTCTTGATATAAGTGAGTCATAGACACATTCTTCAAAGAAAAATATTACTCTTAGAAACCACCTAGAGAGGAAAATTTTAAATTTCTGTTATTGGTACTTGGAGGGTTATTCCGGTATCTTGCCTTTGGGAAACTGTAAAAAGCACATTGTATTTTGAGCTTTCAAAATGTATGGATCACTAATTATACACACATTCATTTTAAACACATTCAAAAATTACACCTGTATTTTTTTTAACTGTGTGTCTTCAAAGCTTAGGACATTTTGGACCTAAAGAATCGTATATATGCACCAGTGTGATTTTATATATATATATATATATATATATATATATATATATATATATATATATATATCATATACTGTTCTCTTTTTAATCCTTCCTTTATGAAAATTTTTTTTTTTTTTAAATCTCAAAATGGAACTAAATGCAGAAGTGACAACAAATCTATTAAAGATGACTTACAGTCATCTGTCCTCTCCTTATGAAGTGATAAACGAGTCCTATACTGTACACAAAGTTACATTAATCTTAGATTTGTTGACTGCTGACTGCTATAATGATATTTTTCAAAGATGGGAATACTGTACAGCACTTTCTGAGAACAAATACATAGCTTTATGATAATTGCTTAGCTGTAATCTGTTTTTGCAAATGTGATATATAAACAGATGGAAAAGATCGGCTGTGACATACGATGTTGCTAAAAAAAAGTTTTACTTATGTTCACAATTCTCTTTTTTTTAAAGACATTTTACCTTTACAAATATTACTAAAGAAAATGAAGATAAAACATAAAAGCGAATAACCCGTGGGATGGCAGTGAATTGAACATAAGCTATGTTTCCGTTATGAAGGACTATATAAGGAACAAAGAACAGTACTGTATCAGTTTAGGCAAATCTTGTCTTGTGGCAAACAAATAATTATAATGATAGAACAAAGGAAAGGGGTAAGGAAGTATGGATAAAACAAGACAATGAACACAACAATAAAACACTAACCTGTTTCAATTGTACTGGACTGGTATATACTTGTTTCTTTGCAGTGCCATTTTTTCTCTCTAGCACCCCAGCTTTGGCACTCTTCTGGGGCATTTATTGGGAAAGGCACCCCAATGCACCTTCACACTGCACCTGCATTGCAGTGCACCACAATGTGCACTCTTGTACATTGCAGTTCAATATGCTCATCAAACTTGATAGATGTCTGGTTTTTGGTCAGCTGTGGTGCATTGGCAGTCCATTCACATGAATAGGCTGCCTTAAAGTAAAACAGTATTTAACCCTTGCTTTTTTTTTTCAATTATAATAACAAACCTATACTTACCTGCTCTGTGCAATGCTTTTGCACAGGGCAGCCCAGATACTCTTCTTCTGGAGTTTCCATCCGGCACTCCATGCCCCTCCACTTCAGCAGGTGCCCCCCCCCCGGAAATCCGCTCTCCCTGCGGGCACCCATGCATAATTGCTCCTGAGTCCCGCTGCGTCCATTGACACAGACAGCTGGACTCGGACCCGCATCACAGTTTTTGACATGGCTCCAGCTGCTATCAATCAGTCCAATGAGGAGGGAGACAGCGGCTGGAGCTGCTGTGCTTGTTCACACTGCTGGATCGGGCTCGGGTAAGAAAAAGGTGGAAGGGGGGGGGCTGCAGTACAGGGGGCTTTTCACGTTTATGCTTAAAATGCATAAAGGTAAAAAACCTTAAGGCTGTAGAACCACTTTAAAGTCAATTTTTTTTTCTAATAAAATAAAAGTTGTACTTACCTGCTATATGCAACGATTTTGCACAGAGCAGTCCTTTACTTCTTCTTTGCTGGTCCCCCACCAGCGGTCTCTTCTGAGTGCCCCCATAGCAAGCCAATTGCCTGCTATGGGGGTGCTGTGTGTGCATCCATAAACACACAAAGCGCAGCTCGGCCAACCCCCCGCTCCCTCCTCACAGGTTTTGATTGACAGTAGCAAGAGCTAATGGCCCTCCCTGCTCTCAGTGAAGCCTGTGAATCCAAGATGTGAGAGGCGCAATGCTTCTGGTGGGGAAAGCACTGGATCATGAGAGGTGTCAGGTAAGTGTTTAGGGACAGGAGGGGAACAAGTAGTGGTACAGCGATAAACACTGCTCTATGGATACCAAAAAAGCGATATATCATAACACAGAGTGGTACTACTGTGGATACATAATCAATATAAAAGTGCCACGTCCTATAACTATATTGACAAGAGGAGAAAGGAAGGGACTTGGGACTTTGTAGGCACAGTAACAGCACGTATATATAACAAAAATAGTTTATTGAAAAAAACATATAGAAAAAACACCAGTTAAAAACCACAAATCACATAGATATATAGGGATGTTAAATGACGCTGTTGCTATACAGAACCATCTAGATATATTGTAAATCGGACATGAGGATAACCATCCAGAGTAGCGACAGGTCCGAAAAGATGGCTGGATAGCAGATCAACGGAAAGTTAATTCATATCGCACAGATGCTCAACATGTTGCGCGTGTCTTAAACGCTTCTTCAGAAGCAGAAAATGTGTCGTGGCTATCAAAATATATAGCATATAATTAGTATATAAAACCATAAACACAGACATAGAAAACAATGTAAGAAAGTACCATTTAAAAAATCTGTGCTGGTCAGACCAATGCGGCAGAAGATAGGCCACCAAAGGAGAGGGGCAGTGAAAGGTCGCCACGGGGGCGTGCAGAACATAGTACTATACTGTAACTCAAAGGTGTGTCGTGGTAGAAAAAGTTTTTTGAGTCCACATACGGACCAAAAATAACAAGACAGAAAATAGGTAAAGGGAAGGACAGCACGGGGGGGAAAGGGGAGGGAGAGGGAAAGAAAGGGGAAGGGGAGGGAGGGGAAAGAAAGGGGGGGGGGAAGGAAGGGGAGGGAGGGGGAGGAAAAGGGGAGGGGGGAGGCCAAATAAATACTTACTGGGTAAAAATGTCTATGATCATATAGAATGACCCGCAGATGTAGAAGAAGGAGGACGGTGCAGTTAAGCACCACACGTATGGTTCAATGAGAGTGTAAGGGTTAATCATGTAACCTACAGAAAAATATATAAACTCAATAAAGCTGGTAGACAGATACAGGATTTTTAATTTATAGAGTATAGCAAGGCTGGCTCACCAATGCCTGGATTGTTTAGAAAGATATGATCGTATGGGCAATAAATTATAATAGGGCTGGTATAGGTAGGTATGGATATATGCAAAAGCCCAGTGGTCACAAGTAGTTGGGTAGATACAAGAGCCAAGGTGTAAGAAGGGATAATCCTAGAAAGGAAGCTGCATACACCTAAAATAAAACAACACAGAGAGGGAGAGGGGCAGAGGGCCAGTAATGAGAAGATATATCTAAATAGAATAGGTAAGATGGCTGCTAAACTAATGAGGCCAGTGCCTCAGTAGAAATAAAGGTACCTGAGTCCCATAGTAGAGCTATTAGCGTGTGGTGCCATCCCTCTGCTGGAGCGGATCGTACACAGTGACAGGACAGAGTACTATTTGAGTGCACGTCCCGCCCGTAGTCATCCAATCGGCATAGCCGATGTGACGTCATCCGGACCAACGGAGAGCTACCAGTGCGCATGCACGCCATTTGGCTCGAAGCGCCGTCAGATTACAGGCAGCGCGCCTGCCAAGGGGAGGGGCGCATGCAGCACGGAACAACAATGGCCAGCAGGGGAAAGAGAGAACCCCCGCGCCGGCCAATGTATGCGCCACAGCACCAAGGGGGGAGGTGATGTGATGCTGGGCGGCCGCATGGTAACCAAGAACCTGCCACCAGATGGCGCCCATCCAAGCCATAGTGGACAGACCAGCACAGGAGTAATCAATCATTATAGTAGTCAGAACATATTACAGTTAACAATTATATATAACTAATAGACAAATTTGACATCAGTTATCTTCATAAACACTGCTCTATAGCAAGTGTAGCACCCTCTATCAATAGGTAGGTGCTAGTAATAGGGTTTTACTAGAAAACTGTCAGCACAGGCAGATTTAGGCAGGCTTATGCTGCAAACTAGGCCTGTCTGTTTTGATCTAGGGGCTGGGAGTGGTCAGAGTAGCAGTGGGTGTGGCCACCTGTGCTCTAGTTCTGAGACGCCTCCCCTGCTTCCAGGGAGAATGTTCTGGAAGAGGGACAGGGCCTAGGACTGGAGTGGCAGGCAGCTTGTGTGGGAGCCCTGACCAATCCCCAACTGGAATTGGCAGGGGGGGGCTCCTATATAAGATGAGGTAACATGCCACTGGGGGGAGTTGTTGGCTGAGTGAAGTGGAGGATAGAATACTAGACAGCAGCAGGAGGGCACCCCCATCTAGGGGGGTGTACTGATTGCAGGAGGAGGCGCAAAGAGATCTGTGAAGGAACTTTGCAATTACACGGTCATTGGCAATGTCTTTATCATCACACGGTCGTTGATAAAGATCTCCTGGAGCAGAGGGGCAGGTGAAGCTGTCGGAACATATGGTCCACTCATGTTCTCCATCAAGGACTCAGGGCAGAGAAGGGTCGGTGAGTGTACCACATTGGAGGACTGGATGTGTCAGGAAGTCTGTGAGGGAGCTTTTACACGGTCATCAGCAAAGTCTTCATCATTACACGGTCAATGATGGAGAGTCCTGGATCAGAGAGACTGTGGGGATATGTGTCAAATCGATGTAGCCTGAGGGCACAGGATTTGCAAGCTGGGCTGGCTGGGAACAGTAGTCCACCATTCAACAATGCGCTGTTAAACTACTAGGCCTCGGGGAGAGGTGATGCAGGCCTCTGGCCTAGTAGCTGCGAGCAACCAGAGCCAGCTTAAAGGATTTATTCAGAGTGGGTCCTTCTAGCTTCAGAAGAAGATGTGACATTACTTTTTACTTATAAGATTTGTGCAGGAGGAAAGGAGAGCTGATAAGATTTGTGCAGGAGGAGAGAAGTTCTGGGAACATCACCCTTACATGGTCAAGAGTGATGTCCTCATCCCTTACACGGTAATGGATGGGGAATGCCTGGAAAGCAATAGTCTGCGGGAGTTAAGCAGAGGAGAAGCAATAGTCTGCATGGTGATGCCGGAGGAAAGATCATAGCCATAAATACATGCACATCATCTCTTCTGGTGCTAACTTTTACAATATTTAAAGTATGATGGCAAATCAACTATCCTATGGGCATCCCATATATCCTTTTCCCCAACCAAGTTGTACCCCCCTATAAAAAAAAAAAAAACAAAACCAGCAAAAGACTGTTCATTGTCTCTGCAAGTTTGTTACTAGTGGCAACTACACCGCTACACAAGTAATCATATTTTGCATTTCATCAACAAATAATATTTATCGTATTTATAAAATTAATGATAACTGATTGCCATAGGTAACTATTCTGTGTATATTTAATGACAATACCTGAGATTGTGTAGACCAGCCGTTGCCATATCGACTGCTCCAGTTTCAGTTCCCTTCTAAGCTTTTTATTTTCTCCTTTTTCTTATCTGTGCAGCCCATGTGACTATAGAGTCACTTGTAGGTATAAATGCTCGGGATAAATGATCACCCACTCCCTCCCTCGACATGTCTTTGTATTGCTAAATAGTATGGGGGTGGAATATAAAATGTTGGTTGATAGAGGCTTCAACTCCCTGTTATTCCCAGCACATACACACAATAGACACAGGCTGGAGGGGTGTGACACAGCCTGTGATTGGCAGAACTTTCTCCAGATATCTTTACAGTGTGAAAGCTATTGTAAGTCAGCACTGCCTACACCATGTTATTGCAAAAAAAATAATAAACACTTGCTTTGAAATTTAAATTTGATTCTCTATTATGAAAACAGTCATGTGACTGGCACAGCACCAATCATCGCTGTGCAGACACAGAATCATAGTTCAGATGTCCTCTGCTGCTATAGAACTTACATCAGCAGAGTACTAGAAACTCCTCCCTCATATGCCTGCGTGAGGATGGGAAAGAGCTGGGAATTGTCACGTGACTGCTGACAGCAATGATTAAATAAAGTACTCAGATGATTTTTTATATTAATTAAACACAATGGCACGATCTTTAGACATAAATAGAAAGGGCAATGGCAAGTAAACATTACATGTTTAGTATCACTTTTATTTTGTTTTACTATTTTAAAATGTTCAGCAGCTTTCACAAGTGAGAAGTTGGACAAATTTCTGGTTATTTAACCTCCATTTATTTCATAGATGATTTTCTTTTTATTGGCCCATCAACGAGTAGCATTCTGCTGAAATTGGTTGGTGGTATTTCAAGCTGTCTGTTTAAAATTAGGCATTCCATTAGCTAAAGAGAAAACGGAGGAACCAGTTCCAATCTTGTCCTTTTTAGGCATTGAGATAGATACCATTAACATGATTTTTCTCCTACCCAAAGACAAATTGTCCTGTTTGCAGTCATTATTTAAGCTAGCCATAAGTTTAAAAAAGCTAAAATACAGCATCTACAATCACTGTTGGGGCAGTATCTGTATTAGATGAGATTTTTCAGATGTCTAATCTGGGCAATGAAAGATGTTAAAACTCCATATCATTACAGATTTATTAACGGATCTATGCAGGACTATTTTGCAATATGGTTATCTTTCCTCATGGGGTATAATGGCAAATTATGTCATCAGGCTTAGGAAGCGCCTATTGCCACCCTCAAGCTAATCATAGGCCCTTCCTCCAAGGTGATTGGTGCGCAGAGCCTAGTTGCAATTTATCTGCAGTCCAACCCTGCTGAAATTCTGCTGATGCCCTTTCTTCTTTCCAGTTTAAGTGCTTCCGTTTATTTGCCCTGAAGTCAATGAGAGAGGGTCTTCCATGTGAGAGATTTTTGTGGACTATTGTTACCAATGCTTGTTATACTCTCTTTATGCATCACCATTAATCTGGTTGGCCTACTAGTGTGCATTGTGGTAATCATTATCTCAAGGTCAGTTAGGTCTCAGTACTCACCAAGACCGATGGTTATCATTGTTCTCTTATCTTCTTTTACAGTAGATAGGGAATCAGTAGAAAGCACTATGTCGATCTTTTGGTTTTGTATATTCATTTGGGAAAATATGACAGAAGACTTTTTTTGTTACACACCAGATAGCCAAGGTTTAGAAATGGCTATTCTTCAACCAGTTTGTTTTTTGGCCTTAAATTCTTGCTCTTCCAGGTAGGCTTTTTATGGGCATGAACTTGGGCATTTCTATTGAGGTAGCCAGTTTGCACTGGCAGGGTTTTAGGGGTATGCGTTGGCACTGGGTACTTCCTGATAGCCTTTAGGTACATAGTTTTTTCCTGGTACTAACGTGCTGCTAATCAATGCTGGGGCAAATGATTTAGAGAGATTGCAATCCTTTGATTTAGTTCCAGACATTAAACGGGCAGCTTGTTACTGTCTAGCATTAAATGACTTGGTCGTTATGCAGCAGGAAATTGTTCTGTGCTTGATTTGGGCAAATATAACTCTCGGTTCAGTTTCAGAACATCAAACTGGAAGGTGATAACACATTCATTAGAACAAAATTGGCCTTGATATTTTTAATCTTGGATTTCAGTCTGTCATTGAGCGAGCACTGGATTCAGTGGGGTGCTTTGTCTGCTAATGCAAACTGGCCTGGTGGCGGTTCTGCCTTGCCAATTTTGGATTATTCCAACCTTAAACCCTCTGAGAGCCTTGATTTGGTAGAGGTCTGTCTGGTGGAAAAAGAGTGTTTAAAGTGTTTAAATACTGTTATAATGTTATGGTGATATTGTGTGCTCATAGTTTATCTCTGGCCCACATGGATTTATGTTGGTTTAATAAAGAGTTGTTTATTAACAATGCGGCTTAAATCACATAAAGCCATGGCCTTGCCTTTACTGTACAAAGATAATTTTTCTGGTGTTTTATTCAAGGGAAGGGACCACAGAAAAAAATATATAAATCTAGGCACATCTGACAAGTAAAAATATTATTTTTATAGTTATTATTATTATCATCACAACAGTAGATCCTGGGATTTAAATACCATGGAGTTTGTATTTTTTGCACATTTTTAAATTGGCTTCCTACTGCAGTACAAAATATACCCGTGGACTATGTAGCCCGAGAGCTCTTTTTTGGGGCTAATGTGACTGAATCTGTGTCTGTATCTGTCTAATATGCCAGCACTCTATAAATACATAAAATAATAATAAATAGGATATACAACAAGCATACTTTAATAAAAAAGATTATAACAATATATATCTTAACTGGGGACAAACGGGTATGAGGGTCCTGCTCATGAAAGCTAGCTTATCACTAGTAGGAAACTGATTGACATCTTTACTGGCCCAGTCTTCAAACTTCTATATTAGTTAGATTCTATTTTTTTTTATTTTTATCTTCTTCTGCTATGAGTGTAATACATATCTGTTCTCAACTAAGAAAGAACTGCTGACATACAAGTCCTCACACAGAGAAAATATAAAATTAGATATCTCAGTTCTAGTAATTGTATTGAAATGCCTTCAGACTTTACCATGTATCTTTAATTAGGAACACAGCAGAGAAACCACATTCCTTCAGAATTATGGGTAAGATGACTGTCCTTTGCTGGGAATTCAGAGCCAGTGAGATGTGGTCTTTGTAACATGAACCTCATTAAAGCTGTGATATGACATTTCTCAACACGAGAATTTCTGTGAGGCCACAGCAAAGACAGATCAAGTAGCCTGCCAAACTCACCAAATCTAATATTTGTTGTGACAAGTTTGTCAGTATAAATTGTAGACTGATAATGAAGAACATGGAAGAATTCTCATTTCTTTGCTTCCAGAGAATACATGAAGTTGACTTTTCAACCACGGGCTTCCTGATGTTTTTCTGTAATTGGACGACACATTAACAAAAAATATATGCTGCTTTCTGCAGGTCTCTACCCACTGGCACAAAGATATTTTGAGGATTTAGAGGGCTACAACAATTATTAGAAAGTTGCATGATTTTATTTATTTAGATTTCTTAAGCTGGCCACACATGACTAATTTCTGTGACCACCACCACTTCGTTTGACAAACTTCGATAGAGAAATGAAAGCAGCTGGGGAAATAAGTTAACCAAATCCTGTGTTTACCACCAGCCAGCTTGGCAAACTTTGAAAAATGAAAGGAGTCGGGGAAAAAGTTGGCCAAATTGCAACTGCAGCCAAACAGCTGCAGTCAATGTTCAGGTATCCTGACAGCCACGTGTGGGGAGGTGCAGCATGGTGCAGTGGCAGTAAACACTCAAAGTCCAGTTGCATAAAACAGAACTGTATTGAAGTTTAAGTTTGGTAATACACAAGAAGCCCAGCTGGAAGACAATCCAACCGGTTGCACTCACAAGATTACAGATATGAATGGTAGTAGTAGGGCTCAGGTGTGCTAGCTGACAGAGTCTGTCTGGAGGGGCGAAATGCGATCTGGCTGGTTCATACCCAAGTGCGGAGGCTTCCAGAAAGGATGGCGTGACCCTGAACTGTCCCTACTCATCTGGAACCTCTCCCTGATGCTAAGCACTGTCCCTGACAAACAGGGGACCTGTTCCTACACTACCCACGTGCAAAATGTATGACAAGCCCAGGAGCCAGGGTCTTAAATAGACTCTGCCTGACCCAAGATGGCCACCAAGGTCACATGGAGTGCCAGCATCCAATCGGATAGCTGTTCCAGTGACCGAGGAAACCATAGAGGAACCATGTTCCTCTTGACTTCCTCTCTCTCTCTGCAGGGCCGCTGCAGTTTAAGCACCACCACAGGGGAGAAAGCAGAGTCACCTGCCTACACACGAGTGCTGGCTGCCAGAATACAATGTCCAGCAGCAGCAGATTTGTTCGATTTATGCTATTTAGTGTTGTGCTAGCTGTCAGAACACAATAGTCGACAGCAAAATACTTATCAATGAACAGTGTGCATTCAGAGGCAGCTCTAGGCTTGGTGAGGCCTTAGGCAAAACTTGGACAAAACTTGGACTACCCTCCACTTACCCCCCGTAATGAGAAAAATGATTAAAGCAATTAAAATTAACGATATAAATTACATACAGTGGGTATAGAAAATAATCCGTCCTTTAAAATGATCCCATTTTGTTGCTTTGCAGCCTGAAATGAAGACAGACACAGTTTTTGTTTTATCCAGCTGTATTTACTAGTGCAACTTATAACATCATATTGAAAGATGTAACACCAACATGTCAATTCCCGCCTGTCTGAAAGAGATTGCTCTGTCACTGCAGAGACACTAGGCAGTGGCATGCATAAAACAACTGAAGCTCTGACCACAAGCCCCCCCTTCCTCCCAGCCTTGAACCTCTCTGCCTCTTTATTACCCTTTCTTGAGTCCCCGCACACAAACCCTTATGACAAACCTGCCGACTTATCTCCCCTGCTGTAGCCTGCAACCCTTCCAACGGGATCTTTGAGGCTTGGTAATGCTCTCCCTTTCCGTCAACGCTTGTAAGCTGCAGCCGGCCTGGCAGTATAGATGCTCCCCCTCCACCTCTCTTTCTTTTCATTTTTTAATCAGCCCCGGAGCACTGGAGAGCCCTGGGAATGTTTGCGGAGGAAGCGATGCAGCCTTTTTTCAGGCCGTCTTTAATATTGATTGGACCTTGATCTGACTCTATTTTGCAAACATACAATATAGCTTGTTTTGGAGACTGCATCCCAATATGTCCAAATGCTGAGATTTTGGGGACCTCAATTGCAGCCCCTGTATTTTTTTATTTATTATTTATTTATTTTAGGAGCAGACCGGGTGGAACATCACAGCTGACACTGTGGATATCAGGCGAGTTTGACCCCCTATAATTTGGGCTTCAACATGTCCGGTAAGAGGCCATCTGGCTTTTTTTAGCTTACTTCTCCATTTGGATATTAAGCATTGACCAGTCACCATTGCAGATGTCCAGGGGCTGCATCAGAAGTTGCCTTCATTGTCATCCTATTTCAAATTCATTGTGTCTGTTTTTGGGACTTTCTAACACATTAATTATAAGTTGTCTTTACGGACTTTTAATTTGAAAGTTCATCCTGTGTTTGTTGGGACTTTTTCAACACAATAATAATTGATCCATAGTAACTTATTCACTCACGTTATGTGTTTTCTGCATGATTATTTATTGATGTGTTTGAGTTTTTGCACAATCTCTTTTTTTCTATATATGTTTATGAATTGAGTATTTAATTATTTGAGATAGCAGCATACACACACATTTTCTTTCAATTTTTTTCACTTTTTTTCACATAGGAATTGTATTTTTTTTAAATTTTTTATTTTATTTTATAATATTGATCACATTACTAGTTTGGTGAGCACAGAATAATTAAATTATACAAAAGCAAAATATGGGCAGAATAAAAGCTTATAAGCCAATTTGCCTTTATCTTCAGAGCATAGCTATGGTAAATAGCTCCTAGGGCAAGCACCGAAATTGAGCCCCTGTCTAAATATCTGACAACCCAGTTTTGGCACACCCAGACACACACACATGCACACTTGAGTCTCTGGGCCTGTAATGATGTTTAGCATGGTGTACAGATTGAGGTGGTGTGAAATAGGGAATGTACAGCACAGTGCACAAAATGAGGCAGTGTTGAATATAATTTATACAATAAGGCATATAGAATGAGCTGGAGCAGAATAGGGAACATACAAGCTTTATATATGGAATGAGGTGGTGCAGAACAAGGAATGTACAGCATGGAATTGGATTGAGGCGGTGTAGTATAGGTAACATACAACACAGCATATGGAATGAGGCATGAGGAACAGGGAATGTACAGAATGGCATACAGAACAAGGTGGTGTGGAATAGGAATGTACAGCATGGCCTACGCAATAAGCCGTGTGGAATAGGATTGTACAGCATGGCATACATACAGTAATGGGGCAGTGTGGCGTACAGCATGGACAGCATAGCATATGGAGTGAAGTGAATGTACAGCATGCAGGCCCGGACTGGGACTAAAAAAATAGGCCTGGGCACTTTAGACTGAGCAGCCCATGACATATTTACCTGACAAGGGTGAGGAGGACTGGGGAAGAGCACAAGGGGGAAGCCTGAGAGCACGGGGGGTAGGAGAGCACAGAGGGAGGTAGGAGAGCACTGGGGAGATGGAGAGCACAGGGGGGGGGCATAGAGCAATGGGGGGAGCCTGACTGCATGAGGGGGGCAGGAGAGCACAGGGGGGCTGGAGAGCACAGGGGGCCTGAGAGCATGGGGGGGTGGCAGCAGAAAGAAGCTGGATAGGAGGAGCGGTGGGGGCTGCTGCATTTAGAAGAATCAATATCTCTATTTTCCTCCTGCATCCTCTCAATTCCTGCTGGAGGGAGTGGAGGAGAAGCGGGCTTTAAGAGGCTGCAGGAGGAAAATACAGAGATTGATTTCTCTATATGTAGCCACCCCGCCGCTCCTTCTATCCAGGCGCAAAGGGAGCTGCACTCACTTTCCCTCTGGTCCAGCATCTCCTCCAGCTCCTCCCGCTTCATGGTCACAAGCAGCTGACCTGTAGTTTCTGCCCCCCACCCCATCCCCCGGCACGATGGCTGAAATTAACTTGTGGCTGCGTATCGATTCGTTTTGAAGAATAAGCATGTAGTATACTGTCACTGTAAGCACTGAGCTCTAAAGACAGCAGACTCATTCCTTGTTGGACACAATCCACACTGTCACATGGCCAAAACTTTCTTGCCATTAAATTCTTAAACTACAACAATTTCTTATTGAAACTGGAAAATATGTTCAGTCAACCAGCTGTGATAGAAGTAAAGTGTTTACTGTAGTAAACAGCACTTTCTTCATTGACCTGAGCTTGTTTCTCCAGCCATCTGTAATCATATGGTCGGTTGGTTTCTTGTACTAAAACCACCAGAAATATACCAGCCCAGATCTTCAGTTTTTTCCCCCTGAATTAGTGTATTCTCTGAAGCAGAATTCTCCTGTGCAAACTCATGCGGGAAACAGCCTTGAATTATTAAACAATGTTCATTTGCTTATGAAACTAATCTTCCCTCTGGACAGAGTCCATCCATGCTGTGATGAGTATGATGCTTGTGGCTGCCTTCTAGCCATGAACTAGGTATTTCTAAGCTAGGAAAGTTCAGAAAGGCAAGCAGATGGCTTCCACCCAAATGTGCATGTGTGTGCCTGCATATTAGAGGCCTCCACTTTCCAACATTAAACAGGGTCACTAGCACGTATAACTTTACATCAGGCACATTTCTCAACATGCGTGACTATTGGTTATTCTGTTTTTGACAAAGAAAATGTAAAAAAAAAGTTTTTAAAGCCCATTGATGGAATCCAAACACATTTGCAAGTGGATCACCCTAAGGGAAAATGGCAGAAAACAGATAAAAAAGATGATAGTTAGAAAGCAACATTTTCCCTAGGTGCCCACAACCCCTAATTCAGTTATACAGAGAAAAGGGGTTCCCCTATTGGTGGACTTTTTAGGCACATATAAAAAGGTGTAGAAAAGTATATAAAGTACATATATCGTTTATTAAATAGAAAAATAGTAAAAATATAACAATAATATAGCATCTATTGTTAGGAATGCGAATCAAGCAGTTTTACATTTTCCCCTGTGATATACTGTAGACTTATCATCTTCCGACATGGCAATGCTCACACCTGCTGGTACATTACCTAAGTATCAAGCACTACAGTGTATGGTGAGGACAGGATACTTCTCACTATGAGGGAGAGTAGACATTGAGTTGCGGCAAGGAAATTTAAAAGACAAAAAAATCAACCGATAGTTTACGCTTTTGCTACAGGCGTCAGTCTAATATGGGGTTACTTTAATAAAGGAAAACAGACTGTTTACTTTGCAAGGGAAGTTTCACTTTGCAAGGAAATTTTCCACAGAATGAATGAGGTGAAGCTCTGCTTAGTTACATCATCCAATCATGTGCAAGCAAAAACAATATTTTTTATTTTCCTGACACACGATTTGCACCACATTTGCTAAGCTCTAGGGAAGACTTGTGAAAAATTGGTAAAAAGATTTACCTACTCGCGCATGTGGAAAATTAAATTGATTGAGGAACAGCACGTTATAAATGAAGAAAATAAAGAAAATAATTAGCTGTCTATTTACAAACCGCGCTCCTGTGCAAAATTACTCTATGTAAACAACATAATAAATCCGTGAAAAATTGTGAAAAATGATATATATATCTGCCAACTGAATATTAAATTATCTTAGTGAAAAATACCAGGCAAAGGTTAAATTAATCAGATGTGCAAAATTCAAAAAGAAAATACAAATTCAAAAAGAAAGTCCACCATTATTAACCAATGTGTGCAACAAATTAGTGTTCAAAAATTAATGTTCAAAAAATAATAAATGTTCAAAAATATTTTTGTTCAAAAATATTTTTTTCAAAATATTTTTTTTTTTTTAAACCAGAGCTTCTGGTGGGTAGAGCTTCTAAGCATATCTTCCTTGGGTACAGCAAAGCATCAAACAGCAGCATTCAATTGCCACCACCAGCCACACAGCCTACTCACCAGATGGAGGTGACTCCCATGACAGGAGTCAAATGCGCTTTGGGGTTAACGAACAAGGCTTCTCCCGATCACGGCCAGGTGCAGATGCTGGAGCTCAGGCGTCTTGATCAGCGATGAGGCTGCTTGGATGCATGCGACCAGACTTCCCAGGGTGGGTCACAAAGACCGTGAATGTTTGGAGTTGGGGAGAGATGAATAAGAAACTCCCATAGTGAAGTAAGCCAAAATATTTATTGGAATTAAAAACGGCTTAAAACCACATTCCCCACATGAGGGTACATGCGGGCAGGATACAAACAGAAAAAGCAGGAAATAAAATACGAGCGGAAATGGGGTATCACGTTCGTTTACGTCCGACCGGTTTCGTCAGAGCGTTCTGACGTCATCAGGGATACCTGATGACGTCAGCACTTAGTTGCACAGAGAAACTTAATGAGAATAAATGAGTGGCGGTACATGCAGCTCTCTCACTTTGTAGAAAGCCTACCTGGGCGTGTTAGAGAGGAAAAAGACTGTAGACCTATAGAGAAAATATTTTGCAACAAGAAGTCTGGGAGATACATCTCTAGGATATACAAAATGTTGATAAATAGTGGGGAGGTGGAGGTACCGCCATTCATTAATAAATGGGAGAAAGATCTGGGGGTGCCCCTGGAGGAAAACGCAGTGGGAAATGTTCTGAAGGCAACACACAGCTCGGCATTGGACACAAAAATGACAGAAACAAACTACAAGTGTTTATCTAGATGGTATGCCACTCCAGAGATAATTAGCAAATTCCAACCAGATAAATCTCCGTATTGTTGGAGAGGGTGTAAGGTATTGGGGACCATGGCACATCTGTGGTGGAGCTGTCCGGCTGTTAAAAAATACTGGCTGGAGGTGTTACAAATAATAGAGGAGATTACTGGTAAAACAATCCCGTACGACCCATGGAGATGCCTGTTCCACAGTTCAGAGGGTGGAAATCGAGACTATAATAGGTCTATCACCCCGGTACTGTTGAACGCGGCTAAAAGTTAAATTCCCAAAAAATGGCAGAAGGTTGATGGCCCCAAGATCAAGGATTGGCTTTTAAGAGTGCAGGAAATATATAATCTAGAGAGAAGGGAGAAGGATCTGTCAAATGTGGAGTATGAGAGAGGGGGAGGCAGATGGGCAGTTTGGGGAGCTTATAAGTAGGGATGAGCCGAACACCCCCCTGTTCGGTTCGCACCAGAACATGCGAACAGGAAAAAAGTTCGTTCGAACACGCGAACACCGTTAAAGTCTATGGGACACAAACATGAATAATCAAAAGTGCTAATTTTAAAGGCTAATATGCAAGTTATTGTCATAAAAAGTGTTTGGGGACCTGGGTCCTGCCCCAGGGGACATGGATCAATGCAAAAAATTTTTTTTAAAACGGCCGTTTTTTCAGGAGCAGTGATTTTAATAATGCTTAAAGTCAAACAATAAAAGTGTAATATCCCTTTAAATTTCGTACCTGGGGGGTGTCTATAGTATGCCTGTAAAGGGGCGCATGTTTCCTGTGTTTAGAACAATCTGACAGCAAAATGACATTTTGAAGAAAAAAACTCATTTAAAACTAACGCGGCTATTGCATTGCCGACAATACACATAGAAGTTCATTGATAAAAACGGCACGGGAATTCCCCAAAGGGGAACCCCGAACCAAAATTAAAAAAAAAAAAAAGACGTAGGAGTCCCCCTAAATTCCATACCAGGCCCTTCAGGTCTGATATGGATATTAAGGGGAACCCCGGCCAAAATTTAAAAAAAAATGACGTGGGGTTCCCCCTAAATTCCATACCAGACCCTTATCCGAGCACGCAACCTGGCAGGCCGCAGGAAAAGAGGGGGGACGAGAGTGCGCCCCCCCCCTCCTGAACCGTACCAGGCCACATGCCCTCAACATTGGGAGGGTGCTTTGGGGTAGCCCCCCAAAACACCTTGTCCCCATGTTGATGAGGACAAGGGCCTCATCCCCACAACCCTGGCCGGTGGTTGTGGGGGTCTGCGAGCGGGGGGCTTATCGGAATCTGGAAGCCCCCTTTAACAAGGGGACCCCCAGATCCCGGCCCCCCCCTGTGTGAAATGGTAAGGGGGTACAAAAGTACCCCTACCATTTCACTAAAAAACTGTCAAAAATGTTAAAAATGACAAGAGACAGTTTTTGACAATTCCTTTATTTAAATACTTCTTCTTTCTTCTATCTTCCTTCATCTTCTGGTTCTTCTGGTTCTTCTGGCTCTTCTGGTTCTTCCTCCGGCGTTCTCGTCCAGCATCTCCTCCGTGGCGTCTTCTATCTTCTTCTCCTCGGGCCGCTCCGCACCCATGGCATGGGGGGAGGCTCCCGCTCTTCTCTTCATCTTCTTCATCTTCTTCTCTTCTTCTTTTTTTCTCTTCTTCTCTTCTTCATTTTCTTCTCCGGGCCGCTCCGCACCCATGCTGGCATGGAGGGAGGCTCCCGCTGTGTGACGGCGCTCCTCGTCTGACAGTTCTTAAATAACGGGGGCGGGGCCACCCGGTGACCCGGCCCCCCTCTGACGCACGGGACATGACGGGACTTCCCTGTGGCATTCCCTGTGATGTCACAGGGAAGTTCCGTCAAGTCACCGTGCGTCAGAGGGGGGCGGGGTCACCGGGTGGCCCCGCCCCCCGTTATTTGAGAACTGTCAGACGAGGAGCGCCGTCACACAGCGGGAGCCTCCCTCCATGCCAGCATGGGTGCGGAGCGGCCCGGAGAAGAAAATGAAGAAGAGAAGAAGAGAAGAAAAGAAGAAAAGAAAAAGAGAAGAAGATGAAGAAGATGAAGAGAAGAGCGGGAGCCTCCCCCCATGCCATGGGTGCGGAGCGGCCCGAGGAGAAGAAGATAGAAGACGCCCCGGAGGAGATGCTGGACGAGAACGCCGGAGGAAGAACCAGAAGAACCAGAAGAACCAGAAGATGAAGGAAGATAGAAGAAAGAAGTATTTAAATAAAGGAATTGTCAAAAACTGTCTCTTGTCATTTTTAACATTTTTGACAGTTTTTTAGTGAAATGGTAGGGGTACTTTTGTATCCCCTTACCATTTCACACAGGGGGGGGGCCGGGATCTGGGGGTCCCCTTGTTAAAGGGGGCTTCCAGATTCCGATAAGCCCCCCACCCGCAGACCCCCACAACCACCGGCCAGGGTTGTGGGGATGAGGCCCTTGTCCTCATCAACATGGGGACAAGGTGTTTTGGGGGGCTACCCCAAAGCACCCTCCCAATGTTGAGGGCATGTGGCCTGGTACGGTTCAGGAGGGGGGGGCGCACTCTCGTCCCCCCTCTTTTCCTGCGGCCTGCCAGGTTGTGTGCTCGGATAAGGGTCTGGTATGGATCTTTGGGGGGACCCCACGCCATTTTTTTTTTTTTTTGGCGCGGGGTTCCCCTTAAAATCCATACCAGACCTGAAGGGTCTGGTATGGAATTTAGGGGGAACCCCACGTCATTTTTTTTTAAAATTTTGGCCGGGGTTCCCCTTAATATCCATATCAGACCTGAAGGGCCTGGTATGGAATTTAGGGGGACTCCTACGTCTGTCTTTTTTTTTTAATTTTGGTTCGGGGTTCCCCTTTGGGGAATTCCCATGCCGTTTTTATCAATGAACTTCTATGTGTATTGTCGGCAATGCAATAGCCGCGGTAGTTTTAAATAAGTTTTTTCCTTCAAAATGTCATTTTGCTGTCAGACTGTTCTAAACACAGGAAACACGCGCCCCTTTACAGGCATACTATAGACACCCCCCAGATACGAAATTTAAAGGGATATTACACTTTTATTGTTTGACTTTAAGCATTATTAAAATCACTGCTCCTGAAAAAACGGCCGTTTTTTAAAATTTTTTTTGCATTGATCCATGTCCCCTGGGGCAGGACCCAGGTCCCCAAACACTTTTTATGACAATAACTTGCATATTAGCCTTTAAAATTAGCACTTTTGATTTCTCCCATAGACTTTTAAAGGGTGTTCCGCCGGCATTCGAATTTGCCGCGAACACCCCAAATTGTTCGCTGTTCGGCGAACTTGCGAACAGCCAATGTTCGAGTCGAACATGAGTTCGACTCGAACTCGAAGCTCATCCCTACTTATAAGGAATCCCTGAGGTATGCGGAAAAGAGGCTGAGCTAATGCTGATACCAAAGGGGTAGAAGAGCGAAAGCAAATGGTTGGATGGAGTCTGCGGGGGGGGCTTGGGGGGGTGAGGGATGGGGGGAGCGGGGGGGTTTATGGGTTACAAGGGAAAGTACTTTTGTAGGAGATGTGAATGTTATTTTTGTATGTGCTTTCTTTTGTATGGATATAAATAACTTAAATAAAGATTAAAAAAAAAAAAAAAAAAAAAACCCTCTCCTTGTTAACAAGATGTTTCAGCAAGACAATATGCAATCTGGGGATACACAGCCAGGTTTAGTACTCCTTCCAGATGAGGAATTAAACCCTGAATCAAACCAAAGGGAAAAACACTTAACAAAACCAACCTGGTAAGTGCAAGAGAATCTTAAAGCTGATAAAGAAGAACTGCTGTTTAATATAAATGCCGTATGGTCTAATACTGTTAAGTACATGTCTGCTCTCTCCCAACAATCTCATGAGCCATTACAATTAGAGAGCGCTATCAAGCAATTGAATGTTGCTTATGAAAGTTATCAAAGACTGTGTGTTAAATATACTGATCTCTTAAAGCGGTACAACACTCAAGGGTCATTGGAAGAATTAAAGGGATTTGAGGAGCTCAATCTTGAAAGAGACATTTTAGTGGTGCAAACAAAGACAAAGGCAGAAGTGAGAATAACACAGTTTCGTGAATCCATATCTTATCGCTCCGCATCTACTAGATGCTCCACAAGATCTTCCAAATCCCTACAATCAAGATCTACTGCACTCAGTCAACAACTCATAAAGGCCCGTGCAGATGCTGAAGCTTCTAAAATTCAGGCAGCGTTCACCCAAAAGAAAGCAGAGAAAGAATCTGAAGCCGCACGCCAGAAAGCAGGGAAAGAGGCTGAAGCTGCACCCCAGAAAGCAGAGAATGAAGCTGAAGCTGCACGCCAGAAAGCAGAAATGGATGTTTTGGAAAAACAATGTGAGCATGCCACAGCCATGGCAAGGTTAAGGGTCTTAGAACAAACCGCTAGTGAAAGCGAAAGAGACAACAGTTGCAGACACTCAGTTGTCAGTGGTGTATTTAGGTTTTGTGCTGCCCTAGGCCTGACTAAACGCATGCACCCCCCTAAACCCACCCCATCCTGCCGAGGCCACACCCCTTCCTGTTTAAGACCCACCTTATCATCTGTAAACAACACCCCTTCCTCTTTAGGCTCATTTGGCACCTTTCAGGGCGGAACGGCTACCTGTTTCTGACAGGTACCCTTCCCCACTTCCGGGAGACTGCGCTGTCCCCTCTGAAGTTTGCCCCCCCCTCCTCCTTCCTCCACTGGGCCATTCAGAAAGTGCAACGCGCTTCGCACATGTGCAGTAAGGAACCGGTCGGTTTCCCTTACCATGAATGATAGTGGCAAAACCCGAGAGCCAATCCGAAAATCGGCTGAGATGTCGACATCGCTGGATCCCTGGACAGGTAAGTGTCCTAATATTAAAAGTCAGCAGCTACAGTATTTTTAGCTGCTGAGTTTTAATGCTATCACGGGGGGGTCTCACTGTGCCCATTAATTGCAGCCTCACTGTGCCCCATCAACGCAGTCACTGTGCCCATCAAATGCAGCCACTGTGCCCATCAAATGCAGCCACTGTGCCCGTCAAATGCAGCCACTGTGCCCGTCAAACGCAGCCACTGTGCCCGTCAAACGCAGCCACTGTGCCCGTCAAACGCAGCCACTGTGCCCATCAAACGCAGCCACTGTGCCCATCAATTGCAGCCACTGTGCCCATCAAACGCTGCCACTGTGCCCATCAAACGCTGCCACTGTGCCCATCAAACGCTGCCACTGTGCTATCAAACGCAGTCACTGTGCTATCAAACGCAGCCACTGTGCCCATTAATTGCAGCCACTGTGCCCATTAATTGCAGCCACTGTGCCCATCAATTGCAGCCACTGTGCCCATCAATTGCAGCCACTGTGCCCATCAATTGCAGCCACTGTGCCCATCAAATGCTCCCACTGTGCCCATCAATTGCAGCAACTGTGCCCTCAAACACAGCCACTGTGCCCTCAAACGCAGCCACTGTGCCCTCAAACGCAGCCACTGTGCCCATCAAACGCAGCCACTGTGCCCATTAATTGCAGCCACTGTGCCCATCAATTGCAGCCACTGTGCCCATCAATTGCAGCCACTGTGCCCTCAAACGCAGCCACTGTGCCCTCAAACGCAGCCACTGTGCCCTCAAACGCAGCCACTGTGCCCATCAAATGCTGCCACTGTTCTATCAAACGCAGCCACTGTGCCCATTAATTGCAGCCACTGTGCCCATTAGTTGCAGCCACTGTGCCCATCAAATGCAGCCACTGTGCCCATCAAATGCAGCCACTGTGCCCCATCAAATGCAGCCACTGTGCCCCATCAAATGCAGCCACTGTGCCCCATCAAACGCAGCCACTGTGCCCCATCAAACGCAGCCACTGTGCCCCATCAAACGCAGCCACTGTGCCCATCAAACGCAGCCACTGTGCCCATCAAACGCAGCCACTGTGCCCATCAAACGCAGCCACTGTGCCATCAAACGCAGCCACTGTGCCCTCAAACGCAGCCACTGTGCCCTCAAATGCAGCCACTGTGCCCTCAAACGCAGCCATTGTGCCCTCAAACGTAGCCATTGTGCCCTCAAACGTTGCCACTGTGCCCATCAAACGCTGCCACTGTGCCCATCAAACGCAGCCACTGTGCCCATCAAACGCAGCCACTGTGCCCATCAAACGCAGCCACTGTGCCCATCAAACGCAGCCACTGTGCCCATCAAATGCTGCCACTGTTCTATCAAACGCAGCCACTGTGCCCATTAATTGCAGCCACTGTGCCCATTAGTTGCAGCCACTATGCCCATCAAATGCAGCCACTGTGCCCATCAAATGCAGCCACTGTTCCCATCAAATGCAGCCACTGTGCCCCATCAAATGCAGCCACTGTGCCCCATCAAACGCAGCCACTGTGCCCCATCAAACGCAGCCACTGTGCCCATCAAACGCAGCCACTGTGCCCCATCAAACGCAGCCACTGTGCCCATCAAACGCAGCCACTGTGCCCATCAAACGCAGCCACTGTGCCCATCAAACGCAGCCACTGTGCCATCAAACGCAGCCACTGTGCCCTCAAACGCAGCCACTGTGCCCTCAAATGCAGCCACTGTGCCCTCAAACGCAGCCATTGTGCCCTCAAACGTAGCCATTGTGCCCATCAAATGCTGCCACTGTGCCCTCAAACGCAGCCACTGTGCCCTCAAACGCAGCCACTGTGCCCTCAAACGCAGCCACTGTGCCCATCAAATGCTGCCACTGTTCTATCAAACGCAGCCACTGTGCCCATTAATTGCAGCCACTGTGCCCATTAGTTGCAGCCACTGTGCCCATCAAATGCAGCCACTGTGCCCATCAAATGCAGCCACTGTGCCCCATCAAATGCAGCCACTGTGCCCCATCAAATGCAGCCACTGTGCCCCATCAAATGCAGCCACTGTGCCCCATCAAACGCAGCCACTGTGCCCCATCAAACGCAGCCACTGTGCCCATCAAACGCAGCCACTGTGCCCATCAAACGCAGCCACTGTGCCCATCAAACGCAGCCACTGTGCCATCAAACGCAGCCACTGTGCCCTCAAACGCAGCCACTGTGCCCTCAAATGCAGCCACTGTGCCCTCAAACGCAGCCATTGTGCCCTCAAACGTAGCCATTGTGCCCTCAAACGTTGCCACTGTGCCCATCAAACGCTGCCACTGTGCCCATCAAACGCAGCCACTGTGCCCATCAAACGCAGCCACTGTGCCCATCAAACGCAGCCACTGTGCCCATCAAACGCAGCCACTGTGCCCATCAAATGCTGCCACTGTTCTATCAAACGCAGCCACTGTGCCCATTAATTGCAGCCACTGTGCCCATTAGTTGCAGCCACTATGCCCATCAAATGCAGCCACTGTGCCCATCAAATGCAGCCACTGTTCCCATCAAATGCAGCCACTGTGCCCCATCAAATGCAGCCACTGTGCCCCATCAAACGCAGCCACTGTGCCCCATCAAACGCAGCCACTGTGCCCATCAAACGCAGCCACTGTGCCCATCAAACGCAGCCACTGTGCCCATCAAACGCAGCCACTGTGCCATCAAACGCAGCCACTGTGCCCTCAAACGCAGCCACTGTGCCCTCAAATGCAGCCACTGTGCCCTCAAACGCAGCCATTGTGCCCTCAAACGTAGCCATTGTGCCCTCAAACGTTGCCACTGTGCCCATCAAACGCTGCCACTGTGCCCATCAAACGCAGCCACTGTGCCCATCAAACGCAGCCACTGTGCCCATCAAACGCAGCCACTGTGCCCATCAAACGCAGCCACTGTGCCCATCAAATGCTGCCACTGTTCTATCAAACGCAGCCACTGTGCCCATTAATTGCAGCCACTGTGCCCATTAGTTGCAGCCACTATGCCCATCAAATGCAGCCACTGTGCCCATCAAATGCAGCCACTGTTCCCATCAAATGCAGCCACTGTGCCCCATCAAATGCAGCCACTGTGCCCCATCAAATGCAGCCACTGTGCCCCATCAAACGCAGCCACTGTGCCCCATCAAACGCAGCCACTGTGCCCATCAAACGCAGCCACTGTGCCCATCAAACGCAGCCACTGTGCCCCATCAAACGCAGCCACTGTGCCCATCAAACGCAGCCACTGTGCCCATCAAACGCAGCCACTGTGCCCATCAAACGCAGCCACTGTGCCCTCAAACGCAGCCACTGTGCCCTCAAACGCAGCCATTGTGCCCTCAAACGTAGCCATTGTGCCCTCAAACGTTGCCACTGTGCCCATCAAACGCTGCCACTGTGCCCATCAAACGCAGCCACTGTGCCCATCAAACGCAGCCACTGTGCCCATCAAACGCAGCCACTGTGCCCATCAAACGCAGCCACTGTGCCATCAAACGCAGCCACTGTGCCCTCAAACGCAGCCACTGTGCCCTCAAATGCAGCCACTGTGCCCTCAAACGCAGCCATTGTGCCCTCAAACGTAGCCATTGTGCCCTCAAACGCTGCCACTGTGCCCATCAAACGCTGCCACTGTGCCCATCAAATGCAGCCACTGTGCCCCATCAAATGCAGCCACTGTGCCCCATCAAACGCAGCCACTGTGCCCCATCAAACGCAGCCACTGTGCCCATCAAACGCAGCCACTGTGCCCATCAAACGCAGCCACTGTGCCCATCAAACGCAGCCACTGTGCCCTCAAACGCAGCCACTGTGCCCTCAAACGCAGCCATTGTGCCCTCAAACGTAGCCATTGTGCCCTCAAACGTTGCCACTGTGCCCATCAAACGCTGCCACTGTGCCCATCAAACGCAGCCACTGTGCCCATCAAACGCAGCCACTGTGCCCATCAAACGCAGCCACTGTGCCCATCAAATGCTGCCACTGTTCTATCAAACGCAGCCACTGTGCCCATTAATTGCAGCCACTGTGCCCATTAGTTGCAGCCACTATGCCCATCAAATGCAGCCACTGTGCCCATCAAATGCAGCCACTGTTCCCATCAAATGCAGCCACTGTGCCCCATCAAATGCAGCCACTGTGCCCCATCAAATGCAGCCACTGTGCCCCATCAAACGCAGCCACTGTGCCATCAAACGCAGCCACTGTGCCCTCAAACGCAGCCACTGTGCCCTCAAATGCAGCCACTGTGCCCTCAAACGCAGCCATTGTGCCCTCAAACGTAGCCATTGTGCCCTCAAACGCTGCCACTGTGCCCATCAAACGCTGCCACTGTGCCCATCAAACGCTGCCACTGTGCCCATCAAACGCAGCCACTGTGCCCATCAAACGCAGCCACTGTGCCCATCAAACGCTGCCACTGTGCCCATCAAACGCTGCCACTGTGCCCATCAAATGCTGCCAGTGCCCATAACACTGATATACTTTATTAAATCACTGTACCTGCTGTCCTGGGGGTTTCCCTCGTGCTCCTCTCTCTCCTCCTGACGTCACAGCCCCAGGGCCGAGGAGAAGATTCACTGCAGGAAAGCAGTGCAGTGGAGGGTAGGCGGAGCGTAAGGCTCCACCTGGCTGTCACCTGTTGCTAATGGGGGCGCGAGTGACACACGCCGCCCCCCCCGCATGAGAGAAAGCCCCCCCCACCCGCCTTGCTGATTCCCAGCTCCCGCTGCCGCCTCCCGCACACATGCAGCCCACGACATCCGGCTTTCTGTAGCGGCGCCGTGGTGTATGGGCGTGCTTGTCAGAGAGTAGGGGGCGTGAGATACACGCCCCCATCCTCTGCCAAGCACAGCCATACACAGTGGCGCCGCTACAGAAAGCCGGCCGCCGTGGGCTGCATGTGTGCGGGAGGCGGCAGCGGGAGCTGGGAATCAGCAAGACGGGTGGGGGGGCTTTCTCTCATGCGGGGGGGGCGGCCCTTCGGCCGTTCGGAATTTCGGCTTTCAAAAGACTGATGAGAGTTTTTCCTGGGAAAATGTGACTGTGTGTATGCTCCATCGGACTTTTGCTGGCCGAATTCCAGCCAGCAAAAGATTGAGGGCTTGTTCTCAATTTTTCTCTCAGTTTTTCGGTCGGGAAAAGTTCCTATCCGAAAATGCGATCATTTCTGGCAATTCCTACGCATGCTCGGAAACAATTTGACGCATGCTCGGAAGCATTGAACTTCATTTTCTCGGCTCGTTGTAGTGTTGTTCATCACTTTGTTCTTGACGGGCGTAAGTTCAGCAAACTTTTGTGTGACCGCGTGTAAGGCAAACTTGAGCGGAATCCCGTCGGAAAAGCCGTCATATCTTTTTCCGACGAGAAGTCCGATCATGTGTAAGCGGCATAAGAATGATCTAAGTTTCTCCTATGGTGACTTTAACTCTCTCAGTTCACCCTCT
Source organism: Lithobates clamitans (assembly GCA_037952925.1). NCBI lineage: Eukaryota > Metazoa > Chordata > Amphibia > Anura > Ranidae > Lithobates > Lithobates clamitans. The sequence goes on from JBBGZY010000438.1 coordinate 23,474,097, forward strand.
CCAAGACCTATGAACACACGTATGACACACAGAGACCATAGAGGTCCAGTGTTAGTGAAAAGGACTAATGTTCTACCTGCACCTGCTACAGTTCTCGAAAAGACTGATCAAAACAAGAAAATTGAGAACCCAAATCGCCAATGTCCGATACATAACAAACCACATCCACTTAAGAAATGTATCGGCTTCAGAAAGAAAACCCTACAAGAACATTAACGAAATTTTAAAGAAATTTGGAGTTTGCTACAAATGCTGTGCCTCCACAGAGCACTTTGCAAAGGACTGTAAAGCTATCATCAAATGTATAGAGTGTGACAGTGATAACCATGTGCAAGCTCTTCATCAATATCCGCACAACTCTACTACACCCACAAACAATCTTCCCGAGGCAAAGCAAGGCGGGGAGCGCACAGATCAAACAGCACCTTCCACCTCAGTGTTCTCTACATGTACAGAAGTCTATGGAGAAGCACTCTGTGATTTGCTTGGTTCGTGTATACCCCAAAGGTCAACCTGAAAAGGCCATAAGACTGTATACTATTCTGGATGAGCAGAGTAACAGTTCTCTTGCAAGAACACAGTTTTTTGAATTGTTGAACATAACAGGAGATGTTCTACCTTATACCCTGAGCACTTGTGCCGGAACTACAGAAGTCTTAGGTAGGAGAGCCAGCGGTCTTGTAGTTGCTCCCCTGAATGACAATGTGGAAATATTCTTACCCACTATCACTGAGTGCAACCAAATCCCAAGCAACAAAGAGGAGATCCCTACCCCTGAAGATGCCTTTCACCATTCTCACTTGAAGGACATAGCTGACCAAATACCAGCCCTCAGCGAAAGTGCTGATATCTTGCTGTTACTCGGCCGAGACATCTTAAGGGTGAACAAGGTTCGTCAGCAAATCAATGGTCCACATCATGCACCATATGCTCAGTGTCTGGATCTGGGCTGGGTCATCATAGGCAATGTCTGTCGAGACAAATACAAAAGGTCTTACTCAGTCTCTTCCTTTAAAACACACGTCCTGTCACGGATGGACTACTTGTTCTGCACAATGACCACATCAATATAATGTGAAAGATAGACTGTTTGAAAAAGGTGCATTAATGAAACATCATACAAGATGATAAGAAAGCCCTTAATGTCTGGGATGACAGCATCGGCAACACAGTGTTCGAAGTAACCACTAAAGACCAGGAGTTGGCAGCTACCATGGAAAACAAGGGAATCTTGAAAACCATGAGTAAAGAGTTCTACCAAGATGTTTCCAACAGTTGAGTAGCACCTCTACCATTTCATACCACAAGAAAGAAACTACCAAATAACAGAGTGGAACGCATTAGGAAGTTCTCTACGCCTGAACAATGGCACTATGTTCCCACTAACCTCAACCCTGCTGATCGCGGCAGTCGTGCAGTATCTACTACTGCATTTATGGACACATCATGGCTATCTCCACCAGTACTCTTGAATGATAAACTCATCTCAAGTTCTACAGATTCTAACCACCACACTCAACACCTCTGTGAAACCAAGGGTAAGTCCTCACCGCTTTGAACACTTTTCTAAGTGGTCCTCTGTTGTACGAGCCATTGCATGTCTTATTCACATTGCTTATCAATTTGCAAACGGCTCTAGCACTGGAAAAGAGTGTCACAAGTGGCACATCTGTAAAGGCCTTCCCACAATTGAGGAAGTTTCTCAAGCAGAAAGGGTTATCATCCAATGTGTCCAATAAAGTGTACTCACAAGAGATTGCTAACGTATCAAAAGGACTCAACCTATCTAAGAATAGCCCTCTGTACAAATTAAATCTAATAATTGATCACAACCAGTTACTTCGAGTTGGTGGTCGCATTGGAAGGTCGAATTTGTTAAGTGAAGAGAAAAATCCCCTAGTTATTCCAGGACGTCATCACATTACTGCTATGTTAGTTAGGCATTTCCATGAGCAAGCCAGCAAACCCAACCTACAAGTGGGAGACATAGTTTTCTTGAAAGAGACAGATTCTCATTGAAACCATTGGACTATGGGTCTTATTACAAAGACTATGCCAAGTATTGACAGAAAAATACAGAAAGTAGAAGTTAAAGTAATGAAAGAAGGTTCTGCACACTTTTACTTCAGGCCTATAAAGGAACTAGTACTTATTTTGCCCAAAGAAGAAGACAAGTCATCTACTTGATTCAGAGGGAGGTACGAAGGATTGATTCATGTCACTGCCTTTCCCTCTGAAGATGAATATTTCCTTGTCACAGCCTGGACCTTCAAGACCAACATCTGCTAGTATATGTTAATGTTTGCATTGTTTCCCTTGTTCTTCCCTTCCCTCTTGTTTTGCAGGTGTTCTTGGAAAGAATCTTCAGTACTTATATTTGGACTTGGACTAGTTTGTTAATAATAGAAATCATACATTTTTGACGGGGAGTGTCAGGTTTCACATGCTTGTGATATGCTTTTAAATGTTATATGTATTATTCTGTCCCCGGTTTCTCCCCTTCCTGTATCTCAGCTCATCTGATGTTCATTGTTGTAAGATCCTCACAGTTTATGGATTAGACTTCACAAGATCAACAAGGTGTCGTCTAGATCGAGTCACTGTCTGTTTATCCAAATAAGATTGGGGTTATCGACATCTCAACACAACTAACTGTAGGCTACGGAGATCACACTTTCAATGCTTATACTGGAGAGGCAGAACAACTGTATTAGGACTAGAATATACAGATCATGTAGAGTGGAGGGGTATGTTGTAGTAATCTCATCATTATCCCTAAACCATACATATCCAGGGACAAATTTCTAAAATGTGGAACTATCCTTGGGAAGAAGGGAAAACTGCTAACTATGGGAGTTCCAGTAACTACTGACATGGGTAGACAGACATGATGAATATGTTACATTTGGAAAGGTATATTTTGTGATGAGCTGTGACTGACTGCCCTTACTATAGGGGTCTCCATTCCAAACCTATGTTGCAGCTTCCTACTCTTGGCCCCTTCATAGCTGGCTGAGTTTAGAGACTTAGGTGGAAGCCATATTATCCCTGGGTCTCTACTCCCAGCCCATACCCTTTGTTTGTCCTGCACCCAGTAGCCCTGTCAGATATATCTGCTGAACTAGATGCTCACCTTGACCAATATGAAAACTCTGAAACCACATGCTCAAGTACTTCCCCTGGCCCTTGAATCCTGTATGTACACTGTGTTTGTATGCCTTGTCATCTTCCCAGCCAGCAAGAAAAGCACCACTATCATCAAAGGCAAATCATCTGCTAGTTATTCATGGAAACTTCAAAGTTCTTGGGGACTACAGACTCAGAGTGTTCAGAGCTATAATATTGAAGTCATAGTGTGTTATGATGTGCTAAAGTATGCTAGAAATGCTTGTGTTTTAAAATACACCAAAAAACATTAAAATGAACCTCTGAGCACAATAAAAATGCTAATTATTATTAAATTGTTCGGGAGCAATAATGTGTTCAATAAAGTGCATGCATTTTCATGCAACAAGAGTTCCTTCAGCCTAAGGGCTCATTCACACCCGGCCATACAACAAAGAATATGGACGCTGGTGTAGTAGTGGTGCAATGTGTTGTCACAATACATCGTACTGATTACACCAGCGTCCATTTTTTTTGTTGTGTGGCCGGGTGTGAATGAGCTGAAGGAACTCTGGTTTTAAACTCTATTGAAGTGTCACAAAATAACACCTTATTCAACACTGTGCACCACAGCATGCTGTGATGTGCTGCGATAACATGCAGTGTGGTGAATTGTTCTGCGTAAAATTGCATAAATGATGCAGTGCACATTACCTATGTGTATGGTGTGAAAGGGGCACATTGCTTTGCAGATCAATACAGCTCAATGCATGTGGTGTGAATGAGTATGTCACATAATTACTTAGTTGGTAATGTTGAATAAAGACACCAGTCTATCCAGTTCCACCTGTGGTGTGTGTGTGTTTATGTCAATAGTAATTCCCATATCCCTGTATGTTGTGATCTTTAAGGTGCCTATCTAATAGTTTATTGAAACTATCAAAGCACCCTGTTGATACCACTGCTTGTGGAAGGGAATTCCACATCCTTACCGCATTGACAGTAAAGAATCATCTACACAGTTTAGGGTTAAACCTTGTCTCTTTCAGTTTCAATGAATGCCCGCGTGTCTTTTTAAACTCTCTCCCACTGAAAGTTTTTCTATGCTAAGGTCACCAGTACGGTATTTGTATATTGCTATCTCACATGAGTTTTCCACCTCCCATGAGGAGTAATGACAGCTCACATCCTTAATCTGGATCTTTGGATTGATGCTCCAGCTGAAGTAAAGAGGTGAGATTTGGTCAGAAGGGATAGTGCTTTGTGCTAATAGGGTGCAGGTACATCAACGAACATGTCATCTATGGTGGGGTCTAGTATTTGTGTAGTGGTTTTATCAGAAACTTCACTGCTACACCAGGTACTTGTAACTCTTGTGAAAATCCCCTTTGGTTTCACAGAAGGCATTGTGTATGTTGCACTCCATGTACAACAGTAATCTCATCAAAAGTGTGCAGCCTGCAAACAAAGGTCTCCCTGGGCACCTCTCCACATACTTTTCAGTAGAGGAATATGAAATAAATAATTTGTTCTCACATACTGTCACTGACATGTTCTGATCTGTCTGTATGCCCTTCAGTGGGACTTCTCACCCTTTCCACACCGTAGTACTTGTGACAGACTCACCCGAGACAGAGGCTTTTGGAGGGGACTGCAGGCTAGCCTCTTGCCTACCGACTATGGGCCTTGACTTTTAAGGGAACACTACTCTTTGTGAGGTGTATGCCTGGGGGACCCTTGAAGTAATGTTAATTAGGATTCAAGTCCATGTCTCCCCAAGACACACAGATTCTGGGACTCTAGGCCTCGGGTCCCTGTATAGGGCCTAACTGCCTCACTACCAATAGTGACTGCTTCACATTGTGAGACTTAAAGCAGGTGATGATGTCATAAACTCAAGCCACCTGTCTAGGGTTGCCTGCTATAATGTGTTTATTGCAAGTAGGTCTAGTATGCCTCCTAAGGGTCTTTCATCCATTATTATTTGTGCTAATTAATTCAGCTATTGTCTACTAGCACACTACCCTTGTGGGCTGTGTTTATACTTATGATAATGTGCTTGTAATGTGTGAGCTCGCTGACGGCAAGTCTGACCTGAATAGTCTGGGTGGGCACTGAGTCATCCAGGTGGCTAATTAAGGTCAAGTTTATAGTATATGTCGGTTGTTGTGATTATATTCCTGTGTGCAGGTTGTATTGTTAGGGTAATATGATCAAGAGGGGGAGGTGTATAAAAGCCTGAATTCTTGTTCAAATAAATAGTTCTTATTCTGGTTTAGTCTAAAACTAGGGTTGCCTAGTTCTTGGGGTAACTATAGCCAGATTCACTGGTCTCATATTCCAGAGTTTGGGAAGCGTTATATGATGGAAGCACTCAAGCAGAGTGTGGGAGGTTCTGTTACAGTACTCTGCCAGGACTCATCAAGTGCCACAGCATGAAAGGGGACAAGAAGTCAAGGAGAAAAAGAACATGAATTGAGGAAAATGTTATAGACAATGACTGTAAGCATTCTAAAGTAAGTGATTTGAAGAGCCAAGTGCTTTGATATAATACATTGCAAGCAGAGCAATAACAACTCTCATTCCTATAACCTCCCTGAGGGAGTCTGACTACCAGTGCCTTGATAGCATAGCACATATCCATTAGGATGCATCAGGCAGAAGACAATAACTTGACTTAACCACTTCAGCCCCGGAAGAATTGGCTACTCAATGACCAGGACATTTTTTGCGATACGGCACTGCGTCGCTATAACTGACAATTGCGTGGTCGTGCGACGCTGTACCCAAACAAAATTGACATCCTTTTTTTTCCCACAAATAGAGCTTTCCTTTGGTGGTAATTTATAATCTATGCGGTTTTTATTTTTTGCTCTATAAACAAAAAAAGAGCGTCAATTTTGAAAAAAAAAACCCCAATATTTTGTACATCATGCTGTAATAAATAGCCCCAATTTATTTTTAAAAAGCAAATATTTTTCCTCAGTTTAGGCCGATACGTATTCTTCTACATATTTTTTGGTAACAAAAAATTGCAAAAAGCGTATATTGATTGTTTTGCGCAAAAGTTATAGCATCTACAAAATAGGGGATAGACTTATGGCATTTGTATTATTATTTTTTTTCTTACTAGTAATGGCAGCAATCTGCGATTTTTATAGGGACTGCAACATTATGGTGGACATATCGGACACTTTGGACACATTTTTGGGACCGTTGGCATTTATACAGTGATCAGTGCTATAAAAATGCACTGATTACTGTGTAAATGTCACTGGCAGGGAAGGGGTTAACATTAGGGGGGCGATCAAGGAGTTAACTGTGTTCCCTATGTGTGTGTTCTAGCTGTAGGGGATGGGATTGATTATAGGAGATGAGAGATTGTGGTTCACAGCTTGTAGGAACTCACGATCTCTCTCTCTCCTCTCCTCACAGAACTGGGATGTGTGTGTTTATACACACACGTCCCTGTTCTGCCTCTCATGCCCATGATCGCTCGTGGCCAGTGGTCAACGTGACCTCCGGTCACGAGCATCAGCACCCCCGCTGCTATCCGCTTAAAGGGACCAACGTACAGCTACGACGGTTCGCGTGATCGTGCCGACCTGCCACAGTTTAATGACGGCGGCTGGTCGGCAAGTGGTTAAAGGCTTTTCAGGCAGAATTTCACTTTTCATAATAAATAGAAGCTGTTTCTAATGTTATTTCTGATCCAGCCATCCCAATGTGTTTATCTATCACTTACCTCATCTATGGCACTTACCTCATCTATTTGAATTTTTTAAAAATGCCTTTCTAATTCCAGCATTTGCAAAAAAAGAGGGATAGAGAAAGGGGAAGTAGGGAAGGAGGGGAAGAGAAGGGATGGGGAGGGGGGAAAAAGGGGGGTGGGGGGGGGAGAAAGGGGCTTGGGAGAAAAGGCGGAAAGGAAGAGGAAACCAGGCTAAGAGATGCTTGTAATTTGGTGGGTGTATAGTTAAAAAAAAGCCTACCTGGTGCAACGTACTGTAAGGTCTGCTTACAGTTCAGACAACTCCAAGTGGGGGGGAGTAAAAAGAACCCCCAGAGAAACAAGGAGAGGTGGACTCTGAAGATATATCACGTTGGTAAGTTATCAAAAACTTGCTCCAATTGCCACATAGAGAAAAACTGGTGAAGAGGGTTTCCAGTCACAGCTCTATGTATCTGAACAGATGCTGGTTCAATCAGCCATGTCTGAGGACATAGAGCAAAAGAAGATGTACCAGTGAATAATGCCACACTATGCAGTGCCAGCAATAAATAGTGACATGAAGCAGCCAGGGCTAAACAGTGAGCAGTTTTCTAGTAGATGGTAGTCTGAATGTCCCCCCTTGGAGAGAGAGATAATCTGCGATGTTCACCGGGGGGCAAAAGCCCGCTTATGAGCTCCCCAACCCGGAAGACACCAATCAGCGCCGCAAGGCGGCGCATATGTGCGGGAAACATCGCTGGCATGCAAGCATACATCGTATACGTCAAATGAGCGGAGAGGCCCAAAACGTGGATGGTACAAGTGTGGGGCAGTCTTCCGAAGGAAATCCCCCTCACCAGGGGAGTCACATGTCCACCTGGGAACAGAGAGTGATAGAGCATGTATGACCAAACGAAGGGCTACCAGGTGGAGACAGCGGAAGGGCCAATGGTGTATGAGATAAACAAACATTAGCAATTAGGTAAAGGCATTATGCAAAGATTAGACAGACATTCAATTCCTAAGAGAAAGCTATAAAATTGCAGCGCTGCAGCCTCTAGCAGACAATGGACCGACTAGTGATATATAGATGGATGAAGTGAGGGGGCAGGGTGCATGGGAGGCCAGATTGGCTTCTAAGGCACCAATCCAAGTAAGGGGGACGGGGGAAGGGGAAGAGGAGGGGGAAGGGGGGCAGGGGAAGGGAAACCTCACAAAAAGAGTTTTTAAGATATAATTTCATTTAAGCCTGGTGGGGTAGTGGCAATGAGACGTTCAATCCACATCCTTTCACATTGTAGAATAATCTTGTTCCAGTCACCGCCTCTTGGGCTCCAGGGAACCACCTCAAGAACCAAAAATCTGACTACCATTATATCAAAATGATGGTGTAGTCCAATATGGCGGCCGATCATGGTCAGTTTGCCATTACTTGAATAAAACGATAATTCTCCCGCTCTACAAGACTCTGGTCCGGCCGCACCTGGAGTATGCTGTCCAGTTCTGGGCACCAGTCCTCAGGAGGGACGTACTGGAAATGGAGCGAGTACAAAGAAGGGCAACAAAGCTAATAAAGGGTCTGGAGGATCTTAGTTATGAGGAAAGGTTGCGAGCACTGAACTTATTCTCTCTGGAGAAGAGACGCTTGAGAGGGGATATGATTTCAATTTACAAATACTGTACTGGTGACCCCACAATAGGGATAAAACTTTTTCGCAGAAGAGAGTTTAATAAGACTTGTGGCCACTCATTACAATTAGAAGAAAAGAGGTTTAACCTTAAACTACGTAGAGGGTTCTTTACTGTAAGAGCGGCAAGGATGTGGAATTCCCTTCCACAGGCGGTGGTCTCAGCGGGGAGCATTGATAGCTTCAAGAAACTATTAGATAATCACCTGAATGACCGCAATATACAGGGATATGTAATGTAATACTGACACATAATCACACACATAGGTTGGACTTGATGGACTTGTGTCTTTTTTCAACCTCACCTACTATGTAACTATGTAATACAAATGATCTCCAATTCTTTGACGGAATTCTTAAATTCTCCTACCCAAATAAAAAGCATTGCATCTGCAAATCATTAAATAAATCACCCACATTGAGCCACAATTTGAGGGAGTGCATGGGGCGAGAATTTCTCCATTGGGTAACTGGTACTTAGTACCCTCAAGTATCCAAAGGACAACGTGGGCATTGGCCACATTGGAAAGTTCTGCATGGTCCAGATATAGATTGTTCTGGAATGTTGTAATGGCCATACCTCCCAACGTTTTGAGATGGGAATGAGGGACATCTACCAGAAAACGTATGTAGGCATGGGACACGCCCCCCTGCCACACCCCCTTAAAGGAGAATTAACCCAAAAAAAGGTTAATTAAATCCACAAGGGCTTTTTTTAACCACTACTATTCCTTTATATTGGCTTTTAAAATGTACAAATGCAGCAATTTAGAATTTAAAAGAAAGGTTTAGAACTGGGAAACACTTTTTGATAGATAAAATGTGCATTTTTATATACATCTATATAGATCAGGCCAAAATGAGGGACAAATGAGGAGGAATGAGGCACATAGGGCATTGTTCCAAATCAGGGACAGTCCCTCGAAATTTAGGGACAGTTGGGAGCTATGAATGGCTATTAGTCAGGCGGTCTCTTAGGGAGGAGGCTCTTCGGAATACAAGTTCAGGGGTGGATCTTACATGTCTGCCTAAAACATGATGAAGTAAGTAAATGCCAGTGGTCGAATAGGATCTTTCTAAGTGATGATGAGCAGAATGTTTTGTAATAACCTAACTGTATCTGATTGCTGTGGTTTTGGAGTATCATAAGGTAATGAGTTTCTGGTACGTGCTAAAGCCCGTTTAAAGGCATTTCTTAAGTTGGTGCGAAAGTAGCCTCTGAGGAGAAGGCAATCTCGTAATGAATTTGCTTGAATTTTCGAAAATCCTCTTTCCTGGTGCAGTTTCTACGCAGGCGCAGGCACCTGGGATTGTGGATGGGCACTGGAAGCATGCAGTAACGTGTTGCCAGCTGTTGGCTTACAGTAGAGATCAGTACCAATGGTTCTGTCAGTTTGTTTGATGATAGGCAGATCCAAAAAACGGATCTGCCTATCATCAAAGCTGAAGGTAAATTTGAGGTTGAAGTTGTTGAAGTCCATGTTTCTTTTCATTGTGGGAAACAGCCTCAGCAACCGTTCCTACTTCTCCCCTTTTACATAATTCCATAATTTGTTGTAGATCATGTGTCATCCAGGAAGCTTCATATTCCATTGTGCACTACCTTGCTGCATTACAGAATAGGGCGTGTTCACCACTCTGGACCAAACCTCCCTCATTACTATACCACCTCTTGTTTTCTTTCCACCCACTTTCCTACTTCTTCTGTTAAGGTGACTATAGACTGTACAATCTGATTGTACAATCTCCTTCATCACTGTTATAAGAAATCAAAGTGTGTAAAAAAAAAGTCCTGATCACTTCCCCAGAGTAGTACAGTGTAATTATGATAACACTGTAATGCTCTGGTCACAGTATGTAAAAATAAAAATCACACAAAAAAAAGAAAAAATAAAACAAAAAGTTTAAAAAAATTACATTTTTTCATACTGTCACCAGTCAGTGTCCCTAAACAAAAAGCAAGAATTCTCCTAATATTAGGACTTTTCAGGTACCTCAGTCACATAGTATGTAGAGAGTAACGTTCATAAAAACAAATTTTATTGGTACATCACTAGTCTCCCTGATTTCCGCCACACCAGTCATATGGTGACCCTGTACTGCTCTGGTGACAGTCTGTAAAAAAAAAAAATTGTGAAAAAGAAAATTGTATTTATTTTCTCCATTTTACAAAAAATTGTGACAAAAAAGAACAACTTCTAAAAATGACCCTTGCCTCTTACTAAGAATCTTGGACTGTCTACTTTACAAAACGGGGTCATCTAGGGGTAATTTTTACTGTTATGGCATTTTAGGACCTCAAGAAAGGAGACAGGCAGCCAATGCATTAGGATTAATTGATATATACCATAGGTTGTAGGGTATGGTAGGGTATTTTTACCAAAGAAATTTAGCACACAGGGCCTCTCTCCCCTTGGAGTGCAGGCTCACTAATGCCCCGGACCAGGTAGGACCACGTTCTTGTGAATTCAACATTAGGGCGGTACCCCGGATTAAAAGAGAGCCATACACCCTAAATCTTTGCTGCACATGCCACACTGTCCTTTTAAAGGAATGTGACATTTTGAAGGAGACACCACAGAGCCACGTCCTGTTTCACCAGTCCAGCTCTCCTATCATCTCACTCCCAGTGATACAATACAGGTTCCGTCATGACACTGTTCGAACCTCCTGTGTGCGCAGCTTAACTTGGATAAACTCCTCCCATACCCACGCTAGATCCCTAAGGTCTTTGCCACATGGATACGATCCCGGTTGCTGAGGCACCGACCACTTGGGAGGGAGGTTAATGTGACTGCTGCTAGCATCAAATTGTGTTCCCACAAATTAAACTTAACATGAAAATGAAATGTGATGCTGCGCTGTCTCAGCTTCTCTTAAATAAACAAAACACTGGTATGAATTTATAGTAAAAGAATATAAAAGTGAGATACAATAATTAAAATATTGGATCAAATTATTATAAGTAGTATATAGCTCTAAACATATGCAATCGTTATAATTTCATATAAATGGTGACATCACAAATATAAGTGCACAAAATTAAAAAGTGTAAAACAGTCTATCTTGTGACTTCCAAAATGTGCAGTAACAGTGAATGAATGCCTTTTCCTTGTTAAAGTAACACCCAACACCAAGTCTACTGCTGTTGTGCCTTTAACGATAACCAACTTATGCCACCTCTGTGCTCACAGAACTCTCACCTCCAGATTGATGTATACACACATCAATATCTCAATTTACCAAGGTAACATCCGACATATCCTGCCCGCTAGGGCTCCCCTAGTTAGTCTCACAAGTTCCAAGAGTCAGGCTACTTTAAAACTTCTGCCTATCATGCAGCAGCCTGCTTATATTTGGGAAAATCGAAGAAAGCCTTCCATAGTTTAGTAAGTTGCTAATAATACACTTTATTTAAGAAAGCGTTACACTCACAATAATATAACTTGTAAAATTCAATAAAAACACAAATGGATACCGGGAAGCACTTTCGCGTGTGTGACTTCCGGTCCGCGCCTGTCTCCTTACAGGCCCTACGCGTTACGTCACGGTCACATGACTTCTTCAGGAGTGCCACTTATTTTTCCACTTATGATTGTTATGTCACCATTTATATGATGTTATAACGATTGCATATGTTCAGACCTATATACTACTCATAATCATTTGGTCCAATATTTTAATTATTGTATCTCACACTTATATTCTATTACTATAAATTTACAGCAGTGTTTTGTTTATTTGAGAGCAGCTGGGACAGAGCAGTATCACTTTTCATTTTCATATGCATGAGACCCGCCACCCTGCCGCTATTGCTGTCCTGCTATCTGGCTGTCGTATCAGTCCCTTACACTTGTTGCCCATAGCAATGGCATGTCCTTCACTTCACCCTGTGAGCGCATAGTCAAGCTCTGCTCCCTTCCATATGCCATTATCACAATGCACCCCTTTGTAGTAACTTGAGACCAGGCATGAAGCGGTTAATGGAACTTTACGAAGCATTCTCAACAGTACAGTCCATGAGGGCAATAACAGTCTTCCCGTAACTAACTAAACATAGGCTGCCTGATGCATACCTTCCAAGGTAAGAGTCCATAGTGTGGAAGAGTTCTGGTTCCAGGGAGATCTCCCCAAAGGTGGTCAGAATGTTGTTAATGGTAACATCTTGCTGCTGTGCCTATCCTCTCTTTCCCATGCAGGCCATGGCTCAGGGCTCTGAGTAGAGCCCTGTACCTTTTTATTAGACGCACGGGGGGAGGGCAGAGCCCAGAAAGCCTGGGAAAATGCAGAACCCGGCTTAACCTCTTCCCACTTGAGCAGCCTAACTAGTTTCAAAATGCCTTGAAGGGTAGATGTCAGTCTGGAGGAGTTGGCATTCCTAGAAAAGTTACATTTGCATGCAGACCGCCCCAGTTAAAGTTTATCTATGTATCTTCAATATGTAAAATCATATATCCATTTCCACATTGTATTTAGATTATTTCTAACTTACTCCTATTAATCTGAACAAACCTGAAGTTTATAGATTTATTTTATAAAGATCCCCATATGGTTACTTCCTTGACTTCTGTGACACATATTCACTATGTCCTGAGGGTAGGCATTGCTGTATCACACAATTTACAGAGCCTGTCCTTTGAAGTACATAGGTGCTCAGGGGAAGAGTTTCAGGAGGCGGAGTCAGTACAGGGACCACTATTTGCAGGCAGCATGGTACCATGGGATATGTAGTCCTTATAAATGGAAAGTAATCAGCAGAGGAGAAGCTGCAAAGCATGCAGGGAATCCAGAAAGTTGTGGAAAGAGATGACAAGTACACAGGCAGAACTCACAACATAAAAAGAGATTTTTCAAGTAAACTTAAACTGGATTGTCAAAGGTAACTATTGATTGTATTACTTTTACAACACTGATGTTACAAACTGAAAGTGCTTATTGTGACCATCGATTTCCTTTAACCCCCACATCAAATAAGATTCCATGATTGAAAGAACTGAGATCCAGTGAATGAAAGGGACGGGCTTGGAATAGTCAAGGAGGAAAGGGCTGGATGATACTGGACATTTTCCAGCCAGGAAATGAGGTAGGCTCTGTCTGAATGCAACTTATAGAAAAGCTCACAGTGTGTGTGGTGAAATCAATTCAAGCAATTTCAATATAAAAAAGAAATCTGTACAACTGTTGAAAACAGACAGTAAGGTGGGAGTTCAGCTTTAAAAGAGAAGTATGGGTTTCCTTTTTTTTTTTTGCTTAATCCTGATCCTTTAGTTGCTGCTGATATCTACAAATCTTTCCTCTCCTCTGAGAAATTACCTGTGGGAGGGTCTACAGACTTTTTTTATGCATCATACCGACAATGGGAGTCTGGATCCACCCCCTACCTGTCATCTTGCTTAAATGATGTCGGCTCTCTGCTCGTTCCTGAGACTTCATTCAACACACAGAGCTGCTCTCCTCCTCCCTCCCTTCTCCTTCCTCCACCCTCCCTTCTCCATCCTCCTCTCCCCTCCCCCCTCCCTGTTGCAGGCAGAATGATCTAAGCACACGTTCAGGAAAGCAGCAGACTTTAGTGAGTGTAGAAGTCACTGGCAGTGCTCTGTATATTATATTCTACTCTCCTGGTAAAATTATAATACAAAGAATACATTTTTAAAGTAAAATCCAGCACTGGCTTTTGTCAGCATTGCATACATGGTGGGGATAGGGATGACATCAGTAGCAGTGGTGGGGCTAGGGATGACATCAGTGGCAGCGATGAGGGTAGAGATGACAACAGTGGTGGTGGTGGGGATAGGAATGACATCAGTGGCAGTGCACTGATGTCACCCCTATCCTTACCACCACCACTGTTGTCATCCCTATCTCCATCACTGCTACTGATGTCATAGTTACATAGTTATATCGTAGGTGAGGTTGAAAAAAGACGCACGTTCATCAAGTCCAACCCATGTGTGTGATTATATGTCAGTATTACATTGTATATCCCTGTATGTTGCGGTCGTTCAGGTGCTTATCTAATAGTTTCTTGAAACAATCGATGCTCCCCGCTGAGACCACCGCCTGTGGAAGGGAATTTCACATCCTTACCGCTCTTACAGTAAAGAACCCTCTATGGAATTTAAGGTTAAACCTCTTTTCTTCTAATTTTAATGAGTGGCTACGAGTCTTGATAAACTCCCTTCTGCGAAAAAGTTTTATCCCTACTGTGGGGTCACCAGTATGCTATTTGTATACTGAAATCATATCCCCTCTCAAGCGTCTCTTCTCCAGAGAGAATAAGTTCAGTGCTTGCAACCTTTCTTCATAACTAATATCCCCCATACCCTTTATTAGCTTTGTTGCCCTTCTTTGTACTCCCTCCATTTCCAGTACATCCTTCCTGAGGACTGGTGCCCAGAACTGGACAGCATACTCTAGGTGCGGCTGGACCAGAGTCTTGTAGAGCGGGAGAATTATTGTTTTATCTCTGGAGTTGATCCCCTTTTTAATGCATGCCAATATTCTGTTTGCTTTGTTAGCAGCAGCTTGGCATTGCATGCCATTGCTGAGCCTATCATCTACTAGGACCCCCAAGGCCTTTTCCATACTAGATTCCCCAGAGGTTCTCCCCCCAGTGTATAGATTGCATTCATATTTTTGCCACCCAAATGCATTTTTTTAAATTTTTCTACATTGAACCTCATTTGCCATGTAGTTGCCCAACCCATTACTTTGTTCAGATCTTTTTGCAAGGTTTCTACATCCTGCAGAGAAGTTATTGCCCTGCTTAGCTTAGTATCGTCCGCAAATATAGATATTGAACTGTTTACCCCATCCTCCAGGTCTTTTATGAACAGATTAAATAGGATTGGTCCCAGCACAGAACCCTGAGGGACCCCACTACCCACCCCTGACCATTCCGAGTACTCCCCATTTATCACCACCCTCTGAACTCGCCCTTGTAGCCAGTTTTCAATCCATGTACTCACCCTATGGTCCATGCCAAGGGACCTTATTTTGTACAGTAAAGGTTTATGGGGAACTGTGTCAAATGCTTTTGCAAAATCCAGATACACCACGTCTACGGGCCTTCCTTTATCTAGATGGCAACTCACCTCCTCATAGAAGGTTAATAGATTGATTTGGCAAGAACGATTCTTCATGAATCCATGCTGATTACTGCTAATGATACCGTTCTCATTACTAAAATCTTGTATATAGTCCCTTATCATCCCCTCCAAGAGTTTACATACTATTAATGTTAGGCTAACTGGTCTGTAATTCCCAGGGATGTATTTTGGCCCTTTTTAAATATTGGTGCTACATTGGCTTTGCTCCAATTAGCTGGTACCATTCCAGTCAGTAGACTATCAGTAAAAATTAGGAACAATGGTAACGAATATTTGGAAAGAATCCAATTAAAGAGAGGGACTAGACAGGGTTTCCCATTTTCTCCCCTGATCTTTGCTCTCGCAATGGAACCATTGGCGATAGCCATAAGATCAAGCCCCGAGATAAAAGGTGCTACATTGGCTTTTCTCCAATCATCTGGTATCATTCCAATCAGTATACTGTCAGTAAAACTTAGGAACAATGGTCTGGCAATTACTTGACTGTGTTCCCTAAGTACCTTCGGGTGCAAGCCACCTGGTCCCGGTGATTTATTAATGTTAAGTTTCCCAAGTCTAATTTTAATTCTGTCCTCTGTTGACCATGAAGGTACTTCCTGTGATTTGTCATGAGCATGCAGTTTTGGTTACTGAAGCCCCCCGATTCCCTCGTGAAGACCGAGGAGAATAATAAATTCAACATCTTCGCCATCTCCCCATCCTTTGTAACCAGATGTCCTTCCTCATTGTTTATGGGGCCAATATGGTCTGTCCTCCCTTTTTTACTGTTTACATACTTAAAGAATTTCTTGGGATTTTTTTGCTCTCCTTCGCTATGTGTCTTTCATGTTTTATCTTAGCCGTCCTTATTGCACCCTTACATTTCTTGTTGCATTCTTTATAAAGTCTGAATGTTACTGATGTTATCCCTATCTCCACCACCACTGTTACTGATGTCATCCCTATCCCCAACACTGATGTCATCCGTATCCCCACCACCACCACTGTTACTGTTGCCATCCCTATCCCCACCACCGCCAAAGATGTCAACCCTATCCTCACCACTGATGTCATCCCTATCCTCACCACCACCACTGTACAATAAATGAGACTCTGGGGACATATCCGGGGTCTAAAGTGAAACATTTCACTTTAAAAGACAGGGAGGGGGCAATTACCATCTCCCCTGCAGCTCTCCTACGTACTGTACACAGGTATGCTCTCTACACATACCACTGTACATTTCAGAGAACAGACACAGGAAGTAAGTCACTATGCTTATCACCATGTTTCCTCTTCTGGTTTAACACAGAGCTATGTGTAGAGAGCATACCTGTGTTCATTGCTGGGCACGAGAAGTGTTCAGTGATTCTCCCCCCTCCCCCCATCAGCTGAAGGAGATGCTGACAGACTTTGAATGGGGGGGCGGAATTCTGAGGACACAGGAAGAAACATCAAAGCCCAAGGGAGAGGCGTTGGAGTCTCACACTGTCTCTGCTTCCGGGTTTTAGCTGGGCACACGCTGCCATGGAACAGAGGCACGTGAAGAAGGTGCTCGTTCTAGATAGCAGCCTGGGTGTGTACCTCTTCACCAAACACACCCAAATGTCCTCCAGAGGGAGGGAGTGAAGGAGGGGCTGGATTGTGGCCACCCCCTTGAAACTTTTGAACTGAGAGAGAACCATTAGAGGCTGATTCTGGACTCTTCAAAAGACTATTCTGCAAAAACTAAAGGACTGGGGAAAGAAAGAAATCCAATGCAGGTATGAGGGTAGCATGTACTACCTATTTTTTCATTCCCATACTTCTCCTTTAATATTATTCTGCGAACTGTACTGTCAACATTATAAATGTGAACTTCTATAGTACAGAACACCTACAAGTATGAATTTGAAGAAATGTATTTTGTGGATCTCAAGGGAAAAAAAACAAATTTCTTAATCACAGAAAATGCAATTAATTATTTATTTAATGTGTAAATCAAATAAAAAAAAACAGATGCTGTACAGCTTTGAACTTTGCAATATCTTGTGATTAAGTTACCAACCTAATAAGATGCCATTTTGGTATAGTAGGTTATATACTATATCAATGCTGTGTAACGATTGGCAGCTTCCAAGGGTTCCCTGAAACAGCAAGTTGTCAGTTTGTTGAATATTCCTACAAATATTAAAACAGGACCTCATTAGATTGACATTATAAGCTATCCTCTCTAGCAGTCTGTGTATGGTGTGTTATTGACAGAAAGTAGAAAAGTAAATCGTGATTTAATTATTTTTAAAACAATAGGCTCCTTCTGAGCCATTTTTCAAAGTGCGCAATTTTATAGAGGTAAACAGCCTGTTAGTTTTTTTTTTCTTGTGTGTTCTTTTCCTACCTGGCTATTGATGTTGTTGTAGGAGCACCTAATTGGATTTTGTTAAGACTTATTTTTCATTCTTGACTGGAATATTTATTGTGCTTTAGAAGAAACAATTATAGTGGTTTTGTCCCAGGTTTGGGGCTTTATTTAAAAAGGATCAAAGGCAACTATTATTTCCTCTGATTAAGAGCCAACATAAATCGTAAGTAAGTGTTTTTTTCCTTTGAATTCTCCTACATTTTGGTAAACTTTTTATATTAGCTAGTAAAAATGAATTTTGTTTTCAAATGTTTAATTAAGTTATCAAATTGCTTGGCAGCTGCACCCTATTAGGATCCCTATACACATGCGTCAGTACGTTCTTCTTGCTTTGATAGCATTGAAACCTTGGTTGACTCCACCAGGGGCTAGAGTATGTTGCACATATAGTGCAAGTGAGCTCTATATGCACTTTGGCAGTATGAACTACAGAAAGTTGTGTCACTGTGCCTACTGAAATGTGTCCTGCCCTATTTCATGGTTGCTATTAATAAGAAATACTGACATCTGAGTTATACAGTTTTCTTGAGTAATCAGATTCATTAAGAGACTTTATTTATTTATTTATTTATTTATTTATTTATTATTGATCAGCTTTAAAAGTATTTGCAAAAAAACTTTGTACTGTCTTTTTTTCTGGACTAATGTTTTTTTAGGAATTTTCAGGAAAAGTTTTTATGTGTTCCCTCCTTCTCAGTCCTAGCAGTACCCAAACCTAAGAGTACTGCTTGAACCAAGAAGAATAATACACCATGAAAGCTGGGTAGGGCTTTTTGACTTTATGCTTTGGAGCTAGCCACAGCTGAATTTTGACAAAAATAAGAGGGATTGAAGTTTCTCATTTTTGGTACAGCTGCAATGTTTATGTATAACATTAATAGCTCACCCGTCATATGAAAGTTTACAAGTCAAATCGTTGAAAGAACAGTTCTGAGTTTTACTTCACCTGGTACATAACCTTATTAATTAAGACAAGAAAAAAAAAAAAAAACTTTCTTAAAAAAGTTAACTTCCCTTAACCACTTGACCACTGGGCACTTAAACCCCCTTCCTAACCAGACCAATTTTCAGCTTTCGGTGCTCTCACATTTTAAATGACAATTACTCAGTCATACAACACTGTATACATATGAAACTTTTGTCCTTTTTTTTCACACAAATAGAGCTTTCTTTTGGTGGTATTAAATCACCGTTGGGTCTTTTATTTTTTACGCTATAAAAGAAAAGAGACTGAAAATTCTGTAAAAAAAACGGAAAATTTATATCAAATACTTACCGTAATTTTCCTTTCCTGATAGGCTCCATGGCAGCTGGAGTGTGGGTAGGCTCCGCCTCCATAACTACCCAATAGGACCCCCTCTCCCATAAATCTTTGCTCTAGGCTGCTATCCATGTTCCGTAACTAGCCTACTCCAGACATTTTGGGAGGGACTCCTGCTGCCATGAAGCCTATCAGGAAAGGAAAATTACGGTAAGTATTTGATATAAATTTTCCGTTTTCCTGACAGGCTCCATGGCAGCATACGTGTGGGAAATAACTCGCCCAAAAATACACACGGGCGGGCAAAAATGTTTGAGCAAAGAAACCAAATTTATTTTACATTGTCAACCGACAATACTTGTAAACCAAAATTAATAGATGACAGAGCCGCAGGCTCAACACAATAATGATAAACAAATGTGTTAATAGAAGACCAGGAAGCCGCTCTACAAATGATTTCAGGCGCGACATGCCGGGAAGCTGCCCACGAGGTCGAGATACTCCTGGTCGAATGAGCCGTCACTGCCTCTGGAGGAGCCAAGCCCTTTGCCTTGTATGCCCTCTGAATGGTCTGCACAATCCAAGAAGAAATTGATCTGACCGAAGCTCGCCTTCCTTTGTTTTTACCATGGAGAAGAACGAAAAGGAATTCCGTTTGTCTGAATGGACTTGTGACCTCCAGATATTGCTTTAGAGTGTGGCCTACGTCAAGTGGATGAACATCCTGATCGTCCATTGTTCTGAAAGTAGGAAGTACAATCTCTTGATTTTCATGAAAGACTGAGGTCACTTTAGGGTTTGACCCAAGCATGGGAATCAACACTACCCTATCTGGAAAGAAGGTTAGGAAAGGTTCTTCTGAATCTAAATTTCTAATCTCTGACACTCTTTTAGCCGATGTCACAGCTATTAAGAAGGTGGTCTTGAGCGTGAGATCTCTCATGGAAAGAGGTTTGTCAGGATCTGATCCGAGATTGGAGAGAAAATCCAAGACAATAGGAAGGTCCCATTTGGGGAACCTAGGTCTTCTTTTAGGGTTTAAGCCTGATAGCTCCTTTAAAGAATTGACGGACTAATGTATGATTAGCCCAAGATACTCCTGTGAAGGCAGAGATGGCTGAAACTTGCACTCTTAGTGAGCTGACTGCTAAAGATAGGTCCAGCCCTGATTGGAGAAAACTTAGAATGTCTTCTACTGCTGGAGACTTACACGGATTTGACCGGGAAGACATGTGATCAGAGAATTTAGACCATATCCGTTCGTATACTCTGTTCGTACTTCCCCTCCGGGCACTAAGAAGAGTTGGAATAGCTTCTTCCGGACAGCCTAGGGATTCAAGCCTTTCCCTCTCAAGAACCACACCCTGAGGTGTAGGCAAGATGGGCATGGGTGTAACGTCGATGTTTTTTGTGTGTGAATGCGCTGCTCCCATCTAAACACCCTTCTCAATATTCATATGCCCTACCTATTATTTGAAAACCTCATCTAAAAAACAACACATTAGACCAAAATCATATAAGCAATCCGATGACATATATCACATATGTAACAGAGTCCCCAGATATATGCTTGCAAATCTTCTATTAATTGCCGTGATTGGCGTGCTCCTGTGTTCCTTCAATATACATAAAGTGACTGTGTGCTCCACCACCACCTGTGAGATTGGCCACTCACCAGATATTTCTTTGATAATGCCCCTTTGGTTCATTCAAAGGGATAACCACTCCACTTAGGGAAAAAAACCTCTTCAACGGCTATCATTGGACCTTATTGTTCATTTATAAGTGCCCTCGAGCCGGCACAGAGCTTATCCAGCAGTTAGGGACGGGTAGGAACTGTAGCCTGGTCCGCCTATGTGTGCTGTGCGACCTCCGTGTTCCGCTTGTGTTCCACCCCTCGTGTCCGTTCGCGTCCTCACCAACCACGACCGTTCCCGATCACGTGGGTACAAAAAACTCCCAGCAGCCTCTACGCGTTTCGCATCATAGTATGCGTCATCAGGAAGCTGCCGTTTGATTGGTTTCTGTTCTATTTATATTGTGTATGGGCGGAAATGCATATACCGCCATCTTGACTATAGGTTTTCCCTTACTAACTTCTCTATGACTTCCTCCCTCTTAGCGCCATTTTAACTGTGGGCGTTAGCCCATTCAGTGGTTACCCAGTGCGCAAACCCTCTTCCTTATTCTACCATCGCTTGTCCTTGCTCTGGTCTCACAAATTGTGTATTAAAAATGTGTATATATTTTAAAACGACCCCGTCTGTATCTGCTGGAGAGGCTTTCACATGTTATTAGACTATTTAACCCTTTAACACTTTAACATTTCAAGCATATTATACATATTTTTATTCCGCAGCAATTGCTGCAAGACCTGAAATATGGAACAGCAAAAACCTTTTTTACTATGTCCACATTCTTCATTGTGGCGGAACCTATATGTACCCCTAAAAGTTAATCTCTAATATATGCTCCGTACTGCATTAAAAGATATTGAATGAATTAAAAAGTGAAAAAAATAAATAAAAATAAATAAAATTAAAAAAATAAAAAATTTGAAAAAATTTTGAAAAAATCAAAACAAATAGTGAAAAGAAATAGTAAGGAATAATAGATAAATGAAAAAAATAATAAAAAAATGAAAAAAATGAAAAAAATAAAAAAATGAAAAAAATATGAAAAAAGTAATAAAATAAAATAAAAAATAAAAAATAAAATATAAAAAATAAAAAATAAATAATAAATAATAAAAAATAAAATAAATAAATAAAAATAAAAAATATAAAAATAAATAGAAAATTAAAAAAAATAATAATAAAAATTAATGAAAATAAAAAATGAAAAAATAATGATAAATAATAAAATAATAATAATAAAAAAATATTAATAATAAAAAAATATAAAAAAATAAAAAATAAAAAATAAATAAAAATAAAAAATAAAAAATAATGAAAAAAATGAAAAAATACTAACAATATACTAATATTGCTTGAAATATGCTTGAAATGTTAAAGTGTTTAAGGGTTAAATAGTCTAATAACATGTGAAAGCCTCTCCAGCAGATACAGATGGGGTCGTTTTAAAATATATACACATTTTTAATACATAATTTGTGAGACCAGAGCAAGGACAAGCGATGGTAGAATAAGGAAGAGGGTATGCGCACTGGGTAACCACTGAATGGGCTAACGCCCACAGTTAAAATGGCGCTAAGAGGGAGGAAGTCATAGAGAAGTTAGTAAGGGAAAACCCATAGTCAAGATGGCGGTATATGCATTTGCACCCATACACAATATAAATAGAACAGAAACCAATCAAACGGCAGCTTCCTGATGACGCATACTATGATGCGAAACGCGTAGAGGCTGCTGGGAGTTTTTTGTACCCACGTGATCGGGAACGGTCGTGGTTGGTGAGGACGCGAACGGACACGAGGGGTGGAACACAAGCGGAACACGGAGGTCGCACAGCACACATAGGCGAACCAGGCTACAGTTCCTACCCGTCCCTAACTGCTGGATAAGCTCTGTGCCGGCTCGAGGGCACTTATAAATGAACAATAAGGTCCAATGATAGCCGTTGAAGAGGTTTTTTTCCCTGAGTGGAGTGGTTATCCCTATGAATGAACCAAAGGTGCATTATCAAAGAAATATCTGGTGAGTGGCCAATCTCACAGGTGGTGGTGGAGCACACAGTCACTTTATGTATATTGAAGGAACACAGGAGCACGCCAATCACGGCAATTGATAGAAGATTTGCAAGCATATATCTGGGGACTCTGTTACATATGTGATATATGTCATCGGATTGCTTATATGATTTTGGTCTAATGTGTTGTTTTTTAGATGAGGTTTTCAAATAATAGGTAGGGCATATGAATATTGAGAAGGGTGTTTAGATGGGAGCAGCGCATTCACACACAAAAAACAACACTTTTAATCCTTTTCTATGAAAGGTTTTCTGAATGCAGCAGCAAAAAAATCACTATTATATTGATTGTAAATATTAGTTTTGCGCCGGTGACACACACATACCATGGGTGTAACGTCGAGCCTTGCGACAGTAGATCCGGCCTGAGAGGAAGGGGAACTGGGTCTTGATAACTCAGGAGTGATAACAGAGGAAACCACGGCCTGTTGGGCCAGAAAGGAATCACTGCAATGATCTCCACCTTCTCTGTTCTGAGCCTCCGGAGGAATTGCAGAATCACCGGTACCGGAGGGAAGGCATAAGCCTTCTGAAACTTCCAATGATCTGAGAGAGCATCTATCCCGTAAGCCTGAGGGTCTCTGAACCTCGAATAATATCTGGGCATCTTGTGATTGCATGGAGAAGCAAATAGATCGACCTCTGGAAGTACTCCCAGGGTCAGAAGCCACTCGAACACCTCTCTGTGGAGAGACCACTCGTTGTTGTCCATTTGCACTCTCGAGAGGAAGTCCGCCTGTACATTCTGGATCCCTGGAATGTAAACTGCCGAGATGTTGGACAAATATTTCTGAGCCCAGCTCATTATTGGCTCCACTTCTTGTAGCAGAGACCAGCTGCGAGTTCCACCTTGCTTCTTTATGTAAGCCACCGCGGTTGTATTGTCCAACCTTAGCATCACAGATGAGCCTTCTATTAGATGGCGAAATGACAGGAGTGCCTGAAAGGCGGCCTTCAGCTCCAGAATGTTGGAGACAATCCCTCGAGCAGGGAAACCCCATCGGCCTTGCGCCACTTCTGAAAGGCAGTGAGCGCCCCAACCTCGATTGCTGGCATCCGAAGTTAACGTGACCCATGAGATGGGCATGATTGAATGGTGATTGCGCAGATTCTTCCCTTGAAGCCACCAAAGAAGAGACGTCCTCATGGATGACGTAAGATGTATGCGCTGGACTTGGCTGGAAGAATCCCATTGTTGAAGGAACCCTTTTTGGAAGGGTCGTGTATGCCATTGGGCTCACTTCACCATAGGAATGGTAGCTGTCATTGTGCCAATTACTTTCAGGCATTGGAGAGCTGAGAGGTGAGACGAAGCAAGGGCCGCGTGTATTCTGTCTCGAATCACTCCAATCTTCTCCTCTGGAAGGGAGATGGTGCCTTCCAATGTGTTGAAGTGAGCCCCTAGAAACACCAGAGATTGTGTTGGTTCTAAATGGCTCTTCTCTAGATTCAGAAGCCACCCGAATTCCTGCAGGGTGGAGATGACTAAGCTCCTGTGCTCTAACAGTTGATCTTCGTTCTGAGCTAGGAGAAGTAGGTCGTCTAAATAGTGGTGGAGACGAACCCCCTTGATACGGAGTAGAGCCACAACCGACAACAGGACCTTTGAGAAGACCCGAGGTGACGTTGTTAGGCCGAAGGGTAGACATGTGAACTGCAGATGCCGATTGCCGACCGCCAAGCGGAGGAATTGTTGGAACTCTGTTGCCACTGGCACGTGAAAGTATGCATCTTTCAGATCGATTGAAATCATCCAATCTCCCAGATGTATTGAATGTTGGATCGTAATTAAAGACTCCATTTTGAACTTTTCTTTTCGGATAAAAGAATTGAGATGTGTTAAATCTATTACTGGCCTCCATGTACCGTTTTTCTTCTGTATCATGAACAGAGGAGAATACATGCCTCTGCCTTGTTCGTTTTCTGGAACAGGGACGGCTGCGCCTTGATCCAATAAACAGCTCACGTAGGTTAATAGGACCTGCTTTTTCTCTTCTGAACCTGGAAGAGCTGTGGGAACAAATCTGAGTCTTGGGGTATTGCTGAAAACCCACTTGTGACCAGAGGAGACCGTCTTGATGGTCCAGTAATCTCGGATTGAGGCCGCCCAGACATGCCCGAAGTGGCGAAGACGAGCCCCCACCTGGCATGCCTGAGCGGGCCCAATCTCAAAAGGACTTTGTGGTGTCCTGGTTGCCAGAGGAACCCCCTTTTGCGGGCTTCTTGAAAGAAGACTGCCTGGATTTCCAGGATCTAGAGAACTCCCGACCAGGTCTGTAGCTGCGCGCGTCCCTAGCGCGATCAGAGTTTTGTCTTCTAGGAAAACTGCGTTTCTGATTTTGTAGGCGTCTGTCTTGAGGGAGGAAACCAGACTTCCCACCTGTGGCCCGGGTTATGGCACTATCGAGCTTATTGCCGAACAATGAAGAACCTTCAAACGGAATTCGGCACCAAGCTTGCTTGGAAGCTGGGTCCGCCAACCACGGACGGAGCCATAGGGCACGAGTAGCTGAAACAGCTGCCAACATAACCCGGGACATCAGGCGGATGACATCAATAGATGCCTCCCCAAGAAAGGCTGATGCCAGCCTGATCTCTTGGATAGGAGAATCCTTAGCTGTTTCAGTAGAGATACCTCTTAAGAACTCATCCACATTGTCAGACCAGGATTCCAAAGCTTTGGAAACTGCAGCTATCGCAAGTACTGGCTTACATGCCATTCCTGACGTCAGGTAGATCTTCTTTAAATCCGAATCAATTCGCCTTTCCAGAGGATCTTTAAAAGATACAGTGTCTTCCAAGGGAAGCGTTACATATCTTGCTAGTCTCATTAAAGCTGCATCCACTAATGGGGCTGATTCAAGGTGCTTTACTTCCTCTTCCTTGAAAGGATATAGTTTCAGGACTTTTGACTGCATGGAACTTTTCTTGTCCATTTTGCTCCATTCCTTAGAAATGACCTCACCCAGCTCAGAGAGAAAAGGAAAATACTGTCGCTCCTTATTGAGCTGCTTAAAAAACTTCCTCTGTTTTGGGGGGGAAGTAACTGGATCTTCCCACTTCAGGGCCTCTTTTACTGCCTTCACCAACGAAGGAACTAAAGCGAACTCAAACCCCACGCCAGGATCTTCCAGTCTGAAACAGGAGCAGAAGGGTGACTTGGTTGGGAAGAATCCCATGTCTCATGCACAGAACCTTCACCCACTGGAGGGCATAATGGGTCTGATGGGGAATCACGGGGCTGCTGGGCTTCTCTCTCCTGTAGAGATTCTTTCACAACCCACCTAACCATAGATTCCAAACGCTGGTCTGCACCATCCCTCTCATCTGCAGCTTTAGAGAAGCAGTGATCACAGAGAGATTTGTCTGTTGGAACAGGCATCCTACATCCCCAGCATGATTTTCCTGAACTCTCTTTAGAGTGAGATGAAGGGGGGTGAGAAGGATTTTTATTGCGCTGTTCAGATCTGGAAGGAGATCTATGATGGCTAGACCTGGAGGAAGATTGCCGGTGGTGTGATTTTGATGATCCACTTCCTTTATGGGAACTACGGTGTGGATCAGACCTAGTAGGGCTGTGAGGAAAGAAACACAGAGAAGATAGAGAAAGAAAATCAGCTGGTGTCCTAAAAATCCTACTCTCAATCCTTGTACAGGCAGAAAAGCAAACTGCAAACATACCTGCTACAAGCGGGCTGGCCACTAGGGGGCAGTGAGGAGTCCATAATGTCAATACAATAGGAAGCTGCAGAGACAGATTCACAGGATCAGCTGACTGACAACAGACCTCCACCCCCAGACAATAGAGATTGTCTTACCTTGAACCGCCAAGATAGTAGCCCCGGGAAGTCGCCGTATCCCCCACGATCATTCCCAGGGCTCTGAAAGCTTTCTACAGCTTTTAAAAGTGGCGCCCGTGATGTCATCGCCGACGTCAGACGCGAGACGCTCGCGCGCATGCGCGAACCAAGCCTCGACTTCGTATTTGGTCCGCGCATGCGCAGAACGTACGCCGGTACCCGGAAGTCACAGAGAGAGCGGCTGCTGGAACGCAGAGAGCGTCAGCGCCAATCTAGGACACCAGGAAGCAGGAAAAAAACACACAGAGGTATGATACACATAAACACTGCTGCCATATGTGAATGAAATGTAAAAACTTACCCCTCCACCTACGATCACCTGGGCCGAGGAACGCCATCCATACACACACACACCGGACTTGGCAGCAGATAATGGTCGCCTGAAACATTAGGCAAATAGACCGTGCGCACATAGACGAACCGATCCAATCTTCAGCGCTACTCTGCTTTACACTCCATACCCTGCTAATAGTCATGGCCTATCGGAGGAATCTTTGGCACTCGGCATCATCGATCGTAGGGAGGTTTTATCTTCAGGTAGGAGAACCAACACCTGGTCCTACGGAGGAGGACAAAAAAGGAACATGGATAGCAGCCTAGAGCAAAGATTTATGGGAGAGGGGGTCCTATTGGGTAGTTATGGAGGCGGAGCCTACCCACACTCCTGCTGCCATGGAGCCTGTCAGGAAATGAATTTTTCTTTGTTTCTGTTATAAAATTTAGCAAATTAGTAATTTTTCTTCATAAATTTTGGCCAAAATTTATACTGCTACATATATTTGGTAAACATAAGTACAAATTGGTGTATATTATTTGGTCTTTGTGAAAGTTATAGAGTCCACAAGCTATGGTGCCAATATCTGAAAATTGATCACACCTGAAATACTGATGGCCTATCTCATTTCTTGAGACCCTAACATGCCAGAAAAGTCCAAACACCCCCCCCCCCCCAAATGACCCCTTTTTTGAAAGAACGCATTCCAAGGTATTTAGAAAGATGCACTGGTTTCATGTTTTAAGTTACAGAGGAGGTCTGGGGTCAAAATTATTGCTCTCGCTCTAACATTCGCAGCGATACCTCACGTGTGTGGTTTGAACATTGTTTTCATATGTGGGCGGGACTTACGTATGCGTTCGCTTCTGCATGCAAGCACACGGGGCAGGGGTGCTTTAAAAATTTTACATTTTTTTATTGTTCATTTTACTTTATTTATATTAGTTTGACACTTTTTTCCAAAAAATTCTTTTTTTGATCACTTTTATTCCTATTACAAGGAATGTAAACATCCCTTGTAATAGGAATATGGGATGACAGGTCCTCTTTACAGTGAGATATGGGATCAATAAGACCCCACATCTCACCTCTAGGCTGGGAAGCCTGAAATTAAAAAAAAAAAACGATCCTGGCTTTGATCGTAGCGGTAAGTCGGTAGAAGCAACAGAGGGCGGCGGGAGGGGGGGACATCCCCTCTCGCCTCATGTAAGAATGATCAAGCAGCGGAACAGCCACTATGATTGTTCTTATGGTGTAGAGAATCGCCGGCTGAAAGAGCTGATATGTGAGTGATGCCTGTAGCTGCAGGCACCATTCAGATATCCCCACACAAGGACGTCATATGATGGAGGGCGGGAAGTGGTTAAAACGCATTTTTTTTTTAACACAAAGTCCATTTATACAATATTTCTAACACATAGCATGTACATACCAAAAATGACACCCCAAAATAGATTCTCCTACTCCTCCTGAGTACAGCAATACCACATGTGTGAGACTTCCACAGCCTGGCCACATACAGAGGCCGAGTACAGCCAAGTATGGCTGAGCATGGCAGAGCATGGCCGAGTATGGCCGAGCATGGCCGAGTATGGCCGAGTATGGCCGAGTATGGCTGAGCATGGCTGAGCAAGGCTGGGTATGGCTGAGTATGACAGGGTTTTGCAGGGTATTGCCGAGTATGACTGGGTATGGCTGGGTATAGCAGAATATGGCTGGGTATCACCAAGTATTGCAGAGTATGGCTAGGTATTGCAGAGTATGGCTGGGTATTGCAGAGTATGGCTGGGTATTGCAGGGTATTGCAGAGTATTGCAGGGTATTTCAGGGTATTACAGGGTATTGCAGAGTATTGAAGAATATGCGCGGGGTATTTCAGAGTATTACAGAGTATTGCAGGGTATGGCAGGGTGTTGCAGGATATGGCAGGGTATTGCAGAGTATTGAAGGGTATTGAAGGGTATTGAGGGGTATTGCAGAGTATGGCAGGGTATTGCAGAGTATTGCAGGGTATGGCAGGGTATTGCAGAGTATAGCAGGGTATTGCAGAGTATTGAAGGGTATTGAAGGGTATTGAGGGGTATTGCAGAATATGGCAGGGTATTGCAGAGTATTGCAGGGTATGGCACGGTATTGCAGGGTATTGCAGAGTATTGCGGGGTATTTCAGAGTATTACAGAGTATTGCAGGGTATGGCAGGGTGTTGCAGGATATGGCAGGGTATTGCAGAGTATTGAAGGGTATTGAAGGGTATTGAGGGGTATTGCAGAGTATGGCAGGGTATTGCAGAGTATTGCAGGGTATGGCAGGGTATTGCAGAGTATAGCAGGGTATTGCAGAGTATTGAAGGGTATTGAAGGGTATTGAGGGGTATTGCAGAATATGGCAGGGTATTGCAGAGTATTGCAGGGTATGGCACGGTATTGCAGGGTATTGCAGAGTATTGCGGGGTATTGCAGAGTATTGCGGGGTATTGCAGAGTATTGCAGAGTATTGCAGGGTATTGCAGAGTATTGCAGAGTATTGCGGGGTATTGCTGGGTATTCGCAGAGTATTGCAGGGTATTTCAGAGTATTGCAGAGTATTGCGGGGTATTGCAGAGTATTGCGGGGTATTGCAGAGTATTGCAGGGTATTGCAGAGTATTACAGAGTATTGCAGGGTATTGCTGGTATTGCGGAGTATTGCAGAATATGGCTGAGCATGGATGGATGACTGAGCATGGATGGATGGATGGCTGGATGTGACTGCAATTGTCACAGAGCAGCGCTGTGGGCACTACAGATCCAGCCCACAGCGCTGCTGCCATCCAATCTCTCCCCCTCTCCTCTCACACTATACCGATCGGAACACAGGGGGGAGAGAGGGGCCGGCGTCATGACACGACGCCGGTTTGTTAACAAGTGATTGCTCCGTCATTTGACGGAGTAAAAAACAAGGTAAACGGCGGCAATCAGCGGCCGTTTACCGTGATCCGTGATGCGCTGGGGTCATGGATGTGCTCGGGATTCTGGGAGGACGTCACTGTATGCCCTCCCAGAGTTATGCAACCGCCCTGTAGACGTCATTCGGCTATGGGCCGGTTGGCAAGTGGTTAAAAAAGAACCTGTGATTTACTCATTCAGGTTTACAGTTTTTCAAAGTGACTGGTGTACTTTAGGAGAGAGTAAAATGAAGAAAATGCAGACCATTTTTTTTATAAACAGAAAAAGTAAAACTATTTTGTCCAATATTCCCAAAGCCTTATAGTGAATACCCACATCTGATATATTTCATACTCTCCCGTTAAGAAAATACATGAGAAAACCTGCTACATTTATGCCCCGTACACACGGTTGGATTTTCCAACGGAAAATGGTCGATGGGAGTCTGTTGTTGGAAATTCCGACCGTGTGTAGGCTCCATCAGACATTTTCCATCAGAATTTCCGTCACACAAAATTTGAGATCTGGATCTCAAATTTTCCGACAACAAAATCCGTTGACGTAAATTCCAATCGTGTGTACACAATTCAGACGCACAAAGTTCCATGCATGCTCGGAATCAAGCAGAAGAGCCGCACTGGCTATTGAACTTCATTTTTCTCGGCTCATCGTACGCGTTGTACGTCACCGCGTTCTTGACGTTCGGAATTTCCAACAAGATTTGTGTGACTGTGTGTATGCCAGACAAGTTTGAGCCATCATCCGACGGAAAAAATCCATGGATTTTGTTGTCGGAATGTCTGATAGTGTGTATAGGGCATAACTGTGACAAGAGGAGTCTATTAAAAGAGCTTTATGCTTGTTGCAATGCCGCTCTCTCTGCCTGTGGCAATGAGCTACAGAATACATCAACACAATGTATAAATATGAAAAGCGCATCTAAAGCCACAATGATGCATTATGGTATTTCTCCGTGCTGTTTAATGGGATAGGACAAATCCATAGAGAGCTTTAACGTTTGCTGTTCTGGGTCAAAGTATGACTGGATGAACAAGTCTCTGTACGTTGATGGATTCATCATTATTAAACATGCGCCTCAGGTGCTTTTTACGGAGAAGAGATGGACCAGACAGTAGGCAACATTTTGGGTGAATATTTGAGCATTGTCATTGTGATAAATAGAAGTCAGTTTTCTCTATGTTTGTGTATCAGCATGTCAGGTCTGTGCATAAAGTTCATGCAAGGATTGTTCTGACAGATAAAGAATTGCATGCAAGACACTGATGGAAGTTTACAAGGTTGTTTAATTGCTTGGAGTTCATGAATGTAATGAATGTGGCTAGGTTTTAAAGGGATTTAAAACCGTGATCTGCACCAGAGATGGGTTGTAAGGGGGCTTACAACTCTTCCATGCACTGTAGCTAATAACGTGTCTCCTCTTATTTCAGTACCACAAAGTCAGAAAATTATCATGGTACACAGAGCCCCTCCGGACACTGGGAGCATTCCCGGGTCAACATAGCTGCCCATTTTGTCGGCGGCTCCGGGATCAGCTTCTTTTTCCAAAACTTCAGCTTTCTTAGAGAATCAAAGGATTCAGCCAACCAGATCAATTTCACAGACACATCTCTGTACCAGCCTATATCTCTCATAACATATCAACACTTTTCAGCATGATACACAAGATACATTTAACTTATCTTCAGCCCCCTTTAAGTAGAAAGAGTAACAACCAGTTCTAGTTTTGGAAATATTAAAATATTTACTAAAGAAACACGGTTTAAATAAAAATAGATACATCATTCTACTATCATAAAATTGCTCCATTTTCAGATTTCAGAGGAAATACTTGACTCCTCGCCCCTGCGCCAGCCAGGGGCAACCCCATTCCCTCCATAGGGGAACTCAAGCCCAAATCTCTCTCTCCTAAAATAGAGTTCCTCTTCAAAATGGTCTTCCCACACCAACTATATACAGTATATCTCCTATACTGATTTGATGAAGGACAAGGCACTCCCATGGTAATGACCAAGCATAAGCCATCCCTTAAAGGGTCCTACAATTTAGCTTGGAGTAAAATAATACTACCTGGGTAAATGTTTTTATTTTGTCAGCTTTTCCTTTATTTTCACCTAGTGATCCAGCTTGTAACACACTTCCCATCTTAGGGTGGCTGCAGTCATTCCTCCATTGAATCTATAAAGGAGCACCATAGCCACCATTAGACAGCAGCATTGTCACCCTTTGGAGAGGGTAGTGTTAGATGGAATAGTATTTTTAGTTAAAATTCACATATGTGACTAACACCAGTCACCATTTTCTTTCCTTTTAGAATATTAATTTTACCCCCTTCACGTCCAGGCCATTTTTTGCTATCCGGCACTGCGATAATTTAACTGGTAATTACACAGTCATGCAACTCTGTACCCAAATTAAATGTATATATTGTTATTCACACAAGTAGAACTATCTTTTGGTGGTATTAGATCACCACTGGCTTTCTTTATTTTTTATTATAGAAATGAAAAAAATACCAAACATTTTGGAAAAAAGCACAATATTTTTTACTTTCTGCTATAAAACATATCCAATAGAAAATTTTAAAAATCTAATTTCTTCATAAATTTAGGCCAAAATGTATGCAGCTACATGTCTTTGATAAAAAAAAAATTACAATAAGTATAGATTGATTGGTTTGCAGCAAAGGTATAGCGTCTACAAACAATTATATATATATATTAGAATTATTTATTTATTTTTTATACTAGTAATGGCTGTGATCTGTGACTTATAGTGGGACTGTAATAGTACGGCAGGCAGTCTGTGGGAACTGGCTAACTGACACTGACATCACCAGTGACACTAATACAATGATCAGTGCTAATACTATACACTGACATTGTACTGATGACACTGGTTGGGAAGGTTGTGTTGCCTGTCAGCACAGGGTTCTGGGCTGTGATTGGACACAGTCGATCAGCAGGTCCCCGCCATGTATCATTGGCCAGAACCTACTGACTAAGTCCAGCTGTGTTCAATCATAGCAGAGACTGTGGCCATGTGCACGCCCTGAAAAGCCGTAACCTACAGGTACATTGTACACCGCACTGCGGTGGGTCAGTATGATGTTAACCAAATGAACAAAAGCTCCACCTTCAAACTGTCCTTTGCTGGACAGCTTGGTCTGCAAACATTGAAAAGAAGTTGAAAAATACTGTTAGGATCAACAGGTGAAATAAAAGAGAATAGAAGGAGAATAAAAGCCTAGAAAAGTAAACTAATAAAGCCACCACATATATAAGAATTTGTAATATGCAATACATTAATGGCTTTGGGCTTAGATACGCTTTAAATATATCTAAACCCAAGAACAAAAATGTTTTTTCTTTTAAGGCTGCATTAAAGGAGATGTAAAGGCAGAAGGTTTTTTTTATCCTAATTCATTCTATGCATTAAGATAAAAAAAACTTCTGCATGTAGCAGCCTCCCCAGCACCCCCAAATTACTTACTTGAGCCCCATCTCTCTCCAGTGATGTCCACAAGTGTCTTAGCCATCTGGGGCTCTCCTCCTGATTGGTTGAGACACAGCAGCAGCTGTCAATCAATATCAGTTAGCCAATCAGGGGAGATAGGGGGCGGGGGCGGGCCAGGGCTCTATGTCTGAATGGACACACAGAGCTGTGACTCGGCTCAGGTGCCCCCATAGAAAGTAGCTTGCTGTGGAGGCAATCGACAGGAAGGAGGGGCCAGGAGCAGGGACGAGGAACCTGAGAAGAGGAGGATCAGGGCCGCTTTGTGTAACTCCAACTGCATGTATGTTATTTTTAGGGCTGTGGAAATTAACGATTAATTCCTCGATTAATCGTTAATTTTTTTGATCGATCAAAATTCTTTTGATTGGTACTCACCTCTCCGCCGGCTTCCAGGTCTTCAGGGAGTTCCATCGGAGATCCGGTGACGTCCCGGACATCGACGTCACCGGACTCCTCCCCCCTTCCCCAGTCATTGACGGTGCCCACGCTGGACAATGGTAAAGTAATGGAATACAGCAGGCGCCTGACTGATCCAATCATGGCCTGAAAGGCTGAAAGGCTTTGACCGAGTGGGCGTGTCCGCGAATTGCAGAGGTGTGGCTGCGAGCCGGTTTTGTGATTGGCCGGACACGCGCCATGCTGATGATACGTGACCCTTGCTGGGAATAAACAAGCATTGGAAGGCATTATGAAGGTGAGTGTGTTGTCTGTACTGGACAGGTCAATTGTGCAGGAAGAATCGTGGTGATTTAAAGTATACTGTATATACAACTTGAATCTGTATTTTAGGTTTAGATTAGGTCATGCAGAGAGAAAACACCTCTCGGTTTAGGCTTTGCCTTATGCATCCCAGTGTGGAGCTTTCATTTCACTTCCTGTCCCAGAGATACAGCGGGAAGTGAAATGGCATTCCCATTTTAGATGGTTGTCAACAGGACTGGTATATCCATTGGAGGCATTACCCAGATAGCAAGCAATTGAGCTGCAAGTTTGAAAATGTCTTGTTAAAGTGGAGGTCCACCCTAAAAACAAATTTAACATTAAAAGACTCTTTTTAAAAAAAGTACCTGCAAGTGCTGATCGAATGCTGGTTTTCCAACAAGACTGTTCAACAGAAGTTGGCCTTTAACAGACAGTGGTGCACATGTACGGAAAGTTGGCCAGTACGTGTACACTGGGCTTTACTGAAAATGTTCTTATTCTGAAAAATATTCTGGAGAATACAATAGCACAGCGGGAGAGATCTGTCAGTTTTTTTCAGTTCAACCTACTGGCTCGTAAGCAGGTTGAAATGCTCGTTAGTGAAATAGCTGCTGCCCCAGTCGACAGGGAAACAGTTAACCTGGTTTCCAACACTTTTTGCTGAGCTCTACCTCTGTCCCTGTGCTGATAATAAAAGGGGGGAGGGGGGCGCTCTGCTCAGTCTGCATGGGAAGGAAAGACATAGACAAGCCACGGCATGTTATCTGCAACTGCTTAAAGAGAAGAGAGAAGGGGGATTGCTGGGACCTGCAGTCTTTCCTTAGAACACCAGTTCTGGAGATCTGCCACTGTGGACTCTGCTTTGCATGGACTCTTGCCCATGCAGGTACGCTGGGGCAGCCACAAGCCTGAGTTAGGGATTCGTTTAGGGAAAAGACTGTTATGTGGTGAGTTTTCAATAAAGTTTTTGAAACTTTGTCCTTGTCTGGTCTGAAGTTACTCAAGGGGTATAATGCAAGTAACCGACACACACAGTTTACAAAGTGGGTCAGTTAAAGCACATTGGGGTATGAAGACAGCAATACAAGAGTTAAAGCGGTTGTAAACCTCTGGACATTTTTTTTGTACCCGCACGGTAATATCATAATGTGCTAGTATGCATCGCACATTATGTTAAACTTATCTTAAAATGAAGATTTTCCAGCGCCAAAATGTCAGCGCTGCAGGCGCTCTCATTTTCACCCGTCTTGCTTCCAGGTTCGCGGACTCTGACTCTGTGGCTGGCCATTGCCGCAATGATGTCACTCCTCATGTGCGCGGGAGCCGCCGTTCATGGCAATGAGCTCTGAAGGAACTTCATGGGTGGCTGTTTCTTCACAGCAAGAGATGAAAGTTTTCTTCCACTTAAATGTGGTACAGCACTTGCTGTACCACCTGAGGACTGGTGCCCAGAACTGGAAAGCATACTCTAGGTGCGGCCAGACCAGACTCTTGTAGAGCGGGAGAATTATTGTTTTATCTCTGAAGTTGATCCCCTTTTTAATGCATGCCAATATTCTGTTTGCTTTGTTAGCAGCAGCTTAGCATTGCATGCCATTGTTGAGCCTATCATCTACTAGGACCCCAGGACCTTTTCCCCCAGAGGTTCTCCCCCCAGTGTATAGATTGCATTCATATTTTTGCCACCCAAATGTATTATTTTACATTTTTCTACACTAAACCTCATTTGCCATGTAATTGCCCACCCCATCAATTTGTTCAGATCTTAGTTCAGATCTTAGTTATTGCCCTGCTTAGCTTAGTATCATCCACAAAGACACTGTTTACCCCATCCTCCAGGTCGTTTACCCCATCCTCCAGCAATGGAGGCAATATCTGGGAAAATGCTGGCACAAGTCTGCACCAAAGACCAAAAAGATCAAGCTGGATGCTGGAATTGAATGTGTTCCATGCCCAGACTTATAACCAAGACCACTCTTCACTACATAAACTTGTTTGCAGCTTTTAAGCAGGCCAAAGTAACAGCAGTCACACACCTTAGTGTAGTGTTTCTCAACTCCAGTCCTCAAGGCACCCTAACAGGTCATCTTTTCAGGATTTCAGCTGTGGTAATTATTAAGGCAGTGAAACTGATCAAAATACCTGTGCAAAATAATGGAGTGCCTGAAAACATGACCTGTTGGGGAGCCTTGAGGACTGGAGTTGAGAAACACTGCCTTAGTGGATGACTGGAACAGCAATGGAACATATTTACAATATTTAGGCAGATACAGTATCTCACAAAAGTGAATACTCCCCTCAAATTTTTGTAAATATGTTATTATATCTTTTCATGTGACAATATTGAAGGAATTACATTTTGCTGCAATGTAAAGTATTAAGTACAGCTTGTATAACAGTGTCAATTTGCTGTCCCCTCAAAATACCTCAACACACAGCCAGTAATGTCTAAACTGCTGGCAACAACGTGAGTACACCCCTAAGTGAAAATGTCTAAATTGGGCCCAAAGTGTCAATATTTTGTGTGGCCACCATTATTTTCCAGCACTGCCTTAACCCTCTTGGGTTCACCAGAGCTTCACAGGTTGCCACTGCAGTCCTCTCCCACTCCTCTATGATGACATGACGGAGCTGGTGAATGTTAGAGACCTTGCACTCCTCCACCTTTCGTTTGAGGATGCCCCACAGATGCTCAATAGGGTTTAAGTCTGGAGACATGCTTAGCCAGTCCATCACCTTTACCCTCAGATTCTTTAGCAAGGCAATGGTCATCTTGGAGGTGTGTTTGGGGTCGTTATCATGTTGGAATACTGCCCTGCAGCCCAGTCTCTGAAGGGAGGGGATCATGCTCTGCTTCAGTATGTCACAGTACATGTTGGCATTCATGGTTCCCTCAATGAACTGTAGCTCTCCAGTGCCGGCAGCACTCACGCAGCCCCAGACCATGACACTCCCACCACCATGTTTAACTGTAGGCAAGACACTCTTGTCTTTGTACTCCTCACCTGGTTGCCGCCACACATGCTTGACACCATCTGAACCAGCTAAGTTTATCTTGGTCTCATCAGACCACAGGACATGGTCCAGTAATCCATATCCTTAGTCTGCTTGTCTTCAGCAAATGTTTTGCGGGCTTTCTTGTGCATCATCTTTAGAAGAGGCTTCCTTCTAGGACAACAGCCATGTAGACCAATTTGATGCAGTGTGCAACATATAGTCTGAGCACTAACAGGCTGACCCCCCACCCCTTCAACCTCTGCAGCAATGCTGGCAGCACTCATACATCTATTTCCCAAAGACAACCTCTGGCTATGATGCTGAGCACATACACTCCACTTCTTTGGTGGACCATGGCGAGGCCTGTTCTGAGTGGAACTTGTCCTGTTAAACCGATGTATAGTCTTTGCCACCATGCTGCAGCTCAGTTTCAGGGTCTTGGAAATCTTCTTATAGCCTAGGCCATCTTTATGTAGAGCAACAATTCTTTTTTTCAGATCCTCAGAGAGTTCTTTGCCATGAGGTGCCATGTTGAACTTTCAGTGACCAGTATGAGAAAGTGAGAGCGATAACACCAAATTTAACACACCTGCAACCTTGTAACACTAACGAGTCACATGACAGCGGGGAGGGAAAATGGCTAATTGGGCCCAATTTGGACATTTTCACTTAGGAGTGTACTCAATTTTGTTTCCAGCGGTTTAGACATTAATGGTTGTGTGTTGAGTTATTGTGAGGGACAGCAAATTTACACTGTTATACAAGCTGTACACTCACTACTTTACATTGTAGCAAAGTGTAATTTCTTCAGTTGTCACATGAAAAGATATAATAAAATATTTACAAAAATGTGAGGGGTGTATTTACTTTTGTGAGATACTGTATCTCACCCACTGAATAATGCTTAATTCATTTTACAAATTTAGTATCCAGAAAAATAAAATACACTGATTGAAAAAAATCACTCTTCACTGCTGCCACTTCCTGTAATTAGCTGCTACTGCATTTCAGCCAGTGCCTGCGCACAACACCCTTCCCTCTGCACGTCAGGTAGTGCAGTGCACGTGACTAATGTGAGTTATGTCACAGCACACATGTGTACAAACATTCGCTGACAAACCACATATTTTGACAGATCTGTAATATGCTGGTAGCATTGATGAAAGTCCGGTGACAAGTTCCCAGGTAGACACCCAAGCTGGCCCTCAAAAAAGTCTGCCTATGTTTATTTCCATTACATGGAAATAGAAACATTAGTTGTTTACGGAAGACAACAGAAATTGTTTTTGTTTCCAGTTCATCTGGCCAGAAGCAACAAGAACGCTACGTTATAAGATTAACAGCTATTTTCTATTCTTAATCTGGGTACACAAGTTTAATTTTTCAGCCTGTAGGTGGCTATGCTAGGCACCGTAGACTGGGTCACTCTTCCTGCACATGGGGTACCTTTACTTGTGTACATTTGAACAGACCAATTGGACGCCATGCGTGGACTTTGTTAAGCTCTTCATCTTCCGTACCTGGAGACTTCTGCTGTGTTGCTCCCATTGCTAGGAAAGACAATGGGAGCAGAGGAGAGTGCCGACAAAAAATCCTCTTGAAAGAGGCTACCCCTCCTGCCACATTTACACACTCACAACCGGGTGCATGTAAAACCTTCATACCCTTGGTAACCACTTACTGTTTCCTGTACCACATTAAAGTGGAAGAAAACTTTCATCTCTTGCTGTGAAGAAGCAGCCACCCATGTAGTTTCTTCAGAGCCCATTGCCATGAACGCCCGGCTCCCGCGCATATGCGGAGTGACATCATTGCGGCAATGGCCTGTCACAGAGTCGGAGTCCGTGAACCTGGAAGCAAGACGGGTGAAGATGAGAGCGCCTGCAGCACTGACATTTCGGCACTGGAAAATCTTCATTTTAAGATAAGTTTAACATAATGTGCGATGCATACTAGCACATTATGATATTACCGTGCAGGTACAAAAAAAAAATGTCCAGCGGTTTACAACCGCTTTAACTCTTGTATTGCTGTCTTCATACCCCAATGTGCTTTAACTGACCCACTTTGTAGACTGTGTGTGTCGGTTACTTGCATTACACCCCTTGAGTAACTTCAGACCAGGCAAGGACAAAGTTTCAAAAGCTTTATTGAAAACTCACCACATAACAGTCTTTTCCCTAAACGAATCCCTAACTCAGGCTTGTGGCTGCCCCAGCGTACCTGCATGGGCAAGAGTCCATGCAAAGCAGAGTCCACAGTGGCAGATCTCCAGAACTGGTGTCCTAAGGCAGGACTGCAGGTCCCAGCAATCCCCCTTCTCTCTTCTCTTTAAGCAGTTGGAGATAACATGCCGTGGCTTGTCTATGTCTTTCCTTCCCATGCAGACTGAGCAGAGCGCCCCCCCCCCCCCCTTTTATTATCAGCACAGGGACAGAGGTAGAGCACAGCAAAAAGTATTGGATACCAGGTTAACTGTTTCCCTGTCAACTGGGGCAGCAGCTATTTCACTAACGAGCATATCAACCTGCTTACGAGCCAGTAGGTTGAACTGAAAAAAACTGACAGATCTCTCCCGCTGTGCTATTGTATTCTCCAGAATATTTTTCAGAATAAGAACATTTTCAGTAAAGCCCAGTATACACGTACTGGCCGACTTTCCGTACATGTGCACCACTGTCTGTTAAAGGCCAACTTCTGTTGAACAGTCTTGTTGGAAAACCAGCATTCGATCAGCACTTGCAAGCACTGATCAGTGTATTCCCCTTCTCCCCCCCTTCCCGCCATAATACACTGATCAGTGCTTGCAAGTGCTGATGTACTGGAAATGGAGCGAGTACAAAGAAGGGCAACTGAGCTAATAAAGGGTCTGGAGGATATTAGTTATGAAGAAAGGTTGCGAGCACTGAACTTATTCTCTCTGGAGAAGAGACGCTTGAGAGGGGATATGATTTTAATTTACAAATACCGTATTGGTGACCCCACAATATGGATATAACTTTTTCGCGGAAGGGAGTTTAACAAGACACATGGCCACTCATTAAAATTAGAAGAAAAGAGGTTTACCCTTAAACTACATAGAGGGTTCTTTATCCGCTACCTAGTTTAAGAGCAGCAAGGATGTGGAATTATCTTCTACAGGCGGTGGTCTCAGCGGCGATAGTTTCAAAAAAGATTAGATAAGCACCTGAACGGCCGCAACATACAGGGATATACAATGTAATACTGACATATAATCACACACATAGGTTGGACTTGATGTACTTGTGTCTTTTTTCAACCTCACCTACTATGTAACTATGTAACTATTCTTCTTTGATGCATCATCTCAGGTTGTTCAGGTCCTGTGTCATGTCCTTGCTGTACCCTTATAGAAAGAAGTCACAGGGTGAATCATTCTTTCCTGCATGGCAGCAGCCCCGCTAATGCAATTTCAAATACACAAAAAGCCCTCTCTTTTTTCAATGTCGCCATCTTGTGTACATAGCACTACAATACGCCTCTGGTGATAATGACAGGAACAAACAAATAAACACACAATGACTTGAGATCTGTTGCCTTCAGATTTTCAACAATTGGCCGTATACCATTGTTGTCATGTGCAAAAGTAAAAACTTGTAGTAAGAATGACAACAATGGTAAACAGCAATCATTTGTTGTGTCACCAACGAGGCTCACATCGAAAATTTGTAGCGCAGAGGTAAAACTTGGACAGTTAATGTGTCTTTTCATGTTAATACAGTTGTGTTACGTTCATTCAGTTATGAATAAATCAGCTTTACTTTTGTACCATCCTTCTTGAAAACACACTGTTTATAAAGTATGTAATTCTTTATGTCACTGCTGACTCTGGTATCACCACATATTTTCACATTGCCCATTTGTTGCCCACATATTCTAACAGTTACCCGCTTGTAGCCCAAGTATCATTAGGAATTACATTTTTTGTGTTTGTATTGTCAAGTCAGCGCTGATTGTTTACAGGTTCATATTATAATAATTTAATTCCCTGCAGGCCTACTACTATCAAACCACAGCACTGTTAGCCCCATGATTGGCTGTGGAGCCTTATGTGTGCCCTTATCAGACCATTGCTCCCATCAGCAAGGTGCTCTGCATGCCGCTATTAGCCCTCCCCTTTCCATGCCCATCACCCCAACCCAATCTCAGGATCACTGCCTTTGGAAAGTTCCCAAGTATGGTGGCAGCTTTGGCTCTGTTCCCTAGGTACAGTGGAGGAGTAAATGTAGCCATCTAGGGGCAGAAAGTATATTATTTTCAGGATTGCCAGGTGAAAAAGTGGGAAAGAGCCTGAAGTAAGATAACCATAGCAGCTCCCACATCTAAGGACTCATAAGCTATTACATTTTTGTTTTTAGATTTGGATCCACCCTATAAAATGAAGCTGCACAGAACCACTCACTTGTAAAATGCAAGCATGTATTTATAATAGGAAATTTGTTAGTTTATGCCAACTAAGCACTGTGGCTTATTATTTTCTAAATCCTCCTCTGCTGGAAAACAGATTTTAAAAGTCTTGAAATTTCTGTGGAGAACAGAGGCTTTCAGTGCTATACTAAAGGTATCTATCTAGTGCTTTTAGCTTTTGCAGAGCACAACTAAAATTGAATGCTTTGAATTGAGCATCAGCATCTGCTGCACCAGCTCCTAACAGGACATCTTTTAATTTGCATAGAGAATGCAGTAGGGAGCTTTGAAATCCATGGGACTTTGTCAAACTGCACAAAGCACACGTCGCAGATCAAGCACAGACAATTTTTATAATATACTGTGTTTTGTAGGTGTCAGACAAAATGTATTATGTATGTAAGTTTCTGATCAAAGGCAATTTGACATTCAGATTAATTCTTAACGTTATTATAATTTTATTTATTTTAATGTATTGTTGCTACTTGTGAATATTTATAAAAAATCAACATTTTGCACAGCTCTGTAGAACAGGTGGATATTGTATAAATAAATACAAATAATGTTTTTTCAGCTAAGGAAAAAAATTAGGAAAATAGCCCAGAACAATTTTAAAGTGATGGTTTCAAGTGTTCTAATTTCTCATAATGTGCTACCAGAATGATAATGCAGAGCATCCTGGAAACCCCAAAGCCTGGGGTGTTCTCTTTTGCCAATATCATCTAGGAAGTCTTCACTTTAGACTTTTAGCCAGTGAATCCGTAAGCAATGGGTTTTAACATGAGGGGTACTAAAGCAACAGAAGGAAACTGCGAGAGCGCAACACTTACAAGGTAACCCATGGGATCCTAAGCTGCTGTAGAGATCTAGGTGCCCGCCTGGTCCGCAACCAAGTCCACAATGGTAAAAAGAAAGAAATGCCGGCACTTCCAGCGTATAAAATAAAATACATCCTTTATTGTAAGTCCATTAAAAACAGAGATACATGATCAACATACAGCTCCCAAGAAATCAGCAAACGCGTTTCACACCGCTGTGCTTAATCATAGCCTGATACCCCAGGATTGTGCATTTTCTTATATATCCAAGGCTGCAGATGAGACCAATGATCCCACCTCGCAGCCTTGCAGCTAAGGTAGTGCACATTATATACAAATTATACAAATAAATAAATACCACGTGTGAAAAGGAAACAATGTAAAAATGTGTAAATTATAATAAAAACAAGGGAAGTAGGGTTGTATATATAAATAAGCAGCACCTTACATTGGAAAGAAAAAATAACATTACAAATAAAGAATATAGAGAATTCCACCATCAATGAAGAAAAAAGAAAAACATCCCTAATAATATCAAACATAATATAATATTCCCAACTGATTAATTGAGGAAACACCTGGAGGAAGAGGGGTGCAATAAAGCTACCCTCCCCCCCAGCAGTCCAACACGGAAACAACTTGGGATTTTGATCAAATGGACAGAACACATAGTGTTTGGACAATATGGCGATGTTCCAAATATACAGTACATCATTCAAAAAATACAAAATAAAATAAAACGATACAAACATCCACACACTATAGAACAATTATAAAGGTGGGCCAATATGTCAAAAGCATGCCCACATGCAGGAAATATATAATATATTTAATATTTTATATAACTATTCCAGAACAGGGGAAAGGAGGAAAAGACCCGTTAAAAAATGGGAAAAGAAATGTCCAAGTATATATTGTATAATATTATATATGTTATATTATTATAGGAATGGGGTACTGTTCTATTTTTTTTACAAATAAATACATTTTTTTACAAATAAATATTTGAAAAGTATGG
This sequence comes from Lithobates clamitans, assembly GCA_037952925.1. Classification (NCBI taxonomy): domain Eukaryota; kingdom Metazoa; phylum Chordata; class Amphibia; order Anura; family Ranidae; genus Lithobates; species Lithobates clamitans. Next base: position 23,517,614 of record JBBGZY010000438.1, read on the forward strand.
CGTGCATTTGTATTCAGCCCCCGAGTCAATATTTTGTAGAACCATCTTTTGCTGCAATTCCAGCTGCAAGTCTTTTTGGGTATGTCTCTACCAGCTTTGCTTCACTAGAGAGTGACATTTTTGAACCATTCTTCTTTGCAAAATAGCTCAAGCTCTGTCAGATTTGATGGAGTGCGTCTGTGAACTGCAATTTTCAAATCTCAATTGGATTTAGGTCTGGACTTTGACTGGGCCATTCTAACACATGAATATGCTTTGATCTAAACCATTTCATTGTAGCTCTGGCTGTATGTTTAGGGTTGTTGCCCTGCTGGAAGGTGAACCAGTCTCAATTCTTTTGCAGTCTCTATCAGGTTTTTTTTCTAAGATTTTCCTGCAGATACTCCATCCATTCTCCCATCAACTCTGACCAGCTTACCTGTCCCTGCTGAAGGAAAGCATCCCCATACCATAATGCTGCCACCACCATGTTTCATAGTGGGGATGGTGTGTTCAGGGTGATGTGCAGTGTTGGTTTTGCGCCACACAAAGCGTTTTGCTTTTTGGCCAAAAAATTCTACTTCTTCTACATGTTTGCTGTGTCCCCCACATGGCTTCTCACAAACTGCAAACTTCTTATGGCTTTCTTTCAACAATGGCTTTCTTCTTGCCACTCTTCCATAAAGGCCATATTTGTGCAGTGCACGACTAATAGCTGTCCTGTGGACAGATTCTCACACCTGAGCTGTGGATCTCTGCAGCTTCTTCAGAATGAATATGGGCCTTGTTAGAAGATTTTATGTTTATTATTTATTTAAGTAATAAAAGTTTCTGAAATAATATATGAAACACATGAATGTTATATGTAATTAATGATGGTTTCTGAAGGTTACAGGATGGAGGACAGAGGACAGAGAGAAGTGGTTTTGCTGGGTAGATATTTCTATTTTGAGTTGCTATGTCAGGACAATGGGTGGAGTTATACAGCTGTATCTATAGACTGAAGCCATATAAGAATGGGTGTTATTCTAGGATATGCTGACATAACATTATAAAACAGTTCAAGAATGGATTAGAGTTATGGTAGATGAGGAATGGAAGAGAGGTGGAAGGGAGATGGGAAGTAACCCTACGCTTTGGAGAATGTAACATCAAGATGTCTCCTCCTCCTCCTTCTGAGACCATCACCATGCCATATGTTACCAATGTCAGTCTTGTCTTTGCTTATCTTTCTGAACAAATAAACAACCTTTCTGGAAGCATCGTATGAATGAAGAATTCTTAAATTTCTACTAAGGAACTAATTCCTAAAAGTAAGTTGGAAATGCGGCCTTGGATAAAGACACAAATATATCTCCTATACACCCTACCGTCTAGGAGAGAGGACACTGACATATAACACAAAGACTTTGCTATACTTCCAGAAATGCCGCTGAGAATAAGAATAGTAGATTTTATAGATATTTCTACATTCATCAGGCCTCTTGGCTGCTTCTCTGATTAATGCTCTCCTTGTCTGGCCTGTCAGTTTAGGTGGATGGCCATGTTCTGGCAGGTTTACAGTTGTGCCATATTCTTTCCATTTTTGGATGATGGATTGAACAGTCCTTTGTGAGACCTTCAAAGTTTGGGATATTGTTTTGTAACCTAACCCTACTTTAAACTCCTCCACAACCTTATCCCTGACCTGTCTGGTGTGCTTCTTGTTAGTTCACTAAAGTTCAAAAATCTGAGGGCTTCACAGAACAGCTGTATTTATGCTGAGATTAAATTACACACAGGTGGACTCTATTTCCTAATTAGGTGACTTCTGAAGGCAATTGGTTCCATAAGATTTTAGTTAGGGGTATCAGAGTAAAGGGGGCTGAATACAAATGCACAACACATTTTTAAGATATTTATTTGTAAAAAATGTTGAAAACCATTTATCATTTTCCTTCCTCTTCACAATTATTGCCACTTTGTGGTGGTCTATCACATAAAATCCCAATAATATACATTTACATTTTGGTTGTAACATGCAAAATGTGGCAAATGTCAAGGGGTATGAATACTTTTTCAAGGCACTGAATAACTATAGCCCTGAATGGAGCAGAAAAGGGCAACCAATCCCAAGTTTTCATTACTTTGTATATCCTCTGGACAGAAAGTGATGGTAAATGCAAAATTTTACAGTTGCCTCTAGAAAAAGAATAGGGGGTAAATCAACCAATGGGGATATATGTGTAAGAGGGATTTCCCCTCACTTTAGAGAGATATGCTTTAATTTCCCTTTGTATCGCTAAGACAGGAGGTGAAGGGCATCCTTCCCTAACCGCCTGCCGACCAGCCGCCACAGCGGCAACATGGCTCTGCTGCGCGAATCGCCGTCAGATTTGGCCACTAGGGGCGCGTGGGCACCCCCTGCTCGCCCACGGGGCTGATGTGAGTGCCCGGCAGTTGCGAACACTGCTGAGCTCATGCGTTCACTCAGGGCACGCGGAGAACCGGGATCTGTGTGTGTGTAAACACACAGTTTCCGGTTCTCTGAATGGGAGAACAGACAGATCGAGTATGAACAGCGATCTGTCATCTCCCCTACACAGTCCCCTCCCCCCTTCAGTTAGAACACACAATAGGGAACATATTAATCCCTTGATCGCCCCCTAGTGGTTAACCCCTTCACTGCCAGTGACATTTTTACAGTAATCAATGCATTTTTATAGGACTGATCGCTGTAAAATTGCCAATGGTCCCAAAATGTGTCAAAATTGTCCGACGTGCCATAATGTCACAGTCACGATAAAAATCGCATATATGTAGAAGAATACATATCAGCCTAAACTGAGGAAAAAAATAGGTTTTTTTTATATATTTTTGGAGGATATTTATTATAGCAAAAAGTAAAAAATATTGCGTTTTTTTTTCAAAATTTTTTCAAAATTGTCGCTCTTTTTTTGTGTAGCCTCCCTGGCGGTTTTCCCGAGTGTGTTAAAAATCAGGACCATTAGCGGTAACCCTGAGCCACACTCGGGATTACATCGCAGGATCCTGGTGTGGCATTACTTACCTTGTCCCCGGGATCCTGCGATGTCCCCCGCAGTGTCCGCGGGCTCCGTCCTCTGCCCGAAGCCTCTCTGTGCCAGGCTCCGTTCCCTGCGAGCGTCGCGACGCACGGGGGCGGAGCCTGGCGGCAAATTCAAAAAAATGTCAAAATCATAACACATACAGTACTGTAATCTTACAGATTACAGATTACAGTACTTACAGATTACAGTACTGTATGAAATAATTTCACATCCCTTTTGTCCCCAGTGCTTTGGCCAATGCCCTGCATGCAGTTTTATGTGATATATACTGTTCTTTCTGCCTGGAAACTGGAGATTGTCCATAGCAACCAAAAAGTGTCCCTTTACGTCAAAAATGGCTTTAGACCAGCTAGAAAACAGCGATAGTAAATTAGAACACTTGCAGAATTGAGCGATAGTGAATCGTGGGGAAATTTATTTTATTACTATTTATTTTTATTTTTTTTAATTATTTATTTTTATTTATTATATTATAATTTATGTTTTTGTCTTTCAAACTTTATCATACCCGGGATATCTACTAGACTCTTGTTCGGACAGATTTAAGTGTGTTATTGTTAAGAATTACAGACCTATAATATAAAACGCAAAATTTCCATGCAAAATAATTGTACCGCTTTCAGCACCTAAAATCCGAAATAATCATACCGCCAGGGAGGTTAAAAAAAACGCAGAGGTGATCAAATACCACCAAAAGAAAGTGCTATTTGTGGGAAAAAAAGGACGTCAATTTTGTTTGGGTGCAATGTCGCACGACCGCGCAATTGTCAGTTAAAGCGACGCAGTGCCGTATCGCAAAAAGTGCTCTGGTCAGGAAGGGGGTAAAATCTTCTGGGGCTGAAGCGGTTAATAGGAGAAACACTACTCTATAAAGAAATTTTAAAAAAGGTTTGTTGTTAAATCTACTTTAAAGCCAGTCTTCCCCAAACTGATATTTCATTTTAGGGTATATGCTGATTATCTAAATCATCTTCTGTCTTCTTACCTTTGGGCTATGATGGTAAGATTCAACTTACTCTGGCATCTAAAAATGAGTTTTGTTATACCTTGGTTTATAGAAATTAAACCTACTGTATTGCTTAAAAAAAGTGCAAAACTAGCCAATCATAGCCAGTCAATTATAATTTTTGAAGCAAGAACATTTTTATTTTTGGGGGTAATTGCTTTAGCAAAGTGTCCTGATGACTACCGGTATATTATTTAACAAGGGTGGAGAGGTTATCAAAGCTACTATTTTGTTTTGGGAATTTACAGGTTCAAGTCCTATTTCATTAAAGCAGTAATAAACTCACACAAAAATGTATTCAAAATACGGTGGCTGCATTAGTTTCCTTTTTTGGCGTTCGTGTCTTCTTTATTTTCTCCTGTTGATCCAGCCAATAAGCTTGTTATTTTTCAGCCTCCTTTAACAGACCAAACTGTCCTGCAAAAGTCGCAGCTGGAGAATAAAGACAAACCATTTAACACTGTCAAGGGTGCCTACAGTGGTCCTTTTTTGTTCATTCATGTTGTTCAATACCTTAGAATTTTTGTCCGCAACTGAAAAAAAAAAGTTACTGGCAGGATCACCTAGGAGTCTTTTGTAAATGTTTCACAAAATAGTCATACAACTTCCACCCTAGAATCACACATTTTTGCAATTGCATTGAATTATAACAATATGTGAATCCTGGGTGGACGTTGTGTGAAAACATTTATAAATAGACACATTAGTAAAGTAGTGACAGTATGTTAATCCAGGAATTATATGAAAATTATATGACAATTTTATGTGTCAAAATGAATGATCTGCAGCTTCAGATACTGAGGATAAAACACGAGGTACTTTCCGCAAAGCTGATCATTTTAGCAGTCCATTTAATCCAACTTACAACCACTAAAACATATCAGATATGGAAAAAAGTGAGACATTACCATCTTAGTTGTGGTTTTAATCCCATTTCTCAATGATACCTTGGAACATTACTTTATGAATATTTAACATAATGTATACTTTAAGAACTCTCCAACAAACTCTCTTTTCTGTCTGTTCTCCTCAGAATAGGCTGAACAGTTCTGTTCCTTTTACACCATTATCCGCTACATTTTTTATGCTCAAACATGTTTGGAGTGATAATCTCTTACTGAGCCAAACAATCCCCATGCATTATTTTGAATTAATCTTTGGTGTTAGCTGGCAGAAATTATTTATATTGCTAAATATTTAATCCTGCCATTCCCGTACAATGGTGAACTGTTTTATGTGGTTAACTGAGTTCTGTTTAACTCACTGGTCTTAATATTATGCCGCGTACACACGACCAGATTTTCTGGCAGAAAAGGTCAGACGGAATCATTCCTTCAGACATTCCGATCGTGTGTGTGCTTCATTAGGCTTTTTCTTTAGAAAATTCTGACAGACCTAGAAATAGAACATGTTTCAAATCTTTCCGTCGGAATCAGTACCTATCGGAAAAACCGCTTGTTTGTATGCTGCTCCGACGGACCAAAAACAACGCAAGGGCAGCTATTGGCTACTGGGTATTGAACTTCCTTTTTCTAGTCCCGTCGTACGTCATCGCGTTCTAAGCGATCAGACTTTGGTGTGATCGTGTGTAGGCAAGTCTGTTTCAACAGAACTCAGTCAGAACTCTGTCGAAAAAAAGTCAGAGTTTATTCTGACGGAAAAACCGGTCGGGTGTACGCGGCTTAAGGCATGTTACACAAAGACAACCTTGTGCATTTTTTGTGGACTGAATTAATGGATATGCCAAATTATGTTTAGAGGTACTGAATTAATGGATATGCCAAATTATGTTTAGAGGTACTGAATTAATGGATATGCCAAATTATGTTTAGAGGTAAAACAAAATCACAAAATGATTTGACTTTGCAGATTTAACAATTTATATTCAACCAAATACTACATATCATGTAAGTGTTAAAAAAATGTTTCCAGCACCCGCTGTGGGTGCAAGATTTGAACCAGTCAGGTAATGATCTGCTGAATTCCCTACCTGCTTCATATAACTTTTGGAGATTCTTTAGAAAGCTAGTATATGTAAACCCAAGGTATCTGACTTGTGCTTGCAGGTTTTTTTATTGAAGTTGTATTTTATATTACAGAATATAATACAATGGAAATATTCAGCAGCAAGAGAAGCAAGACGCCATGGCAATGGCAAGCACAGAATAGTCCAACCAGGATATCTGACTGCTACAGAGGTACAAGACACTAGTGAGTGATTAAAATCTATCCAAAGCAAAAATTTTAGATAGAATTAACCATGTAGGGTATTTATTGCTGTCTTTGTCCCAAATGGGACACAGAAGGCAGAGAAGTAATATGGGTTTTAACCTTTCCCTGCTCTAGCCAAAGAAAAAAAGGTTTGTCTTTTTTTTTTTTTATAGTTGTACATACAGACAGAAACTATATCAACTAAATTGCTAAATATCAAAGATTATCAAGTAATATAAAAGACAAAAAAGAAACAAAAAAACATAAACCAAACAAACCTTGCACCTTTTGTATTAAAGTAGCTTAACATATAATAGACAAAACATGATAGGAGCATAAATACAATTTACTCATCAAATTAAGCTTCCTTAATATCAATCGTCAGACTATGGTAGCCTCCTCCCTGCAGCTTCAGCTTATCTTTCTTTCACATATTAATTTCTTCTCATCTACTCCACTTCCTTCTACCTCAGCTCCTTACTCCCATCTATCTCCATTGCCTTTACTCCTCTCTACTAGATAAACTGTCATAAAATTTGTTACTTTTATCCACCATGACCATATTTTACCAAACTTTTGAGGTGTACCTCTATGCTTATACGTTAATTTTTGTCTTTTACGTATATAGTTAAGTTTCTTAACCCATTGTTTATATGTTGGAGGATCAGCAGACCATTTTTGTAGAATGACTTTACGTGCTAAGTGTAGCGATCTTGTCCACATAGTGTAAATCTCTACAGGATATGCTCCATCAGCTATTATTCCCAATATTGCAAGTTTGGGCGTCCCTGTTATCTCAGTGAAGCATAATAAGTTTAAGGTTGAGAATATTTTTTCCCAGTAATGATGGTGCTTCGGACATTGCCAAAGCATATGGAGAAGAGAACCATTAAATAGAGAGATTCGCGGACATAACAGTGTTGTGTTTTTTCGCTCAAGCATGGAGTTTTTGTGGGGTGTAATGAGCCCTATGTATAATAAAAAACTGAAATAGCCTTTGAGAGGGTGAGAGAGATATCTTGGGAAGTTTATTTAATGGCTTCAGCATAACAAACTTCTTGCACATCCCCTGAGGAAGCTTGAGTAGCGAAACATGTCGGGCTACTGTGCAATATTTTCTGCCGTGATTTAATATTCCTCTGTATATGATGCTGACCACCAAATGCTTGTAATCCCATACTGTCTTAGTTACAGTATGTTTTGTCTGTCTTCTTTTTTAAGCATATTTTGTTAATAAATATTATGTTTTATTCATAACAAGCCAATTGTATATCTTTATATCTGACACCGCAAAAATCCCCCCTATTCTTTTCTCTCATTTTAGTCTTCATTGGGATGAGGTGTCTTTAGAAAGGGTGTTGTTTTCACCTACCGGACCCTTTGCGACACTGTGACACTCTCATTCTTAACTCAGGTGGTGTCCATTTCTTCTGATCATCCTTGAGATGGTTTTACACCTTCATTTGAGTCCAGCTGTGTTTGATTATACTGATTGGACTTGATTAGAAAAGCCACACACCTGTCTATATAAGACCTTACAGCTCACAGTGCATGTCAGAGCAAATGAGAATCATGAGGGCAAAGGAACTGCCTGAAGAGCTCAGAGACAGAATTGTGGCAAGGCACAGATCTAGCCAAGGTTACGAAAAAATTTCTGCTGCACTTAGGGTCCTAAGAGCACAGTGGCCTCCATAATCCTTAAATGGAAGACGTTTGGGACGACCAGAACCCTTCCTAGAGCTGGCCGTCCGGCCAAACTGAGCTATCGGGGGAGTAGAGCCTTGGTGAGAGAGGTAAAGAAGAACCCAAAGATCACTGTGGTTGAGAGTCGGGAGATGGGAGAAAGTTGTAGAAAGTCAACCATCACTGCAGCCCTCCACCAGTCGGGGCTTTATGGCAGAGTGGCCCGACGGAAGCCTCTCCTCAGTGCAAGACACATGAAAGCCCGCATGGAGTTTGCTAAAAAAAAACACCTAAAGGACTCCAAGATGGTGAGAAATAAGATTCTTTGGTCTGATGAGACCAAGATAGAACTTTTTGGCCTTAATTCTAAGTGATATGTGTGGAGAAAACCAGGCACTGCTCATCACCTGTCCAATACAGTCCCAACAGTGAAGCATGGTGGTGGCAGCATCATGCTGGGGGGGTTTTTTTCAGCTGCAGGGACAAGACGACTGGTTGCAATCGAGGGAAAGATGAATGCGGCCAGGTACAGGGATATCCTGGATGAAAACCTTCTCCAGAGTGCTCAAGACCTCAGACTGGGCCGAAGGTTTACCTTCCAACAAGACAATGACCCTAAGCACACAGCTAATATAACGAAGGAGTGGCTTCACAACAACTCCATGAATGTTCTTGAATGGCCCAGCCAGAGCCCTGACTTAAACCCAATTGAGCATCTCTGGAGAGACCTAAAAATGGCTGTCCACCAACGTTTACCATCCAACCTGACAGAACTGGAGAGGATCTGCAAGGAGGAATGGCAGAGGATCCCCAAATTCAGGTGTGAAAAACTTGTTGCATCTTTCCCAAAAAGACTCATGGCTGTATTAGATCAAAAGGGTGCTTCTACTAAATACTGAGCAAAGGGTCTGAATACTTAGGACCATGTGATATTTCAGTTTTTCTTTAATAAATCTGCAAAAATGTCAACAATTCTGTGTTTTTCTGTCAATATGGGGTGCTGTGTGTACATTAATGCGGAAAAAAAATGAACTTAAATGACTTTAGCAAATGGCTGCAATATAACAAAGAGTGAAAAATTTAAGGGGGTCTGAAAATTTCCGTCCTCACTGTATATCATCTTGCCACCGATCAAAACTATTTTTATGTTTTTCAGTATTCTCTATTATTTGTAGGTTGAAATAAAGATCTCCTATTAATCCTCGTTTCCTACAGGCAGTCGAGGTTGCCTTTGTTATTACTTTAGATCGTTCATACTGTAATTGGATTTTTAGGCTTTGAGTTTGTAATGCATGACGTATTTGAAGATATTGGTAGAAGTTTTTATTTGTTAACTGATAACGGTCCTTTAATACATTAAAAGAAAGTAGAACATCCCCTTCATATAGCTGGTGCAAAAATATTATGCCCGCCTTTTTCCAATCTAAAAATTCTGAGAGTCCACCCAGGGGAGGACACCTCCCCTTAAATATAGAGCTTTATTATTAAGCCCAAATCTGTGGCGAATGGTGGGTGTGACATAATTGTGTTTACAGTGGGAAGAGCTTTAAGGGGTGTGGTTGAATAAAGAAAAATCTTCTTGTACCAATAAAATAAACATTTGTTTTTCTCTCCCCCCAGTAGGGTACTTTGCACTTATGAGGTGCTGTTTTCCCACACTATGGTTTTTGTGTGGGTTAGCTTTGCTTTGCCATTATGTCCCACGGTTTTGGTGCACTTTCTGAAACCAAAAACTGAATGTGTGGTTTTGGTGCACTTTTTTAGAAAGCGCATCAAAACCTTGTGACATAATAGAAGTCTATGGCAAAGCGCAGCTAACCTATGTGGAAACCGGGAGAACATGTGCTGCATGAGAACCACACTGCATCAGTCTGAAAGCCAAGCTGACCATTTATTACTACTCTCTCTCTGTTAATTACTACTGACTTTGGAACTCTGCCTCATTTGTTACTGACCTCACTTCTGGGCTCTGTGTCACTTACTACAGAGTTCAGAGGTTAGTACTAAGTGAGGCAGAGTTCAGGGGTCAGTAGTGACACAGGGTACAGAGTGCAGTGGTAAATGACCCTCTGTCTCACCTTTGCCCTGCTTACATCAGTTCTCCTTCTCCCTGGACTCCTCACAGTACTCAGGGTACTGCAGCTCCAACTCTTTTCCTCCATCTCCTATTCCCTGGTCCAGTAGGTGGAGTTAAATTACAGCTACCCATAGCCCTGCCTAGTGGACTAGGGAAAAGAAAAAGGGTGTGAAAAAGTGGAGCTGGAGTTCCCCCGACTACTGAGTCCCAGAGAGAAGAACAGATGTAAACCAATCCTTTTTCTGTGTTTTCTCTGCAGTTGCGCTTGTCACAGGCAAACAGAGCAGTGTTTCACCCCTTCAAGGTAATTAGTGGAGCCAAGAGCCAGAATGTGTGCTACCAGCAGTGGGCTCTAGGATTCAGCCTGGATTGCCAGAACACCAGAATTTAATTCAAATCTCGGCACAGTCCCATCCAATTAGAGTGCGCAGGCACATCTGGCACACCCTATGCACAGGCATACGGTCCCATACTTTTCCCATTCTAGCCAGGGACTCTAATAGTTTTTTTAGTTTTTGCAGGGTAAGGATGGATAGCACATCCAGCCAAACAATGTTTAGTGTGTCCTTCGATCCAAACAATGATTGTTCACAGCAGAGTAGCCAGAAGAATGTTCAATCATCCACCAGGGCCATTGTCCATCAAGTGGACCTCTGTGTCACAGTATAAGGACATTGGTTAGAGGAAATAACATAACCCCCCGCCCTTCCCCAAGCATGCATCATGGACAAACCCTGAGAGGTATAAAGTTATATATTTGTGGAATAAAATATTTCCACTTAATAATAACATGTATACATCTTCTTTCTAATAGGCATTCATGGAACCTAGGCATTCATTTTCTGTGCTTTCTAGAAACACTAATAGAAACATAGTTTTCAGAATATAGCCTGAGGTGATATCACAGCTGTGAGTTGACAGCAATGGAACAGTACACCTACAATTATTTGTTAAACCATAACTGAGTTCAAGCATGCAATGCTGTATATACATTTTGCATATTTTAGGTTAATGCTTAGTATACAGTATGCCATTTTCTGTCACAATGTGTACCCCTTTCTTGTGTGGTTATTGAATGTGAAGGTACGTATGTGTGTCTATCCTAGGAGGATGTGCATGGTCCATCATTGTACGTGACCAAAAAAATAAAGCACTTTGTTTTCTTTTAACCAGTTCCGGACCAGCCGCCACATTCATACTGGGGCAGGTTGGCGCGGCTGGGCGAAGCGTCGTAGCTATACACACGGGCGTATAGCTACGGATTCGCTTCAGAGCCGATCAATCTTCAGGCCCAGGCCAATGGTTTCTGGCCTGGACCTAGTGATCGGTCCTAGCGAATGAAATCCTTCCCCTGCATGTGTAAGTGTAAACACAGCAGGGGAAGTGATGTCATCTCTCCTCGTGGAACTCTTTTCCGTTCCAGAGAGAGGAGAGAAGAGATCTCAGAGTAAGTGCACCAACACTACACTGACACCAGTTCATGTAGGCACACTTGTCACCCCCCCGATCACCCCGATCGCCCCCCTCCTCCAGTTAACCCCTTCACCCCCTGTCACTGTGTCACCCAGTGAGCATATTTTTTTTCATCAATGTATTGGTGTCATTAGTGACAAAAATCAGGGTTAGGGTACTTAGTGTAGGCCCAGATAGGTCTAGGGACCTCCCCTAATAAAGGCTTAACCCCTTAATCGCCCCCTGTCATCAGTCATCACTGTATTAGTGTCACGGGTGACGCTGGTTAGCTAGTTTTTTTTATAGCGTCAGGGCACCCGCCCTATATTACCTAAATAAAGGGTTAACCCCATGATCACCCACCGGGGGATATCAGTTAGGTTTTAGTGTCAGATAGGGTCTGCGTCGCCCCAGGCAGTGTCAGATTAGTGCCAGTAGCGCTAACACACACGCACGCCAGGGAGGAGTCGGATGTGGGCGGCTTACCTGACGCGATGCTGAGCCCGGGAGGCTTGGATCCTCTCCCCGAGACGCCGTCCTATGCATAGCTAAGGCCGGCGCGTCCCCTCTCCCGTCCGCTCTACTGCTCGTCTACCCCCCCCCCCCTGCCACGCTGCATCCCTCCATGGGGGAGCTGACCTTCTGGCCGTCTGCCTGCTCCGTTTGCACCGCTGATGACTGGCGGTTCACAGCCTCCTTGTAGCCCGCATCAGTCTGCCCGCTCCGTCTGCACTGCTGAGGACTGGCGGTTTACAGCCTCCTCGTAGCCCGCATCAGTCTGCCCGCTCCATCTGCACCGCTGATGACTGGCGGTTCACAGCCTCCCCGTTGCTCGCATCAGTCTGCCCGCTCCGGCTGCACCGCTGATGACTGGTGGTTCATAGCCCCCTCGTAGCCTGCATCAACCTCCACTGCCCCTTCGTCCACCCTCTGCCTATACGGGAACGCCGTCGCTATGAAGACGCTGCACAGCTGAGTAAGGGGATCGAAAGCGGCAGGGAGCTGAGTGCACCCGTCTTTTGGCCGGGAGTAAGGTAAAAAAGATTGGACTTTCAAAAAAAAAAAAAAAAAAAAAAATAAAATAATTCCCAAACTGGAAAAAATAAAAATTCAAAAATTAAATTAAAAAATACTAAAGGAAAGAGCCGGGAGAAAGTCTGGAAACCGCAGGAAGGGGTAAGTGCTGTTAACCCCAGTCTCATCCCAACAAGGGGAATAATCGAAGGTAACAAAGGAATAATCAACAGCCACCAGAACAGAACGGAGAGAGATGAAGACGGGCAGGTAGTTTTAAACTTTATCTCTGGTTTGTGCACTTGGTTTTATACTGTGGATTGAATATTTTGGTGAAAATGATGTATCCCATATTACAGTTAAAAATCGTTAGACACTGTATAAACTTGGCCTAATGGTTGTGTTCTAGAGGCTCCGCCCCCAGAGGTAAAGGATATTATTTTAAAAAGGAAAAAGGAAAAAAAAAAATAGGAGCGCTTAAGTAAATTATATTTAAACCTGCACCTCATGACCACATATAATACAACATCTTTGGGCCTGGAGGAAAGAGGAACAGCCCTATCCACATATAGGGGAAAAAAAAAAAAAAATATATATATATTTAATAAAGAGGACTGTCGTAACTCAAGTGGGGCATAGAGGAAAAACTGGCTGACCACACACCAAGGAACACCTGTGTTACATATCTACACATAGAGTATAATTGTGGACCCGGTTGTATAAATATTCATTCCGAGTTAAAAGGCTGTCTCATGGTATCAACATATTTTTTCATCCCTCATTGCTAATATATAGCCTAGGGGAGGAGGTCGACGCCCCTGTGAGAACCCCCCGTGAGAGCAGAAGGACTGAACGCTTTACAGGGGGCACCCTGCTGGGGGGGCGGGATTTACCACCCGGTCCGGCCGGACCAGTGCTACAGGGGAAAAAAAAAAAAAAAAAAAAAAGGAGGGGACAGTTATAAAAATTAATTTTCAGAGTGCTGACCTATCCGGATAAGACGGCCCTAACTATACAGAGGGAAGCCAGAGAGCTGTCTAGCCACCAAGCAGCAGCAATTAAGTCGAGTAAATTGTTTGGGTGGCTATCCTAGTCGATGGTGACGTTTGTATAGTGATTCAGGAGCCCTCCTTTGATAGATATCACAAGTCTGGGCCTTTTCTGTTAAAGGAAGTAGGAGCATCTTGGGCCCTGGAAGTGAGCCCTTGGAACAGGGCAAAAAAATTTGACTAAAGAGCAGCCTTAGGAAAGAAATGAAAGGTAAAACTACGAAAGGATCGTCTGCTAATACATCTAACCCACCCAGGACAAGTGCAAGCCCGGGAACCATCAGAAAGTACATGGTGCAGGATTCCGGCAAGAATAGTCCAGGCAAACAAAAAGAATCCAAAACCAAAACACCTGAATGCACTCCTAGGATAGGGACAAGAAGACAGACGGTAGAGGCAGATATCCACATAGGGAGCAGCGAAATAACCGAAGAGGCAACAATGGAACCCCTGCAAAAAAAACTACTCCCCACTAAAAGTGAAATGGCGGAAATGTTTGCCAAACTGGAAGTAACTATAAAAGGGGAAATAGGCTCTCTCCGAGAAGAGATGAATCATATGTTGCAAAGAGTGGAAGAAGCAGAAACAAAGATGGACAAACAAAATGAAGAGATAAAGGAACTTAAATCCCAGATGGAAGAGCTACAAAGAGAACAGAGGAATCTCCGTTATAGAGCGGAAGACCAGGAAAACAGAAGTAGAAGGAAGAATTTACGGATCAGGGGCTTGCCGGAACCACAAGGGGGAACAGAAGACCTTCAAGGAGTGATGGACGATATATTTGGGAAAATGGTATATACCCCGGAGAATGCGAAAAAAATAAAGTTCGAGAGAATACACAGGATAAGAAAACCGGTAGAAATAAAGGGTGAGGTCCCTAGAGACGTCATCGCAAGATTTCACAAGTATAGTGACAAAGAGAAAGTCAAGGAAAATCTGAAAAAGAACTATCCAGTGAAGTACGGCGAGACAAAGTTGCAGATATTTCCGGACCTGGCAGCAGAAACACTTGCTAGGAGAAGAATACTAAAACCACTCCTTGAACAGCTAAACGCTCATAATGTCCATTATTCATGGGGGTTCCCAGCCTGCCTTACTGGCCGTAAAGATGGCAGATCAGCCACTTTAAGATTCCCAGAAGAAACAGCTAAATTCTGTGATCGATTAGAGGTTCCCCTGGTTGAAATACCGGGGTGGTGGGTTAAAACTGGGGACGCAGAAGTTCAAGGGATGCAGCAGGCCTGGAAGCCAATATTTAAAATGAGAAAACCTTAATAGATCAGTCTTAAGACCTAGTTAAATAAGGCTAAACTGAGATTTGAGGGTGGGTGGGGGGTGGGGGAGTGGAGGGGGGGGGGGAGGGGGGGGGACCAACCAGGCCTGGGCACCCCCCAATATTAGGGGGAGCATTGCGAAAGGGGTGGCCCAGTCCGATCTCAACCTCAGGGGTAGAACCGAAGGGGCGGGTGGAGATGGAGGAGCCACGGTTTTTCTATTGGGCCACGAGAGGGCTTAATTTCCCCATGGGTGGAGGGGAGGGAGGGGGGTGCGGGGTGGGCTCTGGGAGAGGTGGGAGGGAGGGGGAGGGAAAGGGATGGGGGATTTGGAAGGAGGGGAGGGCAGGTAGGAAAACACAGCGACGAATTTTGAATTTTGAGTCCCCTGGACACCACTCTGCTGCAGGGACAAGGAAAGAACTCCTGTAGGTTAGATGAGCAATATTAAAATAATCTCATATAATGTACGAGGTCTGAACGCGAGGGTGAAGTGTATCAACATTCTGCAGGAACTGAGATTCAGGGGGGCGGACGTGGTTTTTCTTCAGGAGACTCATTTTCTCCTGGAGAAGAACCAAAAAATATTCTCCAAGGACTTCCCAGTTTGGTTTTATGGTGACTCATCCACACCACGTGCAAAAGGAGTAGCCATTGGGTTTGCCAATGGAGTAAGATTCGAGCTTCATGAGAGAAGGACGGATCCAGAGGGTCGGTTTTTGTTCCTAAAAGGGAAACTCAATGGCGTCGAATGTTCACTGGCAAATATTTACGGCCCAAACAAAAACCCACATAACTTTATGATCAGGAGGTTGTCAGAATTTACCGAGTTTAAGGAAGGACTAGCTATAATGGCTGGGGACTTTAATCTATGTTTAGAGCCAGAAAAGGATAAATCGTCCCATGTGCAGGGGGCAAGTTCGGTCTGGGTCAGTAGAGTGAGAAAGAAAATGCACCAGTGTCAAATGGTGGATGTGTGGAGGACGCTACATGCCGACAATAGAGATTATACGTTCTTTTCCCATGTTCATGGGACTTATTCTAGATTGGACTTCTTTTTGATTGAGCATTCCCGGTTGGAGGAGATCGTTAGTTCAGAGATAGGGGTGGTGACTTTCTCTGATCACGCGCCTGTAGACTTGACGGTAAACATGAAACAGACCCACAACAAGAGCTTTAGTTGGAAGTTAAACGAAGAACTACTAAATGACAAAGAGACTCGGGACCTGGTGTCGAGGGAACTTGAGTTTTATTTTAAAACTAACGAAACAGCTGAAGTTCCAGAGTCAATAATATGGGAGGCCCACAAAGCCTATATTAGGGGGATCCTGATTAAGGCAGGTGCGGAAAAGAAGAGAAAGAGAAGGGAAGATAAACTTGCTATCATGAGTGAAATAGAGGAACTTGAGCAGATCCATAAAAAAGAGGGGGGGAAGGAGGTACTCCTTAGACTCCATAACAAAAGAGAGGCCATGAGAACCCTAATAGAACAAGACACGCGAGAAATTTACAATATATTAAAGAAAGAGAGATATATAGGAGGTAATAAACCGGGGAAGTTCCTGGCAAAGATCCTAAAAAAAAGGAAGTCCAACAACTATATTGAGAAAATCAGGACCCTAGAAGGGGAGGTAAAATATAAAACAGGAGAAATTGCTAAAGTTTTCCAAAAATATTATGAGGGACTGTATTCAATCAATAGTACTACCTCAAAAAGAGAGACAGAAAAAAAAAGGGAAAGAACTAAAGTCTTCTTTCAGGAACTCGGTCTAAGGAAAATAGAAGAAGATACTTACAATCTACTGGAGGGTCCCATTACGGAAGAGGAAATTAAAAAAACTTTGAGGGAGACGTCAGTAGGGAAAAGTCCCGGGCCTGATGGTTTCTCAGTATTATACTACAAAAGGTTCCAAGATCTCCTAATTCCTAAACTCTGTACGTATATGAATGGGATAGGCACGAAGTGGGAGATGGGGAAAGAAGCGTCAGAGGCAATTATTGCCATTATTTTGAAGGAGGGTAAGGACAGTACTCTCTGTTCCAGCTATAGGCCAATAGCGCTCCTCAACGCAGACACGAAACTGTTTGCGAAAATATTGGCTGGGAGAGTGAAGCATATTTTAAATAATATGATACACCCAGACCAGGCGGGATTTATCCCGGGTAGGGAGGGACGCGACAATGGGATTAGAACACTTATGGTAATTCAAAAAATGAGAGACAGCGGAGCCCCAGGTCTACTCCTGTCAGTAGACGCTGAGAAAGCTTTTGACAGGGTAGACTGGGGCTTCATGTTCAGTGCGCTGGAGGAAATAGGATTCGGACCAATCATGATTAGAAGGATAAAGGCACTGTACACACGACCCTCAGCAAAGGTTAAGGTCAATGGAGCGCTGTCAGAATCATTTAAAATGTCAAACGGAACAAGACAGGGCTGCCCATTGTCCCCTCTTTTGTTTGTACTGACGCTTGAGCCCTTGCTCGAACGGATAAGGCTCAATCCGGATATCTCGGGGGTTTCGGACGGTCAGGAAGAACACAAACTGGCTGCTTTTGCAGACGACATTTTGTTGTATATTACTAGACCTAGAATAACTCTTCCTAACCTGTTAAAAACTCTGAAAGACTACGGGGAAATATCAAACTTTAAGATTAATCCAATTAAATCTGAAATATTAGAAATCAAGACTGACAAAAAAGATCATATAGTCCACAAAGAATTCCCCTTTTTATGGGGGAAAAAGGAGATAAATTATCTTGGGGTAAAAATAACAGGAAATAGAGAGTCACTGTTTCAGGCCAACTTTATTCCCCTCCTAAATGAGATCAAGAAGGAGTTGAATAAAATCACAAGAGGACAGTTGTCATGGGGGGGAAGAATTAATATTGTTAAAATGGCAATCTTACCAAAGATTTTATTTAAAATGCAGATGTTACCAGTTCCGCTTCCACAAGTATATCTCAAAAAACTGCAGTCTCTTATTATTAAATTTGTTTGGAGGGGGAAAAAGGCACGCATAAGCTATGACACTTTGGCAAGGGATAAAGAGAAAGGGGGGTGGGGAGCACCGGACATTAGATTATATCACGAAGCTATTACCCTATCTAGAATTATAGACTGGGCAAAAGGAAACAATGAGAAGAGGTGGGTTAAAATGGAAAATACAATTAGCAAAGTAGAGTTAAGTAAAGTTATTTGGATACCTTCACACTATAGGAAACTAAGTTTCGAGACACACAGTATCACTAGGCATACTTTGAAAGTATGGGATAATTTGCACAGGAGGGAAAAATGGGAGTATAACTCCCCTTTGATCCCTCTGAGGGACACTGAGTTTTTTGCACCGGGAATGGAGAATGTATGTGGGAGATGGATACTGCAAGGAGGAGCTCAGCTAAAAGATGTTATGCAGCAAGGTAAAATATGTCCATTTCAGGACCTGAAAAGTAGGAGTGACCTTCTGACCCTTAACAGGTGGCGATACAGTCAGTTAAAAAACTTTATCGAAATGCTCCCCCAACCAATCAGAATGACGGATAACCTCAAACCGTTTGAGAAGCTCTGTGTCGGTCAAGATGGGAAGAAGGGGATCTCAAAAACTTATAGGATACTAGTTGACCTGAAGGGAACAGACATCCCAGCATACATCAAAAAATGGGAATCAGAACTAAAATCAAAACTTAAAGAAGATGAGGTTTCAACCCTACTGAAACGAGTCCATAGTACTTCGGTAAACTACAAAATGTCTGAGCTAAATTACAAATGCTTGTCAAGATGGTATATTACCCCAGATAGAGTTTCTAAATACCAGAACGAAATTTCACAACTATGCTGGAGGGGATGTATGGAATCGGGTACAACGGCACACGTTTGGTGGTACTGTACAAGGATAAGGGAATTTTGGGACGATATTAGGAAAATCACCTGTGAGATAACCCAAATAGTGGTGCCGGATGACCCTTGGGCATGTCTGTTCCACGGCTTCAGAATGTCAACGGAATCGTATTTGAGAACACTTGTCCCTCAAATGTTGAACGCAGCTAAGAGTCTGCTTGTAAGCTATTGGCATGAGAAACAATGCCCAACAATACAAGAATGGTACGACAAAATAAACGAAATCCAGAATTTAGAGTATTTGGGATGTATTGAGGAAGTGGAATTGGAAGAGTACGAGGAAAAATGGAAGAAGTGGCAAAAATTTAAAAGCTCACCAAGGGTACTAGAGGTCTTGAGGACTCAATAGAGCTAGCTGGGGAACCCAGCAAGAAGGATTGAGGAATAGGCAGCAGAAGTGGTGTCCATAGTGGGAGGGGGATTCAATTAACATGATGGAGTACGGAGAAAGAAATTTAAGTTGCTGTGAGGGAGTAGGTTGAGGTAGGGGGAGGGAGGGGAAGGGTAGGGGGTTTGATTAGGGGGGTTCAACTGGGGGTTAAGTTTAGATTCATGATTAAAAATTAGATAGATCAGCTTGATGCTATCAACAAGAAGATAGTTATAAAAGGGAATGGTAATACCGTGAGGGGAAGGAAGAAGGGGGGAAAAAAAAAAAAAAAAGAGATATTAAAGCCACCATGATGTGAGTAATGTGTCGGGAAAGGATTGAACCGTTAAGGTGAAACTTCCACCCCCGAAAATGAATACTGATGTGGTAAAAAAAGAAAAAGAAAAAAAAAGGAAAAAAAAAAAAAAAAAAAAAAAAAAAAAAAGAAAAAAAAAAAAAAAAAAAAAAAAAAAACCACCATGCCTTTTTTTAAAAGAAAATTAGACTGATAAAACCTTTTAGTTGAATAGCAAAATTGTTCAACTGAAAAAAGTGATTCTGTGTGTTAAACATATTACTGTTTAAACTCACTTTATCATTCACTCGAACTTTAAAAGCTATGCATTACATTTCACAGGAACTTTGTTTAAAAGGGTTTAAGAACAATTTTCTGAAAATAATCCTGCTTCCCTTCCGGCTTGTTCTATCACATGGTCATAATAAATGAAAAGGTTTACCATAAAAAAAAAAAAAAAAAAAAAAAAAAAAAAAAAAAAAAAACACACACGCACGCACCATACACCTCCCTTAGTAGTATAATGTCTGAACGGATCAATATCTGATCTGATCAGATATATACTAGCATCCCCAGCAGTTTAGGGTTCCCCAAAACGCAGCGTTAGCGGGATCAACCCAGATACCTGCTAGCACCTCCAGCCCAGCCCACCCAAGTGTAGTATCAATCTTCACTGTCACTTACAAAACACATAACTGCAGCATTTGCAGAGACAGGCCTGATCCCTGCGAACGCTAACAGTTTTTTTTTGTAGCGTTTGAAGCAGTCTCTGACAGTCAGGAGCTCACTACTGTACCAGTAAATTTAGAGACCAAAATGTAAAATCGAAGGTACAGTAGTGAAGAGGCCTACACGTTTCTAAACATGACAGATAGTGAAGAGGAAGTCACTCATCTGTCAGATTCAGGCTCAGAATACGAACCTGTAGACAGCAGTGGCACCCTGACAGATAGCTCTGATGACGGAGTAGTGGCCCCTGCCAAGATCAGGTGTACCCGGCCCCGTTCTTCTGCTGTGGTTGACCCTTGTAATGTCTACTTTCCAAAACGGAGTCATTTGGGGGGGGGGGTTGTACTGCCCTGCCGTTTTAGCACCTTAGCCTCCCTGGCGGTTTTCCCGAGTGTGGCTCGGGGTTAAAATTCAGGACCATTAGCGGTAACCCCGAGCCACACTCGGGATTACAGCTCAGGATCCTGGTGCCTCCTTACTTACCTTGTCCCCGGGATCCTGCGATGTCCCCCGCAGTGTCCGAGGGCTCCGTCCTCCTCCGAAGCCTCTCCTTGCCAGGCTCCGTTCCCTGCAAACGTCGCGACGCACGGGGGCGGAGCCTGGCGGCAAATTAAAAAAAAAAGTAAAAATCATAACACATACAGTACTGTAATCTTACAGATTACAGTACTGTATGAAATGATTTCACATCCCTTTTGTCCCCAGTGCTTTGGCCCATGCCCTGCATGCAATTTTACATACAAGAAAAGGACAATTCCATAGCTCAACTTACCAACCAGTCTGCTGACCAACCAAATTTACCTGTCTAACTGTATGTTAAAAGCAGGGGTTTAGTTAGCACACATTTGCAAACGCATGTGAAAGCTGCAAGGCCTCGTCAAGGCACCCTGTATTACTTGCAGTCCTAACACTAAATTTATAAGTGTCTCCACAGTGGAAGCACATGCATTGAATGGATAGGTGTGAGACAGGTGAGCCTGGAGGCCGCCCTAGCCCCCTTAAAGGGACAGGACACACACTGGGCACCCAGCAATAGCAGCAAAGGCGTCCAGTGTGTCCCCGACCCAAAAATACAAACGATAACAAGACACTGGCCACCGCCCACACCCATAACTGGCCTTCACAGTAAGGAGCACATGGAGGGCATATACATACAAGAAAAGGACAATTCCATAGCTCAACTTACCAACCAGTCTGCTGACCAACCAAATTTACCTGTCTAACTGTATGTTAAAAGCAGGGGTTTAACACTAAATTTATAAGTGTCTCCACAGTGGAAGCACATGCATTGAATGGATAGGTGTGAGACAGGTGAGCCTGGAGGCCGCCCTAGCCCCCTTAAAGGGACAGGACACACACTGGACACCCAGCAATAGCAGCAAAGGCGTCCAGTGTGTCCCCGACCCAAAAATACAAACGATAACAAGACACTGGCCACCGCCCACACCCATAACTGGCCTTCACAGTAAGGAGCACATGGAGGGCATATACATACAAGAAAAGGACAATTCCATAGCTCAACTTACCAACCAGTCTGCTGACCAACCAAATTTACCTGTCTAACTGTATGTTAAAAGCAGGGGTTTAGTTAGCACACATTTGCAAACGCATGTGAAAGCTGCAAGGCCTCGTCAAGGCACTCTGTATTACTTGCAGTCCTAACACTAAATTTATAAGTGTCTCCACAGTGGAAGCACATGCATTGAATGGATAGGTGTGAGACAGGTGAGCCTGGAGGCCGCCCTAGCCCCCTTAAAGGGACAGGACACACACTGGACACCCAGCAATAGCAGCAAAGGCGTCCAGTGTGTCCCCGACCCAAAAATACAAACGATAACAAGACACTGGCCACCGCCCACACCCATAACTGGCCTTCACAGTGGTTGGTCAGCAGACTGGTTGGTAAGTTGAGCTATGGAATTGTCCTTTTCTTGTATGTATATGCCCTCCATGTGCTCCTTACTGTGAAGGCCAGTTATGGGTGTGGGCGGTGGCCAGTGTCTTGTTATCGTTTGTATTTTTGGGTCGGGGACACACTGGACGCCTTTGCTGCTATTGCTGGGTGTCCAGTGTGTGTCCTGTCCCTTTAAGGGGGCTAGGGCGGCCTCCAGGCTCACCTGTCTCACACCTATCCATTCAATGCATGTGCTTCCACTGTGGAGACACTTATAAATTTAGTGTTAGGACTGCAAGTAATACAGGGTGCCTTGACGAGGCCTTGCAGCTTTCACATGCTTTTGCAAATGTGTGCTAACTAAACCCCTGCTTTTAACATACAGTTAGACAGGTAAATTTGGTTGGTCAGCAGACTGGTTGGTAAGTTGAGCTATGGAATTGTCCTTTTCTTGTATGTATATGCCCTCCATGTGCTCCTTACTGTGAAGGCCAGTTATGGGTGTGGGCGGTGGCCAGTGTCTTGTTATCGTTTGTATTTTTGGGTCGGGGACACACTGGACGCCTTTGCTGCTATTGCTGGGTGTCCAGTGTGTGTCCTGTCCCTTTAAGGGGGCTAGGGCGGCCTCCAGGCTCACCTGTCTCACACCTATCCATTCAATGCATGTGCTTCCACTGTGGAGACACTTATAAATTTAGTGTTAGGACTGCAAGTAATACAGGGTGCCTTGACGAGGCCTTGCAGCTTTCACATGCGTTTGCAAATGTGTGCTAACTAAACCCCTGCTTTTAACATACAGTTAGACAGGTAAATTTGGTTGGTCAGCAGACTGGTTGGTAAGTTGAGCTATGGAATTGTCCTTTTCTTGTATGTATATGCCCTCCATGTGCTCCTTACTGTGAAGGCCAGTTATGGGTGTGGGCGGTGGCCAGTGTCTTGTTATGCAATTTTACATGATATACACTGTTCTTTCTGCCTGGAAACTGGAGATTGTCCATAGCAACCAAAAAGTGTCCCTTTACGTCAAAAGTGGCTTTAGACCAGCTAGAAAACAGCGATAGTAAATTAGAACACTTGCAGAATTGAGCGATAGTGAATTGTGGGGAAATTTATTTTATTACTATTTTTTTTTTTTTTTTAATTATTTATTTTTATTTATTATATTATAATTTATGTTTTTGTGTTTCAAACTTTATCATACCCGGGATATCTACTAGACTCTGGTTTGGACAGATTTAAGTGTGTTATTGTTAAGATTTACAGACCTACAATATAAAACGCCAAATTTCCATGCAAAATAATTGTACCGCTTTCAGCACCTAAAATCCGAAATAATCATACCGCCAGGGAGGTTAAGAAATGAGATAGGCAGTCATAAACTAAAAGCTGTGTAAATCCCAGGAAATGCCTACCGTTTGTAGATGCTATAACTTTTGCGCAAACCAATAAATATACACTTATTGACATTTTTTTTACCAAAGACATGTGGCTGAATACATTTTGGCCTAAATGTATGACTAAAATTGAGTTTATTGGATGTTTCTTATAACAAAAAGTAGAAAATATTTTCTTTTTCCGTTTATCGCAAAAACAGAAATCGCAGAGGCAATCAAATATCATTAAAAGAAAGCTCTATTTGTGGGAAAAAAAAGGACACACATTTCATTTGGGTACAACATTGCATGACTGCGCAATTACCAGTTAAAGCAGTGCAGTGCCAAATTGTAAAAAGTCATTGAGCAGCCTAATCATCTGGGGGTGAAGTGGTTAAGCAAAAACCCATACATCACTTGAGCCAGCCAGCTTCTTGTGGGCTCCAAATCATTTTCTGCTTCAAAACAGTGAATGGAAAAATATTTATTCACCTTAGAAGACATGACAAATGTGTTTACTTCTTGGTCCCAATGTGAGACATTGCATAATTCATCTCTCTTGTGCATTGATGTACTTCAAGATCCTTTCCAAAAGTTTGCTTTTAGAAGTTGAGTGTACCCTTTCTTTTTTTAAATACAAAACTTTTGAACCTGCATGTAATATAGCAATTGTTACTCTTTTTATTTGCTAAGTTACTGTAGCCCCTTTTCTGCATCTTTTTTGGGGAGTTATGAGAAATGGCCCTCCCCAAACTGGATATTGTGCTAAACCTGTAGGGAAATAAGAGCACCAGAACATTTGCTAAGTGGAAGAGTGGGTTTGATAATAAAGTTGGCAGTGCCTCCACCCAGCAGAGGGCCTCTGCGGACAGAGGGAATTCCCTTCCTGGGAACTGAATTAATCTAAACAAAGTAATTGGGAGCAGAAGTACTACTATAACCCACATATAACAGTAAGCATAAGTATATGCACACTAGGGATGGGCCGAACTGACCCCTGTTTGGTTCGCACCAGAACTTTTGAACACCGCAAAAGTTCGGACCCGAATAACAAACCCCAAATCAATGGGAAACCGAACGTCAAAAATCAAAAGTGATTTTGAAGGCTTATAGGCATGTAATTGGGCAAACAATGGTATAGGGTTCCAGGTCCTGCCCTGGGGGACATGTATCAATAAAAAAAAGTTTGTGAAAAACGTCATTTTTAAATGAGCAGTGATTTTTTTATTTTTAAAGTAAAAGCATAAAAATGAAAAAATCCTACCAATATAGTGCCTGGGCCCCCCCTTAGTCCACCTGTAAAGTGGCAGATATGTACCATGTCTAGAATCTGCTACAACAATAATTGTATTTATAAAGCCAAAAATAATTTATTTTTCCTGCAAGCTGCCTTTATTTTGCTCAGCAACAGCTGGAGAGCCAGTGTGTATAATGAGGCCACAATGTAGTGCACTGGGAACAAGATTAGAGATTTTTTGGATACATTCTGGTGTCCCTTTGATTTTGGATAGAAGTAATGCATAAAATTGGTCTTTGGACGTCGGTGGCACCATAACCCTCAAGAGGTAATCTTCATGAAAGCAAGAATTGGCCTTGCTGTAAAAAATTGCAATGTTATGCACTTGTCAAACAGGTGCAGAAAAATTGATCTTTGGGTGTCGGTGGCGCCTTCCCACTGTAACCCTATAGAAGTACTCTTGATGAAAGCAAAACAAATTGCAATGATATGCACCTCTCAAACAGGTGCTGAAAAATTGGCCTTTGCATGTTAATTGTGCCCATGAAACCTATACCAAAAACATTCTTCCAGATGAAATGATTGAACAACCTCAAAGCTAAGCAGTAGGGATGAGCTTCGAGTTCGACTCGAACATCGGCTGTTCGGCAGTTCTCCGAACATCCAACAATTTGGGATGTTCGCGGCAAATTCGAAAGCCGCGGAACACCCTTTAAAAGTCTATGGGAGAAATCAGAAGTGCTAATTTTAAAGGCTTATATGCATGGTATTGTCATAAAAAGTGTTTGGGGACCCGGGTCCTGCCCCAGGGGACATGGATCAATGCAAAAAAAGTTTTAAAAACGGCTGTTTTTTCAGGAGCAGTGATTTTAATAATGCCTAAAGTGAAACAATAAAAGTGTAATATTCCTTTAAATTTCATACCTGGGGGGTGTCCATAGTATGCCTGTAAAGGGGCGCATGTTTCCCGTGTTTAGAACAGTCTGAAAGCAAAATGACATTTCAAAGGAAAAAAAGTCATTTAAAACTACTCGCGGCTAATAATGAATTGCCGGTCCGACAATACACATAAAAGTTCATTGATAAAATTGGCATGGGAATTTCCCACAGGGGAACCCCGAACCAAAATTTTTTAAAAAAATGACGTAGGGGGTCCCCCTAAATTCCATACCAGGCCCTTCAGGTCTGGTATGGATATTAAGGGGAACCCCGGCCAAAATTTAAAAAAAAAAATGGTGTGGGGTCCCCCTCAAAATCTATACCAGACCTTTTAGGTCTGGTATGGATTTTAAGGGGAACCCCGTGCCAAAATTTAAAAAAAATGGCGTGGGGTCCCCCCAAAAATCCATACCAGACCCTTATCCTTACCATGCAACCTGGCAGGCCGCAGGAAAGGGGGGGGATGAGAGAGCGCCCCCCCTCCTGAACCGTGCCAGGCCACATGCCCTCAACATTGGGAGGGTGCTTTGGGGTAGCCCCCCAAAACACCTTGTCCCCATGTTGATGGGGATAAGGGCCTCATCCCCACAACCCTTGCGGTGGTTGTGGGGGTCTGCGGGCGGGGGGCTTATCGGAATCTGGAAGCCCCCTTAAACAAGGGGACCCCCAGATCCCGGCCTTCCCCCCTGTGTGAAATGGTAAGGGGGTACAAAAGTACCCCTACCATTTCACAAAAATAGTGTCAAAAATGTTAAAAATGACAAGAGAAAGTTTTTGACTATTCCTTTATTTAAATGCTTCTTCTATCATCTTTCTTCTATCTTCTATCTTCCTTCGGTTTCTTCCTCCATCTTCTTCTTCTTCTGGTTCTTCTGGTTCTTCTGATTCTTCTTCCAGTGTTCTCCTCCGGCATCTTCCTCCACGGCGTCTTCTTCCCTTCGTCTTCTGGGACGCTCCACATCCAGCATGATGGGAGGCTCCCACTGTGTGCCGCTTCTCCTCTTCTGATGGTTCTTAAATAATGGAGGGCGGGGCCACCCGGTGATCCCACCCCCCCTCTGACGCACGGGGACTTGACGGGGTCTTCCCTTCGGCATTCCCTGTGATGTCAGCGAGGGGCGGGGTCACCCGTTACGTAACGGGTGACCCCGCCCCCTCTGACGTCACAGGGAATGCCACTGGGAAGTCCCAGTGCGTCAGAGGGGCGCGGTCACCGGGTGGCCCCACCCTCCATTATTTAAGAACCGTCAGAAGAAGAGAAGCGTCACACAGCGGGAGCCTCCCATCATGCTGGATACGGAGCAGCCCAGAAGATGAAGGGAAGAAGACGCCGTGGAGGAAGATGCCGGACGAGAACACCGGAGGAAGAACCAGAAGAAGATGGAGGAAGAAACCGAAGGAAGATAGAAGATAGAAGATAGAAGAAGCATTTAAATAAAGGAATAGTCAAAAACTGTCTCTTGTCATTTTTAACATTTTTGACACTTTTTTTGTGAAATGGTAGGGGTACTTTTGTACCCCCTTACCATTTCACACAGGGGGGAGGGCCGGGATCTAGAGTCCCCTTGCCCTTCAACATGGGGACAAGGTGTTTTGGGGGGCTACCCCAAAGCACCCTCCCAATGTTGAGGGCATGTGGCCTGGTACGGTTCAGAAGGGGGGGCGCTCTCTCGTCCCCCCATCTTTTCCTGCGGCCTGCCAGGTTGCATGCTCAGATGAGGGTCTGGTATGGATTTTTGGGGGACCCCACACCATTTTTTTAATATTCTCGCACGGGGTTCCCCTTAAAATCCATACCAGGCCTGAAGGGTCTGGTATAGATTTTGAGGGGGACCCCATGCCATTTTTAAAAAAAAATTTGGCCGGGGCTCCCCTTAATATCCATACCAGACCTGAAGGGCCTTGTATGGAATTTAGAGGGACCCCCACGTCATTTTTTTTAAAAATTTTATTTCGGGGTTCCCCTGTGGGGAATTCCCATGCCATTTTTATCAATGAATTTTTATGTGTATTGTCGGACCGGCAATTCATTAATAGCCGTGAGTAGTTTTAAATGACTTTTTTTCCTTTGAAATGTCATTTTGCTGTCAGACTGTTCTAAACATGGGAGACATGCGCCCCTTTACAGGCATACTATAGACACTCCCCAGGTATGAAATTTAAAGGAATTTTACACTTTTATTGTTTCACTTTAGGCATTATTAAAATCACTGCTCCCGTAAAAACGTCCATTTTTAAAACTTTTTTTTGCATTGATCCATGTCCCCTCGGGCAGGACCCAGGTCCCCAAACACTTTTTATGACAATAATTTGCATATAAGCCTTTAAAATTAGCACTTTTGATTATTCAGGTTCGTGTCCCATAGACTAAAACGGTGTTCGCGTGTTCGAACAAAATTTTTGCCTATTCGCATATTCTAGTGCGAACTGAACAGGGTGGTGTTCGGCTCATCCCTACTAGGCAGCCTCGAAGTCCTGCAGAGATTCCTCATCCCAAAAAGACTTAATCAGTGACATCGGCATCAGGGGCTTCATATCCAGGATTGATTCATTTTTATAAAAGTCAAACGGTCCACGGAGTCTGTGGACAGACGTGTTCTATGATCAGTAACAAAACCTCCTGCAGCACTGAATGCCCATTCTGCAAGCCCGCTGGATGCAGGGCAGCCCAACAACTTAATAGCATACTGGGCAAGTTCTGGACAGTGGTCTATTCTCATGACCCAGTAAGTTAGTGGATCGTCAGCTGGAAAGCTCTCCATCTCTGTTTTGGCCCCAAGGTAATCGTCCACCATGTGATGCAGACGATGCCGATGGGATGTGGAAGCTGACAGCCCTGGGCGGCGAGGACTAAAAAAATTCCGAAATGCCTCACTTAGGTGGACGCCTTCTCCAACACTCCTCACTTGACCAACAGAAGACTCAAAACAACGTTTTCCAGGACACTGTAACCTACTGGAGTCAGGAAAAACATTCAATAAAATCCTCTTTAACATGTCCTCAAAAGAATTTATCTTCTGCACTCTCTGTGGGGACAGGATGAGTTCTGAGGCCTTCCCCTTATAACGGTGGTCAAAAAGGGCTGCCAGCCAGTAATCATCCTTCTTCTTTATGTAAGTATTCTTGGGTACTTTCGCATGAGGTTCGCTTTGAAGCATGAGGTTGCCCATGCACCTCAATTTTGACGAGGCTTGAGAAGCAGACTCCTCGGAGTCACTCAGGATGACAGCATCTGGAACTTCCTCCTCCCAGCCACGTACTACTACCAAGGGTCCTAGGGTTGGAAAGCCATCGCTTACAGATTGACGCATGTCTTCCTCTTTTTCTAAGCCTATGAATGTGCCAGAATCCTCCTCCTCATCCTCTCCTCCTGTGTGTTCTGTGACATAGGAATGATGGTTTCTGGATAAAGTGGGCCTTGAGAGGAAAGGAAGTCCTCCTCTTCCTCTTGCTGCTCTGCCTCCAGTGCTCTGTCCATAATGCCACGCAGAGTCTGCTCCAGCAGGAACACAACAGGGATTGTGTCACTGATGCATGCACTGTCATGGCTCACCATCTTTGTTGTAGCCTCCTCAAATGGTGACAATACAGTGCATGCATCCTTAATGATCAGCCATTGGCATGGGGAAAAAAAAGCAGAGGCAGCCTGAGCCTGTTGTCGTGCCGTACTCCCACAGGTACTCATTGATGTCCCTCTGCTGCATGTATAGCCGTTGCAGCATTGCCAATGTTGAGTTCCACCTGATGGTTATGTCACAAATCAGGCAGTTTACGGGCAGGTGGAATTCCCGCTGAATTTCAGCCAACCGAGCACTGGCTGTGTATGACTGCCTGAAATGGCTACAGACTCTTCTGGCCAGCTTTAGCATATCTTGCAACCAGTGTTAATTTTAGCAGCAAATTTCAATTTAGTTTTAGTCTTATGCCCTGTACACACGATCGGACATTGATCGGACATTCTGACAACAAAATCCATGGATTTTTTTCCGACGGATGTTGGCTCAAACTTGTTTTGCATACACACGGTCGCACAAAGTTGTCGGAAAATCCAATCATTCTGAACGCGGTGACGTAAAACACGTACGTCGGGACTATAAATGGGGCAGTAGCCAATAGCTTTCGTCTCTTAATTTGTTCTGAGCATGCATGGCACTTTGTGCGTCTGAATTGTCCACACACGGTCGGAATTTACGCAAATGGATTTTGTTGTCGGAAAATTTTATAGCCTGCTCTCAAACTTTGTGTGTCAGAAATTCCGATGGAAATAGTCCGATGGAGCCCACACACGGTCGGAATTTCCGACAACAAGCTCCGATTGCACATATTCTGTCGGAAAGTCCGACCGTATGTACAGGGCATTATTCTTAGGACTAAAATGGCATTTTAGTTTTGGTCCTATTTTAGTCTTGTGCAATAGTTTTAGTTGTATTTAGTCGACTAAATCTCTAGTACATTTTAGTCTACTAAAATGCCCTACGTTTTAGTCAACTAAAATGCCCTACGTTTTAGTCGACTAAAATACACTACATTTTAGTCAACTAAAATCTCCAGTAAATTTTAGCCGACTAAAGTTAATTTTAGTCGCCTAAAATCGAATGGGTGTAATTAAATTGTAATGCATTAGTTAACATTTCTCTACAATTTACAAACTCATTATATACTGCAAGAGTGAAAAATCTATTATGCTATTTTTTTGGTATTGAGGTATGAACATGCACTACAGACCAGTGTTAATTTTGAAGTCAAAATTAAATTTAGTTTTAGTCTTTTGACTAAAATGGCATTTTAGTTTTAGTCGTATTTTAGTCATCTCAATTGTTTTACTTTTAGTCTTATTTTAGTCGAATAAAATAGTATTCATTTAGTCTACAAAAATGTTTTAGTCGACAAAATTAACACTGCTTGCAACCCTGGGTACATATTTAGGAAACACTGCACCACCTGGCATGGCACATGTGTCAACTTTCCCTGTCTAAGAGCGGACAGGAGGTTTGAGCCAGATCGCACACCACCATTTCTGGCTCCAGCTGGCATGGTGTGAACCACCTCTGAGCCTGTCCCTGCAGAGCTGCAAGAATCTCTGCTCCGGTGTGGTTCCTGTCCCATAAACACACCAGGTGAAGCACTGCATGGCACCTTTTAGCCTGACTCATGGAATAGCCCTTTGAACGCTTAGGGGGTACCTGATGTTCATAGGACAATTCTGCAGAGGAGGGAATGGAGGTGGCGGAGGAGGGGGTAGAGCTCACAGGTCTGGAATCATCACCACCAGCTGTATGGAGACGTGGGGGCACAATAAGCTGCAGCACCAAGCCCTGTCCAGCATCCTTTCGAGTGCCAAGCAGCATTACCCAGTGTGCTGTGAACAAAATATATCGTCCCTGCCCATGTTTGCTGGACCACGTGTCAGCAGTAAGGTGGATTTTATGGCTGACTGCCTTGCCCAACGATGCCAGAACATTCCCTTCCACGTGATGGTAGAGAGATGGAATGGCCTTACGTGAAAAGTAGTAGCGACTGGGAACCTGCCATTGTGGTACAGCACATTGTGTGAATTCACGGAAGGGGGCAGAATCCACCAGGCTCAAAGGCAGAAGTTGGAGAGCCAACAGCTTTGACAAGCTTGCATTTAGACGCTGGGCATGTGGGTGGCAGGGACTTTTTTTCACTGCAGCAGATGGGGCAGAGAAATTTGCCGGCTACAGTCTACAGCTGGTGGTGTGCTGCTGGTAGATGTGCTGCTAGGACCTGGGACACCCTGTGCTATACCATCATCCCTGTCAGTGGAGGCTGCTGAGAGGTAATGACTCGATATAGCAGGGGCAGACTGAAGTGGACAAGGAGGAGGAGGGACAGATTTGTGCCCCTTTTGTGTGGCTTTTAGTTGCTCTTGCCAACAGGCTAATTGGTTGGATGTTAAATGCCTTGTTAAGCATGTGGTACCCAAATGGCTGGTGTTTTTTGCCATGTTTGATGTACCTGAGACACAGTTTGCAGATAACAACAGTGTGATCTGCTGCAGATGTGCTGAAAAAGGCCCAGACAACTGAGCTTTGGGGAGTGGGCCAGGAGATAACAGCTGCAGAATGTGATGGAATAGGGTGGCTGCTCTCTACTCTTTCTTTATGTCGGCCTCCGTGGGATTTTGCAGCCTCACCTTCAGGTTCCTCCTCTGCTCTATCTGGGACCCAAGTCGCATCAATGACCTCATCATCATCACCATCTCCATCTCCTCCATCTTCATCATCATCATTACCACTGGAGACAACTTGGCAAAACGGTGTGGCTGGGGGAACATGAATGCAAAACAAACAGTGTTCTCCCCTATCTCTAGGCTCATGTTCCTGTCATCTTCAACCTCAGAACCAACATCTGAATCCAGAAATGGCTGGGCATCATCAAGGAGCAAGTGGCTGACGCTGTGGTCAAATAACTCAGCTGACTCCTCCATGGCTGATGTTGGGGCTATGGCAGGAATAGATGTGGACAAGGAGGCAGGTTTATCCACTCTGGCAAATGCAGGGGAGTGCACACCTGTCTCTGCCTGTGTGACAGAAGATGAGGAGGATGAGGAAGATTTGCCCTGCCTAAGGACTGACCACCACGACCACCTTTGCCTGTGGACACGTTTGTTGTTGGCCCCTCTACGGTGCCAAGGGAACATCTGCCTCTCCTTATTGTCCTCCCAGACATTATTGGGAGGGAGGGGGCAGTGCTTATAAGCAAATAAGTGGAAATCTGTACGTAGATGCACTTTAATCAATGTAAAGTGGTGTTTTTGGTGCACTTTAATTTGAGTACTCACACTACATAGACACACTTCACGGATACACTACAATATACTGCAATATAATGCGCCAAATGTACAGTGATGCACAGAACGCACACAGAAGTAAATGGCGTTAAACTTGCAGTAACGCACACAGAAGTAATTGACGTTAAACTTGCAGTAATGCACAAAACTATATGGCGTTAAACTGGCAGTAACGCACACAGAACTATATGGCATTAAACTGGCAGTAACGCACAAAACTATATGGCGTTAAACTGGCAGTAACGCACACAGAAGTAAATGGCGTTAAACTTGCAGTAACGCACAAAACTATATAGCGTTAAATTGCCAGTAACACACAAAACTATATAGCATTAAACTGGCAGTAACGCACACAAAATGATATAGAGTTAAACTGGCAGTAATGCACACAGAACTATATGGCGTTAAACTGGCAGTAATGCACACAGAAGTAAATGGCATTAAACTTACAGTAACGCACAAAACTATATGGCTTTATATTAGCAGTAACGCACTCAAAACTATATGGCGTTAAACTGGCAGTAACGCACACAGAACTATATGGCGTTAAACTGGCAGTAACACACACAGAATTATATGGCGTTAAACTGGCAGTA
Source organism: Lithobates clamitans (assembly GCA_037952925.1). Taxonomy (NCBI): domain Eukaryota; kingdom Metazoa; phylum Chordata; class Amphibia; order Anura; family Ranidae; genus Lithobates; species Lithobates clamitans. The sequence continues at coordinate 23,550,569 of JBBGZY010000438.1, forward strand.
ACGTACAAAACTATATGGCGTTAAACTTGCAGTATCGCACACAGAAGTAAATGGCGTTAATCTTGCAGTAACGCACAAAACTATATGGCATTAAACTGGCAGTAATGCACACAGAAGTAAAACTTGCAGTAACGCACAAAACTATATGGCTTTAAACTGGCAGTAACGCACACAGAACGATATGGCGTTAAACTGGCAGTAACGAGCAAAACTATATGGCGTTAAACTGGCAGTAACGCACACAGAAGTAATTGGCGCTAAACTGGCAGTAATGCACACAGAACTATATGGCATTAAACTGGCAGTAACACACAAAACTATATGGCGTTAAACTGGCAGTAACGCACACAAAACGATATGGTGTTAAACTTCCAGTAACGCACACAGAAGTAAAAGGCATTAAACTTGCAGTAACGTACAAAACTATATGGCTTTAAATTGGCAGTAACGCACACAAAACTATGACATTAAACTGGCAGTAACGCACAAAACTATATGGAGTTAAACTGGCAGTAACACACACAGAAGTAAATGGCATTAAACTTGCAGTAATGCACAAAACTATATGGCGCTAAACTGGCAGTAATGCTCACAAAACGATATGGAGTTAAACTGGCAGTAACGCACACAGAACTATATGGCGTTAACCTGGCAGTAATACATACAGAAGTAAATGGCGTTAAACTTACAGTAAAGCACAAAACTATATGGCGTTAAACTTCCAGTAATGCACAAAACTATATGGCGTTAAACTGGCAGTAACGCACACAAAACTATATGGCGTTAAACTGGCAGTAACGCACAAAACTATATGGAGTTTAACTGGCAGTAACACACACAGAAGTATATGGCGTTAAACTTACAGTAAAGCACAAAACTATATAGCGTTAAACTTCCAGTAATGCACAAAACTATATGGCGTTAAACTGGCAGTAACGCACACAGAACTATATGGCATTAAACTGGCAGTAATGCACGCAGAACTATATGGCGTTAAACTGGCAGTAACGCACAAAACTATATAGCGTTAAACTTGCAGTAAAGCACACAGAAGTAATTGGCGTTAAACTGGCAGTAATGCACAAAACTATATAGCATTAAACTGGCAGTAACGCACACAAAATGATATAGAGTTAAACTGGCAGTAATGCACACAGAACTATATGGCGTTAAACTGGCAGTAATGCACACAGAAGTAAATGGCATTAAACTTACAGTAACGCACAAAACTATATGGCTTTAAATTAGCAGTAACGCACTCAAAACTATATGGCGTTAAACTGGCAGTAACGCACACAGAACTATATGGCGTTAAACTGGCAGTAACACACACAGAATTATATGGCGTTAAACTGGCAGTAACGTACAAAACTATATGGCGTTAAACTTGCAGTAATGCACACAGAAGTAAATGGCGTTAATCTTGCAGTAACGCACAAAACTATATGGCATTAAACTGGCAGTAATGCACACAGAAGTAAAACTTGCAGTAACGCACAAAACTATATGGCTTTAAACTGGCAGTAACGCACACAGAACGATATGGCGTTAAACTGGCAGTAACGAGCAAAACTATATGGCGTTAAACTGGCAGTAACTCACACAGAAGTAAATGACGTTAAACTGGCAGTAATGGACAAAACTATATGGCGTTAAACTGGCAGTAACTCACACAGAAGTAAATGGCGTTAAACTTGGAGTAACGCAAAAAACTATATGGCGTTAAACTGGCAGTAATGCACACAAAATGATATGGAGTTAAACTGGCAGTAACGCACAAAACTATATAGCGTTAAACTAGCTGTAACGCACACAGAAGTAATTGGCGCTAAACTGGCAGTAATGCACACAGAACTATATGGCATTAAACTGGCAGTAACACACAAAACTATATGGCGTTAAACTGGCAGTAACGCACACAAAACGATATGGTGTTAAACTTCCAGTAACGCACACAGAAGTAAAAGGCATTAAACTTGCAGTAACGTACAAAACTATATGGCTTTAAATTGGCAGTAACGCACACAAAACTATATGACATTAAACTGGCAGTAACGCACAAAACTATATGGAATTAAACTGACAGTAACACACACAGAAGTAAATGGCGTTAAACTTGCAGTAATGCACAAAACTATATGGCGCTAAACTGGCAGTAATGCTCACAAAACGATATGGAGTTAAACTGGCAGTAACGCACACAGAACTATATGGCGTTAAACTGGCAGTAACGCACACAGAACTATATGGCATTAAACTGGCAGTAATGCACACAGAACTATATGGCATTAAACTGGCAGTAACACACAAAACTATATGGCGTTAAACTGGCAGTAACGCACACAAAACGATATGGTGTTAAACTGACAGTAACGCACACAGAACTATATGGCGTTAAACTGGCAGTAACGCACACAGAAGTAAATGGCATTAAACTTGCAGTAACGTACAAAACTATATGGCTTTAAATTGGCAGTAACGCACACAAAACTATATGGCATTAAACTGGCAGTAGCGCTCACAGAACCGTATGACGTTAAACTGGCAGTAACGCACACAAAACTATATGGCGTTAAACTGGCAGTAACGCACAAAACTATATGGAGTTTAACTGGCAGTAACACACACAGAAGTATATGGCGTTAAACTTGCAGTAACGCACAAAACTATATGGCGTTAAACTGGCAGTAATGCTCACAAAACGATATGGAGTTAAACTGGCAGTAACGCACACAGAACTATATGGCGTTAACCTGGCAGTAATACATACAGAAGTAAATGGCGTTAAACTTACAGTAAAGCACAAAACTATATAGCGTTAAACTTCCAGTAATGCACAAAACTATATGGCGTTAAACTGGCAGTAACGCACACAGAACTATATGGCATTAAACTGGCAGTAATGCACGCAGAACTATATGGCGTTAAACTGGCAGTAACGCACAAAACTATATAGCGTTAAACTTGCAGTAACGCACACAGAAGTAATTGGCGTTAAACTGGCAGTAATGCACACAGAACTATATGGCATTAAACTGGCAGTAACACACAAAACTATATGGCGTTAAACTGGCAGTAACGCACACAAAACGATATGGTGTTAAACTGACAGTAACGCACACAGAACTATATGGCGTTAAACTGGCAGTAACGCACACAGAAGTAAATGACATTAAACTTGCAGTAACAAACAAAACTATATGGCTTTAAATTGGCAGTAACGCACACAAAACTATATGGCGTTAAACTGGCAGTAGCGCACACAGAACTATATGGCGTTAAACTGGCAGTAACGCACAAAACTATATAGTGTTAAACTTGCAGTAACGCACACAGAAGTAATTGGCGTTAAACTGGCAGTAATGCACACAGAACTATATGGCATTAAACTGGCAGTAACACACAAAACTATATGGCGTTAAACTGGCAGTAACGCACACAAAACGATATGGTGTTAAACTGACAGTAACGCACACAGAACTATATGGCGTTAAACTGGCAGTAACGCACACAGAAGTAAATGGCATTAAACTTGCAGTAACAAACAAAACTATATGGCTTTAAATTGGCAGTAATGCAGACAGAACTATATGGCGTTAAACTGGCAGTAGCGCACACAGAACTATATGGCGGTAAACTGGCAGTAACGCACAAAACTATATGGCGTTAAACTTGCAGTAAAGCACACAGAAGTAAATGGCGTTAAACTGGCAGTAACGCACAAAACTATATGGCGTTAAACTGGCAGTAGCGTACACAAAACTATATGGCGTTAAACTGGCAGTAATGGACACAGAACTATATGGTGTTAAACTGGCAGTAATGCACAAAAAATGATATGTCGTTAAACTGGCAGTAACGCGCACAGAACTATATGGTGTTAAACTGGCAGTAATGCACACAAAGCTATATGGCGTTAAACTGGCAGTAATGCACACAGAAGTAAATGGCGTTAAACTGGCAGTAACGCACACAGAAGTAAATGGCGTTAAACGCAATGGTGTAACGCAATCAAATAGACGGTGTTCAACCATCACTACACTGACGCTATCTGAACTGTCCCTACTCTACCTATACACTAATGTAAAGATTGCTGACACGGTCTCAATACACTAAACTGAGGCTATCTGAGTTGTTCCTCTACACTAATGTATGTATGAATGACACAGTCTCACTACACTACAGTGAAACTATCTGAGCTGTCTCTACTCTAGCTGCACAATATGCAAAGCTGAATGATGGTTCTCTTCACTACACTTACACTATCCCTAGACTGACACTTAACTAATATTCTACACTGACAATTGAAGCAAAATAGCACAGCACAGTATAGCACACTAACTAACTAATAGCATTGAACAGAGCCCTGTTCTATCTCTCTCCACACCGAAATCACACTGAAAGTGGCTGCCATTGAAAGAATACTTTTATACTGTGGGGCGAGAATGAGCCATGATTGGATAAGGTCATGATGACAGTGTCCAATCATGACTCAGCCAATCGAGCTTGCAATGCACTGGTCAGCGCCGCAATGCATTTTGGTCGCTTCAGGGGGGCGAACAAATGGTCGAACGACCCGTTTGTTCGGATGTTCGCTGAATGTCCGAACAATTAAAATTCGCCCATCCCTAATGCACACCAGTATAGAAATAATACAAGCTTTATATAAGAAAAGATTAATAACAACACATGCATCCAATGTACAAACAAGTATTATCAGCCCCTCCAGATGAATGTTGCAGCAGCCCCTGAGGATGATGCGGCGTGTGTCTTTGTGTTTGAGACCTGAAGATAAGATCAGGAGTCATGGGGAGACCCTCCAACTGTTGTCCAACCAGCCTGGAACTGAGCTCCTGACCTGCAGGAACTGTGGTGTCTATGACAGGCTTAACTAGAATACCAGGAGCTGCATATAAACTCTATTTCAATAAGCAGGTTTACCTAATAATATACTGGAAGATGACTCCTACATACATACAATAGCAAAGGCCCAGTTATCTGGCACTGGGCATGTGAGATAATAACAACAGAACAGAGATACTATGTCCGTTACAAGGATTCAGATACACATTCATCAGGTGAAGTTAAATTTTTAGAACATAGAAATACTTGCACAATTGTCCCTTCTGGCTTGGATTGGCAGCTTGTAAGGGACATATGGCTGAGACTTCGACACTGTCTTTCCACTTCCTCCTTCAGGGGTTTTTCAAAGACCCACTCCAAGACAGGAAGTGTTAAAAACATAATTATGCATTAACAGTAGAGGACAGCAGATCCCTACAATACGATATAGCTTTGTAGGTCCTGTTTTTTAGATGAATGCTGATCAGTATTCTATTAAGCTGGGCTCCAAGAAAGATGGATTTGTTTGTCCTTAAATTAGTTCTAAAGCCTAAACATTTTTTTTACTTTAATGCATTCAATGCATTAAGGTAAAAATGTTTAGGTAATAATATCTCCCCCCCAACCCCTAAACTTACCTGAGCCCTTACTTGATCCAGCTCTCATCTGTAGTGCTTCTCCCAGTGGCTGTCACAGGCTTTGCTGAAACCAATGGCTCTCACTGCTGTCAGCCAAATCCAGTGACAAAGGAGCAGGGGCGGGGCTGATCTATGATGTCTGTGTCTATGGACGCAGGAAGCTCAGCTCAAGATCAAGCGTGATGGTGTGCCACAATAGGAAGCAGCTTGCTATGGTGGTACACCAAGAAGAGGAGGAGCCAGGAACGCTGACGGGGGACCCCAGAACAGGAGGATTGGGGCTACTATGTGTAATTATATTCCAAAAAGCAGGTAAGTTTAATATGTTTGTAATCTAAAAAAACAAAAACTTTATAATCACTTTAAAGCAGACCTTCAGTCATTTTTTCAACTTTCATTGATTGATTTGTGCAAATGTTATAGCGTCTACAAAATAGGGGATAGATTTATGGCATTTTTATTACTTATTTTGTTTTTAGTAGTAATGGTGGTGATCTGTGATTTTTAGCGGGACTGCAACATTACGGCGGATAGATCGGAGACCTAACTGACATTTTTGACACTTTTTTGGGAACCAGTGAGATTATTACAGTGATCAGTGCTAAAAATAGGCACTGACATTCTACTAATGGCACTGGCAGGGAAGGAGTTAGCATCAGGGACGATCAAAGGATTAAATGTGTTCCCTGGGTGAAAATAATAAAAAATAAAAAAGTAGAGGGACTTTATATTTGTGTTCCCTGGGTGTGTTTACTAACTGTGTGGGGGATGGGCTGCCTGGGACAACACACAGATCTGGCTTCCTGCATAGCAGAAAGACAGGATCTCTGTGTCATTCTCTGACAGAACGGAGATCTGCCTTGTTTACTTTGGCAGATCCCCGTTCTGTCTCTGTGGGAAATGATTGCGGGCAGCCAGCGGACATCGAGTCCACCAGACCCGCTGATTGGTTCCCCTGCTGGCCAATCCGTGTGGGCACACCCACAGAAAGCCGTGTACGAGCCTGACGTACACCTAGGGCAATTCGCACATCCGAGCCAACCTGCTGCAAGCGGTTAAAAGGAAAATGGTGTGGGGTCCCCCCCCAAGACCATACCAGACTCTTCTCCCTCTGCTGTCTTCTTCCTCTTCTCCCTCCTGATGCCTTCTCCCGATGCTAGCTCCCGATGTTGTGTTAGCTCCATGTGCCATTACTTATATAGCCATGGGGTGTGGCCATCTGGTGATGTCATCCGGAGACCCCACCCCCTTGTAAAGTCACCGCCTGGGACATAGAAAGAAATTTGCTCCATGTATGGCAGGCCTTAAGGTACATCTTTTATTCCCTTTTGCTGCCAGAGTGTTTTTGCAAATATTTGCACACATTTAATAAATTATTTTAGACATTGTATATTTTCTGAAATCAGACATCCTAGAGAAAAAATTGGTGGTAGTTTCAATGAATAATGGGTCTTGAATTATTGATTATACTCCAGTGTGTGTGGCAGTAACTAGCATGGTTAGTGCAATTGACATTTTTGTGCTTAAGCGCCCGGCGTGTGCATTTATGTTTGTGCGTGTATGTGGGGTGGGGTTGTTAAAAAAAAATTGTGGGGGTTTTAAGTGCTTGGCTGTAACTTACATTTTTTACACTTCTTTAACTAAATTTTTTTTTATCACAAAAACTCCCCTTTGTGGTGCATTTTTTTGATGACAGGTTCTCTTTAATGAAAAATCAGGGGAAGACCTCTAAAGTCTCACCTACCCTCAAATTAATCAGAGTACCACACCACAATTCTGGTAGTGAGAAGCTGTGTTCCAGGCTTTTTGTACAGGGGTTGGAATATCTCACCATCACCCCTAATCCACTGAGACAGACACCACACCATGATCATTTCCAGGGGCCCCCCGCAACTGAACTTTGCTACAACATTCACCTGGAGGTATATATATATATATATATATATATATATATATATATATATATATATATATATATATATATATATAAATAACGAATAGCTTTTTTCCTTTTTTCAAGTGATCACAGGGCCCATATTCTCAGCTGCATAAGGGGCTTAGAGAGATGGGGGTGGAAAAACAGCAGGACACCAGTCTGATCATTGGAGGACAAGTTGGCTGTTCTTCCAGCACACCCAGAAAACCGACACCGCTGGAAAGGATGTGCTACCATATCTAACGTGGTCAATTTGAAATAGGAAAGCACTTGGACTGACAGGATCACCAGGTTTTTTTACGCAAAGGAAGCAATGCAAAGAGAGCAGGATACTTTTTACTACAAGTGCATGGTACAGCAGGCACATACTGTATCAGGAATAAAAAAGTGTTGGGATAATATCTTCTTTAAGCTAAGGCTAGCCTTTAAAGTTAGGTTCACACCTCAGTGTTTTTGTGGCCTGCATTTGCGTGGGCATGGCAAACCCATTCAAATGAATAGGCTGCTGTACCTGCATTTCTGCAACGAAAAGGTGCATGCACCTTTTCAAAAACACAGCCACAGGAAAATCGCATGGTCTTCACGCACCTGCAAACGCGCTAAGTGCTGAGATGCGTGGGGGTACCATTCAGACTGTATGGCAGCCCCGTGCATCTCCTAAGAGCAGCACGATTTAGTTGCGGGTGCAGGAACAAATGCGATTCCCACACCCACAGTCACACGCATAGGTTTGAACCTAGCATTAGGCAAGAAGAAAACCAGCACTTCTGACAATGGAAGCATTTGTTATTTATCACCACAATTTTCCAGCTTTAGAGAAGCTAGAACATGTCCATGAAATTGGAAGTCACTTCACTTATTTGGGCAAGTCACATGAATCAATATTAGGTCCTAGTGCTCCTTGTCCATTGTTCTTGTCCATAGCTAGTGTTAAATGATGGCAAAAGTCTACAAATGGACCTCTCCATGAAGTCCTCATCACAATTTCTTACACTCTTTTGAGGGCTTTGATATATTAAAGAGTTCTATCTTTTCTCTGAGTTCTTTCATCAAATGATTCTATCCAAGGCTTCAAATCATTTAACAATATATGAGAGCAAAAGATTTTTACCATCCTTGATTGTTTAAAGCGGCCAGAAAGTACAGTGCCTTGTAGATTAACGCTTGCTATACCACGGCAATCACACAGGGTCAATCTAATCTGCTAGTAATACAACTACTGTACTTAACCTCTGCTACCTCTGAAAATCATATTCAGATATATCTGAAGATCATTCCACAGTGAACCAGAGCTGAACTTTAAACGCAAAACTAATACAGTTTCACTGTTACAGAGGTAGTCAGTAGTTATTTGGCAAGTACAAATGGTAGCTGACAGATGTCATTTTTCTTTTCCTTTCAAAGACCATGTTGCTGACCTCAGGGAGCATCACTGGGCTATTGAGCGACCTGGAACAGAGATTCCTATGGCACAATGTATTAATAGACTCTTCTTTCAGAGACTTGCAGTTCCTTTATCTCTGCCTGTGGCAACACACAACTTAATGCAGCCGCTCATTGTATAAATATGAAAAGTGTATCTGAGGCCACACTGCTATATTATTATACTCTCAGCTCTTCTGTATAATTCTTTTGTCAAGATGCAGAGAGCATTTGCATCTCCTGTCACAGAGTTATGTATGATTACATCCCTGTTTTTTAACCTCTGCAAGGGAGATTGGGCGCAAATCATAAAGCTTCATTTCTGCGCATGTAAATAAGGCTACATTCACACGGGTACTCCTACGATGAGGTTATTTAAGCACAAGAAAAAGTATATCGCTTGGGAAACAAATTTTATGTTTGCTTCTCTAATAAAATTCTCCTGTGTTTACAGTAGATGTACGTGCCTTTACCTGAATTTACATTCATTTAGACACATTTTGAGAATATAATCTGCCCCTGGAAGCACAAAATTCAAATTTTTCTAAATGCTGGCAAATAGAATGTACCTAAACACATGTATATGCACAGTGTTTATATAACATTTAAAATCATTACATAAATTGATATCACAGAAATGTCTTATAAATGTATGTAGGCAGGGCCGGTGCTAGACTATTTTGCGCCCTAGGCAAGAGCAGCTACTTGCACATTTCCTCCCGCAAAAAAAAAAAATTGTACACATTGCCCCCTTCCTGCACATAATGCCTCTTTAACCCTATACTCCCCTTCCTGTATACACTGTCCCCTTTAATCCTACACCCCCCTTCCTGTACACACAGCGGTTTTGGGCTGACTTCAGCTTCAGGAAGCAGCGATCACCATCACCCAGTGAATGACCTTGTTCGGTGTTGGGATTTTAGCTCACTTCCGCTTTTTGCAGGTGCACAGATGGCAGTTCGCCCTAGGCGGTTGCCTAGTTAGCCTAGTGGTAGCACTGGCCCTGTATGTAGGTGGGTTACTCTTTTCTATACACATGGCCAGCACATGCAGCTGGGCATCTACCTACAGACAGAGCTTCCAAGCACTTGATTGGTTCCCTTGTCAAGCCCACACTTTAACCACATGCACAGATGGAGGCCATAGATCACTTACTCCCCCCTAACCCCTTAGTGCCCAGAGTACCTCCTTACATGGGCCTGTGCCTTCACCCACTTGTGGTCCAGGCTGGAACTTCCAACATCAGACTGAACATTCGGAGCTCATGTTACATGGGGCCCAAGTCACCTGACATGTATTACCTGAGGGGGTAATCCCTCGCCGCCAGGGGGGGTGACTCTGTTCTTCCAAGACCACTCGCTCCATGATCAACCTGGTTTGCCTCAAACAATTCACAGTTGACATGACTCCAAGCTGAATTGAACTCTTCCCCTCTAGTAATACAATTTTTTACTTCACTACAGTAAGGAGGCCAGAAATCGCTTGCTACAACTTTACTTAACTTTTGGTGATGAACAGGCTACAAGGATCCACGATTTGGTATATCTTCAATGCAATAACACTTTAAACAGTCCAGACCATGTGGTAATGAAAAGGCAACAGTTTACCTTCCATAAGATGGTTACTGAGTGGTACACTAAAGTTAAGATAGTTCACATACATTTCTAGGAGGAGTTCTGTGCTGTTACTCTCTGTTCCCAATGTTCCTTACAGGTCAGAAGCCTCCAGTGGTCCCATCTTGGCATCACCAAGGTGCAGAGGCACCATCTTGAACTGAGGAAACCACTCTCCTCACTGCTGACATTTTCCCAAAAGACCCCGGGGAGACTCCTTTCAAACCTTATATAGGTTTGAACAGGCAGGCCTACCCAGAGGAATGGGCCCAAAACAGGGAATTTCCCAACAACACAATGAAAACACACAAACAAACACACACACATATACGCACATGTATGTCATTGTCAGCATGAGTGTAGTCAGCAAAAAGTAGATATGACCATATGGATGTGGTTAAAAGCTATATCTGCAGTAGCTTTGATAAGAATTGCAACTAAAACTGGAAGATTCATCATAATAGGGACAGAAGGACATCCAAGAAGGTATTGTTCATTAATAAAATTATTTATTTGTTTAGTTTCAAATTTTAGTAGAGTCCATTTGTAGTGTGACAATCCAACAGCTCTTTGTCATGGATTAGGAAACTTACTTCCAGAGAGAGTGACAAATTGGTGGTTGGACTGCAACATCTAGAGACAGGGCACATCTGTGTTTTCTATCTTAGAGTGGACATTCTATACAGCACCAGCGCATACCAGAGCTTACACAATATGCGCTAGAGCTTTTGACTTTCTCTGCAGTTATTGTGTTATCCAATAGGGCCTTCAGCATAGCAGAAGATTTTCGAACAGAGAGGAAAATGTTCCTGTCCTCCGAAAGTGTGGAACAGCTCACTTAAATTAAAATAAACCAGTCTTGGATTACCCATAACTACAAAATCCCTGCTGCTGATGCTACAGACAAAACAGTTCATTATTAATTGGCTCATCTCCCCCGACTGAAATTCTCTTATGATTTTTCTTATGGTGATGTAGCGATACCCCTGAAGGAGCTGCTTTTGTTTGTTCAGTCCGTTACTTTGCCTCTCAACCCCAAAGAACTGTCTCAGCCCCTCTGGCACACCTAGCAAACAGTGTACAACAGACACAGATGTAGTGAATAGGAAGTTTGTTTACTGGGAGACTTTCCACAATTAAACAAACAGTGATCTGGTAACTCAATAGTAAAGAATGGCAAACTGTGGTATTTAATAGTGTTAATCAAACCCAAAATGCAGACTTCAAAATAACACAGTCAAACAACTTAAATAGGTCTAGAGTGGCCTATACACTCAGGCATAAAGGGGAACTGATCTGACTTAACAACGGTCAATCTGTTTCCCTCAAATCCTGAAATCATAGACCCAGGCAATTAAATGTGAGGCAATAGCCTACAAATGCAATTTATCACTTTAATATTTAATGTGAGAGTTCCTCTTTAAAGGTAGTCACTGGGATCACTAAATTACTGATACTGAAGATTGATACACAATGGAGATATCCAGGATCTTCAGCTAGCCTGGTGTTGGTGCACTTGGTGTCCTGTTGAGCAGGATGAACAAAGGGGTACTTGAAAGTATCCTGGTAGGCAAAAATGAGATGTAGGATGCTAGTAGTATCCTGATAGGCAAAGTGGAATGTAGTGACTGTTCAACAGTGTGCAAGTGTTCCTACAAATATGGGCACTGGTGAGTCAATGTTGCCTGACTACCGTGTCTTTAAAGATGGGCAAACGCCCACTCACCCGTCCTGTGACCAAAGGATCAAGCGACCCGTTCCCCGAAAAACCCGACTGGCCACCTTGTAACTGGATCGGCCCAGTCCTTCAGGAACACTTGGAGATATAGCCAGGATCCCTCTCAGGCTGGATGTCTGTCGCCGTCCGACTCCTGGAACCGTGGCAGGATTAGCACACCGACCTCTGGAGCTGTGGCAGGATCAACACACCGACCTCTGAAACTGTGGCTGGATGGATCCCCTCTGTGGGTAACAGCAGCCCCTCAGATCACGTCTGTGTCTCTCTCACTCCCTCATCGACTGACTTTTACCTCAGGACACAAAATTAAGTCTTTTACTTTCCTGTCAGCAAAGCCTGCTGGGATTTGTATTTCTCCCTGTATACCAGTCTATGGGACCGTCTTGTGTGGGAACTGCATGTCCCAGAATCCATTGCAGCTCTCCCTGCAGTTCAGTGCAGTCTCTCCCATTGGCTATTGTAACTGTGCCTTTAATTGTTTTTCTTCTTCCGGCCAATAGCAGCACAAGAGAGGCTGCTGAATGCACAGCTCTGTGTGTGTCAGCTCACATTACATTAGTCAGTGAAAACAGGAAGAAGGAGGGGGGGTGAAAAAGCCCCCACAGACACGACAACCAGCTCTCTCCACCCTTTCAGGCTGGAAAGCCTGTGTACATGCAGTCATCTGTGTTAATGTAAGTCTTTGGCTGCAGAACCCACTACAGTGAGAAAATTAGATGCAAGGACCTTGCCCTAAGCAGAATTGTCCTTATCCTAAATTTAATACAGCTGGGCTGTAGTCAGCCCTAGGCCCGAACAGATTGGAAAGTGTCCTTGGCACAAGTGTAAGAAAATTCCTGGAATATTTATAACTCCCTGGACAACCACTAGGTTTATTTCCAGTAGTGCATGCTGGAGAAGGGTATAAATATTTGGTGGATCTTTCTGGAAGCACTCTTGCCTACTTGTAGGGGCCTTGGAGACGCCTTACATAAAGATTTTTATGTCTGGATCACCAAGTGTTATTTAAATAAAAGCTCTACATTTAAAAACATGAAAAAATACTTTTGAAAATACTTGAACATTTTATTTTTAAACATAACATTTATTTTCATGATTGTATTTATATATACTTCAAAGTTTACCGTGGGTCTTCTTTCCAAGGGCTAAATTGAACAGCTGGGGTAAATGGGTACATATTGCTGGGCAGGGTGACATTACAGCAAATCTTTTGCACTGCATTGAGAAAGCAAAGGTTTGCTTAAGGCAAGTGTAATGACCCGCACACACGGTCGGATTTTCGGATGGAAAATGTCCGATCGGAGCGTGTTGTCGGACATTCCGACCGTGTGTGAGCTCCATCGGACATTTTCCATCGGACTTTCTGACACACAAAGTTTGAGAGCAGGCTATAAAATTTTCCGATAACAAAATCTGATCGCGTCAATTCCGACCGTGTGTGGCCAATTCCGACGCACAAAGTGCCACGCATGCTCAGAAGAAATTCCGAGACGGAACAGCTCGGTCTGGTAAAATTAGCGTTCAGAATGGATACAGCACTTTCATCATGCTGCAATGTTTCAAATAGTTTAAGACAGCGCACTCTCTTCTTCTTTATAATGTGAGAAGAATGAAGTAGTTTTGCTGCTCATATTCACAGAGACTTCTCACAAACTTATTTCTTTATTATTTATTGGGATTCCCTCAATATATTTTGATTTGTAACATCTGACCAAATATTTTTAGTGTTGTTTTTATTTTTTATTTGTTTTATTCTATGCTGTTTTTGTCTTTTTTGGTGTTATTTATTTGTTTCAAGTCTGTTTTTTTTGGGGGGGGGGCTTTGTATTTTTTTCAAGGCTGTTTTTTTTGTTTTTTTGTTGTTTGTCTTTTTTTCAAGGCTGTGTTTTTATTGTTTTTCTGTGTGTTTTGTGTGTCAAGTTACCACAACACCATTATTATCTTGTATTATTTATTCTCAAGGAGATTGCTTGGTGTTGGTGTCCCTTGTTAATTTCACATTGTATATTTGAAATGTACCTGCCTCCTCACCAACAAACTGTCATTTTTGAAGGAAAACACACATAGGCAAGTATAATTGAAAACAAAAATCCTTTATTAAGGGCTCAGAACCAAACAAAGAGGGAGGCAACGCTGGAGAAACTGGATAAGCTGAAATTAGCAAAGCCTTTGGCCCCCAGGGCACACATCAATTATTTTCAAGCAAAATTGGTGGCCTGAGGAGTCCATATCTAAGGGAGTGCAGTCTGCTCCAGAAGTCCCAGAGATCCGTAAAGCAGCAGATGACATCTGTGTCCCCAGGCTGTGGTACTACAAGAGGCTGCATCTTTTGCCAGACAAGACTGAACCCAGGGCCATCACTCTCTGGTCTTCCTTAGACGCTTCCTTCCACGCTGTGGCTCTGGTGTTGGGGGGGTGGCAGGAGGAGGAGTAGGACCTGGAGGAGGAGGAGGAGTAGGACCTGGAGGAGGAGGAGGAGTAGGACCTGGAGGAGGAGGAGGAGGAGTAGGACCTGGAGGAGGAGGAGGTGGACTATGTGTGAGGTCACAAATGTGGGTAGCACATGTTATTTCGCCCCCCAACCCCTTATTGAGAGCTTCCAAAATAAGGAACTCGCGCAGGAGTCGTTGGACCTCCTCCATCCGCATCATTTTGCAGGCAGTTATGCCAGCAAAGTCCTCCTCCACAGTGTGGGGGTTCTCAGGGCCTCTGTAGCCTTCCAAAAGAGGCCTATGGCAGCCTCCTCCAGGTTACTCCTCTTCCTGCCACTTTGTCTTTGCAGGTGTAGGGGAGGGACCTGGACATTAGACAGCCTGCTTGGCCCGGCCACCTCCTGGCTGAGACTTCCCTGTGTTTTTGCTTCATCAATCACAATCATAAATTAGTACTCCAAACTAACATCTAGTTAACATCATTGATTGGACAACCAGAAATATTTAGAAGAATGCTATACCTGGCTCAATCTGGGCTCCTCCACATGTTGCTGCCTGGAAGACCCAGGTTGGGTGTCAGAAGCCTCAGCCGGGGGGAAAGGAAGCATGGAAGGAAGACTGGAGAGTGATTACCTGGGTTCAGTCTGACCTGCCAGAAAATGCAGCCTGTCATAGTACCAGAGCCTGGGGACATAAATGTCATCTGCAGCTCCGGATCTCTGGGAATCCTGGACCTTCTTGTGCTCCCTTAGATAAGTGCTCCTCAGGCAACCAATTAGAACCTTCAAATAAGTGATGTCTGCCATGGGGATCACCTGCTTCACAAATTCCAACAAATTATCCAAAGCTGCCTTCCTCTTTGTTTGGTTCTTATATTCATGGTGGTTTATCTGCCATAGACAAGGCAGCTCCCTGAACATATCAATGAATATGGCCATAAATTCCTCATCTTTAACTAGATCCATTTTCACTGCAAACACAACACAAGACAAAGCCTAATGTCAGCCTAAAGTCTACTAAACTTGTGCAAATACAGTCCTCAATCTAGAAGCAGTATAGGCCCAATGTTAAATCTTACCTTCGCAATCACGATCGGCGCCTCCGTTACTCCTTCCTCCACTCACAGATCGTACGTACTACGCACGCGTGTTTTTACGCTTTATAAACACTGCGCATGTGTGAAACTCCGCCCGCCCCTGACGTTCTTTCGAGTCTATTCCACGCCCCTTCTCGTTCATCGCAGTGGGGGAAGAGCACATGGCGGAGACACAGCAGGTGTCTGATAATTACACCAATGAGGAGGAGGAGGAGGAGGAAAGCCCGGAGGCAGAAACGTCCCGATCCAGAAGGAGACGATATAAGGCATCAAATATGTCCTTTGGGGAGATGTTGGAGATGGTCGACATAATGAAGAGGGCCGACTATGACGGGAAGTATGGACCTTACTGAAACCCCAATGTCCGAAAGGCCAAGATCATGGCAAAAGTGGTCAAGAGTCTGCACCGGAATTTCAGGGTACGACGATCGAAAGATCAGCTCAGGAAGCGGTGGTCGGACCTCAAATTAAGAGAGCATGAGCAGTACAGAAAGATCCGGAGAGCGCTGCAAAAAAGTAAGTAGTTGTCCTGTGTTCCTATTCTTTATGTTTATTACGTTCGTGCTGCTCCATGTGCTTTTCTTAACTGTTATCCAGTTTAAAATGTCAACTTTCATGTTCATGGGCACATTGTTCGTTCGTATCAAACATTGTTCGTTCGGCCTAGAAAACACCATTGTTTTGGCCATATGCATTTCCCCACATTTTTTAGGGCCTACTTGTCTGACAAATATTTGGTTGTGTAGATGGGTTTGTAACTAGAACGAAATGCAAACTAGATTCTGTGTAAGGAGAGGACACTCAGAAGCAGTTTACACATCTGGACACTGGAGCACTAGTGTGGGACACAAGAACACCCTTTTTATTGGGGTCCCACACAGGTGCTCCAGTGTATACTATAGGGGGGTCTCCATCTGTGAAGCTTCTACAAAACAGGTAAAGTATTGAAGCTTGACAAAGGACAAGAAAAATGCTACATCTTGGAACTCTGGCCACAAAAAAATTGTACCCCATTTCCAAACAATGTTTAATATTTATAGTTCTGACATCAAATACTGTGTGCTAAGTATACCATTTTTTTTCTACATAGGGGATAAAAGACTCGGAGGACACCCCTCATCCGAGGAGACCACAGACCCCCCACCTCTGGAAGAAGGAGAAATCCCCCAAAGCCAAGCAGAGCAGGAGGACAACACAACAGGTGAGTGTCTGCGACCACAGGCTCAGGTAAGAGATGGATGCCTGCATATTTATAATACATGTTTTTTTTTGTTTCTATCTTTTTAGGTGATCGTGATGTTGTGGATCCAGATCCTTGCACCTCTGAAAGTGCCCAGATCCTGATCAGGGAGATCATGGGGTGTAATAGGGACTTGGAAAACATCAACAAAAACATCAATGATGTTCTTGAAAAAAATAAGAACATCATTGATGTTTTAGGGAGAGTTTAAAAGCCCTCCAAATCCCTTTGTTTTTTCGTGTGCTACAATTTTTTTACCTTTTTTTGGCAAATTGTCAAAAAGCCAAATTTTGAAGATGCACACAGTGTGTCAACATGTGCTATCTGCCATCACGGGAGATCAATGGACGTATTTTGGGGGTGCAACCCCTTCCTCAATAATAAAGTAGCTGTGAGGAAGGGGTTGCACCCCCAAAACACGTCCCTTGATCCCCGTGATGGCAGGTAGCACATGTTGACATTCGGCTATTTGTGTGCATCTTCAAAATTTGGCTTTTCCGGGGGTGACTTCACCCCATCTGAACGCAATATCAAACACAGTTTGTAAATACTCATGTCTGATATTGCCTTCAATTTCTACCAAATGTGAACTTTGTAAGTTCATGATTTGTGTCTTTCTAGTTGGATTTAAACATGCCTGTTTTATCTCAAATTGACATTTCTACTTTTTCTAATGTGAGCCCAAAAATTGTTATACAACAAACATGTTGGTTTGTTTTAAAAAACCTTTTACAAATGCACATGTGATTGTGCTGGTATTAAAAAGATTGTTAATCAAGATTGTGTGGATTATTGTCTCAACGCTACAACACTTTTGTGGTGCTCTAATTGCTGTTTTCTGTGACAATGGGTGTTATTTCCTAAGGGCAAATCCACTTTGCACTACAAGTGCATTTTCAAGTGTCTTTGCCTTTAGTAAATAACACCCAACTTTGCTTTGTAATGTTACACAATCACGCCATCTTCAGGACTCACCACATTTCTCTCAGGATCAGCTAAAACAAACACAAGCTGTAAATGTCACAAAAGAAATTTTTTCTTTTTTTTTATTTGAAAAAGGTTTTAGACATTGTCTGGCATATTGATGGCCCCCCTACCCGCAAAGAATTCAAGGTATCTTAGCTGGACAGCACTCAGGGGGGGAAAGCCAGGATGGCCACTTTCAAGCGCCGTCAGGGTTGCTTCATTTTTAATTCCGGCCTCAGGCCCAACTGAGCCAGCATAGTTGGCAGAATGTTTCCGTAAAAAGTTGTGTAGAACACAGCACGCCAGGATAATATGATTCAGTTTGTACTCCGCCATGTGTATGGGTGAAAGAAATAGGCGGGACCGGCTGGCCATGATTCCAAACGTGTTCTCCACCACTCTTCTGGCTCTGGCCCGCCCGGTAATTAAAAACCCTCTGGTCCGGGGCGAAGGTCCTCATCAGGAATGGCATAAGATGGTCCCCCAGCGCAAATGCTTCATCCGCAATGAAGACGAATGGGAGTCCTTTCACATTGTCTTCTGGAGGTGGCAAGTCCAAGCTGCCATTCTGGAGATGCCTGTAGAACTCCGTCTGGGCGATGACTCCACCATCGGACATCCGGCCATTCTTCCCCACATCCACATACAGGAACTCATAAGTAGCCGACACCACCGCCAACATCACAATACTATTGAACCCCTTGTAGTTGTAATAGTATGACCCCGAGTTGGGTGGTGAGACGATGTGGACGTGTTTCCCATCAATTGCCCCTCCGCAGTTAGGAAAGTCCCACCACTGGGCAAAGTGGGAGGCCACAGTCTGCCATTCCTGTGGCACGGAAGGAAACTGTGGAGTCAAACAAAAAAAATTAGTATTTTTTCACATAAACATGGAAAGCAGATTAGACACAAACATTCTTGGCCAACATCAAGATACCATTTATTTATGGGATTTTTTAAAAACCAAAGTATAAGGTACACCTATCACATCGCCCCCCCTCTCATGGGCCATTTCTAACATTATAGGGGGGGACTCTTGGACAGGTAACCCTCTCCACTTCATTGAGAGATGAATGCCCAAATAATGTGTATTACTTTGAACAGACCATCCTTAGTTACATATTGGCAGCCCACTGGACAAGTAAGAAGTGTCATAATACAAAGATATAAATACACATTGTGCACATTTTAGCACATTTGGACATTCTGCTATTACCTATCAAGATAATAATAGTATACAAAAACTTGAAACAGTACCATTTGAAAGTATACAGGCAGGCCCTTGCACTACATGCTTTGGGGAATTCATCCATAAATCTGACCACTAAAGAGATGGGTATAGTGTGTATGGGTTTGGCAAAGTCAGCAGATAGATGATTGAGGATAGATAGAGAATTGGTATCAGCTGACTTAGCAGTTGGGGGGAGGGGGGGTTCAAAATCCTTTTGGGGACACCCAAAAAAAAGCCTCTGGCACTCTGCCTGAATTTAAAGCACAAATCACATTTCAAAACATTTTAGGGGTGTTTGGGGTAAAGCACTACTATGGAGCTGATAAAATACATTGTTAAGTGACTACATGAGGTGAATATAGGGGCAGGAGCCCATGCTGGGAAGGTAAGTGAAGGCAAATATGTATGAAGGAGCAAAAAAAAATTACATAAAAATCCAGCATGCATGAGGACAAAGGGGACATTCACAGCATATTACAATAATGGTAATTAGGGAATGAGGAAAGAAATACATTAAATTAGCAAACATTAAATACAATAAAATGTGATGTTAAAGGAAAAAAATCTTACCTTTTATATATTCCTTCTGCAGGACCTGGATGATGGCAGAACAGGTCTCCGGGATAATGATCCCCAGAGCCTGGGGGGAGATGCCTGTCGAGAACTTCAAGTCCTGCAGACTTCTCCCCGTCGCCAAGTACCGCAGGGTGGCAACTAACCTCTGCTCCGGAGTGATGGCTTGCCTCATGCAGGTATCCTGCCTGCTGATATAGGGGGTCAGCAAAGCCAACAAATGGTGAAATACGGGGTCCGTCATCCAGAGAAGGTTCCTGAAATCATCAGGATTATTCTCACGAATCTCACGGAGCAAAGGCATATGACAGAACTGGTCACGCTGAAGAAACCAATTCTTGGTCCATGAACTCCTCCCCACCCTCTTCATGGACTGGACTTGTGTCAAGGTAAGGACCCCAACACCAAGCCCCCGCACAGCACGAACTCTATGAGGAGTACACATACGCATGGCTAGAAAACGGTCGGCTGCTCAGAACGAAGTAACAGAACGCACTGAAGAACAGCAAGGCCTGTGAAGAGCGACCTGAAAAACAGTAACGAGCGGACAAGATCGCAATGAATAGTACAATACGAACTGACTGCACGCACTGAAGAGCAGATACAAACCCACAAGCACAAACTGAACAGCAGAAAACGATCTGAAAACCACGAGTCTGAAAAAGCACGAATCGTCTCTCACCAAACTTTTACTACCACAAGATTAGCAAAAGGAGCCCAAAGGGTGCCGCGCTTGGTTCTGAACTTCCCTTTTATAGTCTAGTCATACGTGGTGTACGTGACCACGTTCTTATCGACCGGAAATTCCGACAACTTTGTGCGACCGTGTGTACGCAAAACAAGTTTGAACCAACATCCGTCTGAAAAAATCCATGGATTTTGTTGTCGGAATGTCCAATCAATGTCCGACCGTGTGTACGGGGCATAACACTAACCTAAAACATAACACAAGCTTTTATACTAATTAATCCCAATTATGCTGCATACTCATCTTATCCTGCAAAGGATGCTTTTACTCTAATTGAGCAAACAATTGTTGAAATTCCAGTACCAGGAGGGCTTGATATGAGTGAACATGTGTTGCCATTCATCAGTCAATTATTATAGTGTGACAATTTAATGTATAGTTTCTAGGTGTAAATGCTATATTTGAAAAAAAGATAGACCAATTACTGAATTATGCTTTAGTGCATCTCTCTATACAAGTCTGCTACAGAGGTCTGTCTTTGGACTGATATTAAAGCTTGAGGTGACAATGAGCAGTCCCTAAGCACAGCCTGGAAAACAATGCTCTCTACAGGTGACTTATCAATTGATGTATTCTTTTACAGTAGTCATGATGTTGGTTCCACTGGATAACCTGGATAGTCACTTGAAAGCAAGCAAAACTCTGTAAAAGAAATATGATCATGAAAAGATGACACCGTCAGCCTTTGAAAATGTGAAAATTACATCAAGAATTACTTTCAGGTAAAGATTGTGATAATACCTGAAAATTAATATTTGCTGAAACTACATCAAAATTCTCCTTAACAGAACACAGATAGATGAAAGCTGTGATTAGCTGTTATGGGAGGTTATTCTGGTGATTTAACCACTTTGTGTCCAGCAGGTTTTCATCTATCGTTGCCAAGAGTTTTCAGGTTCCACCAATTGGTGATGAATAGTATATGTTTTTTTCAGAACAGATAGGTCTTATTTTAATATAAACAAAAGCTCAAGCTGATATATTTTTTAAAATAAGAAACTGTAGCCAAGTTCGGTCCTATTTAAATTATTAGGAAGAGCCCCTCATTTTTTGGGGCCAGAAATATGCAAATTCTGACCTAAAGCTGTACTGAAGGCCACCCCCAGAAATGCAAGAACCATTGGCCACTACTGCCTACTGAAAGTGTCCTGCTTTGGACTGTGGGATGTCTCAAAATGTAACTGGAGTGCAGAAGTAGCATACTGGGGTTAGGGCCTCCTGAAATACCCCGCAGCAGTAGAATTTACATAAAAAAATCTATTACATCACAAGATCCACAGCTTCTACAGTTCTTTTTCAGATATAGGTGATTATCATTTGATATGATGCAGCCAGAGGTTTTATTAACACTATTTCTCATTGGGACAACTTATATAATAATTATATGACTAGAAATTACACTCATCATAGGCCCACAGCTGGCTATTAACGTCATCATCACATGCATTTTTAAAAGTGCATACCTAAAATGTGATGTATGGCCTGACAGATTTTTCTGTGACTTACTTCAAAGTGTATTTAAACACAAACGCAAAACTGTAATATATTACAGCTTACCTATTCTTATAGGGCGTACACACGGTCGGACTTTGTTCGGACATTCCGACAACAAAATCCTAGGATTTTTTCCGACGGATGTTGGCTCAAACTTGTCTTGCATACACACGGTCACACAAAGTTGTCGGAAAATCCGATCGTTCTGAACGCGGTGACGTAAACCACGTATGTCGGGACTATAAACGGGGCAGTGGCCAATAGCTTTCATCTCTTTATTTATTCTGAGCATGCGTGGCACTTTGTCCGTCGGATTTGTGTACACACGATCAGAATTTCTGACAACGGATTTTGTTGTCGGAAAATTTTATGTCCTGCTCTCCAACTTTGTGTGTCGGAAAATCCGATGGAAAATGTCCGATGGAGCCCACACACGGTCGGAATTTCCGACAACACGATCCGATCGGACATTTTCCATCGGAAAATCCAACCGTGTGTACGGGGCATTGGAGTTGTTGACTGCATTCACTTTCCTTTTTGGGATTTTTTTTCCATTACATTCACCTGGTGATCCTGCGGGTAAGCAATTTCCTTTAACCACTTCAGCCCCCAGAAGATTTTCCCCCTTAATGACCAGGCCAATTTTTGCGATACGGCATTGTGTCACTTTAACTGACAATTGCGCGGTCGTGCGACGCTGTCCCCAAACAAAATTGACGTCCTTTTTTCCCACAAGTAGAGCTTTCTTTTGGTGGTATTTGATCACCTCTGCGGTTTTTATTTTTTGCGCTATAAACAATAGAATAGCGATAATTTTGAACAGAAAAACAATATTTTTTTACTTTTTGCTATAATAAATATAAAAAAAAAAAAAAAAAAAAAATTCTTCATCAGTTTAGGCCAATATGTATTCTTCTACATATTTTTGGTAAAAAAATTGCAATAAGCATATAGTGATTGGAAGTTATAGCGTCTACAAAATAGGGGATAGATTTATGGCACTTTTCTATTATTTTTCCTTTTTTTTTTACTAGTAATGGCGGCGATCAGTGCTTTTTAGTGGGACTGTGACATTGCGGCGGACAGATCAGACACCTAAATTACATTTTTGACACTTTTTTGGGAACCAGTGACATTATTACAGTAATCAGTGCTAAAAATATGCACTGTTATTCTACTATGGACACTGGCAGGGAAGGGCTTAACAGGGGCAATCAAGCGGTTAAATGTGTTCCCTCATTGTGTGTTCTAACTGTATGGGTGACTGTGTGACTGGGGAAACACACAGATCTGTCTTCCTCCATAGCAGAAAGACAGGATCTGTGTGATCTCCCCTGTCAGAACAGAGATTTGCCCTGTTTACACAGGCAGATCAACGTTCTGTCACTGCGAGGAACGATCGCGTGTAGCCAGCGGACATAGAGTCTGCCCCACCCACTGATTGGGTCCCCCCGCTGAGCAGTGGGCACGCGTGCGCCCAAGCCCACAAATTGCCGTGTACGGGCCAAAGTACACCTACGGCGATTTGCAAGATTGAGCCACATTCCTGCAGTATAACTGCAGCAGATGGTTCTTAAGCGGTTAATAGACCAAGCTGTCCAGACAAAGTGATAGTTAGAGGGTTGAGACAAACCATTTAACACTGACAGGGGTGATTACAATGGTCAGCTTTTATTAATTTATGTAAAACCTTTATCCCAAGAGGAAAACAAAATGTTTCTGTAGCTGCTTAAAAGATGTTGGATAGAGTTGGGTTTTAATTTTTTAGTTACCCATGTAAAGTCCATCTAAATCCACTAGTCCATTTGACCAAGACTGTCCAAGGGTGTCTCTGTTGCTCCTGCAAAGATAGAAAGGCCATCCTAATGCCACGTACACACAGGCGGACTTTTCAACCGGATTGCTCCGACGGACTTTCCGATGGACTTTCGACGGACTTTTGACGGACTTCCGACGGACTTTTGAACAAATGTACTTGCCCACACACGATCACACCAAAGTCCGACGGATTCGTACGTGATGACGTGCGACCGGACTAAAATAAGGAAGTTGATAGCCGGTAGCCAATAGCTGCCCTAGCGTGGGTTTTCGTCCGTCGGACTAGCATACAGACAAGCGGATTTTTCGACCGGACTCGAGTCCGTCGGACAAATTTGAAACATGTTCCAAATCTAAAGTCCGTCAGATTTTTGACCGAAAAAGTCCGCTGCAGGTCTGATGGAGCCCACACACGGTCTAATTGTCCGCCGGATTCGGTCCATCGGACCAGTCAGGTCGAAAAGTCCGCCCGTGTGTACACGGCATAAGACAGGAATTGTGTTACCGGGAGTATCACCAAGTCAAAACAAAAGGAAAAATACCCAAATACAGTAAACTAATGCAGCCACCATATCTAAGGATTAGTAAACTGCAATATTTTACAATTTTGTTTTTGGGGTTAGACAGGCTATAAATGTACCTATAGGTTCTGCGGCAGACTTTGAGCTTGGCTGTGCAACTAAAACATATTAAACTGTATTTATTCTATAAAAGTGAGATACGAACTCGGAATACATAATGTAAAATTTGCACTTGATAAATATTTTCAGAAAATAATGTGACACATTTTCAAAACAAGAAGGTGTTAAATATGTTTAGCTACTTTCATCATCATAAGATCCAAGAAGAAGTTAGAAATAAGCAATGTAGACTTATTACAGCAAAATTAGCATTTGTGAAAATGAATTCTGAGCAACCAAGTACATCATAAATGCAGCTCTGTTTGTTCCCAGTCTAGTTTGAACTCTAGCATGTCAAAATTTTCCTTTGGCTAAATTTGAAATAAACACAAGACCCGCATGAAGTCTAACAGACGATTATGCCATGCTATAAGACATATGCTTTCTTGGAATATATGAGTAGTTATAAAGAATAAATTCATTTCACTGAGATGGACACAACCCCCGAGAAACACTATGCAATAGTAAAAGTTAACTGCCCTACCTGTGGTTAATTAACCTCTGGGCTTCTCTCTGCTCATGGGAAGGTGTGTGCTTGCAGATGGTTCATAAAGTGCTATTAATGGCTCATGAAAAAGATGAAAGGCTAGATAAAAGACACAGCGTGTGTTAGATTCAGAAATATAATTGTTTTCCAGTGCTCTCTGCAGCACTCGAAAGAAAAAATGCGATATGCTGGTAGGAGATATAAATATTAAAACGTTTAGTATAGCAACCCATTCTACAGCAAGTGCAAGGTCAAGGATCAGTTATCATGAAAAAAGGTCACATATGGGGGCTGACAGCATTAGGAAATTATTATTAACGTATTGATTAGAAGTCCAAAAGGTCAGCAGTTCAGATCCAGCTTAAGTGGCAAGAAACTAAAAATCAATACCATTTGTTAAATGAAATAAGTGTATTGTGACTCCCGGGGGTCTTTTCAATAGACCAGGGTCTGTGCACTTCATGTTGGCCTATGGGACATGATTTTTAGTGTACTGGCTATAACTCATGCTATTTCCTGTATATGTCAATCCTCTTTTATAGGGAATTGACATGTTTAAACTAATGTACCAGGATTCTGGGTGGTATTGATAGTACATAAACTTTGATGGAAACCAGCTCAATTTTTTACAATCAGATAATGTAGACAGTTTAGCAGTCACAGTGCTACAATGGATACAAACTGAACTGAAAAAGCAACTGCGTGATCCGTGGTTCTGGTAACAAAAACAGCAGAAAAATTCAATTTTTATAAAATCTACCCACAGACAGTTCAGTAGTTGATTATTTTTCCACTGGTAAGCAGCTACTGATCTGCTGTAGAGAAGTAACAGTACAAACTACTACAGATCATCACTATTAGTTACTAGGTGCTGCAGTGGGAGAGGTGATACAGGTAAAATTTAACCACTTCAGCCCCAGAAGATTTGGCTGCTCAATGACCAGGCCATTTTTTGCGATACGGCACTGCGTCGCTTTAACTGACAATTGCGCGGTCGTGCGACGTTGTACCCAAACAAAATTGACGTTCCTTTTTTCCCCACAAATAGAGCTTGGTGGTATTTGATCATCTCTGTGGTTTTTACTTCTTGCGCTATAAACAAAAGAAGAGTGACAGTTTTGAAAAAAACACAATGGGGGTTATTTACTAAAGGCAAATCCACTTTGCACTGCAAGTACACTTTAAAGTGCACTGAAAATGCATTTGGAAGTGCAGTTTCTGTAGATCCGAGGGGGACATGCAAGGAAGATAAAAAACAGCATTTTAGCTTGTTCATGATTGGATGATAAAATCAGCAGAGCTTCCACTCATTTCAGATCTACCTCTTAGATTTAGAGCGACTGAACTTCCAAGTGCAATTTCAGTGTACTTTCAAGTGCACTTGCAGTGCAAAGTGGATTTGCCTTTCGTAAACAAACCCCAATATCTTTTACTTTCTGCTATAATAAATATCCCACTTTTTTTTTCAAAAAAACAAATTTTTTCCTCAGTTTAGGCCGATATGTATTCTTCTACATATCTTTGGTAAAAAAAAATCACAATAAGCGTATAATGATTGGTTTGCGCAAAAGTTATAGTGTTTACAAAGTAGGGGATAGATTTATGCCATTTTTATTTATTTATTTTTTTTACTAGTAATGCCGGTGATGTGCAATTTTTAGCGGGACTGCGACATTGCGGCGGACAAATTGGATACTTTTGACACATTTTTGGGACCATGGACAATTATACAGCGATCAGTGCTATAAAAATGCACTGATTACTGTATAAAGGTCACTGGCAGGGAAGGGGTTAACACTAGGCGGCGATCAAGGGTTAACTGTGTTCCCTAGGTTTGTTCTAACTGTGGAGGGGATGGGACTGTCTAGAAGGCGAGAGAGATCGGTGTTCATACTAATGCCCTGTACACACGGTCGGACATTGATCAGACATTCCGACAACAAAATCCATGGATTTTTTCCGACGGATGTTGGCTCAAACTTGTCTTGCATACACACGGTCACACAAAGTTGTCGGAAAATCCGATCGTTCTCAATGCGGTGACGTAAAACACGTACATCAGGACTATAAATGGGGCAGTAGTCAATAGCTTTCCTCTCTTAATTTATTCTGAGCATGCGTGGCACTTTGTGCGTCGGATTTGTGAACACACAATCGGAGTTTCCGACAACGGATTTTGTTGTCGGAAAATTTTATAGCCTGCTCTCAAACTTTGTGTGTCGGAAATTCCTATGGAAAATGTGTTATGGAGCCTACACACGGTCGGAATTTCTGACAACAATGTCCTATCACACATTTTCCATCGGAAAATCCGACCGTGTGTACAGGGAATTAGTATGAACACAAGATCTGTCTCTACTCCCTTGAAAGAACCAGGATTTGTGTGTTTACACACACAGATCCCGGTTCTCGCTCTGTTACGAGCAATCACGGGTGCCCAGTGGTCATCGCGCCTTGCCCCTAGTGGCCAAAAGGCGAAGCAACATAAAGTAATGTAATTTCGCCCCCCAGCCATGCCATTCTGCCACAGTAAAACTGCAGCGGCTGGTCAGCAAGCAGTGAAATGATGTATGGGGAACATAAACAAAATAAACATACAAACTCACCTCTATTCTGCAGGCTCTCGGCTCTCAGCTGCACACTAAGAAACTGAGCTAGCTGTCAATCAGGCAGCTGGGTGGATCTCGACAATATGCTCGGGATCCTTCCAGAGCCTGGAGCACCTCTGTGACATCAGATGACAGTGGGCTTTAAGCTGCTGTCTGCTGATTCTAGGCCACAGGGGAGCAAAAGTAAGTGCACTCCTGTGACCTAGAAGAGATGTATGGCCAAAAAAGTGTTTGGCCATACTTCTCCTTTAAAGGATTACCCTACCCTAAAATTGTATGTTAGTTATAGATGGAGCTTGGTGGACTGGGTCTGCTCATGAGAGTTGATTTACTAGAGGCAAATAGATTGTTCACTTTACAAGTTGCATTTTGCAAGATAATCTTCCCCAGAGTTTAGAAAAATAGAGAAGAAAATAAAGAAAAGCTATTTTGCTTGCATGTGATTGGATGATGGAAGTCAGCAGAGCTTCACCTCATTCACTAAACTCCGAAGCAAATTCCTTTGCAAAATCAACAGTTTTTTGCCTTTAGTAAATTAAGCTCAAGGTTTCTCAAAATTTCTTTGATACTCAAGCAACAAGTATCTGTTCCTGTCCACCATGGAGTTTTGTGTGATTCTACCCACCTTTGCATGTTTCAGAGATAAAGAAATAACAGCAAAATATGGATAGTAGGATTACCTAATAGTGGCTATAGCAAGTGTTCAGAGCCAAGAAACCTTTAGTATATGTTGCAGTGGTTCCATTTACGGGAATGCATTGTTTTTTTTTCATGGTTTGTAATGTTTAACCACTTCAGCCTCAATAGAATTTACCCCCTTCCTGACCAGAGCACTTTTTGCGATTCGGCACTGCGTCACTTTAAATGACATTTGCACAGTTGTGTGAAGTGGCATGCAAACAAAATTTACATCCTTTTTTCCCACATGACGTCCTCTTTTTGGTGGTATTTGATCACCTCTGCGGTTTTTATTTTTTGCGCTATAAACAAAAAAAGAGCGACAATTTTGAAAAAAAAAGCAATATTTTTTACTTTTTGCTATAATAAATATCCCCAAAAAATATATAAAAATTTTTCTTTCTCAGTTTAGGCCGATAAGTATTCTTCTACATATTTTTGTTAAAGAAAATTGCAATAAGCGTATATTGATTGGTTTGCGCAAAAGTTATAGCATCTACAAAATTGGGGATAGATTTATGGCATTTTTATTATTTTTTTTTTTTTTACAAGCAATGGAATTTTTAACGTGACTGCGACATTATGGCGGACACATCGGACACTTTTGACACTATTTTGGGACCATTGTCATTTATACAGCAATCAGTGCTATAAAAATGCACTGATTACTGTAGAAATGACACTGGCAGCGAAGGGGTTAAACACTAGGGGGCGATCAAGGGCTTAAGTGTGTCCTAGGGAGTGATTCTAACTGTGGAGGGGATGGGCTACCACTGAGATGACAGAGATCACTGCTCCCAATGACAGGGAGCAGTAGATCCCTGTCATGTCACTAGGCAGAACAGGGAAATGTCTTGTTTACATAGGCATCTCCCCGTTCTGCTGCTCCGTGACACGATCGCAGAACGTGTACTTTCTAAACAGTGTATAAAGCAGAAGACAGCAGATATGCATGTAAAACTTATGTAGGAGGATTTGTTTCATCACTGTGTAGCATCTGAGTCTGTTCACTTCACTGGGTATATTTGAGGGTTTACATCCACTTTATTGAAAAACAAAAGGATAGGCACAGAATTTAGAAATGTGAAAGTCACATCAGAAATTACTTAATTTTTTTTCTTTTAATGAATAGTTCACCATTTGTAAAATAAAATTTGTGGCTCTTGTTACAGTACTTACCTCCTCTCCAGCACTGTCCCACACAGACTCACTTCTGGGATGCAGGCCCCAGTAGCCTTCCAGGTTTAAAGGGGTTGTAAAGGCAGAAGGTTTTTTTATCTTAATGCATTCAGTAGGATGGTGTCAGGTGTTGAGGTTCAGTATCTCGGCTCTCCCCTTTTTCTGTTCACTAAATGGGATGCACATAACACAATCATGCTGAACTGTAACACAGCTCTGAAATGATGGCCATTTAACACCATCAAATTATTATCTTTGACAAACCTATTTGTACAGGTAGCTCCCCATCGGGACATGCTTCTTTCTCCCATTGCTGAGTTTATTATTGCAGCAAGCAATACTTTTACTATTAAAGGTGGGAGGGACCCTAAACTAGGAGAGGTTTTTATTCACCTTTCCAGTCTATTTATTGATTCCAAGCCAGTCCTTTGCACTGTTCACAGTGTGCTCATGGAGGAAACGGCAATTATGGAGGTTTAAACAGCAGAGAGAAAGGGCATTTAAGCTGGTCGTTTTATGTTACCTTTTCTTCTACTTTAATTCTGTGCACATTTTTTTCCCTGTCTGTACTATATTTTAAGTATTTCCTTCCATTACCAATCAATCTTCTGGGCCAGCTTGCAGTGACTCAAATCCTGAGTGTGTCTACAAGGCATCAGCTCTATGATTAACCACAAAACACACATGCTTAACCACTTGCTTACTGGGCACTTAAACCCTCCTCCTGCCCAGACCAATGTTCAGCTTTCAGCACTGACGCACTTTGAATGACAATTGCGCGGTCATACAACACTGTACCCGAATGACATTTTTATCATTTTTTTTCCCACAAATAGAGCTTTCTTTTGGTATTATTTAATCACAGCTGGGGTTTTTATTTTTTGCTAAACAAACAAAAAAAATGGAAAATTTTGAAGAAAAAAAAATCATGTTTCATAGTTTGTTATAAAATTTTGCAAACCGGTAATTTTTCTCCTTCATTGATATGCGCTGATAAGGCGGCACAGGTGTGCACTGATAGGCTGCACTGATGGGCACGGATAGGCACATTTAAGGTGGCACTGATAGGCACAGTTAAGGCAGCACTGATAGGCACAGTTAAGGCGGCACTGATAGGCACAGATAAGGCGGCACTGATGGGCACAGATAAGGCGGCACTGATGGCCACTGATGGGCCCTGATGGGTGGCACGGATGGGTGGCACGGATGGGTGGCATGGATGGGTGGCACTGATGGGTGGCACTGATAGGTACCACTGATAGGTGGCACTGATGGGCAGCACTGATGGGCACTGATGGGCGGCACTGATGGGAACTGGTAGGTGACACTGATGGGCACTGATAGGTGACACTGATGTGCAGCACTGTTGTTGAGGCACTGATTGTGGGCACTGATAGGTGGCACTGTGGGCACTGATGGGTGGCACTGTGGGCACTGATGGGTGGCGCTGGTGGGCACTGGTAGGTGGCACTGCTGCCTATTGCTAGGTGGCACTGGCAGAGGGCACAGGTGGGCACTGAGCATTTGGTGGTGCTCACCGTGATCAGGACTGATGTCCCTCTCACGGCCGCTGGTGATCGTCTTTTTTTTTCGTCCTCACGCTGTCAGCGGGAGGAGAAAAAATAGCCGATTACCGGCTCAGTTGATGTCACATGATCAGCTGTCATTGGCTGACAGCTGATCATGTGGTAAGGGGTTGGGATTGACCCCTTACTCCGATCTGTGATCAGGCCGCTTGTGCACGGAGCGACGTCAATGGACGTAGTCCCGGCAAAGCAGGTCCGCGCTGTAGCCGTCATTTGGCTATAGCGTGGATCTCTTGTAGTTAAATAACTTTCAAGCATACATTATGAGTTAAAATGTGATAATACATATAGGAATTTCAAATACATTGTATACTGTGGAATTTTTTAAAAAAGAGCTTATAAATGACCAATGAATAGAAAGAGGTAGATGTATTAGTCTAATCTGATAGTAGGGTAAAAACAGCCTTTTCCTACTATCATATCCAGCTAAAAAACAGATATTAAAACAGTTTGCTTATAAAACAAAAGTGTATAAAAGAAACCCAAGTCAAGTGAGATTGAAGATCATTCCTTTGATTGTTTATAATTTGATTTCATAAATATTTACCTGTAATGATTAAAAAAACACAATAGAGCAGAATATAATGATGAGGCACATAAATAAAAGGTAATAGAAACATCAAGAATTTCCATTTTTATAATGTTACCAAATATGCATTCAAGTCAACCTTATTATGTTGTTTATGTTATATGTTAGAACCTGAAATTGCATCCCTTGGGCTAGAGAGACATATATCTTGAATCCCATTTAACTCTTTTGCTGCTGCAGTAAGAGTGGTGAAGAGAGGGAAAAAACCTTGATGCTTGATATATTGGTTACAGTGACCAATACTGCTACGTGTAAATATTGTTTAACAACATTTGCTTGCTTAGTGTTTGATTCCTAAAAAAAAATGCATGTGACATTAATACTGCTTCCAGGTTTACATTTCATTTTAATGTTTGTTGGGCCTCAAAAAGTAAGACAAACCATCCTGCCTAGCCCTCCTGATCTACAGTGGGGAAAATAATTCTTTGATCCCCTGTAGATTTTGTAAGTTTGTCCACTTACAATTAAATTAATAATTTTTATCATAGGTGTATTTTAAATGATAAAGACAGAATATTAAACAAATCCAGAAAAAAACACATGATATAAATGTTATAAATTGAGTTGCAGTTCAGTGAGTAAGATAAGTATTTGATCCCCAAGTAAAACATGACTTCGTACTTGGTGGAGAAACCATTGTTGGCAAGCACAGAGGTAAGATGTTTCTTGTACTTGGTGACCAGGTTTGCAGACATCTCAGGAGGGATTTTGGTTCACTCTTCTTTACGGATCTTCTCTAAATCCTTAAGGTTTCTTGGCTGTCACTTGGCAACTCGAAGTTTCAGCTCACTCTATAATTTTTTTTTTATAGGATTAAGGTCTGGAGACTGGCCTGGCCACTCCATGACCTTAATGTGTTTCTTCTTGAGCCACTACTTTGTTGCCTTTGCGCTATGTTTTGGGTCATTGTCATGCTGAAAGACCCATCCACAACCCATCTTCAGTGTTTACTGTTGTTTTGTGCAAGAATATGTTTAATATGTTTTAAAACAAATTCACGTAGAAGCATTCCACATGTATCATATCACAGGAACTAAAAATATTATTATTGTAGGTAAGATTGGCGAAACAGTGCTTGAACTAATTCAATAAATAAGGGCCATAAAACATAATCCAAATAGTAAATAAATCATAAAACCACTGCTATATCGAAGTAAGATGTTTCTTTCTATGATGGCAATACAATAGCATATGCGGACATATAATTAATAATTTTTCTGAAATCATCAATTTTAAAACATCTAAACATGAATATCTAATACCATGATTACAGCTTTTGGTTGCAAAATGTTCATTATATAAAACCAACCAGGCTTATTGGAAGAAATTTCTCACTTTTCATCCCAAACAATATACTGTATAACACATTGTGAAGGCTTTTTTTTTATTGCTAAGCTTTTTGCTAAGTTTTAGTATGTTCCTTTCAATATTTCAACTAATTATTATATTATTTTTATGGAAAATTGTATTTTAAAATGTTATTTCTTCTAGGTATTCTTTGGTGTTATTAACCTGCGTAAAATGGTATTAAACCCAAAGGCAAACATTTATTATATTGCAGCTTACCCATTCTTAAATGTGATGGCTGTGCTAGTTTCCTTTTTAGGCTTTTTTTCACCTGGTGGCCTTTCCAGTAAGTCTGTTGTTTTTCAACAGAACAAGCTGTCCTGCAAATGTATCAGTTAGTGGATTAAGACAACCCATTTACCGCTGACAGGATTGCTTACAATGGCAAGCTTTTATTCATTTATGTAAAATCTTTATCCTAAAAGGAACAAAACTTTGCTGCAACTGCTTAAAACGTGTTAGCTAGAATTTGGCTTCAATTTGTTTAGTGTATCTAAAATTGCTGGTACATCTAACAATCTCCTCCCCTGACTGACAATACTGCTGTCCAAAGGTGTCTCAGTTGCTCCTTCAGAGTAAAGACATCCTCATACAGGAGGTGTGTTACTGGCGAGATCACCAGGTGAAAACAGAGGAGAAAACTTAAATGAATACAGCCACCACATCTAAGGAATGGTAAGCTGCAATATATTACATTTTTTGGTTTTGGGTTTAACATTCATCAAACTCTAAAGTTGGCCATAAATGGGTCAATTTTATTTCAAACAGCCAGCGGGCTGATAAAAAAAAAAAACTGAGCAGATTCCCCCATTCACACAAGCAAGGTGGATGGAGGAATCCTCCCCACTTTGATATTGTATTCTGACAGAATACACTGATCAGTGCTGCAGCCATTTTGCTGCAGCGCTGATCAAACAAAGAATTTTCAGCAAGCCCCTTCATGAGAATTTGATTATTAGATCAACTGTTCATGAGCGGGAATGGCCATAGATGGAATTAAATTCGGCCGGTCCCTACTGAACCAAATTTCGATTCATCTATGGCCTGCTTTAGCCTGAATAGTAAAAAAAATTAAAAAGTTAATGTGAGCCTGTATTTTTCTCATACTAGGCAAAGTAATAGGTTTGCTCCAATCCATTGCCTAATCTTCCAGAAAATATTTAGTCTTTTTAAGTCGGGGGAACACATGACGCTACCCTCTATTCCAGAGGTCTCCAAACTTTCTAAACAAAGGACTGGTTTATTGTCCTTCAGACATTGGGGGGGTGGACTGTGACCAGCAGGGCTGTCATCAGTGGGAGAAAACATTGCCTACATTTGGTATTGGGGGAGGAATCCCCATCATTGGTAACACAGGGATGAATAGTGTCCCATTATTGGTGTCAGTGGGAGAAATGGTACCCCTTTGTTCGTGTCAGTTGGTTAGTGCCCAAGGGCCAGATAAAGGCAAGCAAAGGACCGCATCAGGCCCCCGGGCTTCAGTATGGAGACCAGTGGTGGCTGGTGGTAAATTTTTTGGGGGGCGTCGATCGGGTAACACCCCCCCGGTCTGGTCAGTTAGAAGCCCGGGACTTACCCCATCTATGGTGGGCAGCGCTTCCTGACGGGCAGTGGCTTCTTCTTTCCCTACTCTCCTCGTCTGCATCACTGCGGCTTCTCCTTCCCCTCTATAGCGGGCAGCGCTTCCAGACTTGCGACGTCTTCCCCTTCCCCTGCTCTCCTTTTTGAGATCACAACAACTTCCGCTGTGTGTCTCCTCCCTCTAGGCCAATTGAAATTCTTCTCCTTTTGGCCAATTGGGAAACGTGTTTCAAAGCCACGCTTCCTGATTGGCGGAGAGGTGATTCAGTGTGAGAATAGTGAATATTCGTTCACTAGTCTAACACACCTAGGTGGGCTCCGACTGCAATGTTCTGCGCCCAGAATCCACCCTCTTTTGAAGCCTATTAGAGCCTCAGGCTCTAATCAGGTGCTTCAAAAAAAACACCCTACCACTGTAATTCATGCGCCCGACATCCTGAAAGGGGCCGGACACATGAGGAGGGGGTGGCGATGGCAAGGATAGGGGAGGCGGCGCCCGTGCGCACTTAATGGACGGGCCGCCCCTGATGGAGACTATTGCTCGACTCCAACGCACTATTTCCATAGCACACGTTCCTGTAAAAGTGGGGGCTGAAACAACTACTGGCTGGAACTGTGAACAATTAGGGTGAGAGATGTCAGCAGCACACGATGGGTCTCCAAAACTGGGTCAAAAGCTTTATTCAGCAATCACATCATTACAGCACACATCAACGGTTCGGAGCCACGCAGGACCTTGTCACATGCCTCATGAAGGGGTCCTGCATGGCTTCAGAACGTTGCTGTTTGCTGTAACGATGTGATCACTGAATAAAACTTTGGACCCAATTTTGGAGACCCATGGTGTGCTGGTGACATCTCTTACTCTCACTGCTCTACTCCAAAACAAATCAGCACTCAGTGCCTAACCAACCAGTCACCAAGAACTGCCACAAGAAGGAGGGGGGTGCATTGTAATATGTAAGTTAAAACTTACTGGTAACTCAGACATTTATATAACTAGAGTGAGGGTGAGATCAATTAAAGTTGATTATGGCCTAGTGAACCTGTTAATGAACAAAAGGTGTAATGAGAACATTTCTTTTTAGGTCAGCATTTATCCAGAAAGGGCAGGGCCAATTGAAGGTAGGGTTCCATGCATTATCATCTGTTTACTTAACATTGCTTCTTGCTATGCCATAAAAAAATGGTTAAATCTAAAAACCAAATGATTTCTAATCTGTACTGATGCGGCCAGTTGATATTCTTATTATTTTGAAATCCATAAAAAATCTCCAAGGACTTTGTGCTACCAGCCACAATAATAGATGACCTTCCTTGTATTTTTCCTACAGAGTCACTCTCACAGTTAGTCAATAAGTGCTTTTCTTTAATAAATTGGAAAAATTAGTTACTGGGCTAAATACTATCCATGTTGCCTATTATTTATTTAAGAAAATTAAATGTTTAATTCTATATATATTAGGTCAATGTGACAAAATTGTTATTCTTGCAGTGTCACTGTAGGTCAATCAAAAGCACAACAGCCAAAACAGACTTTATGAAAACAAATTGCATAATTCCCATTTTTGGGTAAAAAACCAATACAGATGAAAGCAACTTTTTCTACATGTAAAGTCAGGGCCGGACTGGCCTACCGGGATATCGGGAGATCTCCCGGTAGGCTGGTTGCCGGTAGGCTGGTTGCCTTGTGGCCGCTGTCAGCTAGGAGCTGTGAAGAGGAGGCGGGGCTGGCTGAGGAAATGAATTCTAGCAGCGGAGGGACAGAGGAGCACGTGGCTATGCGGCAGGCAGGTCTGTGCTGTGCAGGAGGATAATTCAGGTGGGAAGGAGCATGGACACTGTGTGTTCTCTGGGCAGTGGACTAATCATTTCTCGTAGTAGGGAACCCACAGCCAATAGCGCTGCTTAGGGGAGTACAAGGGAGGACTTACTTCTCCTCCCGTCCATCCACAGCCAATCAGCAGGCAGTGTAGCCCTCCCCCGCTCACACTGACTGTAAGTGCTGGAGTGAGACTGAATGGGGACGCCAGGAGGGAGATACAAGGAGGTATGACTACAATAAGGCAAGTTCTCCAGGACACTGAACTCTGGCTAAAAGGAAAAAACAGGATCGTCTGGAGCACAGTAACACCAGCTGCAGTGTATTCCAGATATCTATGTGATCAGGCAGTGTGCAGGTTACCGATCAGTCTCCCCTCATTCATGTCTCCCTGGTTACTTTTTTTATCTGCTTAACCTGACCTGCACATTGTCTGATCACACTGATAAGATCTCCGGAAGACACTGCAGCAGCAGTCTATGAGACCCGGGACACATGGCTGTTAACCATTTCAGCTTATAATCAGCTATTTAGCCAGAGCTCTGTGTGTGCTGCACAGATTGTTTGATGGGGTTTTTTTTATTCTATTTTTTTGAGGATTTACTGCTGGATCAGGCTAAAAGCTTTACAGACCTGTTAAATGGTTACTGTCCTCATCTAATCTTGAGCAGTTCAGTGTTTGCAAGAAAATTTGTATTTTGGAAACTGGATGTGATGTTTTCTTCTGTCACTTGGTTGTATTTCAAAGGAAAATGACTGACTTGATCTTGCAGAGATGGTTTAAATAGAGTGGAGCAACCCTGCAATACTATATACTGTACACTGAATTCAGCTTTAAATGCAGTCTCTGACCATCTCCTGAATCAATCATGTCTGCAATCCCTAACCGTCTCCTGTACTATGTCTGCAGTCTCTGACCATCTCCTGTACTATGTCTGCAGTCTCTGACCGTCTCCTGTACTATGTCTGCAGTCTCTGACCATCTCCTGTACTATGTCTGCAGTCTCTGACCGTCTCCTGTACTATGTCTGCAGTCTCTGATCATCTCCTGTACTATGTCTGCAGTCTCTGATCATCTCCTGTACTATGTCTGCAGTCTCTGATCATCTCCTGTACTATGTCTGCAGTCTCTGATCATCTCCTGTACTATGTCTGCAGTCTCTGACCATCTCCTGTACTATGTCTGCAGTCTCTGACCATCTCCTGTACTATGTCTGCAGTCTCTGACCATCTCCTGTACTATGTCTGCAGTCTCTGACCATCTCCTGTACCACGTCTGCAGTTTCTGATCATCTCCTGTATTATGTCTGCAGTCTCTGATCATCTCCTGTACTATGTCTGCAGTCTCTGATCATCTCCTGTACTATGTCTGCAGTCTCTGATCATCTCCTGTACTATGTCTGCAGTCTCTGATCATCTCCTGTGCTATGTCTGCAGTCTCTGACCATCTCCTGTACTATGTCTGCAGTCTCTGACCATCTCCTGTACTATGTCTGCAGTCTCTGACCATCTCCTGTACCACGTCTGCAGTTTCTGATCATCTCCTGTATTATGTCTGCAGTCTCTGATCATCTCCTGTACTATGTCTGCAGTCTCTGATCATCTCCTGTACTATGTCTGCAGTCTCTGATCATCTCCTGTACTATGTCTGCAGTCTCTGATCATCTCCTGTGCTATGTCTGCAGTCTCTGACCATCTCCTGTACTATGTCTGCAGTCTCTGACCATCTCCTGTACTATGTCTGCAGTCTCTGATCATCTCCTGTACTATGTCTGCAGTCTCTGACCATCTCCTGTACCACGTCTGCAGTTTCTGATCATCTCCTGTATTATGTCTGCAGTCTCTGATCATCTCCTGTACTATGTCTGCAGTCTCTGATCATCTCCTGTACTATGTCTGCAGTCTCTGATCATCTCCTGTACTATGTCTGCAGTCTCTGATCATCTCCTGTGCTATGTCTGCAGTCTCTGACCATCTCCTGTACTATGTCTGCAGTCTCTGACCATCTCCTGTACTATGTCTGCAGTCTCTGATCATCTCCTGTACTATGTCTGCAGTCTCTGACCATCTCCTGTACCACGTCTGCAGTTTCTGACCATCTCCTATATTATGTCTGCAGTTTCTGATTATCTCCTGTACTATGTCTGCAGTCTCTGATCATCTCCTGTACTATGTCTGCAGTCTCTGATCATCTCCTGTACTATGTCTGCAGTCTCTGATCATCTCCTGTACTATGTCTGCAGTCTCTGATCATCTCCTGTACTATGTCTGCAGTCTCTGATCATCTCCTGTACTATGTCTGCAGTCTCTGACCACCTCCTGTACTATGTCTGCAGTCTCTGACCACCTCCGGTATTATGTCTGCAGTCTCTGATCATCTCCTGTACTATGTCTGCAGTCTCTGACCATCTCCTGTACTATGTCTGCAGTCTCTGATCATCTCCTGTACTATGTCTGCAGTCTCTGACCATCTCCTGTACTATGTCTGCAGTCTCTGACCATCTCCTGTAGTATGTCTGCAGTCTCTGACCATCTCCTGTACTATATTTGCAGTCTCTGACCATCTCCTCTACAATGTCTGCAGTCTCTGATCATCTCCTATACAATATCTGCAGTCTCTGACCATCTCCTGTACTATGTCTGCAGTCTCTGACCATCTTCTGTACAATATCTGCAGTCTCTGACCATCTCCTGTACAATATATGCAGTCTCTGACCATCTCCTGTACAATATGTGCAGTCTCTGACCATCTCCTGTACAATATATGCAGTCTCTGACCATCTCCTGTACTATGTCTGCAGTCTCTGACCATCTCCTGTACAATGTCTGCAGTCTTTGATCATCTCCTGTACTATGTCTGCAGTCTTTGATCATCTTCTGTACTATGTCTGCAGTCTCTGTCCATCTCCTGTACCATGTCTGCAGTCTCTGACCATCTCCTGTAGTATGTCTGCAGTCTCTGACCATCTCCTGTACTATATTTGCAGTCTCTGACCATCTCCTGTACAATGTCTGCAGTCTCTGATCATCTCCTATACAATATCTTCAGTCTCTGACCATCTCCTGTACTATGTCTGCAGTCTCTGACCATCTTCTGTACAATATCTGCAGTCCCTGACCATCTCCTGTACAATATCTGCATTCTCTGACCATCTCCTGTACAATATCTGCAGTCTCTGACCATCTCCTGTACAATATATGCAGTCTCTGACCATCTCCTGTACAATATATGCAGTCTCTGACCATCTCCTGTACAATATCTGCAGTCTCTGACCATCTCCTGTACTATGTCTGCAGTCTTTGATCATCTCCTGTACTATGTCTGCAGTCTTTGATCATCTTCTGTACCATGTCTGCAGTCTCTGACCATCTCCTGTACCATGTCTGCAGTCTCTGACCATCTCCTGTACCATGTCTGCAGTCTCTGACCATCTCCTGTAGTATGTCTGCAGTCTCTGACCATCTCCTGTACAATGTCTGCAGTCTCTGATCATCTCCTATACAATATCTGCAGTCTCTGACCATCTTCTGTACAATATCTGCATTCTCTGACCATCTCCTGTACAATATCTGCAGTCTCTGACCATCTCCTGTACAATATATGCAGTCTCTGACTATCTCCTGTACAATATCTGCATTCTCTGACCATCTCCTGTACAATATCTGCAGTCTCTGACCATCTCCTGTACAATATATGCAGTCTCTGACCATCTCCTGTGCTATGTCTGCAGTCTTTGATCATCTCCTGTAATGTGTCTGCAATCCCTGCAGGAGAGGACACACACATGATACACACACACACTGTATACACTTCCCCACCTGCCACAGCAGAATTATATTACAGCCCCCAGTCCTGGACCAGTACAGAGGGAGAATGCTTTATGGTGGGCGCTATGGCCAAGGCACATTTCACATTGGAATCCACCCTCCCCCAAAAGACAATTATTTATTCGGTGCAATATACATATAGGTGTAAATACGTACAGTGTATGTGTGTGTATAGATATAGAGGTGAGAGAGGGAAAAAAAACAAAGAGGAGGAGAAGGAATAAAAAGAGGGGGAGGAACAAAGAAAGCGGGTGAGAAAGAACATGACAGATGGATAGAGAGCGATATATAGGGAAGAAAAGGAGAACAAATAGAAAGAGTGGTACATCCTAAGAGGTACCATAAGGGTACCTTATGCTAAATATACTGTACAAGTGGAAGGGACTCGGAGTGCTAAATGTCCGCGGGTTAGTGGCGCAAATTACTTGCCTTGGGTGCGGACAACCAACGCTACGCCACTGGGGCTGCTATGAAATTATTTCCAGGGCTGGTTTTTATGCCCAGTCCGGCCCTGTGTAAAGTTCAAAAAGATTGCTCCTGCAGTATTATTTTATTACTTTTAGTTTTTACAATTACTATTCCATTTCAGTATACAGTGACTGAAATGATGATTTTTGGATTTTTTGCAGCTTCAAACAATACAATAAAAAAACTGCCTTTAGTTCATTTGCAAATAACATGCTTTAATATCATTATAAAATGAAAAAAATCTGTAATTAAAATTTCCTTTTTATTTACAACAACAGTAGTTTTTTCTTTTTCTCCTTCATATTTTTTATTTAATAAAAAAAATTTAAATTTTTACAAGCAAATATACAGATAATATCAATATTCATTGTAATAGGAAAAAAGAAAAAAAAAAGCAAAACAAATAATTATAGTAAAAAATATTAAGGAATAAATGGTTAGGAAAAATGAAAGAATTATGTGGTACATAGCAGTGGAATTCCCTGAACTAAAATGAACGTATAGATTAAACCTGGTTATAATATTCGTTAAATAAAAAGGGGGGGATAAGTAGCAAGCATCCAGAATGATAATTGTCATTAATTCAGCAACAGCTTTCAACTAATGCCTTTCCCTCATCAGAATACCTAAAGGTATTCCAATTAAACCATGTTTTATTGTAATCTTCAGGTCGATTTTGGTATCATTAGGTCTTCAATTTTTGAGAACCATAGTGACAGAGTAGGAGGTTGTGGGTCTCTCCATTTTGTAGAAATACAAGATTTAGCGGCGTTGATAAAGTGCCGCAAAACTGATTTCTCATAGGTTTTAATAGGTATCTTTGAGTTATGTAGGAGGAAAGGGGGATATATATATATATATATATATATATATATATATATATATATATATATATATATATATATATATAGATCTATATATATATATATAGATCTATTTATATATAAATATATATCTATATATATATATGGATCTATATATATCTATATATATATACACCGGGTAAAATGAGTATTGAACACGTCACAATTTTTCTAGGTAAATATATTTCTTAATTGACATTACATGTTCACCACATGTAACAACCCATGCAATCCATACATACTGTACAAAGAAATCAAAACAAACAAGTTCAGAAATGAAGTTATGTGAAATAAAATGGAATGACACTGGGAAAAAGAATTGACCACACTAACTGAAATTCATTTAATACTTAGTACAAAATCCTTTGTTGGTAATGACAGCTTGAAGACACCTCCTGTATAGAGAAACTAGTCGCATGCTTTGCTCAGATGTGATTTTGGCCCATTCTTCCACACAGTCTTCCAATCTTGAAGTTTCTGTGGGCCTCTTCTATGAACTCTGATCTTTAGTTCTTTCCATAGATTTTCTATTGGATTCAAGTCAGGTTTGTTAAAACCAATTGAGAGTTTCCTTGGCTTTGTGTTTGGGATCATTGTCTTGCTGAAATGTCCACCCTCATTTCATCTTCATCATCCTGGTAGATGGCAGCAGATTTGTATCAAGAATGTCTTGGTAAATTTTTCCATTCATCCTTCTTTCAACGAAATTAGGTTTGCTAGTACCGTTTGCTGAAAAACAGCCCCATACCATGATGTTCCCACCTCCAAACTTCACTGTTTGTATGGTGTTTTTGGGGTACTGTGCAGTGCCCCTTCAACCTCCAAACATGGTGTGTATTATGGCATCCAAAGAGTTCAATTTTGGTCTCAGCAGACTAGACTATATTCTCCCAATATTTCACAGGCTTGTCTAAATGTTGTGCAGCCAATTGTAAACTAGCTTTAACATGCTGTTTTTACTTCAGCAATGGAGTCTTGTATAGTGAGCGGCATACAGGCCATGGCGGTTGAGTGCATTACTTATTGTTTTCTTTTAAAAAATAATTGTACCTGCTAGTTCCAGGTCTTTCTGAAGCTCTCCAAAAGTGGTCCTTGGCTCCTGGACAACTCTTCTGATAATTCTTTTCACTCCTCTGTCAAAAATCTTGTGAGGAGCACCTGGACGGGGCCGGTTTATGAAGAAATTATGTTCTTTCCACCTCTGGATTATGGCCCCAACAGTGCTTACTGGAGCATTCAGAAGTTTAGAAATCCTAATCCTTAAAGTTTAGAAATCATATCTGCTCCTCCATCTATCCACCAATGGATCCAGATGGTGAACCAGATACTACCTTAAGAAAAAAAAAATTTGAACATAGGGAATGTCCCATTAAGTACAGCAAGGTGTGGGATGTCTGGTGCTCCTCCGCTCTCACTGCTACTCATATGTAAGGGGAGAGTTATTTGTTTTTGCATTCTGTGTTCATAAGAGATTATTTCTATGCACTAGTTGTAGCATTGCTAAACATTCAGACTGGTTGTATAGGTTCAAGGAGGGATTTGTCACTGATCTTTGTTAAGACTGGAAGCTTAACTATATATGAATGTAACTCTGTAACTACTACATATATGTGTACAAGATTTTATACCTTTTATATGTTATGCTCATGTTGAGCATGATGGAAGTTGTACCGATTTGTCTTTCTACATTTTTGTCATTAAAAAGAATAATAAAGAAAAAAAGAGTTTAGAAATCCTGTAACCAATGCCATCAGTATGTTTTGCAACATTAAGGTTGCAAAGGTCTTGAGAGAGCTCTTTGCTTTTACCCATCATGAGATGTTTCTTGTGTGACACCTTGGTAATAAGACACCTTTTTACAGGCCATCAGTTGAGACTGAACCAGCTGATATTAATTTGCACTGACAATGGGCAGGATTGCTTTATAATTACTGATAGATTTCAGGTGGTGTCTTGGCTTTCTCTGCCTTTTTGAACCTCCCTTTCTGCATGTGTTCAATACTTTTTCCTTGTGTCATTCCCTTTTATTACAAATAACTTAACTTCTGAACTATATTTACCTAGAAAAAATGTGTTCAATACTTTTTCCCTGTGTCATTCCATATTATTACACATAACTTAATTTCTGAACTGTTTTGTTTGGGTTTCTATGTATGGATTGCATGGGTTATTACCGATGTGGTAAAAATTTCACATCAATAGCACTTTTATAAATATATTTACCTAGAAAAATGGTGACGTGTTCAATACTTATTTTACCTGCTGTGAATATATATATATATATATATATATTTATTATTGATCAAGCAATGTGTTATTGACATAAAGGTGATTTTACGTGACATGATAAATCACACATATATATGATTGTAGCGACTTGATGGTATATAAATTGTTGTTTATTGCATCGTTACTGAAGGGTTAATGATGTTTTTATGCTGTATATAGTTTTCTGTTTTTAATCTAACTATGTATGAATCATCATCATGAGATTGTGTTTACACTAACATGCTTAATCAGCAAAGATGGTTTATTGTGAGAACATCTTGACTTGTAAACATTGCTGGAATGCATTGTATGACTTTAACTCTTGTTTCCCTCCTTCTGTTTTAACTGTATATAAGCTTGGGATTTTCCTTGAATAAACCGAACATGTTTTGACCTCATCTTGTCTGTGGTGTCAGTGTGTGTTCCCAGAGCTCCGTTCAGGAGTTCCTCAGCCGTCCGGTTCTTAAAGTCCCCAACAGTTACGTAGTCCATATCTTCACTGATAATTTTATTGTGTTAAAAAATATCTACATAGA
The DNA here is from genome assembly GCA_037952925.1 of Lithobates clamitans. Taxonomy (NCBI): domain Eukaryota; kingdom Metazoa; phylum Chordata; class Amphibia; order Anura; family Ranidae; genus Lithobates; species Lithobates clamitans. The sequence continues at coordinate 23,594,877 of JBBGZY010000438.1, forward strand.
GTTAAACTGACTCAGGAAATTATTCAAGCTAGTTTGGTTTATATTTACTAATTTATTTTATGCTACTTAGAACACCAGAAGCTTGAAGGCACTGTCATATCTTGATTAGGTAAATAATTGGTATTGCCATCTTGATCAAACATTTAAACTTCATGGAAAATTATAAAAGGCATTGTACACATTTATTTATTTTTTTGTTATTGTTGCGTTAACTAGGTAACAGTGTACTTTTTCCCTGTGCTGTTTGTTTACCTTACCCTGTAATGATGGGGTCACATGTTGTGACTGCAGTTTGTACTGTCATGGCTGCTCGATTCCCCTATATCCATGTATTCATTTACTTAGCTTTCCCTTATTCATTAAAGGGACAGATAACTTCTTGCTTTCGGTGACACAGCGTCCAATCATTGCCTCACCATTTCTTTGTGAGTGCTAAAGTGATGAAACACATATTTTCCCTTCATTGCTCTGCATGCTTGTGAATGTGTCTGACCTAATTATTGTATTGCTCTCACCTGCACTAGCGCTAGGCTAAGAGATCCAGAGAATGTTGGGTATGTTGGTTCTCACACTACAGACAGGGGTCATGCATTAACCCAAGCAGTGCCATGTGGTATGTCTCATGATTGAACACAAACAGAAACTTATGACACAGGAATGTGAAGATTTACTCTACTTTAGGCTTTGTGTACGGGTCAACAAATGACACCTTGAAATTATATATTTCAATGGGACACAGTAGAAAAATTTTACAAAAACCTTGAGTTTTCACTATTGCTTACACCATCCAAAATAAAAATAAACTTTTTGTATTTAGTTATACTTTAATACTGCAAGGGGAAAATGTAATGCATTGACTCAATATGTGCAGCATCTTTTACTTCAGTTTTTTGAGTCATGGCCAAAAGGGTTAATGACTGCTAAGTGTTTCAAGCTAAAGCTCAGTAGTTGCAATCCAGTGTATTCATTTTTTCATCATTATCCTTTTTCTATTACTTTTAATCCTTCATTTATAATCAACTAAGCATGAACACAAAAAGGGAAGTTTCATATACAATCACTGTCATCAAACATAAATTTGAAAGGGAATAGAGACTTTTTTCATTTTATTAGCATTTTGATACAATGACAATAGAGCGGTTATGAAAAATGTTCAGGCAGACTAGCAATAGAATAAAGGGTCTTTATAAATCATGTTGGGAAACAGTGCATACAGCTTCATACAAACCCTTTGGGATGCTGATGAAACCTTTTCCAATATGTGGAAAATAAAAAGGAGGAGGATGTGATAGAGAAAGAAAAGATGAGAAGGGGACAGCCTCTGGGTGGGAAACAGAAGCATAGATTTTGAATCATGTGCTGCTGAATGTAATTTAACAAAAATACATTGGAATCTGCTTTCCATTACTTATACACTGTGGGGTAGATTTACTAAAACTGGTGCACACAGAATCTGGTGAAGTTATGCATCATAACCAATCGACTTCTAACTTCAGCGTGTTAAATTAAGCTTAGACAATAAAACCTAGAATCTGATTGGTTACTATGCACAGCTGCACCAGTTTTAGTAAATCTCCCCCTGTGCATTTAAGAGCCTACTGCAGAATTAGCAGTGGATACTGAAGAGAAAATTAAGAAGGATCAGAGTTCTTATGAATTAATTGAGCCAATTATTGTTTAACATAGAGAAAATGTGGAATGCTTTAATAGGTATGTATCCTTTTTTAGTTTTCAATAATTATATTTATGTGCTTTTGGTGAAAACATGATTATTTTCTGTATTACCTTTCTGTTTTGTGGAAAATGACCTCAAAGCTGTTATTTGTACCCACTTTTCTGAGACAGGTTTACAGTGACTAAAGAGCTTTATTAGTGTATTAGAGGAAGATAGCAGTTAGGAGCTTTAATGCCTTGTATATTATACATCGTTTACAACCATATGTGTTAAAGTTCTTTACATTTACCATCAGTAGGACTGCAGTACTATTACCCACTTTATCCATCATAGATGTTAATAAAACTTACTCAAGAGACCTTTTGGCTACGTTTTATCAGTGCAATCTAGCAAATACAGGAAAAGCAGACATCAACTTCACATAAATACCTAGTATCAACAAAGGCCATAATTTTTACTGTATGTAAGTGTATGTAAGTGTATGTGCATGTATTTTAATATTCTTATGCAAATATTTTTCAAAGTGTGTGGGCAAAAATTATAAAGCTCATAAGAAAGGCCACTTTGAAGCCCATAGTTTAAATACTGGTGTTCCCAACTAGAAACGGGGTGGGGAGCTTTGTTGACTATGCACAGCTCTGAAAACCATTTATCTCTACTCCCAATTTTGTGTCATAGTCACTTAAAGCGTATCTAAATCCAAAAACAATAATGTGATATATTCTTAGATGTGGTGGCTGCATTATTTTTCTTTTTGCAAGCTTTTTTCAAGCCGTGCACTACAACGCATTACATGGAATTAGAAACTGGAGATCTTAGCAGCCCAAGATATACATAAATGAAGGTAGAATTTTCCATTTTAAAAAATGTCTATCCTAACACTATTTTTGTAAAAACAAATGTAGCAGTACTTCCTAGGGAGCAACTGGATTGTTTGGGTTCATCCACCCTGCACCACAGATGAACTGCCCTGTATCTGGACAGTGATGCTGACACACCTGACAACAGTTTAAATGGGCATTATTTAAAAGTAAAGTCATGTGGAAGAAAGAATGTTAGACAACAAATAGCAAAAACACATTTTCAAACACCGTTCTATGTGTGGCACAATAAACAAACTATCTATCTCACAGCCTCCTGAAAGTTTAACAATCCTAGGCAAACTAGGCCAAGGTTAGGATTGATACTGACACATACACAGAGGCATTTACTTTCAGCACAGTAGAGCAGTGAAAATGCTTGCAGCAATAAAGGTACAGCCTACATAAACCTGTAAGTCACTCTCTAGCCACTGGTCAGTGGAACATGAACTCAGTTCTGCCAGTGCTGTAGCCCTTTCCTTGCGTTGTAATGCTCTCACCCTGGGTCTGTGCAGCCTCACAGTCTTTAGTCCTCTCAATGGACTGCCAGTGAGTAAATATCTCAGCTATACACCTGCAGACTCCCCCTATTATACCCGTTCTTCTCGATCTCTCTCCCTGTGTGACCAGTAAAAGGGGTTAGGCACATGCGTTGTGGCGAACAATTGAAATCCTTCTATGTTCATTGCCAGGGACAGACATAGCCCAGGCTGTAGTGACAGCCAGTGAAAGTCCTTCCTTTTCCATCCTGTCCCCCTGCGCTGTCTGTCAATCAGAGAGGGAGAGAAACGACCAGTGTGGCTGGAGGAAGGATGTTCTGCTAGGTGGCTCAAAGGGTGCTACACCAATTAATACATGTTTAGTTTAGGAGGAGGAACTGCATGCTATTATATTTATATTGTTTCACCTGTGGGTTAGTGCCAGCTCATGGCCAGAGGCCAAACTACCTCACTGGGTTCCCACATATAGAAGGATAACTTGCACATGTCCGTTATCCCTGTTCGGACACCTATTACAGAGACATTTTGAGAGATACAGCATTGAATGCTGAGTTTCTCCACCAGCTCTTCCAGCTCTTCTAACACTGTACACTACACTTCATTGTGCCCAGCCTGAAGGCAAAGAATGGAGCCACTGCACTTACTTTGCAAGGCCTTGCACATACGTGGTTACAGGCCCAGTCCCTAGAAGGGTTCCATTCCACAGTGGGCCCTAGGACAGAGGCCCAGCTGTTTGGTGGTGTACACCATGTATCTAGCCAGCCCTACCTACGGAACTTCCATCACAGGTTAACACTGCTCCCCAAAATTGATGCTCCTCCTTCTTATCACTCCCTACTTAAAAATGTCAAGGGTTAACTTGTAATTACACACTTTGTTCCCCAGTTCATCAATACACTGTAAAAGCACACTCTTGGTCACTCCTCAAAAGTAAATCGGACCGATATCTTCTCTTAACTACTAGCTTTTTACTGTAATAACTTAGTTGTAGTTACAGTTCAGCAGCAGTTTCCATAGCAATACAATTGCTACATTGTGATAATCACCATATTTCCATTCTCTCATTATAAATGCTTTACTGGGCTGTGGTTTTGCTGTGGTGTCCATACCTTTTAGATAAGCTTGTTTCCATAACATGGTTACATTACAGTCCATAGGGGGTTATTTACGAAATCCACTTTGCACTACAAGGGCAAACTACAAGTGCAAAGTGCACTTTAAATTGCACTGAAAGTGCACTTGGAAGTGCAGTCACTGTAGATCCGAGGGGGACATGAAAGGAGAATTAAAAACAGCATGTTAGCTTGCACAAGATTGGATGATAAAATCAGCAGAGCTTCCCCTCATTTCAGATCTACCGTTCAGATTTACAGCGACTGCACTTCCAAGTGCACTTTCAGTGCAATTTCAAGTGCACTTTGCACTTGTAGGTTGCACTTGTAGTGCAAAGTGGATTTCCCTTTCGTAAATAACCCCCATAGTCCCATACCAGGATCCTGTTCTGGAGTAGCCCCAAACATGGTATGACAATCACATTTTACATGTTCTCACTGGTCACTTCCCATGACTGTCTGACCACAAAGCCTAACCTCCTCCTGCATTTATCACTTTCCAGAAAGACAGGAAATGACGCAGGGGAAGGCACACCACAGCACACACTGTCAACCCCTGAGACACAAAACTTTAACCTTTTGTGGTAAGCAAAATTAAAATGGATCTCCACCCAAAAGGGAAGCTCCACTTGTCTGCCTCCCCCCCCACGTACCTGGTTCTGACAGCTACCCGCTCCCACTTCCGGGTGAGTTAGTTTTGCAAACTCAATTGGAAGCTCACCCCCCTCCTCCTTCCCCTGCTGCTGGGCCAATCACAAAGCGCAACGCGCTTCGCACATGCACAGGGGGGAAGCAGATGCGAAGCTGCAAGGCTTCTTTGCTGGTTTCCCATAGCCGAGATGGGGGCGACAGAACCCTAGAGCTGACTGAAATTGGCTCGGGTGAGGACACTGTTGGATTCATGGACAGGTAAGTGTCCTAATATTAAATGTCAGCAGCTACAGTATCTGTAGCTGCTGACTTTTATTTTTTCTGAAGGAGCCTGGAGCTCTGCTTTGACATTCACCTGCCTACAAGCTAACTATACATGTTACCCATATGACTGGTCAAAATTCTTTGGATCTACCATCATCTAGAGCAAGGGCTTGCCTACACAAATACAAAATGACAGGAAGATTTAGGTAGGCTCTCCTATTACACTGTTTTGATAAATCTAAGAGATTTAGACAATTCAAAGATTGCACAGTCACTTTGTTACAGCTGAAGTAAATACATTGTTTTGCAGTTGTATATTTCTTGATTAAGTAATTATTTTATTTTAGCAACAAAATAGATGTTTTTATGCAATCTACAACCAAAGAAATGTAACAAAAATCCTTATAAAGCAAATGAAAAGAAAAATACTGAAATAATTGTGGCGCAATTTTAAAAAGGAGTCAATGACTTCTTTGAATGTGTTTCTCGGAAGTAAAGCAGCCCATTCAAATGATGGATGTTCATCATGAAACATTTCCATTGTATATTTACTTTGTATTCCCATCCTTCCTACCAATGGTACATAAACTGAAAAAACTTACAGCATGCCAAAATTTGTGAATAACAGACTATAATGCGGGAGTCAAAATGACTAAAAAATATAAACTGTATTCTGTAGACAACACACAGTGAAACTATTTTTAAAAGACTGGTCTTTGTGATGGAAACTAAAATCCCAGTTGGAATATGTTCCAGGCTTGGCATGTAATTGTTATCATTACAACCTGCACACAGAAAACAGAAAATCATCTATACAGGTGTCCACATTGATACAGCCAAGAAGCTCAATGGAAACCATTAATTACACTAATGGAGCACAGCACTGCAAAATATGCTGGCATTTCATAAAGATAATGAGAAAATGTCAGTGAATACTGCAAACCTCCTCTAACTGAAATCAGGAAAAATAAGCCGTTTGTTCATCTCTAAAAGTGTTAACCAACTAGTTGTATTACCTTAACCAGGGCTGTCTTTAATGCAGGGCAAAAGGGGCAGCTGCCCTGGGCCCTATCATCGCTGTGGGGCCCAAAGCAGCTGCCACTTAAGCCCTGCACTGCCCGCAGTTTTCCCGGAGTAGCGGGTGCAGCCGACCCCCCCCTGCTCTCCCAAGCGGCGGCCACATTATAACAGGAAAGTGAACAGCTGCGGGCTTCATGTGCTTGATCCGCTTGTCCCGCTTCTCCCTCTGTCAGGAGCTGCGGACTGGAGTGACAGGGAATGACAGAGCTGCTCTCTGTGTTCCTCCTGCCCCACCCCTGCCTGATAGACCTGTGTAACCCACCTAAGTGAAGTGTTGTGGCTGTGTGCTACGGGTCTGATAGGCAGAGACTGCACTGTATTGTACGGCCGTGTCATCAGGAGAGAAGGGGCATCACATGTGCAGAGAATTGAGGGTACAGAGGTGGATATTGGGGGTACAGAGGTGGATGGAAGGATACAGTAGTGAACGTGGATGGGGGGTACAGAGGTGGACAGGGGATGCAGAGGTGAACATGGACGGGGTACAGAGGTGGACATGGGGGGTACAGAGGTGGACGGAGGGATACAGTAGTGAACATGGGGGGGGTACAGAGGTGGAGGGGGGGTACAGAGGTGGACATGGGGTGGTACAGAGGTGGACGGATGGATACAGTAGTGAATGTGGATGGGGGGGTACAGAGGTAGACGGGGGTACAGGGGTGGATGGGGGGGTACAGAGGTGGATGGGGGTACAGAGTTGGACAGGGGATACAGAGGTTAATGTAGATGAGGGGTACAGGTAGACATGGGGGGTACAGAGGTGGATGGATGGATGGATACAGAAGTGAACGTGGATGGGGGGTACGGAGGTGGACGGGGGGTACAAAGGTGGACAGAGGATACAGAGGTGAATGTAGATGGGGTAAAGAGGTGGATGGGGGATACAGAGGTGAATGTGGATGGGGGGTACAGAGGTGGATGGAGGGGTACAGAGGTGGATGGGGGGGGTACAGAGGTGAACATGGATGGGGGTACAGAGGTGAACATGGATGGGGGGTACAGAGGTGAACGTGAATGGGAGGTACAGAGGTGGACGGGGGATACAGAGGTGATTACAGAGGTGAATGTGGATGGGGGTACAGAGGTGAATGGAGGGGTACAGAGGTGGATGGGGGGTACGGAGGTGAACGTGGATGGGGGGTACAGAGGTGAATGTGAATGGGGGGTACAGATGTGAACGTGGATGGGGGTACAGGGATGGACGGAAGGATACAGAGGTGAACGTGGATGGGGGTACAGAGGTGGAGAGGGGCTGGCAGAGGTGGACAGGGGATACAGAGAGGAATGGGGGGTACAGATGTGAACGTGGATGGGTGGTACAGAGATGGACGAAAGGATACAGAGGTGAACATGGATGGGGGGTACAGAGGTGGAGGGAGGGCTGGCAGAGGTGGACAGGGGATACAGAGGTGAATGGGGGGTACAGAAGTGAGCTGTGGACAGGGAATACAGTGGTGAACTGTGGATAGGGGGGTACAGAGGTGAACTGTGGATGGAGGGGGGTACAGAGGTGAACTGTGGATGAGGGTGCAGAGATGACCAATAGATATGCAAGCACTGCCCCTTGTGCTTTTTTTCTGTGCCCTGTATAATACAAACACCTCACAGTACACACTCTCAATCCCTGTGTGTCATCCTGGACTCCCCTACCCCCCCAATCATACTGGACTTCCCCTTATCCCCCCATCATCCTGAACTCCCCTATCTCCCCCATCATCCTTGACTCCCCCATCCCCCCATCATTCTGGACTCCCCTATCCCCCCCCATCATCCTGGACTCCCCTATCCCCCATCATCCTGGTCTCCCCTCCCCCATCATCCAGGACACCCCTCCCCCCATCATCCTGGACTCCCCTTCCCCCTATCATCTTGGACTCCCCTATCCCCCCATCATCCTGAACTCCCCTATCTCTCCCCCCATCATCCTGGACTCCCCTATCCCCCCATCATCTTGGGCTCCCCTATCCCCCATCATTATGGACTCCCCTATCTCTCCCCCCACCCATCATCCTGGACTTCCCTATCTCTCCCCCCCACCCATCTTCCTGGACTCCCCTATTCCCCCCATCATCCTGGACTCCCCTATCCCCCTATCATCCTGGACTCCCCTCCCCTCCTATTATCCTGGACTCCCCTATCCCCCCTATCATCCTGGACTCCCCTATCTTTCCCCCCATCATCCTGAACTCCCCTATCCCCCCATCATCCTGCACTCCCCTATCTTCCCCCCCACCCGTCATCCTGGACTCCTCTATCTCTCCCCCCATCATTATTATTACTATACAGGATTTATATAGCGCCAACAGTTTGTGCAGTGCTTTACAACATGTGGGCAGACAGTACAGTTACAATACAATTCAATACATAAGGTTACGTCTGTGTTTATTTTTTGGAATGTTGGGGTGGAGAGCAAATTTGCATGGGGGGGGGGGGGGGGGGGCAAGGGAAAATGTTTGCCCAGGGTCCAATCAATATTAAAGACGGCCCTGACCTTAACCATATTTCATTCTCAGAATTTATCTTGTCTAAACATAGCCACATATGATGCAATCTATTTAAATAATCTATGTTTGATATACTTAGTGAAAGGGCCTTATTAACTATAAATTATGTAGGTAGGCATGACCATTTTTAAGTTGTTAAGTCTAACAGAATGAAGTTTGTAGAATCATGCTGTAACATGTATTACTATCTTAAAGAAGGTATTTGTCTGCATCACAAACTAAGCTCTATGAGATACTAATCACCTTTTTGGCTGCCTACAAAGAGCCACTGGCAATGCCTAGTATTACTGTAACTCTAAATCTAATCTCTAAAACCTTATATAAACTTAAATATGTTATTGTAATATCAAAAATTGTTTTAATTCTGCAGCTTTCACTTAACTACTGCATGGTTATCCTGCAATGAAGATCCTTGTTTAAGACATTACACTAAATTTCAAAATGTGCACTGCGCTACTCAACAGATTAGGAAAAGCTGCAAACACTACAATCAGACAAATTAAGTGTAATCGCTTATTCCCATAAGCCATTACATTGATAACAACCTTCTTGACCCTATTCAGTCTAGTTTTCGATTACAGCACTCCACAGAAACTGCCCCCTAAAGCTCACTAACAACCTACTATCTTCCAAAACCAATGGTAACTACTCCATACTCTTGGGCTTCATGTACACTGGCCTAGATTTCCCACGGCCACGGGAAAATGCAAAACGCGGCAACTGAGGTCAAAACATTCATACAGGGAGGTTGAAGCTAAACCCAGCAGCTCCTAAACTTTGCTAAATGCCTATGTGTACATTGACACATAGGCTTTTATAGAGTTGAGTTTAGGAGCTTTGGCAAAAAAACGCCAAGAGCTCTCAAACTCAAATTTAGGAGCTGCCAGTGTAGGCTAGTGTACAAGCTTTACTCTTAGAACTTTCTGCTGTCTTTAATACAGTTGACATCCGCTCCTAAAAAACTCTACTTCCTTGGGCCTTCAAGACTCTGCTCTTTGCTGATTCTCAGCTATCTCACCGCACCTACAGTTCCTGTAAATTCTCGGGCTGTCTTGCATGAATTGCACATTTGAGATCTCCCCAGAGTGGTTCAATGATATTGAGGTCAGGAGACTGAAATGGCCACTCCAGAACCTTCACTTTATTCTGCTGTAGCCAATGACAGGTCGACTTGGCCTTGTGTTTTGGATCATTGTCATGTTGGAATGTCCAAGTACGTCCCATGCGCAGCTTCCTGGCTGATGACTGCAAATGTTCCTCCAGTATTTTTTGAAAACATACTGCATTCATCTTGCCAACAATTTTGACCAAATTTCCTGTGCCTTTGTAGCTCACACATCCCCAAAACATCAGTGATGCACCTCCGTACCTTTCATCATAGGCTTTGTTGACTCCTCTCCAAATGTAGCGTTTATGGTTGTGGCCAAAAAGCTCAATTTTGGTCTCATCACTCTAAATGACTTTGTGCCAGAAGGTTAGAGGCTTGTCTCTGTGCTGTTTGGCATTTTGTAAGCGGGATACTTTGTGACATTTGCGTAGTAATGGCTTTCTTCTGGCTACTGGACCATGCAGCCAATCTTTCTTCAAGTGCCTCCTTATTGTGGATCTTTGAAACAGCCACACCACATGTTTTCAGAGAGTCCTGTATTTCACCTGGCAGTTGTGGCTGAAATTTCAGTTGGTCTGCCTAACCGTGGTTTGGTTTCAACAGAACCCCTCAGTTTCCACTTCTTGATTAGAGTTTGAACACTGCTAAATGGCATTCTCAATTCCTTAGATATCTTTTTATATCCCTTACCTGTTTTATACAGTTCAACTACCTTTTTCCGCAGATCCTTTGACAATTATTTTGCTTTCCCCATGACTCAGAATCCAGAAACGTCAGTGCAGCACTGGATGAAAGATGCAAGGGTCTGTCAGGAGTCCAGAAACGAATTGACCTTTTATACACACACACTAATTACAAGCAAACAGATCACAGGTGAGGATGGTTACCTTTAATAGCCATTCAAACCCCTTTGTGCCAACTTGTGTGCATGTTATCAGGCCAAAATCACCAGGGTATGTAAACTTTTGATCAGGGTAATTTGGGTAGTTTCTGTTATCATTATGATTTAAAAAGAGTAAACACAGTTGATTGATAATAAATGGCTTCAGCCAAACACTAACCATGAGTGAAAGAAAAGTTTTTGTGTTATCATTTATATTCTCTGAAAAATGGTCAAGAAATCATAAATTCTGCCAGGGTATGTAAACTTATGAGCACAACTGTATATATATCTATTTATAGATATAGATATATATATATATTATGGTCAAAGCCCTTCAACCAAGACAGATATGAACCACATAAAAACACCACAAGACTCTCAACATAACAGACCTGAGGTAAGCCCTGGTCTGCTGGCTGACATTCCAAAAAAGGGGGCATACTCAAGATAAGTAATAGATGATTGTGGAGAGAAATGTGCTGAGAAGTGCCCTGAAAAGGGGGAAATAGGAGGGAGGGTATCACGCACCGGAACCGACAAGGACCATTGGTGAGTGGTCTGCTTAAATACCCCCCCCGGGCTCCTCCTATAAATTCAGGCCACCATACTGGCCTTCTTATTTATGGTCGAAGCCCTTCAACAGATGAGAACACATAAACATGCCACAAGACTCACAACATAACATAGACCTGAGGTGCGCCCTGGTCTGCTGACCAGTATGCCAAAAATGAGGGCAAAAATACTCAGATAGGGAAGTAACTCTTTATTGGTCCTGTGACATTTATTGAGCAAGCTTGGTGAAAGTTTGGGACATTCCTAGCCTTAGGATTCAGAATGTAATGAGCAAAGCAGGCAGATTTCAACCTGCCCACCTTTTAAAGACATGGTCTGGTACCCCATGTTGAGATGTGGTCGAGGCCGCTCAGATACTGTAATGGATGTGATCATTAAATATCGGAACTTTTGTTCTGAATCCAAAAAATCCAAAACACTTTGGCGCTCAAACGTGGGGCTCAAGGCTAGGATCCCAAGGGATAGCTGATCCAGAAGGGACCGGGACAAGCCAACACGGAGAGACAGAATATGGAGGCTGATCACCTCTAAAAACGGTAAGACACTTTTGATATCTCGTATATCTAGTCTACTGTTTATCCTGTACCCGTGGCTGGTCAACCCCTGTGCCCATATCGGCTTCCTGCGGCCCTCAAAGACAGGTATTTATCTTGCCTCGAGTCTGTTGATAAATTAAGGAACCAGCAATTATATCTACCGCCTGTTTTGTTCTGTTCTGTTTTGTTGATCGATCTTGTGTTTTGTGGTGGCTGTGGGGATTGCTTATATAGTCACGGATGAAAATAGTTGACGTGATTAAACTTCTCCTGGGGGAAATAATTGTGCGGTAAAGCACGGGTGCAAGGAAGTGCATGGGTAACGTAACCAGGAGGGGGCTTCAGGAATAATGCGCCCAGCGGTGGCGTGGGGATCCCGTGGGATCTGAGCAGTTCCGTATTCCTCTACGGTTGTCACACATTGTGTTGTTGGTCACATTTTTGTTGTTGGTGGTAATGTCGTGTCCTAAGCGTGTTTGGGGTCTGTTATTTGCAATACAAGAAGAGGGCTGGGGGTTAGTTAAAGTGGTAGAGCCAGGATATAGGACTGAGTTTCTTGGTTACAAACCCCTACTGCCACATACTGTGCATTTATTGGTATTCAGATTAAATGTGCATTACCCAGTCAAACTTGAGGTTGGCAAGTCACCACAGGCTATAGAAAGTGAAGTTAGAAGGAGGGGACACGCAGCCGAAAGGTGCCCTTTGCAACCTGAACAACCGGAAAGATTAAAAGAAAGGGAAGAAGACAGAGTGAGAAGTTTGGGTTTTGAGTTGGAACATGTAAAACGGAAAATTGTATACTCACCTTTCCGTAATTTTCCTTTCCTGTCGTATCTTCATGGCAGCATACACTTTGGGTTGTGACTCCGCCCCCACAACCTGATAGGACTACATAGCTATAAGTTGTAGAGATGGCCCCTGCCCAGTATTCTCCGTATATATATCTCACCTTAGACGGGTGGGAGATTGTATGCTGCCATGAAGATACGACAGGAAAGGGAAATTACGGAAAGGTGAGTATACAATTTTCCGTTTTCCTGTCGCATCATGGCAGCATACACTTTGGGGAGTAACTCGCAAAGACTGGGTGGGAATTCAAACTAAGTTTATTAATCAAATAATAGAGGAATTGGCCTGGATAACGGATCTTCCGAAATCCACTGTGGATAAGCAGGCGGAATCCACCTTGTAATGAGACATGAAGGTGTTCCTGGAGGACCAGGTAGCCGCTCTGCAAATCGTCTCTGCCGAGACTCTACAATATGCCGCTCAGGAGGTTGCCACTGCCCTGGTGGAGTGTGCCCTTAAGCCCTCAGGTACTTGATGGTTACTCAGTGAGTAAGATCTCTTGATGGTCTTTACTAGCCATGAAGCAATGGTGCGTGAGGATGCCGCTTGACCTCTCCTGAAACCATGTGGGATAATTAGGAGGTTCTCCGACTTTCTGATGGATTTTGTTGCTGAGAGATATTCCATAACGGTACCCTTAACATCTAGTGGATGAGGGTCTCCCTGATCCGTGCTGAGTGCTGGAAGATTAATCTCCTGGTTAAAATGGAAAGATGAGGACACCTTGGGGATGAATCGATCCGAAGGCCTTAGGACTAGCCTGTCTGGAAGAACAACCAAATATGGTTCGCTAACCATTAGAGCTTGCATCTCTGACACTCGCTTCGCCGATGTTATGGCTATTAAAAATTAAACCTTCAGCGTTAGATCCCAGAGGGATATGCTCTGCGTTGGAAAAAAGGGTTCCTTGGATAATGCCTCTAGAACAATTGAGAGATCCCAGACCGGGAATGACGGTTTTCTGGGGGGCCTCAGCTTTAGACAGGCCCTCTGAAACTGAACCACCAGAGGCTCTTGCGCCCATTTAACTCCTGTCAGGCCTAATTGAAGGAATTCCAAGATCTGAGACACCGACGGGGAGGACGAGTCCCAACCTTGCTGTTGGGAGAAGGAGACAAATTTTTCCCAAACTCTTCTGTACGTGATGTTGGTAGTAGGCCTTCTGGCCTGGAGTAAGGTATCCACCACCTTCTGGGAACAGCCTTGCTCTAGGTACCTAGCCCTTTCAGTCTCCAGGCCATCAAGTGTAGCTTCCCCGGGTTCGGGTGAAGAAGATGTCCCTGGGAGAGTAGGTCTGTCGTCAATGGGAGAGGCAGAGGCTCTGCCGTGTTCAGCTGCATGAGGGTAGTAAACCATGGCCTCCTCGGCCAGAAAGGGATCACTGCTACCACCAATGCTGTTGACTTCTTGAGCCTCAGGAGGAATCTCGCTATGAGAGGCGTCGGGGGGAAAATGTACCCCAGGTGAAAGTTCCAGGGGTGTTGGAGGCAGTCCGTCCCCTCTGCCGAAGGAAACGGTATCCTTGATAGGAATCTCTGACACTTTGTGTTCTCCGGAGTTGCTGCTAGGTCTATCTCTGGAGGGCCCCAGGTTCGGGATATGAGAGCATAGGCTTGTGGACTCAGAGACCATTCGTTGTTGGAGTGGAAATTTCTGCTCAGCGAGTCGGCTAAGGTGTTCTGGACTCCCGGGACATAAACCGCCCTTAGATCCAGTAGATTCAGCTGCGCCCATTCCAGAACAGGACGGACCTCCTGCAACATGGACCTGCTTCTGGTGCCCCCCTGCCTGTTGATGTAGGCAACAGCCACCTTGTTGTCCATCCTCAGGAGGACGTGCTTCCCCCTCAAGTAAAAACTGAAGACCAGGAGAGCCTGGAACGCTGCTCTCATCTCCAGAACGTTCGACACTGTATCCTGTGCCCTGAAAGGCCAACGACCCTGAGCCGCAAGGTCCTGATAGTGAGCTCCCCATCCCTGTAGACTGGCATCTGAGGTCACGGTTTCTTGATAGGGAGTGATTATATGCCTGCATCTTCTCAAGTTGTGAGGTCGTACCCACCACATCAATGATTGCTTTACCTCCTGGGAGATGAGGATTGGTTGGGACATTGATGTGCCCTTCCACTGACGTAGGAAGGAGATCTGGAGAGGCCTCGAATTCCATTGCGCCCATTGGACCATTGGAATGGTGGAAGCTAGAAAGCCCAGGATACTGAGACACGTCCTGGCCGGGAGCATTGTAGCGGAGATTGCCCTTTTCACCTTTTGAATTAGAGGAGGGATTTTTTCCCCCGGAAGTTCCACTGTATTCTCCCTTGTGTCCAATTCGGCTCCCAGAAAGACCATTCTCTGTGTGGGATGGATGTTGCTCTTCTTCCAATTTATCAGCCACCCTAGGGACTGTAACGTGGAGACCAGGATTTCCCTGTGAAGGACAAGAGAGTCCTGGCTGTCTGAGAGAAGTAGGATGTCGTCCAGATAATGGTGGACCCTCAGCCCGTTTTCTCTCAGGTGGGCTATTACAGGTAATAGGACTTTTGTAAACGTCCTGGGTGCGGTAGAGATCCCGAACGGAAGGCTTCGGAATTGGAAGTGCCGATGATTTAGGGTAAACCGGAGAAATTTTTGGAACTCGGAATGGATAGGGATATGCAAATACGCGTCCTGGAGGTCGATTGACAGCATCCAATCTCCCAAGTTTATTGCTTGGAGGATTGATTGAAGGCTTTCCATCTTGAATGTTTCTAACCGTATCGACCGGTTGAGGTTTTTTAGGTCCAAGACTGGACGAAGGTCCCCTGATTTCTTTTTCACTAAGAAAAGTGGGGAGTAGAAACCTTTGCCTCTTTGGGATGGCGGTACCTCCACTATTGCTTGTTTCTGGAGCAACTCTTGGATATACTGGACTAGGGATAGTCTTTTCTCTTGAGAAGGAGGAAGTCTGGTTGAGCAGAATTGGTCTCTTGGAGGACGACCTCTGAATGCCCACCTGTGTCCGAAATGAATGGTGGACACCGTCCATGGGTCTTTTATCATTCCCGCCCAGACCAACTTGAACTTTGTGAGTCTGGCACCCACTACCGCTGGTTGGGCGGGCGAACCTTCAAAAGGACTTCTGGTCATTGGAGGCAGGGGTCTTGGGTTTCTGGAACTTGAGGAAGGACGTCTGGGGGTTCTTCCAGCTCCTTCTGTATTCCTTCCCGGGTCTATAGGATTTCGCATCCCTATATCTTTCCGGAAGATTACGTTTAAAGGGAGGTGGCCTTTGTTGTTTCGGCCTTCTGTCCGATGGTATGAGACCCGACTTCCCGCCTGTTACTTTAGAGATTGCGGTATCCAGCTTTGCTCCAAAGAGGTTCACCCCGTCATACGGAATCCTGCACCAGTTTGATTTCGAGGCGGGGTCAGCCGACCAAGGTTTAAGCCATAGCGCCATTCTGGCCATTACAGAGGCTAACATGGACCTTGATGTGGATCTGATAGTATCTACGGAAGCCTCCGCCACGAAATCTCCCGCAAGGCTAAGTTCTTGTAAGGCCTTAGTGATCTGTTCTTGATCTGCGCCCTCAGTGACGAGCCTCGCTGTAGCTGAGGACCAGCTGGAGATAGCTTTCCCAACCGCCGCTAATGCCACCGCTGGCCTGCAGGCACCTCCTGCGAACAGGTAAGCTCTCTTAAGGTCTGTATCCACCTTCCTGTCAAGCACGTCTCTGAACGTTACTGCATCTTCAATGGGGAGCGTCACGTGCCTGGCTAGACGCATCAAAGATGCATCCACTACTGGAGGAGAAAGTAAAGGAGATACTTTGGGTTCCTTGAGTGGGTACAGTTTGGTAAGTCTGTTGGATAGACTGAACTTCTTTTCCGGATTCTGCCACTCCTCCTTAATGAGCTCATCTAATTCGTCGATGAATGGGAAAGCCTCCGGAACCTTCTTGAGGTTTGGGAAATACTTTCTCTGTTTAGGCTGTGTCTCCTCAAGCTCCTCCCAGTTAATCGCTTCCTTAACCGATCTGATGAACGGTTCTATGAGCGCAAAATCAAAGCCAGCTGATGCTCCCGGCTCTTCATCATCCGACGGGAGTTCTTGCTCTCTTGATGCACTGGGAATGGTGGGTGAGGTGCTATAGGCCGTAAACTCCACATCAGGAGTTGAGACCTGGGAAGTAGAGACTCCAGTGGGTTCTATGGGATCCGGCTCTTTCTCCCTGATGGCTTCATCTATGCACTTGCGGCAGGCTAGTTTGTCCTGGAGGGCCGTGGCCCCACATACCCAGCAGGCATTCCCGGCTGGGCGGGAAGGGTGCGTAGAGGATTGGTGTCCTCGTGCAGGGGATCTTCTGCGGTAGGAACGGCTATGCCTTGAATGGGATCGACTCCGTCTACGACTCCCCTTGCGGCCTGAGCGACTTCTTCCGCGTGAGCGGCTGCGTCTATGGCCGGAGCGGCTTCTCCTGTGCGAAGATTCTCTTCGTCCTGATTTAGATGATCTTGCGGACCTGACAGGGCTGACCAATTAGGTAGCATTAGTACGGTCCTGCTCTCTTTTTCAATCTTCTCTACTTACCGCTGGAATCCCCCCCCCTTACCTATTAGGCTGGTGGTGATCTGCTGGGGCAGCGGCCTCCATAGGAGAGGAAGGTGAGTACCTGAGAAGGGTATAGGAAGGTAAGAACATGCAACCAGGCCCCAAAAAACAGTGCATAAGTATTAGACACTTACCCAGAGAGAGAGGGTAGCTTTAGGAATGCAGAAGGTCAAAACACAGCAGTCAGAAGTCTTCCAGGAAGCAAAGAGAGCTCAGAAATGACAAATAGGGCTTTTAAATTTGCCGCCATGGCCGCCGAGGTCACGACCCGCTCGCGCATGCGCAGTAGCGGCGCGAGGTGCCCGGCGCCATCTTGGAAACTGGCAAAATCGAAAGGAGGCCCTGACGGCGCGCACCGCGCATGCGCGGAAGCGCCGAGACGCCCGGGAAGCCTGTAGGGAGGCACAGAGGGACCACAGAGCCCAGCAAAGAGGGAGAAAGACAAAAAGTAAAAAAAGAGGCATGGCGACCGCTGCACAACAACTAAGCCTGTTTAAGGCTTATACTGGACCGCAACATACCCCCGAGATCACCAGAGCGGAGCTCCTTCCATCTAGCTCGTTTAGAGGCTGTACAGGTAAGGACTTCCACCCAGGAGAGGCTAGAACCTGGCTGGGGCGAATTCGGTAAGGGGGTGCTTCTGATATGTTCAGTCCTTCAGGTGAGGAAAAATAAGAGAATACTGGGCAGGGGCCATCTCTACAACTTATAGCTATGTAGTCCTATCAGGTTGTGGGGGCGGAGTCACAACCCAAAGTGTATGCTGCCATGATGCGACAGGAAATAACATTTGAAGTGGTACATTATTGAATATTAACTGCTGTACTCCTTATCTGTTTGATAAGAGTCTTGCTGAGGGGTTTTCTCTCTCTCTGTTTCTCTCTCTCTATCTCTCTCTCTCTCTGGAACGATGGGGCAAAAGTTAGTGAGGTCCAAAGAGGGCAGTTTGGTTTGTGACTTGGTATTAGAGCGGGAAGGAGAGTGTGCTGTCAAAAAGGGAAAGAAATTGACAAAAGTGTGTGGTTGATATGCATTTGGGTGGAGGGCTACAGGTAGATGAATAGCGTACTGTTTTGAAACATAAAAAAGGTCTGTTGTCAGATCATGGGTTGCTACGAGCAGCAGATGCTTGGTTTAAAGTTGCAAAAGCTATTCATGAAGAGGGGTGAACAGAGCAAGAAATGGGTCAAAATGGTGGAATTGTATATGTGTATAAAAAAAAAAACAGAAAAGAGGAAGCTAAGTAGTCAGCCACCGCCCTATAATGGCATCTGGACCCCAGGAAGTAGACACTCCCCTTCGTCTACCGCCCCTCTGTTCCAAGTGACAGAGGAGTCTCTGACACCTCCCCCGCCGTGCTTAACAGTAGACAAGGCACACTTGTCTTTGTACGGTTTAGGTGGTTGCTGTCACACACGTCTGACCCAAACTGTACCACCTGCACCACCGCCCACACCAGAACCTACCTACATGTATCCGGTGATAGACCAGTCCTCGGGATCACATTACAAGGCCCAACCTACCCCATTAAGGACAAGTGTACATTCTGAGAAAGACTCGGACAGCTCCCAGGGGGGAAACCCAGACACTCAAGCCTCAGGAGGTTCCTCCTTTTGTCCTCCTACCCTAACAGACCTGAAACCAGGGGACCCAACCTCAGCCCCAACTCGGTCACTCCTCTCAAAGTCCTGACCAGAGTCACGCCGGCCCTGCCAGGATGCACCAAGCTGACAGACAGGCCGGAACAGGTACAACCCCAAAACGACAGACTGTTACATTTCAAGGCACACCCCGCATTGGATCCATTCCTATGTATGACTGGGGCAATGGGTTCCTTCACGCCACTGTCCAATGACCCATTTGACCACCTATATTGTGACACACATTTACAGTCACTCTTACGCCCCTCGCAATCCAATACACAAATCCAGCAGCCTTTACCCAGTACTCTCCCTAAACCCCCCTTTGAATGAGCTCCTGGACCCTCACACCACCAAAGACAACGGCCCCTTCCCTTCATCACTGAGAGTCTGACTTTAAGGAAGTTTCTCTAATAAGAGTAAATGTATCAAATGTGCTATATTTATGCAAATGGTTTTAATTGTGTTTAAGCTGTATTAGCAATAACTGGTTTAAAATGTAGTTTAAAATGTTAAATTTTAATATTTAAGAGTATTATAAATACTGCCGCATTTATTTCAGGTCTTAAAGAGTCAATCCGAAAGGGTCTGAGTATAGAGTAATGGAGCTTGAGACGTTGTTATTAGTAGTTATTAGGTCCAGAATCCTCACAGAGCAGTAGAGAGTAGCTCCTCTCATGATGGCCTCTGACACACCCTATCTGCGCCCACCAGTACCAACTCCACATGCCTGCTACAACTGCAGAAGACCCGGCCACTCCAGAAGGGAATACCGAAGCCCATGGAAATTCACCCACAGTCAACCAAGCCCCAACCATGGTCCACATGAAAGCGCCCAGGGACATGACACCCCACCTCGCCTACCACCTCGCCCACCTCTCCAGATCAGCATGGACCTTCTCCACAAGGATTCAGGCAAGTCTGTGTCACCTGCCAACTACACCTGGACTGTTATGCCACAAGGTGCCCAGAACTCCCCCTCCCAATTCGCCAAGGCAATGGCCCTCATTCTGGACTACTGGATGAAGTTACACTCAGACATTGAGCTCCTTCAGTATGTAGATGACCTGCTTGTGATTTCTTCAATCTTCTCTGAAAGCCTCCTCCATTACCTGGTTGAGCAAGGTTGCAAGGCCTTAAAGCAAAATATCCAGAGAGAAGGTGATTTTCCTAGGCCTCTGCATCTCCCAAGGCCACCTGTCATCTCACTGAAGAAAGAGTTGCTGCAATCAAGGGCATCCCTTTGCCTCAAGGTCAAAAGCCCCTTCACGCCTTTCTATGATTAATCTCCTACTGCCGTTCTTGGGTCCCAGTTCCAGAAGCCTCCCTTTCGATGCAATCCCTTTATGATGCCCTGAAATCTGACCCTTTCCTGCTTTCACCAGAAGCTGTGGACAATTTTGAAACTCTGAAGGAGATCCTCTCAACAGCCCTTTGGGCCTCCCAGACTAAAAGACTTTCAAACTGTTTGTCTCAGAGAGTACCAAGTACAGCCCTGTCCCCAGCAAGACACCTCCTCAGACTCCAGTGTGCCTTGCTTCTCCCCGATAACTTCACCGTCCTCCCATGTAATACTCTTAACCCATCCACTCTGCTTCCTCTTCTCGAGGGGGGAACCTCTTTGGAGAATAATCCTCATCTCACTGCTCATAACAGCTTCAAAGTGATGACAGCCCTTGAGAATCCTTTTTGTGGATGGTTCCAGGTATGGAGACAGTACTGGACGGTACCACACAGGATACGCATTCACCACCGAAGATACAGTTCTTCAAGCTTCAGCATTACCCTCCTCCATGTCTGCCCAGGAAGCAGAACTCCAGGCCCTAACTATGGCATGCAAATTGGCAGAAGGACATTTTGGGATCATCTGGAAAACCAGAGGGTTCCTGACAGCAGCAGGAACACCTGTAAAACACAGTGCAGCTATCAAGGACTTAATGGATGCCCTACTCCTACCAGCACAAGTGGCTATACTTAAGGTAAAGACGCACGGCAAGCTGGTTTCCCAAGAAGCACGAGGCAATCACCTGGCAGATACCGCTGCGAAACAAGCTGCAGATTGAACGCGAGAAGTAGTCAGCAGAGTGAATGCACCTATCCTGGATGATACTGTAGAAACTACTATGATTGTACAAAACCCTCGTTTAAACAGGACCCACCTCAAGGAGCAACAAGAGACAGCTGACAAAGAAGAAAAAGAAGTATGGATCGAAAAAGGAGCCACAGAAGTTGAAGGAATCATGGAATTAAACAAGAGATCGTGTCTGCCATGTAGGCCGGAAGCCTATCCCGTTACCAACATGACGGCAAAGACCACAGCTAAAAGACTTTTAACAGAAATAGTGTTCAGATATGGTGTTCCAGAGGTCATAGAGAGCGATCTGGGGCCGGCTTTTACGGCCTAAGTAACCAAGGAGATATGGACAGATTTAGGTAGGGTCACACTAGCTTTCCACACCCCATACCATCCTCAGAGCAGTGGAAAGGTGGAAAGATTGAATGGCACCATAAAATCTAGAATGCTAAAAATGTCTCAGGAAACGAGAATGAGTTGGCCAGACAGCCTACCCATTGCCTTATTCAGTGTTAGGTACACCCCAAGGGGAAATCATGGTCTGTCATCCTATGGGATATTGTTTGGTTCAGCCCTCAGTCTAGGTTGTTATTTCCCACAACAGTTGCAGCTCCAATCTGATGTATTAACTGATTATGTGACTGTTTTATCTCGAGAATCAACCCATATCCATTCGGAAGTGTTTTCTTCCATTCCAGATCCTAAGCTAGATACAGGAACACACAAGCTGGTTCCTGGTGACTGATAAAGAAGTTTGTGAGAAAACATACTCTTGAACCCAGATATGATGGACCTTTCCAGGTACTCCTAACAACTGCCACATCAGTCAAGGTGGCCAGGAAGAACACATGGACACACGCCTCCCACTGCAAGAAAGTCCCTGTACCTGAGGAAGAGGTTTGATTCTGCATATCCTTTTCATAGTAATCATTGCCCAGGCACAAGAGGTAGCCATCAAACAAAAAGATGGTATAACCCAGTTCTGGTATAACTCATCCAATACACATGTTGCCACTTTTATATCCTCTTATGAACAGATAATTCCAGGTACTATCTACAAGATCCAGACCTGGGATGAAGCAGTAGGACCCATGACTGTGTATGCATGTGTCACTGACACCTATTGGGGTAACAACTGTGATTCCTGGGGAGCAGTGGGTTGGAACACTGGGGGTACAAACTGGGGGTACAAACCTGAGAATGCCCAAAATAGGAAAGACAAAAAAGGCACGTCACTCTTAGATAGAATGACAATCAACAAACACACAGATCAGCCTTACACCAAAGAGTTCTGGCTTACCATTGAGAATCCCAGCCCAGAAGACAGTGGGGCCTATGTTCTGGGCCTATGGTGGGGAATTGGGTATTCCGGTTTTAGAAAGCCTTTCCAACTGAAAGGTATGTTCAATAACCCAGAGTGGGGAGTTCCCTAATCTTCATCTAGCTCAAACCCCCATTTACAGACATTAAAGGACACGGTGGCCATAGCAGACCCTACCTTTGAGGATACCATGGCTGCAGAAACCGGATTCTTAGATGTCAACTTGTGGCTCGAGTGGATGAGGTACAGTGCAGGGAAACACAATAAGACCAATTACTATGTGTGTGGGGGGGCTAGACCACACTTAGGAATGGTACCCCTAAACATACCCCCAGAACATGGGACATGTTTCCTCAGCCTATTTACCTACACAACCACTGACCACTCCCTGTGTGAAGGAATATCCCATAGTTACCAAGACCCCCAAGCCAGGTGAAGGTATCACCATATATCCTGGCAATTACACATGCTGTGGACAGTATCAGGGAGTGGGGAAACCTCTTAGGAATTCACTAAGGGTTACTGTGGATCTTATAATGAGGTGTCTGCAGATCTAGTGCAGATCTAGTGCAAAATCAAGTCCAGGGAGACATGTACTGGATCTGCGGAGACATGAAAATTAGAAGCAGATTGACAGGACAGCGGACAGGAGAATGTGCATTAGCCAAGGCCATAATGCCTCTACATATTCTCTTGGAGAACCCAAGGCCAAATACCAACAACACACCCCGACCTAACAGGAGGCGTAAGAGTGCCCCAGCAGGAAGCTTTGACCCTCATGTATTCATAGATGCCATAGGGGTCCCTAGAGGTGTCCCAGATGAGTTCAAAGCAAGAGACCAAGTAGCAGCAGGATTTGAGTCCCTGATCCCCATCATTACTGTAAACAAGAAAGTAGACTGGATAAATTAAATCTACTACAACCAACAAAGGTTTGTTAAATACACCAGAGATGCACTCTGAGGTTTAGCCAAACAACTAGAAGCCGCTTCACATATGACCTTCCAAAACCGTATGACCTTAGACATGGTCCTAGCTGAAAAGGGGGGTGTGTGTAAGATGTTACCTGAAACGAGTACATGCCTGTACTTATATCCCAGATAACACAGGCCCAAATGGTAAAGTGACTTTAGCCATCCAGAAGCTTGAGGTATTGTCCAAAGAATTAAAGAAGAATTCAGGGCTCTCCAACCCTGGGATCAGTACTTTACCTGGATAAAGGAGGGATGGCAGGGAATTTTAACACAGATCGGAATAGCCATTCTGATAATTCTAGTGACCCTAGCTGTCATGGCCTGCTGTGTTCTTCCCTACATTAAGAAGTGTGTAGAAAAAGCTGTTGACAAATCTACTCCCCTGTTTTGTGAACCAGGAAATACCAGACTTGATGATGATTATGTTTTACACTCCGTTATAGTCACATCCTCCCAAGATGCATAGGATTACAGGGACAGACAGCACCTGATTGCCCCTCCAAGCTGTATCGAGGGGGGTAGTGAGTTAGTGGGTTAGTCACTTCTCTTCTCTATATACAGCTGAAAAGAGTTGCAGAGGAGAGGGCCAGGGTAGTGAGTAGGACTTTTTAGTATGAGGGACAGTTTGAAATAGACAGCTTCAAGGGGAGACTGTAATAGATGTGATCATGGTGAACTGTCTATTCCAATACCTGTTTTATATACCTAACATATATGAACTCAGCTTCTATGCTTATTAAGCCTTAAGACATTTACAGATATTCTGCAAAGCTCAAAGCTTGCTTAGGAACTGGACTGACTGCAAAGAGTTCATCAAAAAGTTTTTTGTCTGCTTCCCAGAATACATTCAAAATATAACAGCATAACACAATGGAGCAAGAGCAAGAGAATGCTGCAAAAACAATGATTCAATTCTGTAAATGTGCATCAGCTGAAAGCCAAAGTTTTGTCACATATTTGTATTTTTATATTTGTGGTTTGTATGCGCCAGTCTTGTTGACGTATCTCAATCTTCAATGGAATTGTATAAAAGTCTTGAGAAGCAGAAATATTAAACAGATAGTAATTTGACTCTGAACTAAGCAGTCTCAGTGTGAGCTTACTTGAAGCATGCATGCTTTTGTATTCAACAATCTGATCGGGGGTAGATATAATAATATCGGAACTTTTGTTCTGAATCCAAAACATTACAAAAAGAGTGTCCAGAGTACCGGCCAGGGTCAAGGCCTAGGTTAACCGGGAGGATCCTAATGTGCCTGATGAACTGGCTGCCACTCAGGGAGCTGGTCGGAAAAGTTAGCAAGGGCTGGAATTTGACTGGCTGGGTAGGTGAGACAGTAACAGGCAAAGTATCGCTACTGGGCACCAGATGTTGTTGGTCTGGAAGAGCTTGATGTCGACCCCGGGGCTGGATTGATGGGTTTGGACAGTATGAGGTGTAAATGAAAGGATCTTGAAAGTGAGCCAGGTGGCGTCTGCACAGTATCTGGCCCACAGGGCCACTAAAGATAAAGTCCCCTCAAAAGGCGTAGAAAGCCAGGTAGATGGGCGCTTGGATGACCAGGCTGGGTAGAAACCCAAATGGGGAACGTGAAAGGACATGTCCCTGAAGACGGCACTTGTGATGGGTAAGCATTTGTAATTGGCTACGGGCTGATGCTTCTGGATGCTGCGTAGGATGGATATGACTGTATGGGCTTTCCGGGGGTTCTGTAAGGACAAGAAATTCTGGATGCCAGCTAAGTATAGCCTGATGGTGTTATGCCAGCTGCGTGTGGCAATACGATATGAAGGCTAGGATGTGCTTGATGTCTCCTGTCGCTGCTCCGGGGCATGCGGCTAGAAACCTGTAGCAGGCGTTCCAAGCAGGGTGATAGGCCTTCAGTGTGTTACAGAAGAACGAAGAATTAATGAGATGGGTCATGTTGTGAAGGTGTGTCTTTAACGCATTGTCAGCTGTGACCAAGATGGGATAGGAGAAATGGTTGGGTCGGCTCCGGGTTTCTTCTGAAAGAATGAACTTACTTGCCTTGGGTACTTGCCTGGGGTATAAATGCAGTGAACATTAAATGAACGCTGCAGGGACAACTGCACCAGCCTGCGTAGGAAGGGACATGATAGCGAGCGACTTGGACCTGCCTTTGTTCATAATTTCATGGCCTGGTTGTCTGTGGCAAAGCCACCGTTTGTCCTGTCCAGGTATGGCCACAGACCGGAGCAGCTGCCACAATGGGATACAGTTCGAAAAGTGAGGATGACTGACCAAAACTGGGGATTAGAAGAACTTCTGGTGGCCCTGGTCCTGCGAACTGGGTGATGGCCAAAAATTGCAGTGAAGCCTGTGGAAACTGCAGCATCTGTGACTACCTGAGGTGACAAAACATATGCTAATGGAATAAACATAATAATAATAAGCATGGATATGCCATTCCAGTTTGCAAGGAATTCGTCCTACATCTTCAAATCTGCTATAGCTGCTGGGTCCAGCCTGAGAACTTGATAGGGGTCTTGTACCTTTCCATTTGATGCCATGCCATTGCCAGAGGGATGGCTTAATGGCAGTAATTTAGACGCGTCTGACATGTCCGCTTTGGACAGCTATGCGCCCGTACTTATGCAAATAACAGCTTGAATAGCTAGGTCAATGCATATTTAAGGGAAAACTCCTTGGAAGAAATTAGGGAGTTTAACCTTGGGATGTGGGAATAATGAGGCATAGACAAGTCGTACACCAACCAAAGTTTATTTGAAAATTTGCCCTTGATAAGCGCGATAGGGCTGACTCTCTTAATTGTGAAAGGTGATTTAGCAAAGGGGCCGATGATGAACCCCAGGTCCAGTTCAGATGGTAAAAAGGTATCTGTGGCTAGCTCGTCGGTGGCCGCTGAGAGGAGATTCCTGCACTTGTGGGTCCAGTGGGGTGGCGTGACGAGGTCAGTGTGACTTAGGGTGGGGGGGCCTGTGGACCCAGCTTACCTTGGAGAGCACTGGAAGCCCCTGGTCCAGCTTCCATGGCCCCTATGTGTAAGTCACCCTGTGTCCATTAGAGACACAGGGTTTTCTGAGAACTCCAGTTGGGTCTGCCTAACCCAACTCACCATACAACCACACCAGACTCGGCATTTCCTTTTGACACTTGTTCTGGATTCTGTGTGTGTGGTTTGTGCTGAAGAAGCAAAGGGGCTCTTTTCACTTGGGACATTAATGTTTGTGAGCAATATCCTTCACCTTTAAGACTGCTAGACTCTTGTAAGTGTATTTCACAGACCATTGCTAGATAGTTTGAGGTCGAGTGGGGGTTATTATGTGCTTGTATGGGACTATTTCTGGGTATACTTTCTGGTTATTCCTTGTGACACTGACATTGGAAATTACACTGTTTTCACTGACCATACAGCACTTTGTTACCCAGATTCAAGTGTGACTGCTGTCCCATGTCTCTAAGTTACCAGGCAGTCACACTTCTCCCAGCCAGGCTTGTGGAACTATTATCGGCCACCATTTTTTCAATGCCCAGTTCCTTTTTATTGTTTGTATTATGTGTATCTTGCAGGAAGACCAGGGGCAGGGCAGAAAAGGGAGGGGGGATTCCTCCAACAGCCTCCTTGCTGATAAGATGCTCTATTGTTCAAATGTTTCAATTCCTCTGTGTTCCTTATTGCTGATTGGACAGTTTACCCCGCCCTGAATCTAAAGGAGGGGGGTTGTCCCTGAGCTGTATATCTGTTTGTACATGTGTTTTGAAAAAACAGTTTGATGTCTTTCACCCTACACTGAGTTACGGCTAGTGACTGGGTGAGCTAAGGGGTCTTGGATAGTGCTGGTTCTGGACAAAGGAAGCATTTACGGCAGACATAATCCTGTTGAGGACAGATGTCCGTCACAGCCGGTGTGGAACGCTGATGTAAATCCGTACACCAAGAAGGCAGTCAGTGAGGGAGTCGGGTGTGAGGAAAGGTAAAACCCCAGCCACCGGACATCCATCTGGCCTAGCCATGAAGTGCTGTGCTGCTTGAGGTAGCACATGGCCTTAGGATGCGCTGTGTGGCCCGTGACGCAAAGGTGAAGCAGCCGGCATTGACTAAAGTCCCGTAGTTGAAATTGAGTTGCATATTGTCTAAGATTGAGAGTATGTACAAATGGATGGACTGAGTAACGACTGGTGGCTTGTGGCAGGTGCCTCATGATGGAGACCGGGCTGGCGAAGCTGTGTGACAAATGGAATCGTGTGGTGTCGTGGCAGGAATTCAGGTCGTTGCACCGCCAACGCGATTAGATTCAAATCGGACAGTAGGATGTGTGAACGAGCTGACAGAGTACGTGAAGCAGAGTATCGGCTGAGTTATGAGTACATATGAGCGTACGAGTGGATTAGTCTGAGTAATGATTAGTAGCTTATAGTAGATGCCTCACAATAGAGACCGATAGCTGCGTGATAGATAGAACGAGATGTGTGGTGCCGAGGAGACGAATTGTTGTGCTGCCGGTGTGACTGGATTTGACTGCAGGGAAGCCTGCTGGGTGCCGGGCTCAGCTGCCACTGGCGGTGGAAAGAGCAGCCTGAAGTGCTTGGCTTTCCTGGCTGTGGCAGGGTAGGGAACGCCCCTACGTCACAGCTTTGCATCACATCTCCTGAAGGACCACACCCTGACTCACTCTGAACCCACGGAAGGTTACAGAGGGACGGAGGTGTGGTCTTTGCTGTCAGCCTACGATATGGCTCCAGATATAAGACAATAGAGAGGGGGTGCATGTGTAAAG
This sequence comes from Lithobates clamitans, assembly GCA_037952925.1. Taxonomy (NCBI): domain Eukaryota; kingdom Metazoa; phylum Chordata; class Amphibia; order Anura; family Ranidae; genus Lithobates; species Lithobates clamitans. Next base: position 23,622,835 of record JBBGZY010000438.1, read on the forward strand.
AGGAGTCCTAAAAGGTAGGATAGTGAGCGGAGTTGTATATAGAAAAATAGATGAAAAGGAGAAGGACAGGAAAAGGAACGACAGGTGTAGTGAAGAAGCCGGTTTGCATTCCAACGCTGTTGAATGGAAATTTAGAAAACTAAAAAGAGTGCATGGCAACTGAGGAGAGCCAGGAGGTGACTGGCCAGGTAGCCGATAGCTCGGGTGCGCGTCTGTGCTGAGCACAAACCTGTGAAACCAGACGGGAAGCTGAAGTCTGGTATGGCCTAAGTAGGAATGTTGCGTTCTGTTGTTTGTGACGAATGCTCGGCCTGCCAACGCTTGCACTGTAAGCAAACTCGTTTGGTGACCTTGTCTGCGTAGGTGAAGGGTCGCCCTTCGAAAACAGAGTGTATTGTAAAGAAACCTGTGATAGTAACTAACGCCCCATGAGCACCCCAAATCGTGTATGTGAAGTGAACGTTTAGTGAAAGAATGCTGCAGGGTTATATGAGAGAGGAGCTGTGTACTACACACCTGACAGACACCTGACTCGGTTAAATTGATGATAGGCAACTCCTATCCTCATATTGATTAGTGGTTCCAAATTAATAATAACTACTGCAGTAGGGAACAGACACAAAAGATACGCTCAGCATCTTTCCAAATTACTGTTCTGCTTTATTATGACGCAATTGAAGGTTTTTATGCACATGATTACGTAGGTATCACATTAATATTACAATTGTACATTTATGGTAACAAGGGGCCTTACATAGGCAGGCTAATTCTAATCAGGACTCGAAAGAATGTAAACATTTACTGAAAACATTATTAGTGCTGTGTGCACAGTGAGGGCAGTGTGCAATACATACAAAATACAATACAATTATATACAGAACTTACAAATTTCCATTACAGTCTCCCCTCTTTTGATCAATATTTTGATCACTAACCATACCTGCTATCACCTTTAACCTGGAACCTCCACACGCTTAGGTGGAGGTAGTCCTGGCCAAAGAGGCAAAAAACTCCATTGTGGAGAAAATAATAGCTGAGCAACTTTTTCATTACCAAATGACTTTTCATTGTGAAAAACAAATGATTGATAAGACAGATTTACAGAGTACTAGCTGTACACTCCTGTGGCCAGAATGGCCTTCAAGCTTAATTGTTGGCATGCTCACTTATCAGCATATGTAAACACAGACAATGCTACATAAAATGGAAGACGTACAAAAGACAAATATGACTTCAACATGGCTGAACTACTTTTCAAATATATATCTTCCTCACAATTAAAGTAATTGAATCAAAAAGTACCCTAGACTGTGATCACAAGAGGGAAACAAATCAAACACAAAGATTTCTTTAATTTAGTCATTTTTGCAGTGTCTGGTGTGGATCCAGGTGACTTTTCCTTCAAGTTTTGCAAAAACTGTACATGAACTAGATGCTGTATTGAGTCTCCAAACATTTCCTTATATATAAATGTCTTCTAACAATCCACAAGTCACCTGGCTTTAGTTTTAGATCCTTCCAAACTTTTAGGATCTGGAATTGGGGAGAAAACACATAAATGAGTTTGTCAAAAAACCTTAAAACATCAGCAACATTCTCTGTGAGATCCGAATGGAGGACTTCAGCTGCTGAGACAAAATATAAGCAAGTGAGTAACACACTCCCAAACCAAATCCCATAGGGAGAGAGTCCAACATCCCCCTTAAGGGCTTGATTAAATATAAGAAAACATTCAGGCAAAAGTTTTCTAGTTTCTTACTCTACTTTGTCCGCTACATTGTAGACAGTAGGGGGTGTAAAAATAAAACCTCAAAACTTCTAGTAAGGACTCTCCTATAAAAATGATTTCCTCTGTTACTCTCTGTACTTTCTGCACTCTATATTTACAAACTACTTCTGATAACACTTTTTACTGTGGCCTTTGCAGTAGCATTTGCCACTAGACATCCAAAAAACATGTCCATACAGACAAAATGCATACTCGTAAGATCCTGACTTGGGCATCTGGATATATCTTTTTTATGATCTCTGGAAGGGATGTTCAGCTTTTGGTAACACCTTTGGTAACAGGTAAAACAAGAAGTGGTATGTTATAAAAACAACTGTGGAGAAGCCCTGGCTCTATCCCACGCTCATTTACTAAGGCAGCCATAACTTCTTGTGACTCATGACACGGTCCATGTGTCAAGCTGGAGGGAAAAGAGTGGCTGGCAGACATAAATGATCACCTTTTCCAAAGTCCTATTTCATAAGAAGTTGCCCCCTGTGGACCACTTGTTCTTCTCGCTCTGGGGTCCTTAAAGTTGAATTATTAATCCCAGCTATACTGGGCCAGAACTAGGGTGGAATCTGTGAGTTGCACAGACCCATCAAGTGTCCGGGGTTGTAAATGCAGCATCCTTAGTCACCTGGTCTGCTTCCATGTCTGAAAGTTAATATGGCTACCTCAGTAAGAACCTGGAAGGCTGAAAACAGCCAATCAAATTAACTTGGCATGCTTTATTGGTTTAACTGCCAAAGTAAAAACAAACTTCTGGTCCTTCAAATGGAACCAAAAGCTCTCTTTATCTCGACTATCTATATAAATATACACTCTTTTTATGGCTCACAGGCTTTGCTAAAACATGAGCTCTGCTTCATGAGCTGGGGAAAAAAGATCCAATGACTTTGAATACAGAGTATCCTTCTGGGTGATAAACTGCATACTCAAATCTACACAAAATGTAATATCTGGGTCTTCAGGGAGTGTGTCCTGCACTGGGCTCACAGCAGCTGATTACTACACCATCAATTTAACACATGTGTCTTTTCCTTTCTTTTGAATAAATGTACACATTTTTCATTGTTAGATGTGTACATAAACAAACTCATATTTTAAATCTTTCATTAGACAAACATTTAGTTAGCTGTATATTTGCTGCACAGAATGTCGGACCATTAAAAATTAAATGTTTGACCAAAACAATATCTAACTTTGTCTAATAGCACCTTTGCATAAAAGCTGAAGCTCTGATATATCGGGATGAACCCTTCATTACTGGGTCCAGCTTGCATAAATATATTACAATGGCTTGTTTTCTATCATGCTGTTTGTGTAAGAACTCCAGTTTCATGTTTCAAAAGACAACTTTTTTCCTGGCAATATTATAATAAACGATAACAATACCCTGCGGTCATGCAGAGATGACCATAAATTCAAAATATTCTTCTGCTTATACCACTGTACTTACAAGGAAAAGGGGCACATCATTTCACAATCCACACATTCTGCTTTGGATTTCAAAAATAAAAACAAAAGGATCAACAATCTGTATGATGGGCCAGAAAACATCAAAAACTATAAAACAACTGGCTGCAGGTGGCATCTATCCTAACAGGGTGTGTGGACTTGATGTGATGGGTCTGTTATATTTAAATTTTATTTATTATTACTCTTACATCATGGACCGCACATCAAGTTATCATCAAAAACCTTACAATATCATTTTTGTATCCATCTTGGCTTTGTTAAATATTATGGCAGCTGTATTCCAAATAACAACCTCATCTTAATCTTTTTTTCTCTCAATAAGGGCTTATTGTATAAATGTAAAATTACAAAATTGTTATCTTAATATAAACTAATCCCATTTTTACAAATTTCCCCAATAACCTGGATTTCATTTCCAACCAAAGGTTGTCTAAACCAGTTTCAATGTATCTATATTATTAATCAAATTGTTAAACTCATATTAGAAATTAATACTCATTATTACTTAATTTTACTTAATTTCCCCTTTTTAAATGCACTGTTTCCACTATCAAAGGATATTCAATTTGTGTAATACACGGTTAAATGTAACCTTCATTTTACCATGTTTGGAAAACAGATTCAAAATAATTGTGATCACATTGTTTACCATTAGATTCTTTAACCCGGCACATGTTGAAGTCATATTTGTCTTTTGTACGTCTTCCATTTTATGTAGCATTGTCTGTGTTTACATATGGTGATAAGTGAGCATGCCAACAATTAAGCTTGAAGGCCATTCTGGCCACAGGAGTGTACAGCCAGTACTCTGTAAATCTGTCTTATCAATCATTTGTTTTTCACAATGAAAAGTCATTTGGTAATAAAAAGGTTGCTCAACTATTATTTTCTCCACAATGGAGTTTTTTGCCTCTTTGGCCAGGACTACCTCCACCTAAGCGTGTGGAGGTTCCAGGTTAAAGGTGATAGCAGGTATGGTTAGTGATCAAAATATTGATCAAAAGAGGGGAGACTGTAATGGAAATTTGTAAAAATGCTGACTCGGTTAAATTGATGATAGGCAACTCCTATCCTCATATTGATTAGTGGTTCCAAATTAATAAAAACTACTGCAGTAGGGAACAGACACAAAAGAGACGCTCAGCATCTTTCCAAATTACTGTTCAAATAACTTTTATATCTATGATTCTATGATCAGATGGGCAACCAGAGTGCTCATCCCATCTTCCCTCTCTGACAACATATAAAGTATTCTATTTTACCTCTCATTTCTCTGTTTCTGATTCTAATAGTTGTAGTGCCTGACCCCAAATTCATCCCACAACTTAACATGAAAATGCCCCTTTCTGTCTAGTGTTAATGTCACCCTTGATCCATCCTGCTCACATAGATAGCTGTTTCTCTAGCTGTTTACTCTGCAAGATTCTTAGTCCCTGTGGAGCTTGGTAACCCAGTTACCCATTGTGGATCCCTGTACACTTTAACCATTAATCTAGGGGCTCAGTATAGGCGGAACCGCACCTTTGGTTCATATATAGCGCTCCTCTTGCGCTGGGCATTTTTGAGGGTCTCTTACCCTTCATTCCCTTACTTAATTCAATGCCCATAATTACTGGCCAGTCTTCTCTCTTCTCTATGTGTGCCTATACCCTCTTGCCTCTAAACTACTTTATCTAGCAGATGTACTACATATACCTGTGAACAGCACTATTCTTCCCTTTCTTATCTATAACACTCCAATGGACAATAGACAGTGACAACATAACATATAACCACCAATCAATACAGTTTAATTAAAGGGGAGTAAAATAGGTACCCTTTGTCCCGAAAATGCCTTACCGATCAAGGAAGTCTGATAACACAAATGTAAGCAAAAGGCTTACCTCAGCCGGCTGATTATCAGAAATTCCCGGATCGTCTCAAGCTCCTCGTTTCGGATACTCAGGGTCACCTGGAATCCCCTCCTGGCTGGCTCGCCATGCTGACTCGGTTAAATTGATGATAGGCAACTCCTATCCTGATATTGATTAGTGGTTCCAAATTAATAATAACTACTGCAGTAGGGAACAGACACAAAAGATACGCTCAGCATCTTTCCAAATTACTGTTCTGCTTTATTATGACGTAATTTAAGGTTTTTATGCACATGATTACGTAGATATCACATTAATATTACAATTGTACATTTATGGTAACAAGGGGCGTTACATAGGCAGGCTAATTCTAATCAGGACTCGAAAGAATGTAAACTTTTACTGAAAACATTATTAGTGCTGTGTGCACAGTGAGGGCAGTGTGCAATACATACAAAATACAATACAATTATATACAGAACTTACAAATTTCCATTACTTACCCTAGATGTGAAGTCCTGGTTAAGGTTGATAATTTAGTTGACCGGGAACCTGTAGTAAGGGTGACATAGAAGTCCAGTTTTTTTTTCTTTTTAAAATGACCTGCCCCGCCCCTTGATGCGACTGACCCCCTGGTGAAGATGCTATCCCTGTGTATATAGATATATCTATATAGATATATCTATAGATATATCTATAGATATATCTATATAGATATATCTATAGATATATCTATAGATATATCTATATATATAAAATGTAAAAAAAAATTTTTTTGAGGAGATAACGTCCAACCTTGTGCAGGATGGAGCAACCTAAACTCGACTGACCTAAATGAGAATCGACAGGCAGAAATGCTGAGTGGCTCGATTGTGTGCCACTGGAGAAATGATGAGTGACTGGATTGTATGCCACTGGAGAAGTGCTTGCAATGATTACAAGAAAGTAGCCTTATTAGGAAGGTGAAAATAAGGGTAGCAGAAAACTGGAGTATGTGGGAATGAACTATAGCCCTGAACAATTCTCAACTGTGACTGAGAGTGTATGAAAATGGATCCAATACGAATCTTTTGCCACAGATGCGAATGGATTCGGGCTGTAGAGTGTATGAATTGAAACCGATATGGATCGTTGTGCCACAGATGCGACTGAATTCGAATCGGCCTGTAGAATGTATGAATGAAACCGATACGAATCATTGTGCCGCAGATGCGACTGGATTTGAATCGGGCTGTAGAGTGTATGAATGAAACCGATACAAATCGTTGTGCCGCTGATGCGACTGGACTTGAATCGGACTGTGGAGTGTGTGAAATGAAATTTAATGAATGTATGAAATAACGCCGGTATGAATCGTTGAGCTGTGGTAGAGTGTAAAGCTGGATATACACTGTACAATCTTCTGCCAATCTTTTCCTTCAGACTTACCAAAACCATAAAACGCGAGGCCAAACCTCAAGAGTTTCAATTTGTATGCAATCAGGCAGGCCCTTGCACTACACAGCTCCAGCAAAGGAAATCAGACAACAAAAGCCGCACAGTGTATATGGGGTCTTAGGGTTGCCACATCACACCTCCAAAACCGAACACATACCAACCACCCAGGCCCCGAGGCTAATCAAATGCAGACAAGGCACCAGGTGGGGATAATTACCACCTCAATCAGCCACAGAGACCTCCAGCTGTTGCAAAACTACAAGTCCCATCATGCCTCTACCTCTGGGTGTCATGCTTGTGGCTTTCAGAGTCTTGCTATCCCTCATGGGACTTGTAGTTCCGCAACAGCTGGAGGTCCACTAATTGCATATCCCTGCTTTACATGCACATGAACTTTAGAGGCATCCCAGTCTTAGTCTGTAGGGTTCAATATTGAGTTGGCCCACACTTTGCAGCTATAACAGCTTCTACTCTTCTGGGAAGGCTGTCCACAAGGTTTAGGAGTGTGTCTATGGGAATGCTTGATCATTCTTCCAGAAGCGCATTTGTGAAGTCAGACACTGATGTGGATGAGAAGGTCTGGCTCGCAGTCTCTGCTCTAATTCATCCCAAAGGTGTTCTATCGGGTTGAGGTGAAGACTGCAGGCCAGTCAAATTTCCCCACCCCATACTTGCTCATCCATGCCTTTATGGAGCTTGTTTGTGCACTGGTGTGCAGTCATGTTGAAACAGGAAGGGATCATCCCCAAACTGTTCTCACAAAGTTAGGAACATGAAATTGTCTAAAATGTCTCGGTATGCTGATGCCTTAAGAGTTCCCTTCACTGGAACTAAGAGGCCAAGCCCAACCCCTGAAAAACAACCCAACACCATAATTCCCCCTCCACCAAATGATTTGGACCAGTGTACAAAGCAAGGTCCAAAAAGACATCGAATTTGGGGTGGAGGAACTTGACTGTCCTGGACCTCAACCCGATAGAACGCGGCTGCATAAACACAGCTGTTGCTGCCAATTTGGCAGCCATGTGGGTGCACTACCTTGAACACACACTGTTTTTGTTTGGGGCCGTGCACCTGCATGGCTGTCAAATTAGGAGCAGGGGCTGTGTCTGTACCTGCTGCATCCCAGTTGACATTATCCCTGTTGCATTCCCGTGCCGACAAAAATGGCCCTGGCACAGGTGTATGCTGTAGTAGGTCTGTAAGACAATGTAAGGCCTTACATTGCAAGCTTTCACAAGCAGTTCCTGCCTAACTCATTTGTACTGAATTGCATTACAACTGCACTGGCTCCCTTTATTTTGTAAAGCGTTGTGCAATATTTTGGCACTATAAAAAATCCCTCAAAATAGAATAATATTATGTGGTGCCAAATGTCACTCAAAAAACCTGTATTTTATGAAAAAAATGGCAATTGTTTATAATGCTTTAGCAAGCTGCTACTTTAACCTAGGTGCATACAATCTCCCACAGACCCTTCTTTAGACTTAACTGCATTAAAAAATGTAGTGAGCAGGATTTATATATCATAGGGTTTCCAGTACACCTTGTTTTGCATATTAGGCTGGGTTCACACGTGCTGCAGCTCACAGCAGGGGTCCAACTGATTCGTCCCTGTTCACTGACTCAGGTGCGAATCAGATCAGAATTTTTGCCTGAATTCACACCTGAATCGGAACCAAAGACGCACAGGACCCTTTCCAAATGCGGACCGCGGCTGCCTCGAAGGTGTGTGAACTTACTCCATTGTGAGCCAGTCACACTCTCCTGTCTTGCGAATTGGATGTGGAGAAAGCCACATCCAATTTGAATAAGTGCGATCCCAGCCTTACACTGCCATCAGAGCATAGTTTCATGGTAATGGACACCAGGGGATGGAAGCTACTAAACACTACTTATTTAAGAAAGAAAAAAATATTTTAAGGTGCAGTAACCCATGTGAAATCATCATAACCAAAATTTCATAAGTTATTGTGTATTGCTACACTATACACCATATTGTTGCTGCTTGTACTAATTTGTTGAATGAGCTTGCCTGAATTTAATGCCCATTAAAGCATACCTCCCAACCGCACTGGATCCTGAGAAACTGTGCCCTAATTTAAACAGATTCCCACGGCACCCGTCACCCAGATCATTCCTGGAGCCAAGTTCTAGAACTCTAGTCCACCCAGACAGAAAAAAATTAGTTTCAGTTAGAGTATCATTTTAAATCACATTACCGCAGCTTTAATTATTCATTGCAGCCCTGACACTATGAACATGCGTTAAGTGCTGTGTGACATGTCATATACACATAAGCTCTTCTGCAGCCCTTGCCTACAGTAGTGAGGCTACACTATTAACACACATGCCAAACTTGGAGCGCATCAAAGCCAAAATGAAATATCCAATTACTTTACTGCAAATATACATAATGGCAGGGAAGAAAATACTCTGAAAGCTTGTACGCTATTTGAGCTTGGCTTAACTGGCAAATACTGAGCATTATTTAGCTTATGTACTTAAGAGCAGTGTCATGAGTGCATACTGTGTGGGAATTTGTGTGTCAATAACTACAGTACAGATGCTAGAGATTTTTGCAGCTGACGATTAGCTATTCAGCAGCTTGTCTCAAACAACAGATTAACAATACTGCTTAGACATGGCAGGAAATGAATGTAAGAGACATTAGATGACAATGACGGGGCATCTGTATTGTTATCCTTGTATATTGTTCTGCGCTGGAAAAACATGACACGTTTTCTCTGAATGCTGAATAAAGACACGAATCTCAGGAGATTCTAAACTGTGTAGTGCATTACAAAATCAGAACCTCAGTACATACTCACATGATACATTAATGCCCCATAAACACAATAGGATTTTCCGACGGAAAATGTTCTATGGGAGCTTGTTGTCGGAAATTCTGACCGTGTGTAGGCTCCATCGGACATTTTCCATCAGAATTTCCGACACACAAAATTGGAGAGCTGGATCTCAAATTTTCCGACAACAAAATCCGTTGTCCTAAATTCCGATCGTGTGTACACAGTTCCGACGCACAAAGTTCCACGCATGCTCGGAATCAAGCAGAAGAGCCTCACTGGCTATTGAACTTCATGTTTCTTGGCTCGTCGTACGTGTTGTACATCACCGCGTTCTTGACGTTCGGAATTTCCGACAAGATTTGTGTGACCGTGTGTATGCAAGACAAGTTAGAGCCGTCGGAAAAAAAACATGGATTTTGTTGTCAGAAAATCCTATCATGTGTACAGGGAATAAGTGTATTCTTAGCATGGTAAATAATTATAGAAAATGACTGTACATTTTTCAAGGTTTGCAATGCTGTCTATTTAGCTATATACTGTATAAAAAGGTGCAAACAATAAATTAAGGTAGGAGAAGTGAAGAAATACTTACAAAATGTATATGTGAGAAAATATTGCACAAATATTATTATTAACTATAAGCTATTACACAACACCATTTTTTGTTAGGAATGCATGTTTTTCTGCCATAGGTACCTGTTACACTAAAATAATCTTGCATTTATGTCATTTGTGGAGGAAGAATATGTTTTTAAGATAATGAAACCGGGTGCATGGGAACCAATGCATCAAAAATAATTTATACAAAAAATTTAACTGTTAAAGGTGCATTAAACCCCAAACCAAAAATGTAATACAATGCATACTGCAGTTTACCAATCCCTAAATGTGGTAGGTGCATTTGTTTTCTTTTTAGGCTTTTTTTCCCTTTATTTTTACCTGGTGAGCTGGCCAGTAACACACTTCCTGTCTTATGGTGTCTCAGCTCTGAATGGAGGAGCAACTGAGACACTTTGGGAGAGCAACATGGTCATTCTAGGGAGAAAGTAGTGTTATGCTGCGTACACACGAGCGGACTTTTCAACATCAAAGGTCCGACAATCTTTCCGACGGACTTTCAACGGAGTTACGACGGATTTTTGAACAACTGAACTTGCTCACACGGACTAAAGTCTGGTCGAAAGACCGTTGGTTTGAACGTGATGACGTACGAAGGGACTAGAATAAGGAAGTTCATAGCCAGTAGCTGCCCTTGCGTCTTTTTTGTCCGTCGGACTAGCATACAGATGAACTGATTTTTCGACCGTACTCGAGTCCGTCGGAAAGATTTGAAACATGTTCCAAATCTAAAGTCCGTCTGATTTTCGACAGAAAAAGTCTGCTGAAGGTCCGATGAAGCCCACACATGGTCGGATTGTCCAACGGATTTGTTCTGTCGGACCAGTCAAGTGGAAAAGTCCGGTCATGTGTACACGGCTTTTGATGTACTTGAGGACTTAGAGCAACTTGACTAACAGATTGAAACCAAACTTTTTTTAAGCACTTGTAGCAGGGCTATCTTTAACGCTGGGCAAAAGAGGCAGCTACCCCAGGTCTAGTCATAGTTGTGGGGCCCAAAGCAGCTGCCCCTTGAACCCATGCTTCCCGCAAATAGTTTTCCAAGCTTCTGCTTTCCAGCACACACACAGTCCACAATGTGTAGACACACAAAACATGCAGTCTCCACCCTGGGAGTCTAAAGGGTCCTGCCCAGTCAGCAGCAGCCTGATGGTAGATGGACAGTGCAAAGGGCCAATGAGAGTGGTGGCCTGGCTCAGATAACAGGATGGCTGCAGCCAGCGGTAGCAGAGCAGAGGGAGGAGCTCCGAAGTGCTGCTGTGCCTGGCCGGGGGGGGGGGGGTACCTAGGAAATTTTGCCCAGGGCCCAATCAATAAACACGGCCCTGATTTACAACAACAGGTTTTTTGTTTTGTTTTTCGGATTAAGAATTTAAAAAAGAAATGAATAAAGCAGACTATCATGAGCACACCTATTATGGTTCAATGGTTTGTCTTGATCCTCTAACTGGTTTGTTGCAGTCTCTAACTGCCACTTTTGCTGGACAGCTTGGTCTGTTAAAAAGACTTGAAAAATAATAGATTTACTGGTCAGATCAACAGGTGAAAATAAAGGAAAACAGCATAACAATTAAAACTAATGCAGCCTTCAAATCTAAGAATTGGTAAGCTGCAATATAATACATTTTTTTTTTTGGTGTGGGGGGTTAATACCAGCTTAAAGTGGTTCTAAAGGCAGAAGGTTTTTTATCTTAATGCATTCTATGCATTAAGATAAAAAACCCTCTGTGTGCAGCAGCCCTCCAGTAATGGACTATAACTGTATTAAGGTACACCTGTGCAGCTTAGTTCAGCTAGATAGGGTTGTGTTAGCGTTGCACTGAAATGTACTCATTGTACAAATGTACAAACCTTCAGTAAAGTTGCATTAACTGTTACTGAACCTGGTCTGAAATTATTTAAAGGGGTGCATAGAAGAATTTGGCGTATCAGAAGATCTGGGTCTGAAAGGATCGGGGAAGGAAGGAAGGCTACTATGTAAGGTTATTGTAACTCGGCAGGAGAATTGAAGTTGGAGAGCAGCTGCCACCGGTACCCAAGTACTTGTAGGAAGTGTACAGTAGCCGGTCATGAAGCATGGTACAGGTTCTCCAGTAGCAAGCGGGTCGGTGATCTGGCTCCCTCCCTAGCAGTCAGTGCCCCAAAAGTAATCAGGACCAAACCCATGGTACAGAAACCTCATGTGAATGGCTGCATGGTATGGAAGGGAAGGAGTAAAGTTAAAGTGTGCATGACGTGTGTGCTAAGTGTATGAGGGGACCCCATTCTGTCACTAGGAGTGAGGTGGCAGAGGTACACTGGACTGGTGGAGAGGGCATAGTCTCAGGAGAGTTCCTCCTAAATGCATCTTTTATCATCATTTATTAAGCAAGGTGTCCGGAAGTGCATGTCAACAGACTAGGTGGCTCTTCTGGATGGTGTCCTGTGCATAGGCACAGATTAATTCAGGTTCCTTTACATGCATGTAGGAAATGTGCACATGCTCATGCAAGTGCTCACTGCCTGACTGCTACCAGCCTGTAGCTGTATGCTGTCCCCAGTGCCAGTCTGCTCCTGTCTCCTGCTCACTGGTGTCCATCCGGCACACCTGCTCCATTGTGGTCTACTGATGGTCTTCCCCTATTTGATCCAGAGAGTTCATCCAGCCCTGCTGATAGCCACTCTGTGCTGCTGCGCCACCTGTCTGCTCCTTAAGGAGCCCCAAGTCAGAGGTGTAAAGGAGGCCTTCCTCATTGTGTCAGGCTCTTCTACCAGGTAAGTGACACAAGGTGTGTAGAGACATGGGACAAGGCATTTCACAAAGGAACTCTGTGTGTCACACAGTATACAGTGTATGGTTCTAAGTCGGGGAATCACCATAATGTTTGACTTTCACATGAACATGGTCCTCGCCTAGTCCTAGGCATTGATGAGCACATGCATTGCGAAAGGTACCCCCACATCAAGGTCAAAGGTCATCAGAGGGTCCACACCAACCCACACTCTAACTGTGCGCTACCCAGTGCAATGCACATGGATTTATTATGTACAGTGTTTCATGATCTCATTTGTGTTTAAGTTGCAGATTTTTAGGGGTGGTTTGTGTCATAAGCTCTGTCTTGCACTATATTTGTATAGGGGTTTAGAATTTGATCAACAAAAAAGATTACTTGTTACATGACAGCAGCTGTATTTATTTTCTCATAAGATTCATATATTTTGTAGAATAGCGTGGATGTCACTTATTACATAGGTGTATTCTTGTGGATGCAGAACAAAACAATGTCAGCTCTCAATGGGTAACATTAGGTGACCATAACACTGGCAGAGAAAATGAATAGCCCAAAGGAATATTAGCAAGCAATACATTAATAAAGATACTCTATTGCAGTGGTATTGGTGATCGCTTCTCGGCCTTTTGGCTAAGATCAAGTGTAGTTTCTGCCTTGTTCTTGTCATTAGGTAACGACCAGTGCCAGTCCCTCTCAGCCTTGGGGTGTTTCCTGCGGGTGCATCCCATGCTGCTATTGGGGGGGACGCCACTGGAAGTGCACGAGAGTGATCGCCTTTCCCTACCATCCATGTGTTGGCTGTGGGATTGGTGGGCGTAGGTATGGTGGGGCCGCCGAGCGCACCAAACACTTTGAGGCTGGTCGTGGCCGAGCCTAGAAGGAACGATGTCGGTTTGCACTTCATTCAGAAGCAGTTGATTGAAGACTTTTTTGGGATGCCGAGAGAAGCTATTTTTTGCATGTAGTGTTTTCCTACCACTGGAATGTATGACGTTACTTTCTGGAAAAAGGAAGATCTGCAGACAGTTTTGCTACGGAAGAGCGAGAAAGAAGGCAACGAGATGCTGGAAGGGATCGTGTTCCTGTCGAGTGAGACGAAAGTGCGGGTCCCCATCACTGTGCATATGTACAATCCTTTTGTACAGGATGGGGAAATCGCTGCCTTTTTGTTCCGGTACTGCGAGTCAGTTTCAGCAGGCGTGAAACTGACGAATGTGCTAGGTACCTTCAACGGGCAGCGTAAATTTTGGGTAACCTTTAGGGCGGATCCAGAGAGTATTGGTGGCGTCAGGCACCCCCTCAGTCTTTTTCCATTGGGAGGAATCGTGGCTACCTGTGGTACCCTGGTCAGCCCCTCTTTTGCAGGCAGTGTTTTGCTTTCAGGCACACCAAAGACCAGTGCGAGGCCGGGTTGACATGCCGCAATTACTTCAAGCAGGGTCACGGAGCCGGTCAGTGTCCGGAGAAGAAGAGCTGCCACATCTGCGGTAGTAGGACGCACCTTGCGAGACAGTGCCCGAAGGTTAACAGAGCGTCTGAGCCCACTCCAGAAGCTGTGGCGGTTAAAGCTGTGGAGGCGGGGGGCAAGCAGGTGTTGTCCTACGCGGATGTGGCTAGACTGGGATCCATTCCTACCACCGCGGTGAACTCTGAGCAGACCATAGTGCTACCCGAGGAAGTGGTGGTGCGGGCTGATGTCTGCCTACCTATGGAGGGTGAGCCAGGTCCCTCCCCTGTTGACGCCGTAAGGGAGGAGGGGGCCTCTCCTGCACCTGAGGAGAGTGTCCCTGGGCACCTCCTGGCCGAGGGGGAGTCGGAGGGGAGCGGTGAGGAATCGGAGGACTCAGAGGAGGAGGAGGAGATGGAGGTGGGACAGCTGTCCCTGAAAAGAAAGATGGCTGAGTCCTCCCAGGTCATAGGCTCCTTCCCGGACTCTCCGGGCCCTGAAGCATCGGATGTGGTGATCGACTCGGACTCCTCGCAGGCACCATCCTATGTAAGCACTGGTCAGGTGTCCGAGCTGCAGGAGGTGATAGGGTACTGCAGGTTGCCAAAGGGGAAGGCAAAGAAAAAATCTGGCGGGGTGAGCCTTGGGACAGGGGTGGGACCAAGGACTAGGGCCAGGGATAAAGGTGGGAAAAAGAAAAAGTCGTGACAGGAACATGATCCCTTCCTAATTTTCTATGGCCTTACGGGTATCTTCCCTCAATTGCAGAAGCATTGGGACGGCATCTAGACGGGCAGCAATTTTTAAAATCTTGTCTGGCTATGCTAATGATGTTTTTTGCTTACAGGACTGCAACATGAGGGAGGAACCACATACTGCAAGGTGGACCCAGGGGGATGCAGTATGGTCATTGGGTCGGAATAGGAATAGTGGTGTGGGGATTCTTATTAAAAATAAAAAAATTAAGATTTTAAGGAAGGTGGAGGTGGAGGTGGGACGATGTTTGTTTGTTATTTTGGAGTATGGGGGTGTTTGTTTTAAATTATTTTGTGTATATGCACCGGTTGATAAAAAGGGGAGGTTGGAATTGTTTGAAAAAATGAAGTTTTTTTGGGGGGGGAGGGATCCTATTATTGTGTTGGGGGATTTTAATTGTATTTTGCGTAATGGGGATAGATGTGGGGAGGGAGGTGGTGGTGGGGATGTTGATAAGTCTGGGAAAGAGTTGGGTGAGATTTTGCGGTTGTTTGGGTTAAGGGATGTGGGTGAAGGTGGTGGTTTTTCTTATTTTAGCGATAAGGGTAATGTGAAATCAAGAATTGATTTTTGTTTTATTTCCAAAAATTTGCAGCCGGAATCCTTTATGATTCAGCGGGAGCCTTTCTCGGACCATGGTCGGATCGAGTGTGTTGTGAGTATGGAATCGGAGGTAACGTATGGTAAAGGTGTGTGGAAGTTGAATGTGGAGTTATTGGAAGACGAGGGTGTGAAAAGAGAGTATGGTGAGTTTTTTGGGAAACTTAAAAAAAGGAGGAATGATTTTTTAAGTGTTATCGAGTGGTGGGAGTGGGTGAAAGGTCAGACTAAGAGGTTTTTTGTAAGAAAGGGTTGTGAGATTGCGAAAAAGGAACGTGAGGCGTATGAATTGTGGCTGAAAAGATTGGAATATTTGGAAGAACTAAGGGAATGGGGAGAGAATGTGGGGTGTGAATTAGTGGAAGCAAGGGGAAAATTGAGAGTCTTTATGGAGCGGAGGGGGAGAGAGATTATGTCGCAAGCAAGGATGGTGGTGAAAGAGAAGGATGAGAAGTGTACGCGTTTTTTCTTTAAAAAGGTATATGGTGGGAAGACGGATTTGTCAAGTGTGTTGGATGAGAATGGACAGGTGGTAAGTGGGAAAAAGAGGTTGGGAGATGAAATCTGGAAGTTTTATTCCGATTTATATATGGAAAAGAAGAGGGATGAGAGGGTTGAGAAGGAAGTGTTGGAGCAGGTGGAGATGTGTCTGGATATGGAGGATAAGAGTATGGGGAGAAAGTGAGTAAAGGTGAAGTTGATGAATGTCTGGGGAGTATGAAAAAAGGTAAGACGCCTGGGAGTGATGGTTTGCCAGTTGAGTTTTTTTGTGCGTTTTGGGAAGTGATTGGTGACTGTGTGTATGAGATGGTGATGAAAGTTTTGGAGGAGGGGAGGATGCCTGAATCTATGTCAAAAAGTGTGATTGTTTTGTTGTATAAAAAAGGTGACAAGCGAGAGTTGAAAAATTGGAGGCCTATATCATTGTTGAATGTAGATTATAAGGTGGTGGCGAAGGTATTAGCAAATAGGTTGCGTGCAGTGGTGGAAAAATTGGTAGGGGAGGAGCAAGCGTGTGCGGTGCCTGGAAGGTCTATTGCAGAAAGTTTGGTGAGCTTGAGGGATGTGTTATGGTTCTGTAAGGAGAGGAAGCAGGAAGTGGCGGTGTTGGCTGTGGATTTTGAAAAGGCGTATGATAGAGTGTCGCATGATTTTATGTTTAAAGTATTAAGGAGAATGGGGTTACCCGAGGTGTTGATTGGGTGGATTAAGTGTTTGTACAGAGGTATGGTAAGTAAGGTGTTGGTGAATGGATGGATGACGAATGATATAAGCATTAGGTCGGGTGTGAGGCAGGGTTGCCCGTTATCACCCGTGTTGTTTATTTGTGTGATTGAACCTTTGTTGAGGATGTTGATGAAAGATAAGTGTGTGAGAGGGGTGGAAATACCAGGGAGTGGTGGTAGGGTTTTGAAAGTAATAGGATATATGGATGATGTTACAGTGATTTGTAGAGATATGGCAGGACTGAAAAGAGTGAAGTTGTTGATTGAGATTTTTTGTATGGCAAGTGGTTTCAGTGTGAATATAGGAAAAAGTGAGTGTAAATTGTTTGGTGTATGGAGGGGGATTGAACAGTGTGGTTGGAAGTTTTGTGAGGGAGGAGTGAGGATTTTAGGTGTCAAGTTTGATTCTGATTTGTATGGGAGAGAGAGTTGGCAGGATGCTTTGGTGAAAGTTAAAAAGAAAATTGACTTTTGGTCTTTAAGGACTTTATCGTTGGAAGGGAAGGTGTTGATTGTGAAGGCTGTTGTGATTCCGATTCTGTTATTTTTATACTACGTGTTTCCGGCTCCAGATAGAGTGATGAAACAAATTGTGAGAGTGTGTTTTTCCTTTTTTTGGTCGTCTAAGATGGAGAAGTTGAAAAGAGAGAAAGTAATGAAAGGAGTAATGAATGGCGGGAAAGGTATGGTGAGTATTGAGAGATTTCTGGTGGTGAAGTATGTAAGTATGTGTGTGAGATTAAGTGAGAAAGAGAACGTTGCAGGGTGTATGGTAAAATATGCATGTGGGAGTGTGTTACGGAAATATAAGTTGTGTGAAGTTGATTTGAGGAAACCTGTATGTTTTATTGCACCTTGGTTTTATGTGAGGATTGAAAGGTGTATGAGGAGGTATGGGTTGCAGGATGTGACACGAGATAAATGGTGTGAGAGTAAAAAGGTTATGCAGATACTGAATGAAAGGGAAGAGATGGAAGGAATAGGTGGTTTAAGAGTAGCCGAATGTAAGAAAGTCTGGAAGAATGTGTGCTGTAAGGGAGTGGATAATAGACAGAAGGATATTGCATGGATGGGGGTGCATGGGTGTTTGCCTACAAGGGAGTTTCAGAGAAGGAGAAGGTTTGTGGACAGTGAGGTGTGTCCAAGGCTGGGGTGTGGGGGGATTGAAAGGGTGGTACATGTGTTCTGGGAATGTCGCTATGCGAAGAAATATGGAAAAGGATGGAAAAGATGATTGAGGGGTTGACTGGTGTGAATAGGGTAACATATGAGATGGTATTATATGGTTTGTGTGATCTGGGGAGGAATGAGGAGAGGCTGTTATGGATTGCTGTGAGTTGTATTAAAGAGTGTTTGTGTGATGTTCGGAATATTTTGATTTTCAAGCAGGAAGTAGTTTAAGTGAAAGAATGTGTGGCCATGGTCCGAGGAAAGATTTATAATTACGCATATTATGATTATAAAAAGTTAGGAGAGAAGGATGCAAGGAAATTATGGAAATTGGAGGAGTGGAAACAATGGTGTATATAATGTAAATATGTGAATTATGTTATTGATGTTTTGAACGATTAACCTTTTATTTTTTGTTTTTCAGGGTGAGCACAGATGGTGATAAAGGGACAGTGTGGAGAAAGAATTTAGAAGTGTTTTTTGTTTGTGTAGGGATAGGGTGGAGGGATAGTATATAATAGGGATAGTTTGTCATTTTTTCGCTATGAGGGATGGGAGTGGGTTGTTTTGTTATTATTCTTGTTATCTTTATTGTTATTTTGGAACTTTCATGATATATTTATTGTTGTTGATGTGAGATGTCTATTTTCTTTACTGTTGTTATGTATAATTTTGTTTTTGTGGGTGGGTTTGGGAGGGAAGTGGGTGGGTTTTGGGAGGGAGGTGGGAGGGTTATGTAAATATTGTAAATACTTGTCTGATAATGTACCTCAATGTTTATTTTATTGTTCAAACATATTATTTTTGATTTATGTTATCATTGTATTTTACTTGTGAAATTTTAAATAAAAGAATTTAAAAAAGTGGTATTGGTAAACCAAGGCAAGTTTAATTAATATCCATTATAAAATTAAAACCAAGAAACCACATACAGGATTACCCAGTGCAGAGGGATCATTGGTGCCCCCCAAGCTGTACTGTTCTAATCTTTGGACACTGTTAGCTCCTTATTGCTCCGGGAACCTCCAGTGACACCGTAGGCTCATTTAATCCTATTTAGCCTTATTTTTTTATATATTACATGTATGTGGATTCTTGGTTTAATTTAATAATGGATATTAGTTAAACTTGCCTTGGTTTACTAATACCACCTGAATAGAATATCTTCATTAACTTATTGCTTGCTGATATTCCTTTGGGCCATTCATGCTCTCTGCTGGTGTTATTGTCACCTAATGTTACCCATTGAGGGCTGACATTGTTTGTTTTGTTTTGCTGCTATCCATACCCTCCACTGGTCATTGTTCAGCTGCACTGGGGTTAACAGATACTAATTTTTACCATCCTAATTATACCTTCATATATTTCTTCACATGATCTACAGTTGAGCGCTGGTGATACCTTTGTTACTCATTTCTTGTGGATGCAGGACTTTTGAAGTTTAATGATTCTTGGTGACATTAGTGCATATAGTCATATGAAGGTTACATAGTGCTGGCTCCTAGATTTTTAAATCTGGCTCCTAGTTCTGGGTGAGATTAGCAAGGCCTGATTTAAAGCCTCTAAAGTGATAATCAAGCATTTTCAATGCAAGTTGCCATGTTAAAAGTCTTAAAAGTAATGCGCTTTCTATTGATTTTTTAAAGCTGGCTCCTGCTTTGGAGTGAGATTTGTTCAAGCCTGAATTAAAGCCTCTATTTTTTGTTAGAAGTTTGGCAATTGTTAGAAAGTTTAAAAGAAATGCAATTTACCTCCTTTTAATGGAAAACCAAGGAGAAGCTGGATTTTTCATGTATCCTGTTAGAAAGTGCTGAAGGAGGGATTTTACTGTACATCGTCACCCTCCACTGAGATGGCTATCAATTGCACCATCATGTTAGGAGCTACAGCAGCAGAAATGGTTATTTGGGCAGGATCAACAAGTGTTTATAAAATGTACCCATTCTTACTGATATAAGCAGCCTACATCAAATATGTGATTTTATAAGTTGACCTTAGTTTTAATTTAAGAGTCTGAATTACTGAGCCAGCAAATTAATTGGCAATGTATGGACAATGTTACCTTAATGGCTGTTTGTGGAGAAATGTGTCTAAAACACTTCAACTATATATTGTATTCTTCTGTTTTCCAGGAATTCAGGGAACCATGCACACTATTCCTAAATATCCCTACCACAGTCATATAAAAGCACAGCTACAGAAATTGTACTGTATGGCTTCTAAGTGAGAAATGAACCAGAAGCTTGGTAAAAGTTGTAAAAACTGGGTATCCATGCTACTGCAGTTCTGGAATTTTTGCCAGGCTTTTTGCAGCTAGTTATTGCTCAAATATCATGGTAGTAAGTAAAGTAGCCGGAAATACATCTGCATGTAACATCCAGATACTTGAAGATCCAGACTGAACAGGGAATAACAGAAGCTGTATGTTTTAATGACATATACCCAAAGGAGCATTATGATACAACTGTCTTCCCATCCTCATATTTTCATCAAATACACAGACCAATTAGGAACTGGTTAGGCCTAATATGATAAATGATTGGAAGTATACCTTATGCAACGTTGTCACATTCTTTTCATCTCTTAAACCCAGGTTTAGGATTAAAGGTTGCTTTTTAAAGATCTTTTTAATCTTGGTGAAGGTTGAACAATGACTTGGATAATTGTAATAAATAAACAGCAATGAAAGTGTCATCTTGTCAATTATGCAAATTCCTGGTGATGTGCATTAAATTAGCAATAAAAGTTTTAGTATTATGATGTTCCAGGGTCAAACAATAGCACAGAGACTGCTAGTTTCATTATTCACTGTCGTTTAAAGAAAAGAAACGTTAACAAATAGCTGTCAGCACATTAAGCTGTCACTTATTTTAATCAGGATGATATAGTATTTGTTTAAAATAGCTTGATCTTGGCATTACAAAAGATATATTTAAAATCCAGATAATAGATACTAAACTGGGAATATATATTTGTCACTTGACAATTTAAATACAGTTCATTAAAACATGGGCCTGCCAATTACCACTTACAGATACATCTACTGTATATACAAATGATTACAAAATGGAAAGAAATATAATGTGAGCAAATGTGACTCTACATATTACATATTTCACTCTTGAAAGACCGAGGGCATAAAGTATGCATAGACACAATTGTTGTCCCATCTGGCCAGTTTTGATCCTTTGTTTGTCATGTTTATGGGAAGTAGCAGACACCCCCTGTAATATATTGTCTTGTTACATTAAATCAGTCCTAATATCAGTGGACAGGTCCAACTGCAGGTATTGGCTCTACTTACAGCTAGGGTGTCATTTGAGCACTGTTGTCAACCAGATCCTGCATTTAACTAGAGCCTCTGATTTACTAGGCATCACAATTTTAGTGATGAATAGTGTGCATTATCATCTATCTAGAAACTGGTAGGACCAATTAGTGGATGTTGTGTGCTTGCATGACTTCTTGGACACAACTAGAGCTGAAAGCTCCAGCCTACCTGTATTGGGTGTTAGGTGAGTATAAGAGGCTGCCAATCTAGAAGCTCTACACCCAGCACTTCCTGTGAAAAAACCTCTTTCAGTGGCTTCCAAACCTATTCCATATACAAACTCTTTTACTGCTTAAGGAGAGCAGTTTGGAAGATAAAAGGATGGAATGTGAATACAACAGATTGTAAGACTAAAGGCATTGATGCAAACACTAGAGGCTTCTTACGTAAACCATTTGCATGGGGGCCACTTTAAAAGGTGACCTGTACAGAGGAGGCATGGCGATTGCTGTCCTCTTCTTTTTACAATACTTGTTCCCTGGCTGTTACACTGACCAATTTCCTTCATTACTTTCTCTGTTCAGCCCCTTTTTTCCTTGAAACAAGTTTCCTTTATGGAAGCAAGACAATAAGGAAAAATAAAGCAGAACGTCGGAATTTGTGAATGCAGTGAGCAAAAACACAGTCAGCCTTTCCTACAGGGGCATGACCAGATCCAGAAAAGATTATGACACACTATTTGCAATTCAGAAAGGATGACAAATAAATGTATTTATTACATTCAATAAAACAACAGTGTTGTGAGATATGCCATGTTTAAGGAAATCTGAATTCAATAAATGAGACTATCATCCTTTTAAGCGATTGTGGAACGCCATTGTCTTTTTTAGATCTATAATTCAATGAACACCAACTGTATTGTATGAAAAACAAATATAGAAAAGCAAAACTGAAAAATAAACTTTCCTTCTGAAGAAAGAATTGCACAAAAGCAGTAATCAGTATGTAAATATGATTTACAGTAAAATAAGAGCAAATCATAGCACTCTGTGGTAGACAAGTAAAATACAATAACATATAAAGAATGATAAAGGCAATCTGGTTACAAAAGACAGAGAGGAAAGATGGCGAAGGTTTTGAATGTATTCTTCTCCTCAGTCTTCACGAGGGAAACGGGGGGATTCAGTAACCAAGACTGCAATGTTTATCCTCATGACACGTCACAGGAAGCACCCTCATGGCTAACAGAGGATAGAATTAGAAATAGACCTGAAAAGCTTAACATTAATAAGTCACCGGGACCAGATGGCTTACATCCGAGGAACTCAGTCAAGTGATTGCCAGACCTTTGTTCCTAATTTTTATGAACAATCTATTGACTGGAATAGTACCAGCTGATTGGAGAAAAGCCAATGTAGCACCAATATTTAAAAAAGGACCAAGATATATCCCTGGGAACTATAGACCAGTTAGCCTAACATCAATAGTTTGCAAGCTCTTTGAGGGGATGATAAGGGACTATATACAAGATTTTAGTAATAAAAATTGTATTTTTAGCAGTAATCAGCATAGATTCATGAAGAATGAAGGCATTCGATACAGTTCCCTATAAACATTTACTGTACAAACTAAGGTCTGTCGGCATGGACCAAAGGATTGACCTGGATTGAAAACTGGCTATGGGGGTGAGTCCAGAGGGTGGTGATAAATGGGGGGGAGTACTCGGAATGGTCTGGTGTAGAAAGCGGGGTCCACCAGGGTTCTGTCCTGGGACCAATTCTATTTAATTTATTCATAAAAGAGGATGGGATAAACAGCTCAATCTCAGTATTTGACGATACTAAGCTAAGCAGGGCAATAACTTCTACGCAGGATGTGGAAACCTTGCAAGAAAATCTGAACAAAATAATGGGGTGGGCAACTACATGGCAAATGAGGATTAATGTTGAAAAATGTAAAATAATGCATTTGGGTGCCAAAAATATGAATGCAATCTACTCACTAGGGGGAGAACCACTGGGGGAATCTAGGATGGAAAAGGACCTGGGGGTCTTAGTAGATGACAGGCTCAGCAATGGCATGTAATGCCAGGCTGTTGCAAGCAAAGCCAACAGAATATTAGCATGCATTAAAAAAGGGATTCACTCCAGTGTTGCCAACCGTCCGTTAATTTACGAGCAGCCTATAAATTTAAGGCCATTTTCGGGCTGCCCGTTAAAGCCCATTACGGGCAGCGGTGCCCGTAAAAATGATGGCCGAGGGCCGACCATGCAACTGCGCATGCGCCGTTACGAAGCCATCCAAGCTTGGGAAAGCCCGTACACGTTCAGCCAGGCGGTGCATGCGCAGTAACGTAATGGCGCCGCCATTTTTAAATGGAAGCCTGTAGTACTAGCACAGCGGTATTCGTTCTCGGCGCGGCAATGCCACTGCCTCGCGCGAGTCGCTCGCTACTAGCCACCACAGGAGCAGAGCGGAGAGAAGAGGACACAAACTTACAAAGATGACAGAGGACTCGAGGAGGACTGGGAGTGAAGCAGCTGTGAAGGGGGCAGAGGAGGACACTAATGTGCTTGTCCTATGGAGAGGTGAAAGGGGCACAGGAGGAGGAAGACACTGTCACAGCCTGTGAACTGGAGGGACACAGAAGGATACTGAAGGGGGACAGAGGAGGAACCTACCATGTCTGCAGCCTGTCCTCCACCTCCTGTACCATGTCCGCAGCCTTTGTCTCTCACCTCCTGTACCATGTCAGTAGCCTGTGTCCCCACTTCCTGTACCATGTCCGCAGCATTTGTCCCCCACATCCTGTACTATGTCCGCAGCCTGTGTCCCCCACCTCCTGTACCATGTCCGCAGCCTGTGTTCCCCACCTCCTGTACCATGTCCGCAGCCTGTGTCCCCCACCTCCTGTACCATGTCCGCAGCCTGTGTCCCCCACCTCCTGTACCATGCCCGCAGCGTTTGTCCCCCACCTCCTGTACCATGTCCGCAGCCTGTGTCCCCCACCTCCTGTACCATGTCCGCAGCGTTTGTCCCCCACCTCCTGTACCATGTCCACAGCCTTTGTCCCCCACCTACTGTACCATGTCCGCAGCTTCTGTCCTCCACCTCCTGTGTCTTCTCTGCAGCATCTGACCATCTCTTGTATCATGTTTGCAGTCTCTGAAGGGGGAGTTTGGAGAGGAGTCAAAAGTGGGAACACCGCCAGGATGGGGGTCAAGAGAGAAACCAGACGTGTGGACTGTGGAGAGGAGACTATAGGATAAAACCAGAGGCACCAAGCTGGAGCCATCTGACTGAGCCCTACATGGTGCACCTGAGCGGAGGTCAGTGACAGTGCGGTCAGGCCAGTCTGAGGAGGGTTGCTGATGTAAGGGAATGAATACAATAATGTAAGG
The DNA here is from genome assembly GCA_037952925.1 of Lithobates clamitans. NCBI lineage: Eukaryota > Metazoa > Chordata > Amphibia > Anura > Ranidae > Lithobates > Lithobates clamitans. The sequence continues at coordinate 23,647,445 of JBBGZY010000438.1, forward strand.
GGGCACTGATACAGAGGTTCCCCCTTATATTAGTAACACCCCCTTACCTTGGTGTATTCACGCTGCGGAAGGTGGTCTCTGGTCACTAGAGCCCCATCCTTACATCAGAGTTCCCCCTTAGATCATGATCTGCAGTGTTCCCCTTTACATAAGAGTTCCGTTTCACTGTAAGGGGGAATCCTGCAGACTCTGGGGACTAAGGGGGAACTCTGTGCTGGCTGGGTTACTGTAACCTTACCTTCATGTAAATGGATAAAGTTGTTTTTTGACTTTTGTTTAACTTAAACACATTGCTAATAGCACTAGCTATATGTTTATAGTTTAAATATTGACATTTGCACTAATTAGCAGTGAAAACGGTCATTTTTGGTACTTTTTTCCAGTGCCAGTAAAAAAATGTGTCTCTGCCAGTAAATTTCAGGATTTTTGCCAGAAAAAAATTTGTGTCTTTTGTAAATTTTGGCATCCTGCCAGTAAATTTAATTTCAGGGGGTTGGCAACACTGATTCACTCCAGAGATAAAATGATAATTCTCCCACTACAAGACTCTGGTCCGGCCCCACCTGGAGTATGCCGTCCAATTCTGGGCACCAGTCCTCAGAAGGGATGTGCTGGAGCTGGACAGGATCCCGAGAAGGGCAACAAAGCTAAAAAAGGGACTAGAGGATCTGATCTACGGGGAAAGACTGCAAGCACTGAACGTATTCTCTCTGGCGAAGACACGCTTGAGAGGGGATATGATTTAAATATACAAATACTGTACTGGTGACCCCACAATAAGGATAAAGCTCGTTCGCGCAAGGGAATTTAAAAAGACTAAAATTAGAGGAGAAGTGGTTTAACCCTAAACTGCGTAAAGGGTTCTTTACTGTTAGAGCGCTAAGGATGTGGAATTCTCTTCCACAAGCAGTGGTTTCAGCAGGGAGCATCGATAATTTAAAAAACTATTAGATACTCTAGGCACCTTAACAAACACAACATATGGGGATATACAATGTATTATAAACATTAAAGCACACACACAGGTTGGTTTTTTCAACCTCACCAACTATGTAACTATATATAGATTAAAATACCATAGCAGCAAGCATCACTATTTAATATTAGCAACATTTACTAACTAAAAGACTGTAGCAAATAATACAGGGGATGCTCTCTTAAAATGAAGATAAAAAACAAAAATGGCCTATGAAAATGTAAATTTACTCTCTTAGTTTCGCCGCATCGAGGTGGCGGAGGGAGGGAGCCTCGGAGTCGGTAATATTTTCTCAGGGGGGACAATTGCCCCGTTGCCCCCCTGACTCTATCTACCAACCCCCCAAATCGATATCAAATACCTTAGGTGCTTAAAATCCCTTTCCTCTGTCCATCCTGTCTGTTGCCCTAGTTTTTGCTGCAGCCTCTGCAGAGATTCCCGGTAGGTTTCATTTTTTATGACATGCCTTATTTTGGATTCAGTGTTAGCCATCAGTGAATCCCTGTGCTTCTTTATGCAGTGCAGACAGATCATGGCTGGGAGGGGCCGGCAGGGTGCTGTACATAGCTTCCTGAAAACATCACTGTACGCTGCCTCAGCACTCCTCTCAAGATCTCTCAGCCCTGATACAAGGAGTGGGCTGGTTCTTGAAAAGAATGATGCAAATATCAAAATGCCTTGATGGGTGGATGTCTATCTGGAGGTGTGGGCGTTCCTAGGAAGGCCATATTTGGATAGGTAAGGCTCACGTTGGATGCTGAGCCTCCATGTTTGAAAAAAAATTGAAATCCAAATAATTTAAGGGGTAGGCCAGGCACAGTAAAGATGGGCAGAAAATGACTTGATGATGCTGGACATCTCACAGACAGGGAGCAGGCTCTATATGACTTGCTTCTGCTTGTAATATACATTCTAAGAAGCATGCAGTGAAAGTCAAGCATTATGTCAGGCACAACTCACTTTTCAGTATCTAAGTCAGAGACTGACTTTTAATATGTCATACCAGCTACCATCACAGACTGTTCATAGACAGTATAAGGTCAATAGATCAACCAATGGCATTGCACTTAAAGAGGAAGTAAACCCCGGACGATTTTTCTTATTTTTTTCAATTTATAAATACTGTAAAGGATTGCAAATGTTAATACATTAAAATCGGCAAAAAATGAGATAGGGAAATACATTATTTATCTTCTTTATTATATCTTCACTTCCGGGTATTGGCCACGCCATTACTTTTACTGTTTCTTGAATATGTTCTGGACGTCATTTCCACCCTTACTACGTTTTCCTTTGCAAATCTTGCGCATGCGCCGCAGCACCGAAACCAAGCCTCTATCTCGATTGCTGCTCTGATTCACTCCCCTGTGTGACGTCTTAGTCTGTCACAAGGGGGAGAAGCAGGAAGGAGATGATGAGAGCAGCATTGCGAGACTTCCCTCTGTGCCGTTCTGAGAGGAAGCTCATGAATACTAATGACCCGGCATGCAGAGGAGACAGAAACGGCATGCCATTAAAGAATATACCTAGTGCGCAATCGCACCTGACGTCACTCAAGATTGCAGGACGATTGCTATGGAAACTAACACAGTGAGTACACTTTCACAGGCAGTGATCAGCTGCCTGTGCTATCTAGATTTCAATGAGCTAAAGTTGTATTGGAGGGTTTACAACCACTTTAATGCCCAATGCTACAGAAAGGATGTTACAGCTAATATTTATTGCCAAACAGCATTTACTTTAAAATCTCAACATTTTAATTCTAAAAAAAAAATGTTTTTCATTTTGGAATTTGAGTGCATCTAATGTATAAAGATAACCCGTCTCATGTCCAGGAGTTTTCTATGTGTGTTCCTTAATACAGCGTATAGAGGGCTTAAACCTGATAACGTTTTTAAACTAATATTACCTTCAGAGCCCACTGTTCTCTTTTCCCCGTCACTGTAACAGTCCTTATTATCAATAGAAAAGTGAATGATCAGCACTCAGGCAGCGCACAGATATTATCAAAAATGTCAGAAAACCTTTGTGCAATAATGAAAACGTCAGGTGTAATTATAACTGTCACATTAACTCTTATATAGTTCATTCATCATAAGTGCAGGCCTGTTGAACTGATTTCAAATGTTGGGCTCTTAATGGTAGATTGTTATACAGGTAAAACCCTGAACACCTCTGCACAGCCTCTTAAATGATGAGAAGTGCTTTCATACATTTCCAGTTTCTCTGCCATGCTGCTCTTTCTAGCTGAATATGGGATAAAAAAAAAACACATTGCAAAGTACAGTAACCATGAGCTATCCGTTTGGATAGTCTGGATTGCTACACTCAAGATAGCTGTCCTTTGCACATTTGATAAAGCTTTTAAGATTCATCATACTCATACTGAAGGAGCTAGTACATCACTCATATATGTAGTATAGGTTTTTAGTAGATATCAATTTACAAGAAATTTAAAGCGTATGTAAACAATCACCTTGTAAAACAAACCATTCAATTTAAAAGAGAAAAAAAAGGCAAAACATTTGTGTATAGATATAAAAAATATATAAATACTTTTTTCCCTTTTTTATAAGTGATTACATAGCCTCTGTTCTCAGCGGCACAGAGAGGTGAAGGAGGAGAAACAGCAGCTTTCTTATCTTCCCAGTGATAGGCTGTGCAGGGTAGGTGTATCAGGACAAGTGTGATCATTGGAGGAGAGCAGGCTAAGTTCCCAGCATAGCTAGAGAACTCACCACAGTGTGTTCTCCTGCTTAGTGTGGTCAGTTTTTAATAGGAAAGCAGAGGGACTGATAGGAACAGCAGGGATTTCACACAAAGGAAGCAATAGAAAGAGAACAGGATACTTTCTCATACAAGTACATGGTACAGCAGGCACATATCAGAAATATGAAATGTTGGGTTTACATACACTTTAATAGATTTCATGTTATCAATTATGTTAGTGTATATAGGTTTGTGTGTGGGGGTAGAGTGTTATGAAATCATAATCCTTTGGAGGTACCTTTCCTGAGGTAATTCAAACAAAAGTACAGAAATTTGTGGGACTTTACATGTACCTCCTTTTGCATAATACAGACAAGGACAGGCTGTTTATATATAAAATATAACATTTTATTAGAAATATTGCAAATATTAAAAAAGAGTTAAAAACATATCCATAGGTTAGCCATCCAAGGTAATTCGTTTTTTGGGCTTAGGATATGTTTATTGGACAAACACGTTTCACGGGCAATCCCGCTTCATCAGGCCTCGGATCTTATTATAGAGTACTGCAGGGATATGCAATTAGCGGACCTCCAGCTGTTGCAGAACTACAAGTCCCATGAGGCATAGCAAGACTCTGAAAGCCACAAGCATGACACCCAGAGGCAGAGGCATGATGGGACTTGTAGTTTTGCAACAGCTGGAGGTCTGCTAATTCCTTATCCCTGGAGTACTGTAACAATATACATAAATACATATAAAGTGTTTTGCATTTAAACAATAATATGAACAACATACTATTGACTTGTCAGTGGAGCGAGGAACAGATTCATTTTTTAGATGTCAATATCTATAGATGTAATGACAGCTTGGAAACTAAAGTCTACTTTAAACCAATGGACCGTAATAGTTTTCTGCCCACACATAGTGACCATCATCCTCTCTGGTTGAGGAATGTTCCTTAAGGCCAAATAATATAGGTAAAAAGGAATTGATGGAAGGGTGTACACAGTTGCAGCAGTTAGGTGAAAAGTTTGCAGAGCTGCAGCAATTTGATGAGAAGAGCTGTTAAAATGGCCGTGTTGGGGCCTACTTTAGCAACAGCAGCAACAGGTAAAACAATGGTGTGTGGAAAGCTTGCCCCTGCAGCAGCTTCTTGCAAGTGGAGACTGATAACATGAACAAAGGCTCAGTTTAATATATATATATATATATATATATATATATATATATATATATATATATATATATATATATATATATATATATATATATATATATATATATATATATATACATATTTATATGTTCCTTTGATTTTTAAAAGGAAGCTGCAAGAGGATGAGCACTTTCTCTATATTTGAAGGGTCAAAAGCAGGTGTCCAATTTAAAATGTTTGCTACCCTTAAAAAAAAGAAAAAAATGGATCCTGTTCCTTTAAAGCATGAATAACAGCACAGTACTTCTGCTGTGTAATTTGACCCCTTCTATCACCTAAAATATCTGGCTGTTTCTGCCTGGTGCTGCCCTCCCCTCTGTAAACTGCCCATGGTTTATCATGGCTGCTGAGTCCTGACACCGTGGTAAGTTTACGTGCCTCCGTTCTCTCTCCCCCTTCCTCTCCCCCTCCCCTTTCTGCCTGTCAGCTCTGTGTGTGAGCTGCCCCCCCTTCTTGCACCGTTCTGAGCAGTATAAAAATTACTTCTCACAATGATTGCCAGCCCCTCTGCTAGGATAACGTAGTATATAGTGTATACTGTTTTACAAAATTCTTCTTCTAATACCTTATTTTTTCTCGCCGATTAGCGGTCACATGACCACTTGTTGCTCTCTTTCTACAATGTATGTACTACAGAGGGAGATCACGTGACAGCCCGTCAGACACCAAAGGGAGATCTCGGGCCCCTCCCTCTGTAGTGCATACATCGAAGAAAGAGAGCAACGGGCGGTCACGTGACCACTAATTGGCAAGAAGAAATATGGTATTTAGAAGAAGAATTTAAAAAACGTCATACACTATATACTACTAGTTATCCTAGCAGAGGGGCTGGCAGTGATTGTGATCTCTGCCTTAACAATCCCTTTAAGCTGAAGCAGGTGTAAAGAAACACTTTAAAGCAAAACGTTAAAAAAAAAAAAAAAAAGTAACATGGCTATATATTTAAATGTATGCACTTAGAGATGCCTGCACAAACCTCTAATTATCTTCACTGCATTCTTGGAGTCTAAATCAGAGCTTTATTTTATGCAAACCTGACTTGATCCTACAAGTCAGCAATTTAGTCCACCCTCCTACATTCTGCACCTCGCTATTGTTTACTGAGTCTGATAGGCTGCCGTCTTGACCAATGCTGAGATAAGGAAGGTTAAAGAGGCATAGTGCCAAGTTTATAGGATAAGGTCAGTATATTTCTAATAACACACCCTGAGTTTTTCTGTCCCAGGTCCCTCTGAAGATAATCCAAGGTGCTCACAAACACCTCTGGGTATCACAAATTAGGAGAGTTTATTATGATCAACCTTACTACAATCATTGGGAATATCGCTTTTTTTACTGTATTCAATGCCACACCTATTACAAATATATCTATTTGGAAAGATACGTTCCTTTCAGTCTGATAAATGTAGCCTTATTTTACAGATATGAGTTAATCTTGTTGTGAAATTGTCTGCTTTAATCTACACCATTCGTTTTTGGAAATCTGAAATTCAGAGTATATCTAAAAATGAAAAGGGATTTGGGCAACAAAGGGAACAATTTAATGAACAGAGTTCCAGGTTAATTGAATTCATAGTTATTCATTTAATGGTATTTTACAGTCAACTCATAAATTAGTTTAAGCCTTTATGTGACTGCTGACTACAGTATGAAGAAGCGCTATACATACTGCATATGCTATTGTATTAAGATGAATCATGTTTGTTGTAATGTATAGATTTCCTTGGTGTAATAATATAAGCAATTATGTGTCCTTATTACACATTATCCTTCTCTACCATTCAGCCACATTGAAAGGGCACAAGGATTATTGAAGCACTATTTAAAATGGCAAAAGACATGTGAATAAGGGGATGCTTTTACATATATCCATGACTACAGCCTTATATATATTTTATATCCAAAAAAAATACTTTAAAGGGTAGGAAAACATTACCTGTTTCCCCTTACTCCCATTAAGCAGTTGCAGCTTCACTCTCCACATTCAAAGTTCTCTACTTAGATCACCAAGGCTGCGGCCAACCTCTTCACACAGTGCAGTTCTGTCCTGTCAGGCTGAGAGATGTATTGACTCCTATCCATCAACAGATCTGCCCATGTGCAGACATCAGGAGAAAAAAAGGTGGAAGAATATAAACAGGACTGTTGGCCTCAGCTGTGAGATCTAAGTAAGTATAGGGATTTTTTTTTTTTTTTTTGGGGGGGGGGGGGGCTATATCTTCTTAGAGGGGTAAGAGGGAAAGAAAAAGAAAACATTTTTAAACATGCCCTTACAATTTAAATATTGGCATGTTCTGGTCCTGTCATCAGTACTGGAAATGAGACTAAATCTAGAATTCTGAGTTGTCTCCACCACACTAGTAGAAAGGAAATCTTGCAATGGGGACAACTTCCTGTTGTGTCTACAAAACTGCAAGTGATGGTTGAATTTCTAAAATTGGACACACAGTACAAAACAAATCTGACAGTGCTCTAACCCTTCCCAATCTATCCAAAATGAATAAAAGTTTGCCTTTAGACATAATTTAAGAAGGGGATTCTAATTAGTCATTATCCTAGGGCAAGACATCATTTTCTGAGGAATTTTGAAGCAAAATGTATAGAAATACATTGCAGATTCAGTGAAAGAGAATATCCAACGGTTTTTAACAAGGCATGTAGCGCTACTCCCAGAGGATCCTCTGATTTATTTGTGTCCTCACTATGTACCTGGAGTGACTACTGACACACCAGGTGCTTTTTTTTAATGGGATATATTAAAAAGGCAAAGCCCTTTAAAGCAAACAGGTTGGTTAAGGCAAACACCCAAAAAAAATGGTTACAGGTGCAACTAACATCCATAGTTGCCAGTGAAATAACAACGCCAGCGTGAGAGAACAATGTTAACACAATAGCATCAAAGCCAGGTAGTGCAGTGAGAAAAACAGGCCCAATGGCATACAGATACTGTGGGCCCCATGTAAATGCACAGTCCTACCTAGATCACCAGCCAGTGAACCCTATATCTAAAGTAATAGTTGACATTGGGGCCCTTTCCTCACGATGGAGTGATTTTCTCCAACAGGGGAATATGTAATCCACTGCACAAAGAAAAGAACTGCCCCTTCTTAGTATGACTTGGTCCAGCTTCCAGACACATTTTTCCAGGCTGCTCACTCTCCACGCAGGTCCCCTGCACTCTCTAGGGAGGTATGATATATTCGGGACTTGTTCTAGGGAAGGGTAGGGGGGGATTCTTGATATAAAGTATCAAGTGGGACAGTAGTTACGTTAGCAATGAGTGACCAGAGGTATATACATAAAAATACAATTTATTGAATGGTATAAAATCCACAGTTAACGTGAGAGGCAAAACATAAAGGTTTCATCTAACAGTGTAAAAAATGGCAAAAGAAAAAAACAAAACAGTAAAGTAGCCAAGGTATTACTATACCTTAGGCGACATAAATAACAGACACACATACAAAACGACACCGACACTGCCTGGACTGGTATGCTGTTCGGCAGCTAGTGGATCAAATTGGGGGTGGTCAGGCACGATGGCATGGCTTAAGTTATGGGCATTGATTTGGATGACTATGCTGCCGAAGAGCACACATGGAGGGGGCAGGGAGGGAAGGGGGGAGGGGAACTAATGGGTAGCCAGGCGGGGAGGTTGCCTGTTGGCCGGCTAGCAGGGATAGACGATCAGCGTGGATGGATGGTCTGGCTGTTCCTGCAAGTGCGAGATGGTGCTGATTGGGGTAGGCTAACACACTAAGTGTGTGTAGCAGAGTACGCTGTATGGAGAGACTGGTCCCGTGGTAGTAAACTGGAATTTTTCCATGTAGCGTGGGTTATCACAGGTTTGCAGATAAACTCTATTGGCAAGACGCTGCTCAGCAGCTTTAGGGTTGAGTATAAGCACCGTATGGAAACCAGCTATGCAGGTAGCAAACACAAAATGCTGTGCATATGTTTAAGCAGTTGTTTGGTTAATGTCATTCATACATTACCGCCCAATTGGTGGAGAGAGGAGGAACTCAGACACTCTATAGTGGAAGTCCTTTTAGGTGCTGAGTGGAGTCCCATAGACTCGTATGGGCGGCAGTGTATCCACTGCTGATGGAAGGGATCAGATGTAGTATTTTAAATCGAAAGTCTGTTTAGCGTCTATCCTCTGTCCAGTCTGGCAGGCATCCACGGTCCGTGTTTGCTGACACCCAGCTGGTAATCACAGCTGTTCCGCTCCTCCAGCACAGTCCGCCCGATGGGACGTGACGGCGTCGTGATGACGTCAACGCGTTTCGCTGTACTCGTTAGCGTAGCTTCTTCCTGGACGTTTGATTGGTAGGGCCGGCACACTGGTTATATTGTGTGCTTTGACGGCCGTACATCCAATCAGCTGTGTGGTTCAAGTGATAGAAGTTATTCTTAGCCATAGAAGAACTTAGAGCAAACGGCCGCCTAATGTTAGCAGTAATCATCAAAAGGCTTCAGAGTATATCCAGAGCATAATCCGGTCAGTGGACATTTACTACTGTATTAAGTGCCTTAGTAAGTTATTTTCGGCAGTCCGTTATGTACGTAAGGGAGAAGGGGTGAATTACAGGGAATGTAAACTGCTGCTAGTTTTAAACGAGGGAAAGGGAAAGAGGGAGAGGAGGAAAACAAATACAGTTACATATAGAATAACGTATCATGGAACAAATAAGAGACAATTAAGGAACTCAGGGTCAGATTTTAAGAGATTGAAATCGTTAAAGATTTCAGTTCACTGCAGCACATTCTACATCGGTAGAAATCGCAGGCGACTTCGGCAGATCAAGATCTCTGGTGCCTTAGATGGAATCACTTTGCCCGTAGGTAGTGATTAGTGTTCTAAAAAGGGCTGTAGATTGAGTTCAGTATTAAGGCCCCTAGGACAAAAAAACTACCAAATAAGAGACCTGATCAACTGCTCCACTCCTAGGGTTGTCTATATGATAACCTGCCCCTGTCCGAAAATATATGTGGGCAAGACAAAGAGACCCCTCAGGGTTCGTATTGGCGAGCATCTGAGGGAGATTAAAGACAAAGAAAAAACTCCGGAAAAACCCTTAGCGAAACACTTCGCATTAAAACATGACAGAAACACTAAAGGCATGCAGGTGAAAGGCATCTATGTGCTTAAGCTGTCAAGTGGACGAGGCGACTTTGACAGAGTACTACTGCAAAAAGAAAAGCGCTGGGTGTACTGTTTGAAGGCCCTTGCCCCCTTGGGCCTTAATACCGAACTCAATCTACAGCCCTTTTTAGAACACTAATCACTACCTACGGGCAAAGTGATTCCATCTAAGGCACCAGAGATCTTGATCTGCCGAAGTCGCCTGCGATTTCTACCGATGTAGAATGTGCTGCAGTGAACTGAAATCTTTAACGATTTCAATCTCTTAAAATCTGACCCTGAGTTCCTTAATTGTCTCTTATTTGTTCCATGATACGTTATTCTATATGTAACTGTATTTGTTTTCCTCCTCTCCCTCTTTCCCTTTCCCTCGTTTAAAACTAGCAGCAGTTTACATTCCCTGTAATTCACCCCTTCTCCCTTACGTACATAACGGACTGCCGAAAATAACTTACTAAGGCACTTAATACAGTAGTAAATGTCCACTGACCGGATTATGCTCTGGATATACTCTGAATCCTTTTGATGATTACTGCTAACATTAGGCGGCCATTTGCTCTAAGTTCTTCTATGGCTAAGAATAACTTCTATCACTTGAACCACACAGCTGATTGGATGTACGGCCGTCAAAGCACACAATATAACCAGTGTGCCGGCCCTACCAATCAAACGTCCAGGAAGAAGCTACGCTAACGAGTACAGCGAAACGCGTTGACGTCATCACGACGCCGTCACGTCCCATCGGGCAGACTGTGCTGGAGGAGCGGAACAGCTGTGATTACCAGCTGGGTGTCAGCAAACACGGACCGTGGATGCCTGCCAGACTGGACAGAGGATAGACGCTAAACAGACTTTCGATTTAAAATACTACATCTGATCCCTTCCATCAGCAGTGGATACACTGCCGCCCATACGAGTCTATGGGACTCCACTCAGCACCTAAAAGGACTTCCACTATAGAGTGTCTGAGTTCCTCCTCTCTCCACCAATTGGGCGGTAATGTATGAATGACATTAACCAAACAACTGCTTAAACATATGCACAGCATTTTGTGTTTGCTACCTTCATAGCTGGTTTCCATACGGTGCTTATACTCAACCCTAAAGCTGCTGAGCAGCGTCTTGCCAATAGAGTTTATCTGCAAACCTGTGATAACCCACGCTACATGGAAAAATTCCAGTTTACTACCACGGGACCAGTCTCTCCATACAGCGTACTCTGCTACACACACTTAGTGTGTTAGCCTACCCCAATCAGCACCATCTCGCACTTGCAGGAACAGCCAGACCATCCATCCACGCTGATCGTCTATCCCTGCTAGCCGGCCAACAGGCAACCTCCCCGCCTGGCTACCCATTAGTTCCCCTCCCCCCTTCCCTCCCTGCCCCCTCCATGTGTGCTCTTCGGCAGCATAGTCATTCAAATCAATGCCCATAACTTAAGCCATGCCATCGTGCCTGACCACCCCCAATTTGATCCACTAGCTGCCGAACAGCATACCAGTCCGGACAGTGTCGGTGTCGTTTTGTATGTGTGTCTGTTATTTATGTCGCCTAAGGTATAGTAATACCTTGGCTACTTTACTGTTTTGTTTTTTTCTTTTGCCATTTTTTACACTGTTAGATGAAACCTTTATGTTTTGCCACTCACGTTAACTGTGGATTTTATACCATTCAATAAATTGTATTTTTATGTATATACCTCTGGTCACTCATTGCTAACGTAACTACTGTCCCACTTGATACTTTATATCAAGAATCCCCCCCTACCCTTCCCTAGAACAAGTCCCGAATATATCATACTGCTCTCAGGTTACAGCAATAACACCGAATTCGGTGTGCAACCAGAGGGTGACCAGCCATTAGACTGATCAACGGGGTACTCAGTATTTGTCCTCACCCCCACCCCCCCATCCCTATCTATAGCTCTAGGGAGGTAGCCTGGGCTTGACTAGCAGCCCTCCAGCCTATCAGAATCCTCTTAGCCCCAGGTTACCTGGGGCAGGCTTAATCCAGTCCAGTTATTTACCAATAACTTTCCACAAATAATTGATGGTGGAGCTCTTCTTTACAGCTATCTAGTGGTATGGCAATCATCCTAGCAGATAATCTGATATCATTTTACTTTGATTAGTGAGTGTTTTCTATTGATCAGTAAAAGTCAATATATATTATTTTTTCAATTCAGCTTAATAAACAATCCAATATGTGTGTTTTAAACTAAGAAAATCAATCATCCCCAACCCCCCAGAATAACATGGCACAATCTAATTGTATGAACCACTACTTGTTTATAAGATATTTTATTTCATTTCTACTATTTCATCTCATTTTTCCATATTAGATTTAGACTGTAACATATGGCCAGGTTTACGGTCCAACCAATCTACACCATCTATCTTTCAAGGTTTAGGTTGTATTGTGGGTATATAAAATTAAATATTATACAAAAAAGTTACTTAATTTGTTTAAAGTGATTAAAGGATTAGATATTTGATTAAAAGATTGCAACATGCAGCCAGCTCTACAATCATCTTAGAGCTAATTAAACTTTTAAACTTATCCAATCACTGAATAATACCATCTCATCAAAATTTTATGAATGCGTTTGATCCTATGTGAGTTCACAATTTAAACTTTCTGTACAATTCTCCAGAACTTATATTCAATCTGAAGTCCTGCCAGGAAAGTTTCTTCTCAAACAAAAAACCCACCCCCTCCAGATAAGGGGCAAGCAACCTGAAGATCTGGTATTCTGTGGTCTGGGCTGGTGGCCAGGGTTGGTCTTTGAAAGCCTATGGAGTATGTGCCCCTGGAGTGGCAGTCCAGGGGTGCCATAAAATCACTGTGAGTGGCAGTCACTTTGATTTGAGGCACCACGGTCACTGCACCATAAACACGCTTTTTTAGCACCTGCCTCTTGGGCCGGGCCTTTTGGCTGGGACCAGAGGAATTTTTTATTCCTGGCTGGAGGGCCTGGTCATTGTTTTATACAATGGCCACCTTTTTTCACACTCCTCTCCACTATCCCTTCCCCACTTTCTTATTTATTTTCTTTTTTTGATTGATCCTATGCTTTGTTTTTTCACGTCTTGTACACGTTTGTCTTACTGTGTGGCGAGTAAGGACGGGTCCTCGGGCCAGCCCTGAAAGTCTTGGGAAGGGGTGGACATGGCCTTTTGGCTTAGTTCGCCCCAAACCATGGGGTCTCCCTTCAGGGGAGCCCCACCTAGTACTTGGGTGGGTTCTGTCTCGGCAGACCCTCCAGAGAACGGGGTCTGTCTGGTTTCGGCCAGATAGACCATTGTAAGTACCTTTGTCCCCGTCTGGAGCCTAACGCCCTGGGGGATCAGGGAATTGGCAGGTCTGTGTACCCGTTGCACTTTTTTGTGACCACTCTTTATGTGTGTGCACATTTTTTTGGCACCGGGTGAAGTTTTTTTGGGTGTGTTATGGCTTTCAAAAAAATCTGGTATTCATTTTTTTACACTTTCCCCAACCCTTTTCTTTGTGGAAATCCCCAGCTGAAAGCTGAGCTGCGTTGGGTGGGATGAGTCACTAGTTGTTAGGACACTGGCTCCCTAACAACCTGGATTCCTGAGTAGAAGACTGTCACATTTAGCAGTGGTACTAACACTGCCCACTGCAGTGCTATTGGTTGAATGTTCTTTATTCCTTCTAGTTGCGTGTTTTTAAGGCTATTTTCTGTTGGGATCGAACGTTAAGGAATGTTATATTCACCTAGCGTAAAAGCAAAAAATTGAAATTTACATTACATACATACTTACAAATATCAAGGCGATTCATGACATTGTGTGAATACTGAGAAATTTGCAAAGTGATCTTTTTATACATAGACCCAAATGTGGATATTGCCTGAGCTAAATCCTATATGGAAAGAGTATGTTTCTGCATGTCATTTAGTTATAACTTTTTTGCCTGTTTTTGGGTTTCTCTGTGGACATCATTTTACTATAACCATTTGGTCAACATCATTTAGTTGGCCTACTTATTGAATCAATTTATTCTTGGTGATGATGTTCTTAATCTGAAGGTTTGTAACACTGAAGTATTAAACGACTCTGCTTTGGAAGTTTACGACCATAACACAGGGTGAACGATATTCAATAGAAGAACTCTGGTAGGGGCAGTAGGAACATTGTACATTTGTTCAATCCTACAGAATATACATTGGATCATGTGTCAATAAGTAGAGATTTACACCTGAACTGGACTATTCATTTTCAGCTGTTAATTTCATGATGGCAAATAGACTGTTAAATTTACAATGGAAGTTGTACTCTGCAACAAAATTTATCACAGGGAGGACACATGATTTGGTATTTTTTGCAAAGTGAAACTTCACTGTATTAACTAAGCTTTGGGGAAAATTCCATTGCAAAGTGCAACTTCCCTTACAAGGTGAACAGCCTATTTGCCTTTAGTAAATCAACCTCTTGGTGTTGCTTGCATGTTATCTTTTCTCTTTCTCATTGTTAATTTTTGCTTGAGTTTGTCCTTGCCATATCAATGACAAGGAATGTTTGAGCCACGGCATTCTGAATGGTACTTAAACTGCTTGGAAGAACTACAGTATGAACAAAGCAGGTATCTATTTTTTTCTGTATATTTTGTAAACAGAAGTATAATTTTATATGAATGGTATTACGCTGCCAGCTCTATTTGTGATCTCCTTGTTAGCATTCATGCTACTAAGTCTTGTGCCATTCTAGACCAGTAACTAACAATGCAGCAAAGAAAACAATTTAATGAAGAAACTCAAACTATAAATGCATTCATGTTACCTAAATTTGATTAATTTTTGGACTGTAATCACTATGGAGTCAGGATGTATTCAGCCACTTGTTTTGCTGGACTCTGTAACAACACCATGGTTTTTTGGTACACTTTATTGTCCTGATAGCTTTATGTACCAACCATCCTCAACAAACAAAGACAAGCATTACAGTGAATATTTGAGTGAAATGGGATAAGCAGAACATGATCACATGGCCCCCATTAAGCCTAGTTATGCATTCTGAGACTTGTGTTTTGCATTTAGGGTGTGGTTTCTGCCTTGGCAATTCATTACTGTAGCAAGTAGCAGAGAAGGTAGATATGGGAATATAGCATTTTCTGGAAGAGGCTTAGATTTTTATTGGCCATTAAAATTTTGCCCAAGGACTAAACAGTTCATAATTGCTCCAACTGAAAAGGCATAGGTCCATCTCTTAGAGGAAATGAAAAATACTGTGCCTGCAGCAGCCTGTTGAAGATTAATGGCAGAATTCCTTTTTATATTGTCCATAGGAAATGCAGGACAACATGCACATGAATGTATATTTGGCATCTCCTTCCAGTGAAATTCAGATTGAGACACCTCTTCCCATTCTCTTAATCACAATCTAAACTATTGAAGAGAGAGAGAGAGAGAGAGAGAGAGAGAGAGTAAAACCTTGGTTTGAGAGTAACTTGGTTTGAGAGCATTTTGCACGTCAAGCAACATTTATTGATACATTTTGACTTAACATACAAGTGATGTCTTGATATACAAGTAGCGTCATGTAACAATGAGAGGCGCCATAGCAATATGGTTACATTTAATGAAGGTACAAAGTTTAGCAACTTACAAGGTTGATGACTAAAACAGGCACGTCTAAGTATGCAGGCATCCGGGGTAAAGCTGTCCACATAGAACTTCCTCCGTACCGCCATCATCGTCATCCCTTCCACGCTGCCCTCCACGAGCTCTTCAAGCCTCGCTTTCAGATCGCTCTACTTCAGGGTAGTCTTCCCGGTCACAATTGCAGACTGACAGCGGTGAGAGCCGTGGAGGATGGTGCAGAGGATGGTCTATGTGGACAGCTTTACCCCGGATGCCTGCATACTTAGATGTGCCTCTTTTAATCATCAACCATGTAATTTGCTAAAGATTGTACCTTCATTAAATGTAACCATACTACACTTAGAGGCGCCTCTCTTCTCTTTTATACTCTGTAGCTCCTGATGGATTTTGCTTCTAATCAATTTGTGGATGGACATTTTATGGTTACACAACCAATCACATTGCCATAACCTTTTTATATGGACTTTAAACTGAAAGACCCATGAATAAATGGTTGTGGAACTAATTATCTGAGTTTCCATTATTTCGTATGGGGAAACTCACTTTGATATACAAGTGCTTTGGATTACAAGCATGTTCCTGGAACAAATTATGCCCGCAATCCAAGGTTTTACCATATATATACACATATATATATATATATATATATATATATTGTGCATATATAGTTGTACGTATACAGAAAACAATGTTGTAAGGTTTATTGTTCCCAATGCCAACTAAAGTTGAATTCTATCACTCACAACCAACTCTTTCTCCACTGCAACTGCAGTGGGCTTGAAAAAAGATGTACTGGATCCATCATAACAACTGCATTACTTTGACAACTTCCTCCAGTACCTAAAAGAAAATTATTCTTTTTAAAATGCATAGGAAGACAGGATATAATAAACAAACACAGATGAGTGGAAGGATATGCAATTGCTCGCAGTGTGCACTTTACAGAGGATCTGCAAAGAATCACAAAATAGAAAACAAATTTAAACACTAGATAATGCTAATGCACGTATTCTAAATGGCACAATTTTTACTAAATAAACATCTGGACTCTGGAAGAATTTACATTCAATAATTTGCCATCTGTCTGTTATGTCCTTGTTTTCTTGTTGGTTTTGTTGCAATTTTTTTCTTTTCTGTTTAGTAAAGCAGTCTTCACTGGAATGAATCACAGCAAGAATTTTTATATCTAAAAGGCAAATACATTATAATTTTTTCTGTTACAAAGGGAGTTGTTACACTTTCCCCAAATACTGAAATCTGTACAAATACTCCCTTCCAAACCACTAGTCTGTTTCATTACATCTGTCTTGTAAAATGGCACTACTGCTGAATGGATCCAAGTAGCATCAATTCCTCTACGCATTATCAGCTTGTGTATAATTCCCAACCGTCTTTACTGTGGTGGAACAGTTCCAATTTTCAATAAACAAAAAAAAATTAAAACTTTACCAAAATGCGTATGGGTTTGCCTTGATTTGATTATATTTGGCAGAGGATTTGGAAAAACCTACATTGGGATTAAAATCCTTATTTCATTATTACGATATAATGGTAGATATTAATTTATATCACAGGTGTCTGCACTGAAGATGCACATTTAGTTTCTGATGCAAGCAAACCCACTTCAGTATTTGTATATGTTGTTTATATGTTTTTTTTATGTTCAGTGCAAAAAGAAAATGCATTGTAAAGCCATATACTTTTAGTCAGGTAAAAAAAAATATTGCAGTAAAAGTTTCATAGTTACCACTTGCAGCCAGGTGATGGAATTCTATGGTTTGCTAACAGCGAGTTTACATCAGTGTTTCATTTCTATGATGTGAAGATTCTCAATAACTTGGTGTGATTTGATCTCTAGCTCTTCACAACTATTTGGAGTATACAACAGTTAAATAAGAAAGAGGATCATACCTTCTCACTCTGCTCACAGGACCCATATAGAGCATTAAGATTTTAGTTAGAAAAAGGGAGTAAGCACAGAGCTAGTATTATGCCGCGTACACACGACCAGACTTTACGGCAGACTTGGTCCTGCGGACCGGAGTCCGTCGGACAATTCGAACTTTTTTTCCCCAAAAGTTTGACGGACCTAGAAATGAAAACATGTTTCAAATCTTTTCGATGGACTCAAGTCGGGTCGAAAAGTCCGCTCGTCTGTATGCTAGTCCGTCGGACAAAAACCAACGTTAGGGCAGCTATTGGCTACTGGCTATGAACTTCCTTGTTTTAGTCCGGTCGTACGTCATCATGTACGAATCCATCAGGCTTTAGTTGATCGTGTGTAGGCAAGTCCGTTCATTTGTAAAGTCCGTCGTAAAGTCCGTCGAAAAGTCTGCCGGACAAAGTCTGCCGTAAAGTTCGGTCGTGTGTACGCGGCATTAGACTACCTAATAGAAAATGCAGCATGCTTGCAAAAATCTCTGTTATGGAAAGGAAGCACCTTGTATTAAATGTTTATTTATAAGTTATTTTATAAAACTAATTTTGTGTGAACACAAATAATAATGCCAATGTGCTGATTATCACCAATAAAAAAAAAAAAAAAATAATAAAAGAAAAAAACTAAAAGAGCTACAGGTGAGCAGCTCGATTTATTGATAAAAAATACATATATGTGAACTCCATTCATAATTCTGTGCACTCCTGCCTATTTTCCTTGCCAGGCCTCCGAGTCAAATAGCACAACTTGGTTATGGACACACACACAGCATCCTGACTAAAGAACAAAGAAGAAGCAGCATGTTGCTGACATCATTATTCTGCTGTCCTTACCTGTTAGCAGTCTCCCAGTGTTATAGTGACAGCAGTGTGCAATAAAGCAGAGCCTGATTGCCTGGCAGTGCTCTCTCTCCC
Organism: Lithobates clamitans; assembly: GCA_037952925.1. Classification (NCBI taxonomy): domain Eukaryota; kingdom Metazoa; phylum Chordata; class Amphibia; order Anura; family Ranidae; genus Lithobates; species Lithobates clamitans. The sequence continues at coordinate 23,665,973 of JBBGZY010000438.1, forward strand.
TCTTACATTGTGAGTCCTGTTGTGCAGTAGATTACAGGAAAGCATTATAAATATAGGAGCTAGATGCCTACACTAGCTGGATTTAAAATAAATGTAATTATATTCTTGATGAATATACTGTATATCAGCATTATGTATCTAATCGTTCATATTTGTGTATAGTTCTGCTTTAAACAAAGTAGGCAATAACTAAAGTAATGTAATGTAAGTGTAACATAATGTAAGTGACAGTTGGTATGTGCTAGCAACAAGACTGGAGGCCATGAAACCAGTTTTATATAGTCTCTGAAGCAGTATAAATTAAATGAGCAAGTAAAAGATTGGCCCTGGGATTATTGTCTGAGTTTGAATATTGTTGTCATAAAAAGTTATTTTCACAGCTCTGAAGATCAAAATGAGTTCTTGGCAAATTCTGATGTTGCCTAATCTAAGGCAGCATAACTGATTACTTTCTGGTTTACACCATTACAGGTTATGTATATGCAGAAAACAATTTGTGCCAATAAACAGGTTTTAGAAGACATGTTTTACACTAAATATTCTAAATATGTCAGGTGCCACCTGCAATACATTAAGTGAAGAATATTTTCTAAATGACATACATATGTTTTCATCAAAAATCTGTATATTGTTTTTATTGTGCATATTTGCAATGTCTCTTGTGGTGGAACTGGCATATCATTAAAATCCAGGTATATGGGTAGCAATGAGTGAGCTTTTTAAATCAGCTCTACTTATTCATAAGCTATTGAATGTATTGTGATCAGGGGGTGTGCATTTGGCATATGTTGTACTTAAAGTTCAACTCCAGCCTAAATGTTTTAGCTTTTGGAAATCGTTGAAACTCTATCGGATTATTATTGTTTTTCTGTGTTTTATTGTAGAACATTTACATATACTTTTAGTTGAGCACATAGTGCTTCTTAAAGCTGACCTTTACTCAAAAGGGAAAATGCTGCTAATCCTCCTCCCTGCCCTCACCTCTAACACTTTTGAGGTTTGTTTTACAGGGAACAGGTACCTTTATTGACAGGTACCCACTGCCACTTTATCAATTATCCCTTAGGCAAGAATGACATCTGTATGAGTTATTCCTGCGCTACCTTGGAAAAAAATGGTGCAAATGGACAGCTGCAAACACTGAATGGGATCAGACCAAGCCCAGACAATAAATTAAAAACGTAAAAAATAAGTGCTGCGCTTGTCCAAAAGGTGTATCTGTGTGAAAGTGTATAGGATATATGGGTAATATGTTTGTATGCACAGTATCCTGAAATAAAATGGTGTCAAAAGTGAATATTTGTCCTCTATCTGTTATGACAAACACGGCACACGTTTTTAAGAATGACATCTGCTTGGACCCACCCTGCCCATGCCCCACCTACAGCCTCCAGGGACATGTCAGTCCCTCAACACTGTGAGATCTTGCACATGTGCAGTGGGGAGCTAGCCCCCAGGCCTGGTCCCCCGGTCAACACCTGTACAGCCATCACCAGGGCAGTGTTTTACTTTATCTGGAGCTTCAAGATGGGCAGAGTAAAGCAAGCAATCATGTTCAAGGAGCCCCTCAAAGGCAGTAGGGTATGCCCAACATCACTACTTATCTGAGGGTGTTTTTGCCACTGCATCCACAGGACTTTAATTGATCAGACAATGGGCTCTGGTGGCAACTCCATGTCCTATGTTTTCCTCCTGCCTCTTTGGAGGACCCTTGGATGGGACAGATGGAATAGCTCAATTCCCTATAATTGGGAAGCACCTTGGTATTACTTGGGCAATTTTAAGTTTATCAAGGTGCAGGGGCTGGAAGTAATTTAGTTTAAATTGTGGAAGCCATGCGGTGCATGTAGAAGATGTGAGGCAGGGGCCTATCTCAGGCACTGCACATCTGGCATTGCGTCACTAGGCATTTTGGTAGTACCTCTTAGGAGACATAATGCTTATGGGGTAAAGTGACATCATGTATGACATGATTGGTTTGGGGAACTTCACCCAACACAGCAAGTTAAGCATAATACCCCTGAGCAAATGTAATTTATTGTGCGATTGGAACTGTATTGTTATGTGTTATATTTATGCACTGCGTCACAGTACATAGTGGAATGTACTCTAACAAAGTATTTGTATTTTATATATAAATAAAAAAAAAAATGCAAAAAAAAGAGAAAAACACACACACATTACATTTACATTGCTTTGGTACTGCAGGGGTAGACATATCTATTTTTCAGATGAGATCCTGGGGAATGCCGAGTAGCCCAAATCCCCTGAGATGATGCTACAGCACAGCGAAGTGGCATCTTCTAGCAAGATTTGAGTTACTATGCATTTGCCAAGATCTCATCTGTAGAATGGCTAAATCCCCCTGTCTAGGTGTCTTGGGCTGAAGCAGGGGCAAGGTATAAACTAATTTTTCTCAAGTTTTTTTGGAGCATTTTGAGATAGGGAAAGAGGGCGATGATAAATAGGCAGACCTTGCAATTTTAGTGCAAAGTCTGCTTTAAAGCCCAACTCCAGGAAACCTACAAATCCTACCTTGCAGTAGGGCTTCACCTGCACTGCAAGGGTTAACATCTCATTTATCTCAAGGGGAATCAAAAGCAGTTTTACTTACCTGATCTTCTGCTTCCTGGCAGTTGGTACTCCCCTATGCTCCAGGAATGGACTGTTCCTCAGCATCGTCATGTCCAATGCAAAGAACTTAAAGTGTTACAAAACCCAGGACCCTGCATTCACTAGATCTGGTCTCCCACAGTGCACAGAACATGGAATTGCAATTATTTTAGTAAATATAAACTGCTAAATACCTTTTCTCATCAGGAGTTTGAGCAGTCTTGTGACTTCTATCTGTGTTCAGCCAAGCACTGGTTAAAGCTTGTAGGAGAAGTATTGTGACTGTCCTATCAGAGTGCAAGACCCCTGACCCTCTGTCTGGATAATGCTTATTGGCCCTGTGCTGATCACATGCACTCTCCCAAGAAAAACAAAAACCTCTCTAGCAATACACACCAAACTGAGCATATGCAGCCTGACTCCATAGACTTTGTGTTATCAGGAAATCATCCAGGGAAAGTGGAAGAAGGGGGGATCTGTGCATAAGGGATCAAACAGCCTTTATACACAATGCAGAGGATTAACCCCCTAGGTTCCACAGTGAGTATAACAAGCATGCTTTACTGCATACATAGACTGATTATACTGTTGTGGGTTTAGTAACACTTTAAACCTTTAAGGCATAGCAGAGAAGAGGCTGCAGGGACTGAGCTAGCAGCACAGCTGAGCTTGCAGGAGAGGAGGATCGGGTAAGTAAAAGTGATTTATTATTATACAGGATTTATATAGCGCCAACAGTTTGCGCAGCGTTTAACAAAATATAGGCAGACATTACAGTTACATTACAATTTGGTACAAGAGGAATCAGAGGGCCCTGCTCATTAGAGCTTACAATCTAATAGGGAGGGTCAATTGATACAAAAGGTAATAGCTGTGGGGGATGAGCTGATGGAGGAAGTAAAACAGTGTATTAGTTAGAAGCAGGATAGGCTTCTTTAAATAGAAGGGTTTTCAGGGATCGTCTAAAGATGTATAGATCAGGGGACAGTCTGACAGATTGGGGTAGGGAGTTCCAAAGGATGGGAGAAGCTCTGGAGAAATCCTGGAGGCGAGCATGGGAGGAGATGACAAGGGAGCTAGAGAGCAGGAGGTCTTGGGATGACCAAAGAGAGTGGCTTGGTTGGTATTTTGGGACTAGGTTAGTGATGTAGCTGGGGGCAAAGTTATGGATGGCTTTGTAAGTTTATCAAGATTTATTAAGTCTCCTAGACCTAGAAGTTAACCCTTGTAATTGGATGCGGCACTACTGCAGGTGAGAATTTATAAGTTTCCTGGAGTTCAGGTTTAAAGTGATCATACAGCTCTGAATTAAAAAATGAACAGAGCATATTTCTCTATAGTGTGTATTTGTCTCTGTCTAAAGCACTTAATGTAATTTCTGTCTGCTTTGTCATTCCTCTGCTATCTGAATGAGTCACTTTTAGGAGTTTATGCAGACACCGAGCAAGCAAGCCTCAGGTGTGCATGTTTACTTATGAGACTGTGTAGAGAATGTACCCATGCCCTTCACTCAGGGCTCAGATTACACTCAACCCCCCCTGCTCTCTGGTGTGCAGTGTGTGACATCAGATCCCTGCCCCTACCCTTAGGAATGCTGTGTAAAATGTGTACTTTAGAAGACTGAAGAGGAGAGAGGACTCAGATAAACCTGTACAACTTATGTAGGAGGATTTGTTTATCTGCAGTCTTCTCTTCTCTACAGCTGTTCAAACTCCAGAATTTATACAACTGGTCTGAGCTGTCAGAAAGCAGTGGACAGGTAGCTAAAGTTATACTCTGCAGAACTCAGTTAGGAGAGCTGAGAGCTGATTGGAAGGACGGGACACACCCCCTTCACAAGGCACACAGGAACAGTGCTGAGGCTGTCAATCATTGGCTGCATGCTGGAGCTCCCTCCACGTCACCTTTTTTCTCTTGGTGTCAGGAAAACTTGTAAGAAGTGATTCATGCAGATAGCAGAGGAAGGAAGCAGCAGACAGAAATGACACTTAGGGGGAGATTTACTAAAACTGGTACACACAGAATCTGATCTGGTGCAGCTGTGCATAGTAACCAATTAGCATCTAGCTTTTATTGTCAAAGCTTAATTGAACAAGATAAAGTTAGATGCTGATTGCTTGCTTTACACAGCTGCACCAGATTCTGTGTTGACCAGTTTTAGTAAATCCCTCCTTAGTTCTTTGGATTGAGACAAACATCCATTAAAGAGGGATATGCTTTGTTCATATTTAATGTTCGAGGTTTAAAACCATTTTGATGAAATAGCTGTGCTGCATAGGGACTGCATGTGATCAGCACCGCTGAGATCCAACAAAGACTAATACAAAATGAAGAGTGTTTTATTTATTTTAAAAAAAATCCATCGGTTTATGTTACATGTTGCTTTAGCAAATAAACTGTTATTCAGTTAGGACCCATTCACACTTTTTGTAGCGGGAATTTGGGTTCCTGCTCGTAATTTTGTGTGGGCGATTTTTACACAATTCTGTGTGTCACGCATAGGGCAGCCTATTGACATCAATGGGCTGCCCTATGCACGTTTGTCGCCCAAAAGAACCTCCAGCTCCTTTTTGGGCGACAAGCTTCACACAACTTCTAACTGCTTTCCGCCCGCCATATAGTGAAATGACAGGCGGGAGCACTCATTGTTCTGAGAAGACGTCATATTGCCACGCATGTGAGCCCGGGGAGCGTGCGGCGCGGCGATCGGTGGTGCGCTGTGTCCCTCAGGCACAGTGCATCACCGATCATGATAAAGAGCCTATGACATAGGTTCTTTACCAGGTGATCAGCTGTGTCCAATCACAGTGTAAACAGGAAATGCTGGGTATCTGCATTCCTCTCCTCGCGCTGACAGAGTGTGAGGAGAGGAGAGCCAGTAAGTGGCATTCCTTAGTTATCAGTGCTGCCCTTCAGTGCCCATCAGTGATGCCTGTCAGTCCCAATCAGTAGATATAGTAAGAAAACCTCTAATTAAATATAATTTGAGAAATCATAAAGGGTACCATCATCCAAATGACAATAGAGAATGAGGGGTGCAAGGAGACAATTCCCCAAATGGAGTGTCCGAAGCAGGGAGGGGGAGCAAGGAATAAATGGACTCGCTTGTTACCGAGAACAGATAAGACATCAGATAAAAAATAAGAATTTATTGATACATAATTAAAAACAATAAAGTATCCAGATAAAAAATCGTACATATGTGTTTACATTACACTGGTACAAATACACTTGTATTTGTATATGTTTTATCTGAAGTCTTATCTGTTCTGGGTACCGAGATAGTCCATTTATTCCTTGCTCCCCCTCCCTGCTTCGGAGACTCAGTTTGGGAAATTGTCTCCTTGTACCCCATCATTCTCCAGTGCCAATCAGTGTCCATCAGTGATGACTGTTAGTGCCCATCAATGTTGCTTTTCAGTGCCCATCAGTGATGCCTATAAGTGCTGCCTATCATTTCTGCCTATTCGTGCTACCTATCAGTGCCGATCAGTGCTGCATATCAGTGCCACCTATCAGTGCCCATCAGTGCTGCATATTTGTGCCACCTATCAGTGCCCACCAGTGCTGCCCATCAGTGCCACCTATTAGTGCTGCCTATCATTGCCACCTATCAGTGCCCATAAGTCCTGCCTATTAGTGGCCATCAGTGCTGCACATTAGTGCCTTCTTATCAGTGCCGCCTCATCAGTGAAGGAGAAAAATTACTTGTTTACAAAATTTCAAAGCAGAAACTAAGAAAAAAAAAATTGTTTTTTTTCATTGCATGACTGTGCAATTGTCATTCAAAGTGTGAAAGCACTGAATCCTAAAAATTGGCCTGGGCAGGAAGGGAGTAAAAACAGGGCTGTCTTTAACACAGGGCAAAAGAAGCAGCTGCTCTGGGCTCTATCATCGCTGTGGGGCCCAAAGCAGCTGCCACTTAAGTCCTGCTCTGCCCGCAGTTTTCCCGGAGTAGCGGGTGCAGCCGACCCCCCCCCCCCCTGCTCTCCCAAGCGGCGACCACATTATAACAGGAGAGCGAACAGCTGCGGGCTTCATGTGCTTGATTCCGCTCACCCCGCTTCTCCCTCCGTCAGGAGCTGCCGACCAGAGTGACAGAGAATGACAGAACTGCAATCCGTGTATCCTCTCCACCCCAGCCTGACAGACCTGTGTAGCCCACCTAAGTGAAGTGCTGTGGCTGTGTGCTACGGGTCTGATAGCAGAGACTGCACTATATTGCACCGCCGTGTCATCAGGAGAGAAGGGGTATTACATGTGCAGAGAATTGGGGGTACAGAGGTGGACATGGGGGGGTACAGAGGTGGACATGGGGGGGTACAGAGGTGGATGAAAGGATACAGTAGTGAACATGGATGGGGGGTACAGAGGTGGACAGGGGATACAGAGGTGAACATGGACAGGGGTACAGAGGTGGACATGGGGGGTACAGAGGTGGGCGGAGGGATACAGTAGTGAATGTGGATGGGGGGTACAGAGCTGGAGGGGGATACAGAGGTGGACATGGGGGGTACAGCGGTGGATGGAAGGATACAGTAGTGAACATGGATGGGGGGTACAGAGGTGGAAATAGAGGGTACAGAGGTGGATGGAAGGATACAGAGATGAACATGGATGGGGGGAGTACAGAGGTGGACGGGGGGTACAGAGGTGGATGGGGGATAAAGAGGTGGACGGGGGGTACAGAGTTGGATAGGGGATACAGAGGCGGACAGGGGGGTACAGAGGCGGATGGAAGGATACAGAGGTGAATATGGATGGGGGGGTACAGAGGTGGACAGAGGATACAGATTTGAATGTGCATGAGGGGTACAGAGGTAGACATGGGGGTACAGAGGTGGATGGACTGATACAAAGGTGAACGTGGATGGGGGAGTACAGAGGTGGACGGGGGGGTTCAAAGGTGGACAGGGGATACAGAGGTGAATGTGGATGGGGGGGTACAGAGGTAGATGGGGGATACAGAGGTGAATGTGGATGGGGGGTACAGAGGTGGATGGAGGGGTACAGAGGTGGATTGGGGGTACAGAAGTGAACGTGGATGGGGGGTACAGAGGTGAACATGGATGGGGAGGTACAGAGGTGAACGTGGATGGGGGGTACAGAGGTGGACCGGGCATACAGAGGTGAATACAGAGGTGAATGTGGACGTGGATGGGGGGTACAGAGAAAGAGGGAAGGATACAGAGGTGAAGGTGAATGGGGGGTACAGAGGTGGAAGGGGGGCTGGCAGAGGTGGACAGGGGATACAGAGGCAAATGGGGGGTACAGATGTGAACGTGGATGGGGGGTACAGAGATGGATGGAAGGATACAGAGGTGAACGTGGATGGGGGGGTTACAGAGGTGGAGGGGGGCTGGCAGAGGCGGACAGGGGCTACAGAGGCGAATGGGGGGTACAGATGTGAAGGTGGATGGGGGGTACAGAGATGGACGGAAAGATACAGAGGTGAATGTGGATGGGGGGTACAGAGGTGGAGGGGGGCTGGCAGAGGTGGACAGGGGATACAGAGACAAATGGCGGGGTACAGATGTAAACGTGGATGGGGGGTACAAAGGTGGACAGAAGGATACAGAGGTGAACGTGGATGGGGGGTACAGAGGTGGAGGAGGGCTGGCAGAGGTGGAGAGGGGATACAGAGGTGAATGGGGGGTACAGAGGTGAGCCGTGGACAGGGAATACAGTGGTGAACTGTGGATAGGGGGTGTACAGAGGTGAACTGTGAAAGGAGGGGGGTACAGAGGTGAACTGTGGATGGAGAGGGGTACAGAGGTGAACTGTGGATGAGGGTGCAAAGATGACCAATAGATATGCAAGTACTGCCCCTTGTGCTGATTTTTTTCTGTGCCCTGTATAATACAAACACCTCACACTACACAATCTCAATCCCTGTGTGTCATTCTGGACCCCCCTATCATACTGGACTTCCCCATCTCCCCCTTCATCATCCTGGACTCCCTTATCCCCCCATCATCCTGAACCCCCTTATCCTCCATCATCCTGAACTCCGCTATCTCCCCCCATCATCCTGGACTCTCCTACCCCCTATCATCCTGGACTCCCTTCCCCCCATCATCTTGGACTCCCCTCCCCCCATCATCCAGAACTCCCCTCCCCCCATCATCCTGGACTCCCCTATCTCTCCCCCCATCATCCTGGACTTCCCTATCTCTCCCCCCACCCATCATTCTGGACTCCCCTATCCCCCCCATCATCCTGGACTCCCCTATCCCCCCCCCATCATCCTGGACTCCCCTATCCCCCATCATCCTGGACTCTCCTCCCCTCCTATCATCCTGGACTCCCCTATCCCCCATCATCCTGAACTCCCCTCCCTTCCTATCATCCTGGATTCCCCTATACCCCCCCCCCCATCATCCTGGACTCCCCTACCCCTTCATCATCCTGGACTCCCCTATCTTCCCTCCCCTCCTATCATCCTGGACTCCCCTATCCCCCATCATCCTGGACTCCCCTATCTCCCCCATCATCCTGGACTCCCCTATCCCCCCATCATCCTGGACTTCCCTCCCCTCCTTTCATCCCGGACCCCCCTATCCCCCATAATCCTGGACTCCCCTATCCCCCCCATCATCCTGGACTCCCCTCCCCCCATCATCCTGGACTCCCCTATCTCTCCCCCCCATCATCCTGGACTCCCCTATCCCCCCATCATCCTGGACTTCCCTATCTCTCCCCCCACCCATCATACTGGACTCCCCTATCCCCCCCATCATCCTGGACTCCCCTATCCCCCCCCATCATCCTGGACTCCCCTATCCCCCATCATCCTGGACTCCCCTCTCCTCCTATCATCCTGGACTCCCCTATCCCCCATCATCCTGAACTCCCCTCCCTTCCTATCATCCTGGATTCCCCTATACCCCCCCCATCATCCTGGACTCCCCTACCCCTTCATCATCCTGGACTCCCCTATCTTCCCTCCCCTCCTATCATCCTGGACTCCCCTATCCCCCATCATCCTGGACTCCCCTATCTCCCCCATTATCCTGGACTCCCCTATCCCCCCATCATCCTGGACTTCCCTCCCCTCCTTTCATCCCGGACCCCCCTATCCCCCATAATCCTGGACTCCCCTATCCCCCCCATCATCCTGGACTCCCCTATCCCCCCCATCATCCTGGACTCCCCTATCCCCCCATCATCCGGGACTCCCCTCCCCTCCTATCATCCTGGACTCCCCTATCCCCCATCATCCTGGACTCCCCTCCCTTCTTATCATCCTGGACTCCCCTATCTCCCCCCCATCATCCTGGACTCCCCTCCCCCCCATCATCCTGGACTCCCCTATCTCTCCCCCCCATCATCTTGGACTCCCCTATCTCTCCCCCCAACCCATCATCCCGGACTTCCCTATCTCCCCCCCATCATCCTGGACTCACCTATCTGCCCCCCATCATCCTGGACTCCCCTCCTATCATCCTAGACTCCCCTATCTCTCCCCCCCAACCCATCATCCCGGACTTCTCTATCTCCCCCACCCCCATAACCCTGGACTCCTCTATCTCTCCCCCCATCATTATTATTACTATACAGGATTTATATAGCGCCAACAGTTTGTGCAGTGCTTTACAACATGTGGGCAGACAGTAGTTACAATACAATTCAATACATAAGTTTACATCTGTGTTTGTTTTTTGGAATGTTGGGGTGGAGAGCAAATTTGTATTGGGGGGGGGGGCAAGGGAAAATGTTTGCCCGGGGTCCAATCAACAATAAAGATGGCCCTGGGTAAAAGTGCCCTGTAGGTAATTGGTTAAAGTTGCATGACAATCGCTGCAAAATCGCACCGCATTTGGGGTGCCATTTCAAATGAATAGCACCCAAAGGTGCCTTTTTGCACTTGCTACCATGTGAATTGGAATCGTGGGCAGAATCGCTGTGATTCCAAATTGCGAAGTGTGAATGGAGCCTTAAGGCTTATCTATCTGATTGAAAAAAAAAAAAAAAGAAAGAAAACAGCTTTGCTTTTGTACATTCGTGGGCTTGAGATGCTGCTGTATGTATCTACCAAACCTTTCCCAGCGATGTGATCGCTCAGTCATCACCAACTCTTCTTCATCCTACTGAACATTTCCCAGTCTCAGAAATCTCAATGGCGCCCTCTGTCGTCCAGCCCTATATTAGCAGCTGCTAACTTCCAGCGCTGCGTGCTTTGCTTTGAATCCGCACAAAATATTAATTAGGTCCCCTCCTCCCTCCTCCCTTCACAAGCCTCTCCCAGATGCCGGCCACTTGCAACTTATAGGTTGTCAGATCCTGTCTTCCCCCCACCGCGCTCCTCCCTCGCCGTCTCCACTCCGCGCAGAGCCGGGTGTAGGCAGAGAAGAGCCGCGTATAGGCAGAGAAGAGCCGCGTATAGGCAGAGAAGAGCCGCGTATAGGAGCGGGCTGCACCTGGCTGGGAGCACACACGGGAGAAGGAGGTCAGGGATTGGTCGGAGCCGGGCTGTGCTCTGTCTCCTCCACGTGTTCGGAGCTGTCCTAGGTGCTGAACGTGCGAGGTGCTGAACTCCTCCGCTCTGACCTGTTGTGTGCCGGGGAGAGGAGGAGGAGGAGGAGGAGGAGGAGGAAAGTTCCCTGGACGATGAGCCATGGATGGGTGATGGACGGGTGATGGCACACCGATGGACTGTGAGCAGAGCCGGGCTCCTCTATGTGCTGAGCTGCTGATGGTGCACAGGAGATGTGAGGACCAGGGTGCCCCTGTCTCCTTCATTCACTCAGGGCTGAGGAATGTTGTGGATTGCCACCAAACAGAGTTGTTGGCCCCTGGAGATGTTCCTGATCGCTCTTCTCATTGCTTTGCGGGAATCTATGGCAGCACCTACCCCTACAGCTGAGGATATAAATCGTGGAGTTGTAAGTGGCCAGCTGGCATCATCTGTATCTTGTCACTGCATTGGGGGTGGGTAAAGGAGGCACGATTTGGGGGGGCACTAATTTCTTGGGCATCTATTGCCTGTAGTCTAATGCAAGACACTGGTCAGGGGGTAACAATGGATTTGATGAAACTAGCATGAATAAGCCACTTGTATGTGGATGTGACAGAGAAAGGAACCCGCACCATCACATTTTATTACAGAAATGACATATTGGGTACATTAGTGGGCAGAAGGGGCACTTGAGGCATGCTGAGCTCATTCTGCATTGGGTAGGGAATGGAGGAAAAGCCAAACCAACTGACTACAACAAGCTAAGGGCTACAAGTGAAGGGGGTCCTGGCATCACAGCAGGATGGCTGCTCATGTGAAGAATGGCACACATCTCAGTATATATATATATATATGTAGATAGATATAGATATATATACATAGATCAATATATATATATATATATATATATATATATATATATATATATGTTTTATACTGAGATGTGTGCCAGTCTTCACATGAGCAGCCATCCTGCTGTGATGCCAGGACCCCCTTCACTTGTAGCCCTTAGCTTTTTGTAGTATATATATATATGTATTCAACTTGTACAGACTGCAATATCTGGCATCATTTAGCGATTTCTTGGCACCTAGTATATGCACTTTCTTCTACCAGAGTGTCAAAATATGAACCAGATTTCAGCTTTAGACTTAAACAGTTAAAACCACAAAAAAAAAAAAAAATGGAATAGAAAGGGCTACACGCTGTTTTTACTATATCAATAAGGAGTCCTTTTTACTTACTGATCCACATCAAACAATGGGGCGGATAAATCTGCATTTTATGTGTTCAAATACATCCTGAATGCATTCATTGTCCTAAACGATGAAATCTGCATTGTCCTACATGTATTAGACGTGGTACAGTAGGTTAAAAAAAAAGAATTGCACGCGCTTGCAGCACATTAGGGGTTAACTGCAGGTGACCAATAATGGATTTCCCAAAGTGAGTTCACACATTGTAAGACTAAATGGCATTATGTGTCGTGGGAAAAGTTGTTTTTTTACCCCCCTAGAAAGTGAAATAAGGGCAGTCTCCCTGCTTCTTGTTCTGTGATGCATTCACTCATAGTATCTTTAGTATCCCCATCCCCACGCGTCTGTATGACTAAACAAAGCATTTTTCACACAGCTGAAAAAGACACATTAACTGTTCTGGAATGACTGCCAGCGCATCTATCATAGCCGGAGATCCGCCGGTGTGAAGGGTTAATCTGCCATCTACTGTGGGGTTGGGAATGGGTCAGGTTGCTGCCTTTCAGTAAGGAGATCTCCGGGAATTAATGATCCCCTTCTCTTCTCATCCAGTCACTGAATCGTGAGATTGCTCTACAACTCCTGGAATGCTTTGTAAATTGCTTAAAAAAAAAACAAAAAACAAAAAAAAACTGCACTCTCCCTCTTTGTTTTCAGATCAATCTGCTAGAAATTATTTCTAAGTAATTAATCTCCAGCCCATTAACAAAGGCAGTTCCACAGACTAACAATGACACGTTAACAGGTCATAAATAGGGTGAGCTTGTTTTCCAATAAGACTTTAAAAGGGTAAGGTACCCTGCAATAGTGGTTGGACACAAAAAAAACCAATCTGAGCTTTAGTTTGCTATGGAGGTACGCACATGTATGCTTGTATCTTGCCTATTGCATGCCTTAAAGGCAAATCACCATTCCTCTTTTAGGGAAACAGAAAGCTGTTGACTAAAAAAATCCAAATACTCCTTTTGTCTGCTCTAGTTAGTGCTTCCCCACAGACATCCTGGCTGTTCTCCAAGTCTGTAGATTTCAGTAGACTTGAATGAAAATCATTCATTTTCTGTTAGGACACATGTAAATCTATGGCAGTGAGGAAACGAAAAGAATCTGCATGCTCTACTAGATAGATGCTAGGACTTGTAGTTCAAAAACAACCAAAGAGGCGTGTTATGCTTTAGAGCATGCTGCGTGTTATTTGGGTGACTTTATCACAAAAACGATCATCCTCAGGGCTCTGCTGATTTACCAGCATCTGACCCATACATGGAACTGTATGTACCATACAGGCAAATTAAACTAATATGTAGGGTAGCAGAATCAGGGAAGATTAAAACTGACATTATTTTAATTGCTTAGTTTTTCTTTTCAGTACAATTTTTTTTACTATTTGTTATCCAGTTTTGGTATAAGAATTTAGAACGTGTGTGAATAGATGGTGAATGAACTTTGGAATACCAATATACAAAGTTCTGAACCTAACGCTTTCTGTTTATTTCCCAGGCTAGGATATCAGCACTTATGATAACATATACTGTATGCCCCTGATTTATTACTTGGTTTCTATTTTTATTTCGATGACCTAGTGATACCGATTGTTTTTTGCATGGTAACATAAAAAAATGCAAGATGTACTTAGCATTCATGTGAACAGGACTTATAGTTGAAGATTAGTTCCCTTTGTAGTGAGGTCGCCCCTGGCTCTAATTGATTATTCGCCTATGCAGTCTGGCCAGAAGAGTGTAATGTAGGTCACATCAAATGTCATCCTCGCTGTGGACATTTCCAGAGTCCTGTATTCATTAATCTTTCATCACCTAAGGGACATGTAGCATACAATACTTGCAAGCAGCTTTAGTCAACAAGCAACTCTCCAGCTGTTGCTTTGTGGAACTACAAATCTAGACATATATACTGGGGGTTATATCTATTAAAAGGACAGTCTTCTAACAAGAGGCATTTTATCTGTTGCACATGAATCACCTGCTTCTCTGTGCCTGTGTTTCTTGGTCTACCTACCTAACATAACCATAAGAAGAAGGTACAAAGACATTTGAGATATATTTGCCATTCGTTTGTCATGTGTCTACTGTGCAAACACATTTACTATGTATTTATGACTTGTTTGTAGGAATAAAAGGAAAGTACAGAGTGATCTCTCACCTTAACTGATCTCAGAAGGCCATGTGCACTAGCTGCGTGAAGGGAGCTGAAGCTATGCTCTAGTATATATGTTATTGAACGCATTGGAAATAGTAAGGAAGTTCCACTGCGGCAATATGAGTGACATGAGCCAGTGGTTGATTTCATCGTACTAGTCACAAATTTCACCTTTGTACAAGGAGAGAAAGTTAATCACCTTTTAGGAGCATCCAAGCAGACATGTTTGAAGGCACAGAGATAAAATCAGAGCGTATGACACTATGATCAGTGAATACATCATGGCCATTTGTAAAATAGCTCAGGAGAAAATTATGTAGACTCTATAGTTTAATTAGAGGTCTTGAATTGATCGCTCCTTACTTTATAAAAGTACCCCTCATGGCTCTTTGATACTTAGCTACTTTTGTTCTTAAACCTTCCTTCCCGTGTCTTGTTCCCTATTTATCTGTGTCACTCATAAAAACACATAAAGCTTGATGTCCCAACATCTATTTTCCACTTTTAAAATGGCTCCTAAGTCTTTGGGTGCTGGACCTCTAGCATCTCAACAAAGCTCCAATAGACTTTCTTTGCCTCACAAATAGAGGAGGGAGCTGATGAGCCAGGTGGAAAACAATCTTACCTTCTTACAATATCTACAGCAAAATCTTCTTTCTTATTCTACCTTTCTTGCCTGTTTTTTCTATTTACTTTTATACCCGGGGTGGGGGGGGGGGAGCAAGTAAGTCTTGATGTCCCAGCATCTAGTTTACATTTTTGAAAACATTCATGGAGTGCTTGGGTGCTGGACCTCTACCATTTCCATATAGCTCCAGCTGAATGAGAATGAGTGCCCCTCATGGCTCTTTGATACTTAGCTACTTTTTTTCTTAAACCTTCCTTCTCATGTCTTGTTCCCTATTTATCTGTGTCACTCATAAAAACACATAAAGCTTGATGTCCCAACATCTATTTTCCACTTTTGAAATGGCTCCTAAGTCTTTGGGTGCTGGACCTCTAGCATCTCAACAAAGCTCCAATAGACTTTCTTTGCCTCACAAATAGAGGGGGGAGCTGATGAGCCAGGTGGAAAACAATCTTACCTTCTTACAATATCTACAGCAAAATCTTCTTTCTTATTCTACCTTTCTTGCCTGTTTTTTCTATTTACTTTTATACCCGGGGGTGAGGGGGGAGCAAGTAAGTCTTAATGTCCCAGCATCTAGTTTACATTTTTGAAAACATTCATGGAGTGCTTGGGTGCTGGACCTCTACCATTTCCATATAGCTCCAGCTGAATGAGAATGAGTGCCCCTCATGGCTCTTTGATACTTAGCTACTTTTTTTCTTAAACCTTCCTTCTCATGTCTTGTTCCCTATTTATCTGTGTCACTCATAAAAACACATAAAGCTTGATGTCCCAACATCTATTTTCCACTTTTGAAATGGCTCCTAAGTCTTTGGGTGCTGGACCTCTAGCATCTCAACAAAGCTTCAATAGACTTTCTTTGCCTCACAAATAGAGGGGGGAGCTGATGAGCCAGGTAGAAAACAATCTTACCTTCTTACAATATCTACAGCAAAATCTTCTTTCTTATTCTACCTTTCTTGCCTATTTCTTCTATTTACTTTTATACCGGGGAGGGGGGGAGCAAGTAAATCTTGATGTCCCAGCATCTAGTTTTCATTTTTGAAAACATTCATGGAGTGCTTGGGTGCTGGACCTCTACCATTTCCATATAGCTCCAGCTGAATGAGAATAAGTGGTGATTTATCCCTCTCCCTCCTCCCTCTCTCTGCAATGTAGACATTGTACATAGAAAAAGTCTGAAAGCAAACAGATCCTGCTGGGCTTTGGCACTGAACCACTCTGCACCCCTTTGGAGTTAATAGTCAGAATTTCAGTGACATCCTTGCTATTAAACAGTCAGAAAGCTCAGGCTTGCAACCACTATCTTTATCTAAGTGGCATACAGCCAATAACCCCCTCCCAGTATTCCCAACAATGTGCTACCTTAAGACAGAGACATGCAGATCCAACTGCAAGCAAACAACAGCAGTCCCAACACAGAGAGAGGTCAGAACACATCTGGGAAGGACAACAAATAGGAATCTAGATTTTGATTCTGTCTTTCAACAACACACACAGCATACATATTCAGGGGACTTCATCCTCATAGCAAGATTTGCTGATTTACTTCAAAGAAAGCTTGAAAAAGCCACAACTAAAATTACTAAAGGCTTCGGGATTTGGGCCATAGATTGTAAAATAGCAAGTACAATTTGACAATACAGTTCACAAAATCCTTCTGAATACCACTGAAATCAACCACTTGCATATTAAACATGAAGAAGCCCATGCAAAAACTAAAGGTCTGGAAAATCGATCTCGGCAATACAATTCTCATATATGAGGATTGCTTAAGTTCATTACAAGCATACCCCACTTTTAAGTACACAATGGGGTTTATTTACTAAAGCTGGAAAGTGCAAAATCAGGCTCACTTCTGCATAGAAACCAGTGAGCTTCCAGGTTTTATTACCAAAGCCTAATTGAACAAGCTGTGGTTAGAAGCTCATTGGTTTCTATTTAGAAGTAAGCCTGATTTTGTACTTTGCAGCTTATGAAATAAACCCCATTGTGTACTTAAAAGTGGGGTATGCCTGTAACCAAGTCTATCCCTTAGGTCATATATAAACTGATCTTTCAATCCTCCATTCTCACAATATCAGATACAATTGAACTTATCCATTCAGACTCCTTTTTCAGTACAAAGGAAAGACCCACTCCTTTATTATCTCATGCAAAGGGAAAAAGCTGCTTACTGAGCTTGGATATACTGTATTTCCAAAAGGCACAACTGTGACAACCCAATAAAGGAAATCTATCTTCTGTAGCTTTCCTATGGACCAAGGTGACCAGATAATGCAGGAGCCCACAAGTACCTAACTTAAAGAACTCTCTTTCTCTTCATTTTACCATTGCTTTCATTGTTTGTCTTCTTGCCTGTTGGCACATTTGAAGATTTATAACTGTACCTGTTGTTGTTCTGATGCCTTCTTAGTCACTTTTTACCATGCTTCATTTTACTTCTGCCGAGTCTGTAAAGATCTTAGAGTGGAAGACACTAAATGCAGATATAATGTTCCGTGAAAAAAACAATCACAAAATCCTTTATCCCATCATAATATTGATCAGAGTGCTATTTTTTTTTCAGCTCCATCTTTCAGTTTGGAGACCTCAGATAGAAATGGGCTTTACTTACCTTTAGTTACAAAGATACCTTATATTTGGAAGTTAACTTATTATCAACTCTCAAGACTTTGCAGTCCCCAAAGTAGACCCGACCATGCAAGACTTCGAAAAACCTTTGCTAAAGGACAGAATACTTTAGTGGCGAATATGGGACTTTAAAATTTCAAGGGGTTTATGCTCTCATTGACTAGTTGATGGATAAAGAAATGGTATCTCACACTAAACTCCAGAACTCCCCACACTTTTCTTGAGGAGGGTGAGATGCTCAGGAGATCTTGTTTGATAATGTTTGTCTTTTTTTGCTTGGCTATAGGCTTGAAACATAGTTTTAAATTTAACATTGATGATAGCACCAGGGTAGACATCCTACTGGGTTTACTCTGATCCCTGGAGTGCATTTTTGCTCTACGGATGACCTTTCTAGGGCAAGTGGTTGATTCTTCTGTTTGTGTTTATTACATATTAACACATTTACCCCTTCGCCCTATTTTTTAGTGCTCACTAATCTATCTATATCTCTCTTTATCTCTCCTCCAATTTAATTCTCACCTTCACAGAATTTTCTCCGGGTCTCACAAGGTCTCTTTATTTCAGGGTAGATCCGTTTTCCTTATTCAGAATCCAAAATGCCTAACACACATTCAAAGGACTACCCCACATTATGCATATTATCACCCAATGTTCAGGACTTGAATTCCCATACTAAAGATGTTAAAGCTTTAAATTATTTCTATTCACTATAGGTTAATGTAGTTGTCATCCAAGAATTGCATTTCACCTCTAAATGTAACACTATTTACATAACACAATTCTCTATTTACTACGACTATAATGCTAAATAAAAGAAAAGGGGCCTTATTTGTGGAGAGCAATGTAATCAAGCACCCTGAAGATAACTATTTTTTGGTCTTTAGACTTAGAGGAGAGACTACATTAAAGTGCTTGTAAAGGCTGAAGGTTTTTTACCTTCATGCATTCTATGCATGAAGGTAAAAAACCTTTGGTGTGCTGCCTACTGCTCACCCCGGTACTCATCTGAGCCCCCTCTCAATCCAGCGATGTGCACGGGAGCCTTAGCTATCTCTCTCTCTCTTCTCCTTGGCTGAGGCATAGCAGCGGGAGCCATTGGCTCCCATTGCTGTCAATCACAGCCAGCTCTATGTGTCTTATGGACGCATAGAGCTGGGCTCAGGAGCACCCATAGCAAGATCAGGTATATATAACATGTTTGTTATTTAAAAAAAAAACAAAGAACCCTTTAATATCACTTTAACTTTTATCATGTAATCTGCCCCCAACATAGGGCAGCTGCATATTTTTCAAAACCTACCAGATTTACTTTTCAATGTTGAGGGCACATTAATAGTAGTGGGAGACTCACATTTAACACTGGTATCCTTGATAAATGTAAGCATGTAACCTATAAACCTCCTGCCAAAAAGCCATAAATTAACCTAACCAAGAATAACGTAGAGGATATTAGAGCTTATATAAATATGCTACCTAAACTGGGAAAAGTTACTACTGAGGTAGCCAATTACAGGCCTATCTTGCTCACAGCCCTGATCCTAAAATGTTAAAAAAAGACCTTATTGGTCAGTCTAAACACATTGCATTTTGACCAAGTGGGCTTGGTCCATAATAGACAGGCTCCTGATCAAACCTGCAGACCCATTTTGTCTACTATCGGCAGTGCATTGCAACTGGGATTCCAATATGCAGAGAAAGGCTGTGCTATTATCAAAATGCTTTTAAAGCCTACTGTGGGATTATTCGTTTGATAGCCTAAAGGCTGTTATTCATTTCACAAAAATACTTAAGGTGTTTTATGATACCCCTACAGCCCAAATATCCCTAAAAGGTCACAAATCCTGACAGTATAGAGAGGCACCAGACAAGTGTGCTTGCTCATACCATTGTTATTTGTGGTGGAATGGAGCCTTTTGCATTAGCCCCCTGATCATATCCCGACATAAAAGATATACTTCACAGACAGGAAGAACATAAATGCACCCTCTTTGCAGACTATGGGCTTTGTTTACTATAGCTGGAGAGGGCAAAATCAGGCTTACTTCTGCATAGAAACCAATCAGCTTACAGGTTTTATTGCCAAAGCTTAACTGAACAAGCTGAGGTAAGAAACTGATTGGTTTCTATGTAGACGTGAGCCTGTTTTTTTACTCTCCAGCCTAGATAAATAAACCCCTATGTCTTAATGTTTGTAACTTCCCTTTTAGCAACTATACCTAACCACCTAAAACATTTCAAAGCTTTTTCCCATCTATCTGGCCTAAAGGTGAAAAAGACCAAATATCTGACACTGACTAATTTACCGTCAGATACTGTTAAATTTCTTGAAGCCAGTTTTGAATGTAAATGGGATACTACATCTATCCCCTATTTAATTCTAGTTATATCTTCCTTACAAACCTTAAACCAGCAAAAATGCTCTCATAAAAAAAAAAAACTATTTGCTGCATAAAGAGATGGTTGTTATCATCCCTTTCATGATCTGCTGGATCTACTCAGAAAAAAAGGTTTTATCTAGGTTACTATACTAATTTAGAACTCTACTTATTCCAATCCCCAGACAAAATCTAAATAATGTACAAAACAAGATTCTTTACTTTATTTGGGGCTATAAGATATGTCATACTAACAAATAAATGCTTTATACCCCAAAACCATTGAGGGGCCTAGGAGAACCTAACCTGATTGTTTGCCATCAAGCAGCACTAAAAGCACAATTAGCCAAAAGCACTACACCGTTTCCTGCCTTCGATGGGTCCAAATGGTAGCTCTTTTGTATTCCTTGATGCAAATAGAAACATTAATGTGGGTTCAGTACAGAGTGAGACTACCTGTATTGGGGTTGATTTACTAAAGGAAAATATAATGTGCACTTGCTCCAGAATTTGGCAAATGAGGTAAAGCTTTATTTTGCATAGAATACTTAATCGCAGGCAAGAAAATTAAAAAACAGAATTTTTGCTTGTACATGATTAGATGATAGAAACCAGCAGAGCTTCCCCTAATTTCAGAACCTTTCCTCAGATCTAAAGAAAATGCACTTGAAGTGCACAGTATATTTGCCTTTAGTAAATCAACCTCTTTGTATCTTACCTTATCCTACTCTTTTTCAGAATGTGCAGAAAAAATGGTGGGCATGCTCTGAGGTCCCTGCAATCACACCTAGCATCTACTTTTAGAAACCCAGAGCTTACACCCGACTGTGGACAATCCTTATTTCAATGGTGGACAAATAAAAATTTGCTTCAAATAGGTGATTTTTTTAAACTAGTTGGGTATTCATAGTCTGGACTATTTTAAACATGAACATCGCCTACTTCAAACAGAAACATTCAGATATTTGCAGATTGCCTTCTTTATAAAATCTAAACTTAAATTCACTACACATTCCCTCATCATGACCACTTTCAAACTACTTGCAAAACAAAGGACTCTTCTGGGGGTCGTTTATCATCTGTCTACATCTTACTTAGTATAACTACTCAAAAAAACTACCTGCAGTATATGACACAAATCCTAGGATATCCAAGATTGGCAGAATATTGCAAAAACTTGTTCAGAGTTTCAATTAACGCAACCTTAGCTGAATCAGTCTACACATTGATGAACTGGTGCATGGTCCTCACCAGGATAACCAAACTATTTCCCCAAGCATCACCTTTGTTGAACTAAGCATCTGATTTCATACATACTATTAGCTACTAGAAAAGTAATAGGATAAAATTGAAGAACATTGACCAACACTATGGCCTTTGTTAAAAACAAACTTGATGAGTAACGATAAACTCATGTTCAGAATTAAAAACAATCAAATCAAGTTTGAAAGGATGTAGGAACAATACTTATCTTTTTCTTCTTTTTCTCCTTTCTTCCTGTTCTCTCCATCTTCTTTGAACGACCCACATTTTGGAGATGTGGGACCTCTAATCTTATTCTCTTTCTCTCTTCCTTTTATGAAATAGAATGCCTATAAGAAGTGCAAACTTTCTATTTTATAGCTAAGTGATGCTGTACCTTTTGCCCTATGTATTGATCTACAAATATTTACAGACATGACTGTTTGATCTTAGAACATGATTTCTACAAAGATGAGACCAAAACATGGGAACTTCTAATATATACCGGAAGTTACAAAATTTACATAGTTTACACACACAGATCCCGGTTCTCACTCTGTCACGAGCGTTCGCGGAAGCCCGGCGGTCATCGCGCCTGCCGGGCACTCGCATCAGCTCCGGGCACACATTGCGGGCGCGCGCCCCTAGTGGCCAAAAGGCAAATCGACGTAAGGTAATGTCGTTTCGCCTGGCCGTGCCATTTTGCCGCAGTAAAACTGCAGCGGCTGGTCGGCCAGAGGTTAATGTTACAGTTGCACGCTGTTTAAAAACATAAAGACATAACATTGAGTCCAAACCTACTACCTACAAACCTACTCCAAACCGACTAGTGACCCTTATCTGTGCAATACAACACTGTCAGATAATGGCATGTATCTTCTGAAGTTTTTAAAAAATGAGCAGGTCACAGCTGAGCAAAATCAGGATCTTAGTAAATACGACTTTGAAAAATGATTCTGGCAGATTTTGTGACCGCATGTTGCCGGAGGAACCTGCCTCCCTCTGCCTTTTGCCAACCAAAAAAAAAAGGGCAGCAAGACAAACATTTTCTATCTGTATTGTACTGCAATCTTTCCTATGTAGCCTCAGTATCAAGCTGACTCTATCAATGCCATGCAGAGCTTCCATGATTTGCTGTTGAGTAACAGATGGAAGTTCATTTCCACAATGATCTGTAGCAGGCTAAAGCCAGTGGGCTATGTTTGATCACGTGGGAACCAGAAAAGAGCAACACATTTATTTGCAGACCTACTGATCTAGCTTTCCCAATAAATAGTAATTCCTGGTACATAAACAGTTAACTCTTCAAATGCAACACAGATGAGCTCTAGCAAGTGTAATTTCCATCAGATGAAGATAGAAGCAAGTGTAGCACAAAGCAGGGGAGGTCTTCTAGACTATTATGATCAGCAGGTAGATGCAAAACTAATCTTGTTGATGGAAAATCTCAGTATGCAGTGCTGTTGTGTGCCACTCAACAGTTTTATAAGGCTTCTGTCTCAAAAAATTGTCAGGGGTTTATTTAAATGTGTTTTCTTTTCAAAGCAAATTCCACAAGATTAAAAATTGGCTGTTTTCTATATTATGAGCTGGCAACACTCACTGTTTCTCCCATTTACTTGCAGACTGAAATTATTATTTTTTTTTATTAAGTTGGGTTGTCTGCATTTGGCAGGGATGTTTTGATGTTCTACATTTTCTTTAAGAAAAGTAATGAATTTGAGAAGTATCATTAAGCGTTGCACATTTCTTTTCCACCCATCCATCAGTACTTATCATGCCCTGCTAACAGCTGGTTAAAACCTCACAGCAGTCTTTCAGTTGTCTTCTACCCCCTTCAGATATCAATCACAGTTCATTAAACTCCCCTGAAGCCCAAAGAGAATTGCAATATATTGGTATCTATTGAACTTATGGGTTTTTCTGCTGCATAGGGGTTAAATCATTATTATATTGCAGCAAGAATAATGAAAAAGTACTCACCCACGCAGCCTATTCTTTAACATGTAATAAGGCAATAATGAAAATTCCAAGTTTCAGCCATTTTCAAAAAAGCATGACAAATTGCCCCTAAAATGAAATATCACTGATATTTATTTCTGCTTTAATACTTTAGTGGCCCTATTCAGTAACATAGCATCTGATTTATGAAAATTGGAGCAAATAAAACTAGAGAAATGGTGGAGCTGCTTCCCATTCTTTCATCCTTCTAGAGTGATAATGCTGACTGGTTGTTATTGGCATCAGCTTCTATATTGATCAGCAGCATAATACAAAATGCAGCAGAGTGGGTAGCCCATGACAACCAATCATAAATTTTCAATCTGCAGCTTAGATGTCAGAGACCAATACGTATATTTACCATTGGCAGAAATGGTTTACTGCAAGCATTAACAAAGTCTCAAAATGTATGTATTTATATTGGTACATGTAAGCTCCAAGGATGAAATTGATGTGGCCATTGAAAAGAGTTATTGTATGTGCAGAAATTAAATTATCATAAAAGGCTTGTAGTTTCCTGTGTTGAATGGTAATTGGCAGCTCAGAAATGGAGCACTGGAGCACTTCAATCCTGAAGGGCTAAGCTGTATGTAGTTATTTATTGTGAAAGATCAGGAACCTGATTCTGCAGCCTCTGCTCACAAGACAGGTATGATATTTTTGTACTGAGCCCATTACTTAGCAATCAGCAATTTACCATTTCCAAGCCCTAGGTCTTCCTATAAATTACTGGAGATAGTTAAGTTAAATGGCACTGGATTATGTGACTGCTTCTGGTGGCAGCTGAAAGGAAATGAGCGAAATTGCGAAGATGGAACTGGTCTGTTGCCAACAGATTCTGTGTGTTACCATAAACACTGTGTGTTGTCACTCTCACAGTCTTACTTGGAAAAGACAAAACAACAGCATGCCTTCACTCCTTCATATCGGCTTCAGGGTTGCAAATATAAGGCAGGAAATCTGCCCTTCCCTAATAAAAATGATATGAAGCAGAACTTGATTCCAACAGGAGTACAGATCCAATCGCTATATAAAGATTACCTTTCTGACGTTCAATGGCAGTATTTACTGAAGTACAATAGAACAGGCAGGGCTGCAAACATTAAAGCCAATGATGTTGATGTTGCAAGGATAAGACTGGGAATGTAAGCAGTGTATAAAAATAAGGTGATATTCAATGACAGGCTTTACACTTTAAGGATGACTAAGATATATTTAATTTAGTCAGACAAATTTAGATAAGTAACATAATGGAAGGAAATACAGATTTTTCTCGCTTCAGAGTACAGAATTTCGAATGGATCCATAATTGCTAAGGATTTATAGATGTACTTTCAAGGCTGTTTTGATTTTTATCTCACTTGAGTCTCTGTATGTATTCACTATATTTTAGTGTTTAGCATTCAGTATGGCTCAATTGATCAGGCTCCACAAGCAATGAGGATGTTGACATTTTAAAGAAGAACTTCAACCCCCCCTCCCAATGGTTTTTCCTTTTACCTTTTTACCTGGTACAATGCAGAATTCGCATTCTCACCCAGCCAGTGAATCCAGCATTGTCTTGCTGTGATCTGCGTAGCCACTGGCTCCAGCACCACCATCTTGGTTGCTGATGACACAGATGCCAGGCGTCTTTTCCTGGTTCCAGTGGCCCAGCCTGATGACATGCTGCCAGGTCCATCCGCCTCTAACTGCTTGAATAGAGCCTAAATTGTCCTGGCATACAGTATCAAATGCAAATATTCGCTAGCATGCTACAGATCATCAATTACGTCCAAATCTTTATTGAAGAATGATCAAATCACAGAAGACATAGTGCAACGTTTCAGAGCAACGCAGGACCCCTTCGTGGGGCATGGGTAGTCGACATCACTGGTATACAGTATGTGACATGCATATACCAGGAGGCTTCAGAGCACAGGGGACTCAACTCTGGCCTATGCCAGTAAGGCGACTGGGGATGAGGCTAAACAAAAATAGTTTTAAACAGTAAACAAACATTTATTTTCTTGGGGTGAGGAAAAATGTAGAGCTTAGCAAAATAGGTTTACAATTGATATGTGCATGGGTAAAAAAAGTAATATATTAAAAGTCCAACATATATAATAATATTAAGGTCAGTCTCTAGCCCCAAATCCTAACCAGGAAATGGGAAAAAAACAAAACATGTAAATAGTCCTCCAACAATAAAGGGAGAATCTTCTTGGATGTGCAGGAAGTAATGTAAAACACCAACACTGATGAATCCAGGATAATAAGACTAATGGGTACTCTTACCAGAGCAGATGGACCCAGATGTCAGCGACACCGAATTGTAAAAGCTTAAGAATCGAATCCGTGGCACTCTCAGATGGAAGTGGAGGTCCAAGGTCTTCTGAAAGTTGACTCCAAAGGATCTCAGTGAACCCGACCGGACCAGGGAACAAACATCTTGTAGGAACCTCAGCATCAACTCTCATCAAAAACAACGATGTATAAAAAGAAGAGAGGAGGGGGGCTGTCTCCATGTGTTCATCTCTAGAATCATTTATTTTCTTGTGATTGACATTGCGGAGGGGAATTATCAAAATTATGCCTAGTGCATCAGATGGGTGAAGTTCCACTTTAAGCAGACCATGTAAAAAATATGATGTTCTGATTGTACAAGACTGTCTAAAAGATATGTGCTTGTAACCTTCAAGTGTTATTAAATGCCTCTGTAAAAAGAGCATATCACATATCCTTACATACAATGTGTCTTGTCTCTTTATTTTTCCAACTGTCTTCTTTTCAGTACCAGTCTCTTTATTTTTCCTAACATTACATCCATTTCACTGGTGATTCCTTCTAATATCTAGCTTTCCATGGGGTCACCACAGTGTGTGTACTCCCCCACTGGAAGTACACAACAACTTGCAAGCCGCCCTGTGTGCTAACATGCACAGACAGCACAGAGTAGCTAGAGATGCAGGGCACTCGCATTTCTGCTGGTCCTCCAATGTATTTAGATGAGGGAGGAGAGAACAGTAGAAACTCAAAGAAAATAATGGGGACATGCAAATTTTAAAAGTTGTATGCATGTACCTACAGAACATCTAGTTATGCAGCCAGAGCATTAGGAATAACTGTGTGCATGTTGCTCAAATGGAAGTCAGGGGAAGCTGCAAAGAGTGGTGAACATTTTATGTTAAAGTTAAAAAAAAAATTGTAAATAGCTCTGACAACACTAAATGATGCTAGATTGAAAGGTTATATTTAGATAGCGAGTTCAAAACCTTAAATCACAAAAACCTTTGCCGGGACCGGTTTAGCACTTTATTCGAAAAGGTCACAATGCTTGCACCCTCCCTCTCATCCCCAGCTGAAGCATTTAGGGTGGCCCCTTCTTCAGCACTCTAGGCCCAAACATGCACATCTACAGTATGTACCAACAACTCCTTAGAAGCTATCCAGGTCTCAAGCGAGCAGTAGCCACCAGCTGGAAAAGTGAAACTCCATATCTGTAATGAGAAAACATGGTGGCCCTCTCCTAAAAAGCTAGTTGCGTGGCTGTCATATGGTACTTTAGCTTTAATACATTGAGTCGCTAACCTGCAACACGTATGTAGCTAAAATCTTATTTTCTTGATCTGCAGGCATCTCGGGTCAGTTAAGCCAACTGGTTACCATGACAGCTGAAACTGGAGTTATTGCCAAATACAATAGCAACCATTCACTTTATGGGGGGAAAAAAACAAGAATTCTGATTGGTCACTGTAGGCAGCATCTAAAATTTTGTGAACTCTTTCTTTTATCCACTTTTGATGAATCAGGTCCTTTAAATAGCATCCAATGACAGTTTTACAGAATGTAAAGCTGAAATGCAGTTGTTACAAGTTTCTTGAGAGTGCTGAATGGTGCTAATAAACTCATACTGGCTCCAATACTTATAAAAGAAAACTAATAAGAAATTGTTAATGTGCAGCCTTATAGAAAGATTAGTAAGACTAACTTTATCATTATCACTAGGGATTTTGGGGTTATGCACCAGCCACCGGACTGGTGCTGTGTGTATCAGAAGATTTCTTTCAAGTCAGTGGCACACCCAAAGCTTAGACCAAACTTCAAAATCAGCTGCATATGATAAACTTGAGTAAGTAGTATTTTATACTTCTTTCACCTAATCTTTTTACACAAAAGCCTTCTTTGAAATACAACTTTGCCTATTTGAGAGTCTCATTTGACTGTGATTGCATGCAATAGCTTGTGCATAGTGCTGTATCAGGTCTATATAAGAATAATTTTATTGAGTTCCTTTGTTCCATGTTCCCGAGCATCCCGTGCATTAGAAATGTATTGAACAAATTTATGTAATACAAAATAGGGCAATATGCATGTACATCCAGCACCAGTATGCACAACCCTTGTACAATTGCAGGCCAAGATAAAATGTACGCTTTAATCCAGCTCTGCATTAATAAATAAATAATGGGGGTTTTTTTGTCTCTGCATGGCTCTTGCCATCCTCTATACAACAGAGCTCAAAGTGGGAGAATTAGAAGCAACACATGGAGCCAATCAGTTTTGATGTTTTTTCTACAGTGCTTATGCTCTAACAATGGACATGCAGATAGCAGGGAAGAGCAGACTGACAGAGAAATTTCAAAAGTAGGTGGGCGACAGCATCAGCTGTTAGAGAATACCCTTTGCTGTAGAAGCTTGCACCACCCACAGCTCCCCAAAGGTTCTTCACTTCCTGGGAGAGAAGATTTGGTGCACCCTTACCTAATAAGATTCTAAAGCAAACCATCAACAGGCCTTAGCAAATTTCGGAGGAAATTAGACTAATTACAATTATGCAAATAAAGCCTTTGAGAAATTGCCATTTACTTACCTGTCTCAGAGGTCTCCTGATGGCACTGGACTTGGAGGTTCCACAGGAACAGCGTATACTGTCAACTATCTCCTACTGGTGTTTGTGACATACCTCCACCTACAGAGCAGATTCATGCAAAAAGTGAAATCAATCTCTGTATTGCTTTTGCCAGTTTTTCTCAACCAGGGTTCCGTGGAACCCTAGAGTTCCACCAGAGGTTGCTAGATGTTCCCTAAGCAATGAGCGGTTTCTGGCTTTCAGATTTGTAGCCACTTACACCAAAAATCGTTTTAGCTATATATTAGGGGAGCATTCTTCCTACTGAGCAGCAATGTAAGAAGCATTCTTCCCACTGATCAGCCAGCTAATGTATTGTGAGGTATATGTATTGTAATTATTGTCAGGGGTTCCTTGAGACCTGAAAGCTATTTCAAAGGTTCCTCCATGTTAAAAAAACTGCGAGAAGCACTGGATTATTCTATGCTATGATATGTTTCTATTAACACTTGCAAAAAGATTCTACAAGCTCTCCACCTTTCTTCTTTTGGACAGTTTGTCTCTTACCATTTGAGTCTTTGCTGTGCATTCTCCATCTCACTCTATTGCATGCCAGCAAGGCAGTGAGATGGCAGTGCCTGAACCAGACGACACACTTGTCTGCATTTGAACAGGTTCAGATTCACCCAAATCCTTCATCAGTATATAATTTGTTTTACGTCGGACTGAAGAGTATGTTTAAAGCTGGATTCCAGGCAGATATTAACTTGCCATTTATAATCATAAAAAAATATCAAATGTATTTACTGTAAATATCATTGTGGCAAATTCTGGAGATTGTACTCCTGTCAACCTCTTGTAGTCATGGCAATAGTAATGGTAGAACTCAGACTGAAAGTGGGAAGGGCAGTACTTGGAGCCAGCCAGGCTCTGCTGAATGCACATATGTTAACAAGGAATATGCTGACAGAAGGAATGAGAAGATTGATTACCTCATCAGTTTGCCGCTGCTCTTTCACTGTCCAGTCACAGGCTATGGGCAGACAGTTAAATAAAGTGTTAGTTTACCTTTACAGAAAATATGCCAAGGTGGACTAAGGCCCCATTCACACCTGAGCAATTCTCTTCTGCTTGAAGCTTGTAGCTCTAATACGCTCAACAAACAAAATCCCATTCATTTTAATGGCCTTGTTCACATCTAAGGGTTTTGTCGTCTGTAGCAAAATGCTTGTCGCTCAAAAAAGTACATGAGCTTCTTTTAGGCAGATTAGAGGCAGATTGGCCCCAAAGACTTTAACGGGAATGCCTGAAATTGCTCAACATGACCATTTTACAAGCATTTTATTAGCGTTTTGTTGCATGTTTTCTGGCAAAACTGCAGCTCTCCACTAGGGATGGGCTGAACACCCCCCTGTTCGGTTCGCACCAGAACATACCGAACAGGCAAAAAATTCGGCAGAACACACAAACACCATTAAAGTCTATGGGACACGAACATGAATAATCAAAAGTGCTCATTTTAAAGGCTTATATGCAAGTTATTGTCATAAAAAGTGTTTGGGGACCTGGGTCCTGCCCCAGGGGACATGTATCAATGCAAAATGCAGTATTTGTAGCTGCTGACTTCAATTTTTTTTTTTTAAGCAGAACTCCACTTTAATGCCAACATTTCACAATTTCTGCCAGGGTATGCAAACTTTTGAGCATGACTGTGTATATATATATATATATACACACACACAGTATTGTCATTTTGTGTTTAGCTCTTTTCATGGAGTTGAGTGTCAAAATGCACATTTTGTTATAGATATCTAAATCTCGGTGTCTGATTTGTAGATAACTTGCTGTTAAATAAACATTTATGTAAGTCTATGCCAGGAATGGGATGCTGGCATTTCAGTTATCTCACAAAACATGAAAAGGTTAGGTTCACCTCTGTAAGAATATCAGAAATCGCTGGTTCTGGACTGAATGGAGAGAAGAGCCGCTGAGCTGGAGCATTCCTGTAATACTTATCCTAATGATGTTTTTTGTCCGTTTCAGCTGTGTAAATTTGGGCACAGCAGCAGAACCTTCTGCTAAGCTCTAATTGCTCCATCCTATGCAGGCTCAGGTCTGTTTATTTTTCCGTTCTGGCTCACCATGGATGCACCTGAATGACCTGTTCATTGTGCTCACTACTTCTAGGAGACTTTCTGTGTTCTGACTTCTGCGCAGTGATGTCACCACTCACTGATCAGTGCTCTGGAGGGAATACAGACCTTCAATGCTTGTTACAAGCACTGTACAGGCTGCAGTATTTTTTTATTAGCAGCCTAAAAGAAGAAAGGAGGGAATAGAGCTTGAATCAGATATAGAGAAATAGGTGACATAGAAAGAAGTACAAAAATCATGACACTAAAGAGGCTCGAGGGCGCGGAAGAGACACAAAAAGGACTTAAAGAGGCAACAGAGACAGGAAGGAAGAATAAGAGATGAAGATAGCATTAAGCTAGGAGAAAGATTAAAAGCCAACTCCGGGTAAACCTTTTTTTTTGTCAGGATTTATTGTTTTCCGTGACTGCATTGAAAAGCGGTTCCTTCACTTTTTAATCCTTGAGAAACCAGGGCAAGAAAAGAGGAGAATAGGTCAACAGGACACAGAGGCACATAGATCCATAGAAACCTAAAAAGAGTTTTTGTTCTCTTCTTTTTTCCCATTGCAAACATTTTCCATTACTTCCTGTCCTTCTGAGCCCCTGTTGCCATCATAGGAAGTGAAAAGAAAAACTCCCCAATGGAGACCAAGACAATAATAAAAATTATCATTTGTCTCCACTCTATCCAGAACAGGACTCCTGCTTTAAAGTGTATTTCCATTTTTTTTTTCACATAGCATAAATATATTAAATATTGTAGCTTAGGAGGGTCCACCATTTTTCAATGCCCTCTTGTGGACCCTCCAGCAAGAAAGAATTTATAGGTAGTTCTCTTTGTTAATGAGGGGGCTGGGCATCTGTGTTTTCCATACTTAACCCTGTCTGTACTGGGTTATCAATTGTAACTAGGTTTAAACCTTGTCTGTCCTAAAGCAGGCCATACACAGTTCAAATTTCTTTCCTGCAACCACAATTCCCCCATTAACACAGACAGTGCTGACAGGGGATTCTGGGGGAGGAGGGGGGTGTTGGAAGCCGTCCCCGCCAAGAGAAGACAGTGATAATCACAAGAGATTCCG
The DNA here is from genome assembly GCA_037952925.1 of Lithobates clamitans. Lineage (NCBI taxonomy): Eukaryota > Metazoa > Chordata > Amphibia > Anura > Ranidae > Lithobates > Lithobates clamitans. The sequence continues at coordinate 23,697,388 of JBBGZY010000438.1, forward strand.
GCAGGCTGGTTGTATCCAAGTTGATCGATCGATCAACTTGGTACATTCAGCCTGCCTATTAACGGTGCGGACCTCGGCCCGGTTCCTGCTGAACTGGCTGAGATTCGAACCATGTATGGCCAGCCTAAGAAAGGTTGAAAGGTGTAAAGGCTGGGCTTCTTTTATTGTATGGTAATGAGGACAGACCTGAGATAGGCTCGTGCTTATATTGTTCAAAAAACCTTGTTGTCAGCCATGACAACGCCTGAGAAACATCTAAAAGGTAAGACATATTGAAAAAAAATGTTTGAATGTTGTGTGATTGGGAACACATAACAAACATATAGTAGGAGCGCCATCAGGGGTAGAGGATCAGGTACATAATATGTGCTTTTTTTGTCCTGTAGACAGAAATGAGCTGTTTTTTGCAGTACCCCAAGGGAGGACTTTAGGTTTTACTGGAGTTGGGCTTTTGCTAATTAAAGTACACTACTAAAAAAAAAAAACAGTTGAATTGTAACAAACACAAAAAATTAATAAATTAATCAAATTAATAAAATAGGCAATTTTGATTTGTTATCTTAAAGCGTGTTGTGGGTGGCCTTAAAGTGATTCTAAAGGCAAAAGGCTTTTTTTACCTTAACCTCCCTGGCGGTTTTCCCGAGTGTGGCTCGGGGTTAAAATTCAGTACCATTAGCGGTAACCCCGAGCCACACTCGGGATCGCATTGCAGGATCCTGGGGCGGCGTTACTTACCTTGTCCCCAGGATCCTGCGATGTCCCCCGCAGTGTTCGAGGGCTCCGTCCTCTGCCCGAAGCCTCTCAGTGCCAGGCTCCGTTCCCTGCGAGCGGCGCGACGCACGGGGGCGGAGCCTGGTGGCAAATTCAAAAAACAGTAAAAACCATAACACATACAGTACTGTAATCTTACAGATTACAGTACTGTATGAAATGATTTCACATCCCTTTTGTCCCCAGTGCTTTGGCCCATGCCCTGCATGCAGTTTTATGTGATATACACTGTTCTTTCTGGCTGGAAACTGGAGATTGTCCATAGCAACCAAAAAGTGTCCCTTTACGTCAAAAGTGGCTTTAGACCAGCTAGAAAACAGCGATAGTAAATTAGAACACTTGCAGAATTGAGCGATAGTGAATTGTGGGGAAATTTATTTTATTACTATTTTTTTTAATTTTTTTTTATTATTTATTTTTATTTATTATATTATAATTTATGTTTTTGTGTTTCAAACTTTATCATACCCGGGATATCTACTAGACTCTGGTTTGGACAGATTTAAGTGTGTTATTGTTAAGATTTACAGACCTACAATATAAAACGCCAAATTTCCATGCAAAATAATTGTACCGCTTTCAGCACCTAAAATCCAAAATAATCATAGCGCCAGGGAGGTTAAAGTGGATGTAAACCCTCACATATACCCAGTGAATTGAACAGCCTCAGATAATACAAAGAGATGAAACAAATCTCACTACATGCGTTTTACATGCATATCTGCTGTCTTCAGCTTTCATTATTGTTTAGAAAGTCCACATGGTGTAAGAGATTTTCTCTTCCTGTTCAGCACTGGGAGTGGATTATTGGCACACAGCCAAGACAGCTGATTGGAGGAAAGACATACACCCCCCTCCACATAGGCAGAGACTTGCAGAGCTGTGCTGTGACAAGGCAAGCTCTCTGCTAATCTATTTATAGCAACCTTCCTGGAAACACACATTTCAGGCTGGTTTTATCTGGGTTGACAGAGAACTTGTCAGATGGTATCTTGCTGATAACAGAGCAGTGAAACAGCAGAAACACACTGGAGTGCTTTGGAGAGAGATAAGAAAACACTACAGATATATGTGCTTAGGTCAGATTTCATCAATTAGGTTTACATCCACGTTAATGCATTCTCTGCATTAAAGTGTTACTAAACCCAGGACCCTGCATTCACTATACCTGGTCTCCCACAGTACGCAGAACATGGAAATGCAAATATTTTAGTAAATATAAACTGATAAATACCTTTTCTCATCAGCAGTATATAGCAGTCTTGTGGCTGCTATCAGTGTCTGTTTAGAGATTATAGTAGGGGGTTTATTTATTAAAGCTGGAGGGTGTAGAATCTGGTGGACTTCTGTAGCAATCAGCATCCAGGTTTTATTGCCAAAGCCTAATTAAACAAGCTATGGTTAGAAGATGATTGGCTGCCATGAACAGCTGCACCAGATTCTGAGTGCACCAGTTTTAATAAATCTACCCCTAGGAGTTTTCATTCTTCCCTGATTGTCCTATGAGGCTGCAGGACCCCTGACCCTCTGTCTGGACAGCGTTGATTGGCCCTGTGCTGATCATATGCACTCTACCAAGAAAAAAAATTTCTCTAGCAATACACACCAAACTGAGCATGTGCAGCTTGCCCCCAAGGCTCTATTCTAGGAGATGGATTGGGGAAAGTGGAAGAAGAGGAGGATCAGAGAAGACAGCCTTTTTACACAATGCAGAGCTTAACCCCTTAGGTTCCATAGTGAGTATAACAAGCTTGCTTTACTGCATATACAAACTGATTTTACTGTTGTGGGTTTAGTAACACTTTAAAGTAAAAACCTTTTAATAGTGGCTCCCCCCCCACATACTCAATCCAATGAACAAAGACATAAACTGTAATGCCGCTCCAGGTGATATGCTCAATAAGCTGAATGAACAGGTACCGGTCCAGTCCGTGAACTGGATAACATGAAGACAAGTTACATAGTAACATAGTAAAATAGTAGGTGAGGTTGAAAAAAGACACAAGTCCATCAAGTCCAACCTATGTGTGTGATTATATTTAAGTATTACATTGTATATATTCCTGTATGTATCCCTGAATCGCTTAATCAGAATTGATGATTAAGCGATTCAGTTCATGAAACATGTTAACTTAGCTGCCACTGTCCTGATGTATCATAGATTTCTGATGTTATATGTGGATTTTACCCAATAGAGCATTAAAGTTTCTGAGGATCAGAGTGCGGTCATCTCTCTCACACTTGTCCCCCTAAATACTCATCTAAAACATGTCTGCAGCAGCTCTTCTCCCGGCTCTTACAGGCTTGGCTGAGATCAGGGGGAGCCATTGGCTTCTGCTGCTGCCAATCAAAACCTGTGAGCAGAGAGGGGGCGGGGCCGAGCCAGAGTGTGTCTGTATAGATGCAAACAGCCCAGCTCGGGAGTGCGCCCTGGGAAGCAGCTTCCTATGGGGGCACTCGCAAGGAGGGAGGAGCCAGAAGCGCCGGCGGGGGGGACCCGAGAAAAGGAGAATCTGGGCTGCTCTGTGCAAAACCTCTGCACAGAGCAGGTAGGTATGATGTGTTTGTTGTTTTGAAAAAAGAATCTAGCTTTACAATCACTTTAAACCTAAAATGTTTAATATGCCAATACTTTGGCTCAGGTATGGATTTTTGAAGGAAAGCGTCTCTACCGATATGGCAATTCAGTTCATCGCATTGTACTAATGGATGATGGGGCATGACGACATTCCAACCTTTGAATGTTTAGAGAGCCATAGGTATCTTCAGCTGTGTGGGCTCAAGAGTTCCCAGGTGGTACTAGAACATAACAAAGCAATCCATTTTAATTCAAATATGTACTTACTGTTATATTTATCCCATAGATATAAATAGAATATTCTTCTTTAGCTCCCAGCCCTTGCTCTTTCCTCCTTAGAGACAAAAGCTCACTTCAAGAATGCTGTAATACAATGAATTAAAGGACTTGTCTGCTATTTACCTAATTGTAGTAAATTAGCTCTCTCACTCAGATACAATATCACATGCTGAAGCAAACAAGTACAGAGAGCTCCCATATCCATGTATGACTAACATCTATATAGAAAGGATGTCAGAGATGAGAATTTAGTACACTGAATTGTAATAAATCTATAAACTTTGAAAAATTCAAAAGCTTCAAAGTGGTTGTAAACCCTTTACAACCACTTTCACCTACAGGTAATCCTAGATTAAGGCATACCTGTAGGTGCTGTGCTGGTAATATCTCCTAAACCTACACAGTCTAGGAGATATTTACAATTCCCCGTACGATGAGTTGTTCTGCGCATGCGCCAATATATTCAGCGCATGCGCACTTTAGAAAGGGCACATTGTGCCCTTTCTAGCTGGGGTCATGCCGTTACTGGCGGCTCCCGTGCGCGTGCGCGTGAGTGATGTCACGTGACTCTGGCCAGTCAGAGAGCCGCAGTTCGCGGCCCCGGAAGGAAGAGGGGGGGAAAATGGACGCTTCCAGCCAGCGGGGACATCGGAGACATTGCAGGCTTCTGTGTACACACGATCGGTTTTCTCGTTGGGAAAAAGATATGATGGCTTTTCCGATGGGATTCCGCTCAAGTTTGCCTTGCATACACACGGTCACGCAAAAGTTTGCTGAAATTATGACCGTCAAGAACGCGGTGACGTACAACACTACGACGAGCCAAGTGAAGTTCAATGCTTCCGAGCATGCGTTGCATTGTTTCGGAGCATGCGTAGGAATTTTGCACGTCGGAACTGCCACAGACGATCGCATTTTCGGATAGGAACTTTTCCCGAACGAAAAATTGAGAGCATGCTCTCAATCTTTTGCTGGCTGGAATTCAGCCAGCAAAAAACTGATGGAGCATACACACGGTCACATTTTCCAATGAAAAACTCTCATCGGGCCGAAATTCCGATCGTGTGTACGCGGCATAAGGGTAGAGGAAGGAGATGTGATACCTTTTTGTTCCCCACTCCACAGGATTCCAGTGCTTCTCTCTGAAACTCCAGGTTGTGTATGCAAGCCCTCGCTATCCTTACATACAATGCATAGCTTTTGGTCCTGCATTGTATGTGATAATGCCAACACCTGGAGCTCCTCAGAGAAGGGGCTTAGGGGGACCCATCGCACAGGATAGAGAAATATTGCCGGAGCAAAGAGAAGGGTTAGTATTACACCTTATTCCTCCACCCCTGGACTTAATGAGCATTTAACCCTTGCAGTGGGGCACTGCAAGGATGCTTTTTGTCTGGTGCCTGCAACGGCTTTAAATGTTATTTTTGCATTGTGCACACTGTATGTGTCGCTAGTGTGTAAGATACCCTGAGTGTTGTATCTCCATGAACAGTTCATAGTCACCGGTTCACTCAAGTGGGCATTGATAGACACCCCCCTGGCCTTTATTTGATAGAAGGTCTTGATTGCTGTCTGCCCTTGTTAGGGAAATATACTCTCTCTAAGTGACCTGATCACCTATATCGCTGAGAATAAAAGTAGGTGCAAATCAAAAATTTTGAGTTTCCACCTGAGGGGAAACTTTCCAACTGTCTAAGAGGGGTATTCCTCACGTTTGAAAGATATCCATTTACTGGTACTTCCTGTTGAGTCTTCAGTACAGGAGGTAAAGCAAAATCTCCTTTAAGAGGCAAAGATGGCAAAAAAAAAATAAAAAAAAATGACAGCACTCAGTACCCTCCCGTACTTTTTCCAAAATAAAAAAAAAGTTTTGTCTCTAGATATAATTATTTGCTTTAAACTGGGCATATTAACCTCCCTGGCAGTTTTCCCAAGTGTGGTTAAATTTCAGTACCATTGGCGGTAACCCCAAGCCAAGCTCGGGATTGCATCTCAGGATCCTGGTGCAGTGTACTTACCTTGTCCCCAGCGATGTCCCTCCGCTGTGTCTGCGGTCTCTGTCCTCCGCCCGATGTCTCTGTGTGCCAGGCTCCGTTCCCTGCAAGCGTTGTGATGCACGGGGGCGGAGCCTGGCTGCAAATTCAAAAAGTACTAAATTCATAACACATACAGTACACTGTAATCTTACAGGTTACATTACTGTATGAAATAATTTCACCTCCCTTTTGTCCCCAGTGCTTTGTCCAGTGCTCTGCATGCAGTTTTATAGTATATACACTGTTCTTTCTGCCTGGAAACTGGAGATTGTCCATAGCAACCAAATAGTGTCCCTTTATGTCAAAAGTGGTTTTAGACCAGCTAGAAAACAGCGATAGTAAATTAGAACACTTGCAGAATTGAGCGATAGTGAATCGTGGGGAAATTCACTTTATTATTATTTTTTATAATTATAGTTATTTATTATATTATCATTTATGATTTTGTGTTTCAAACTTTATCATACCCGGGATATCTACTAGACTCTTGGTGGACAGATTTAAGTGTGTGATTGCGAAGAATTACAGGCCTACAATATAAAACGTCAAATTTCTATGCAAAACAATTGTAAAGCTTTGAGTCGCAAAAATCTGACATAATCATAACGCCATGGTGGCTACACACTAAAAATCTATTCCAGCCATAGTGGATCACAACTGGTAATGAAAGAATGGTATTTTATGGGCTTCAGAAAAGTCAGGGAAATGACGTTACCCTTTAACCCCCCCCCATTTGTTTTGATTAAAGTAATTAAAATGATAGCCGTACCAGCACTTAGATTTCAGAAGCATTAAAAGCACTTGAACACGATACTCCAGCTGTGACAAATGGAAAGCCAAATGTGACCCTTGCCTGGGGATGACCATTTGCTCTCTATCAGTTGATTAATGAAGACATCTAGCTAGTTAAGAGTGGTGGGCCATGGTGGCTTCTATGCATGAAAGATGCATTGGTTTGTCATTTAACACACACAAAAGGACATCTCCCTGTGGTATGTACTTCATCCTTTAAATAACGCTGAGCATCCCTGACCTGTGTTATCTGTGGCACGACACATTCATTTATAATGCAGTCATGCTTGCCTTGCTGAACTTCCATTGTCCATCTGGGAAAAGCTGCTCTTTCCAAACAGGTGCCAGATGTATTGGACTACTCTTGGTGTAATTAAATTCATCTGTCAAGCGTTAGTGATGTCTCCTGCAGGAGTCGCTTCAAATACAGAAAGAGGGGGGCTGGATATTTCATTGTCTCTTCCAGCCAAGGGTGAATGTAGTCTTGTTGGCACTAGAAAAGGGCAGGACCCAGAGTGAGATGGGTTTTACCAGCTTGCTGTGCTCTTCAAAAATGTGATCTGTTCTGTGCAGAAGGGGCTTGTTCAATTACTGCTAATAGAAAACTAGACGGTATTAACATGTTGAGAGAGCAGCATGTTGGCATGTTTAGTGCCCCGTCCAGTCATTTATTCAGCACAATTCTAGACTGAGGGGAGATACGCTTCTAAAGGATTGCCAGCATTACCAGTAAATACAGACCCCGAGGCCATACGTTCTCATGCATGGTTCTATTGAAAAAAATGTAACATCTGAATAAGTAGAATATACAGTACGCAAGCCAAATCTGATTTATGGGGGTATTTATTTTGTGAAAGAAAAATCACTATAATACCAGCAAACATAGCAGATGGCAGAATCCGGTGCCATGGCAGTGCTATCACTGACCTCCTTTACCCTTAGAAAAGATGTTTCCTTCTTGTAGGCTAGGGAAATAAACATCCACATTTGTTTTCATTCTAGATGTTTGTGATATGCATTTACAGAAAGAGCTACAGAACTTTTCTTTAAATTGGTTTTCCATTAATAAGTTTCAACTTATCTGAAAGCATGCAGTCTTGAAAAGCATCATAGCTTTAAAGCTAAAAATCATCCAATTCTGGTTAAAGGAAAAGTGCATGGCCAGTAACTGTGTATGTGTTATGGGAAAATGTAATCATACGGTAGTTTGTTTTAGAAGTTTTATTACCGTATTTGGCTTTTAACAAATAGAGGAGACAGTTGTAAACAGGAGTGTAGAACTTCATCTCATCCTCCTGCATCACTCTGATGTAATAATTAGAATGGTACACAATCATTATAGTTTTGGTGGTGTGGAAAAATGTATTAATGCTGTTTGACACAGTTTGATGTCCTTAAAGCAGTATTAAACCAAAAAGCAAACATTTATTATATTACAGCTTACAGGGATGAGACAAACCATCTACCACTGACAAGGGTGCTTATAATGATCAGCTGTTGTGTATGTATAATATATATATATATATATATATATATATATATATATATATATATATATATATATATACAGTATCTCACAAAAGTGAGTACACCCTTCACATTTTTGTACATATTTTATTATATCTTTTCATGTGACCCTCAGCTTCTTTAGCAAGTCAGCGGTCATCTTGGAGGTGTGTTTGGGGTTGTTATCATGTTGGAATACTGCCCTGAAGTCCAGTCTCTGAAGGGAGGTGATCATGCTCTGCTTCAGTATGTCACAGTACATGTTGGCATTCATTGGTTCCCTCAATGAACTGTAGCTCCCCAGTGCCGGCAGCACTCATGCAGCCCCAGACCATGACACTCCCACCACTATGATTGACTGTTGGCAAGACACACTTGTCTTTGTCTCCTCACCTGGCTGCCGCCACACACACTTGACAACATCTGAACCAAATAAGTATATCTTGGTCTCATCAGACCACGGGACATGGTTCCAGTAATCCATGTCCTTAGTCTGCTTGTCTTCAGCAAACTGTTTGAGGGCTTTCTTCATCATCTTTAGAAGAGGCTTCCTTCTGGGATGACAGCCATGCAGACTGATTTGATGCAGTGTGCGGCGTATGATCGGAAAACTGACAGGCTTATCCCCCCTCCCCTACAACCTCTGCAGCAGTGCTGGCAGCACTCATATATCTATTTCCCAAAGACAACCTCTGGATATGACGCTGAGCATGTGCACTCAACTGGTCTGTTATGGCGAGGCCTGTTCTGAGTGGCTGTCTTTTTAAAGCGCTGTATGGTCTTGATCACCATGCTGCAGCTCAGTTTCAGGCTCTTGGCAATCTTCTTATAGCCTAGGCCATCTTTATGTAGAGCAACAATTGTTTTTTTTTTAAGATCTCAGAGAGTTCTTTGCCATGAGGTGCCATGTTGAACTTCCAGTGACCAGTATGAGAGAATGAGAGTGATAACACCAAATTTAACACACCTGCTTCACATTCACACCTGAGACCTTGTAACACTAACGAGTCACAGGACACCAGGGAGGGAAAATGGCTAAATGGGCCCAATTTGGACATTTTTACTTAGGGGTGTACTCACTTCTGTCGCCAGTGGTTTAGACATTAATGGCTGAGTGTTGAGTTATTTTAAGGGGACAGCAAATGTACACTGTTATACAAGCTGTACACTCACTACTTTACATTGTAGCAAAGTGTCATTTCTTCAGTGTTGTCACATGAAAAGATATAATAAAATATTTACAAAAATGTAAGGGGTGTACTCACTTTTTGTGAGATACTGTACATACCTGCAACAGATTTCCAAATATTATTTAACAGGTGTTGTAATAATGAATAGATAATATGAATTTAAATTGATTTAAGAGTTAGTTCACTTACATACTGTATGTCACTTTATGTCATGGTTTAAGAGTATCTCACATTACCTTTATAGGTAAACTAAGAGTTCTAATTGTTAAAGGAGGTGATCAGGCTCAAGCTAAGTATATAAAATGGGATCCCATAATTTGTAAAATATTTACAAAAATGTGAGGGGTGTACTCACTTTTGTGAGATACTGTATATATATATATATATATATATATATATATATATATATATATACACCGGTATATATACATGCTTTCTTTTTTTTTTTTTCATATGTGATCCCATAAGGAGCTGGCCATAGATGGGTAGAATTTCGAACAAAAATTCTTGGGAAAAGAAGGTTCTAAGAAAATTCATTCATCTTTCTAATCATTAATTAATAAGGGTCAAGTAATTTTTTAGTTCAGTTTTTCAGCTTTTCGACCATAGTGAAGGGGAAATTCAAAGAAGTAGAATGGAAATTTTTTCTCAAACAAACAAACTTCTAACAATGTATGTGGTTTTTTATTCAGGAAAGTCCATTTATTCTGAAATCAAATGTTAAAAGCCAGGAAATCTTTCAAATGACAAAAGAATGTTGTGAGTATTTTCGTAAAATTTTTCCCGAAGACTTTTTCTAAGAATTTTCATTTGAAATGCTATCCATCTCTGACCAGCTTGGAGGTGGTAGTGAAAGCTGGAGGTGCAGACTGCAGGGGGAGTTTGCCAGCAGGGGAAAAAACCAATACACCGATCTTCCCAGTGATTAGCTGTGCAGGGGGGCGTGTCAGCACAAGTCTGATCATTGGATTACAGTCAGGCTGTGCTACTAAGCAGAATGCAAAAAGATATCTGACCACACTGGGTTGGATGTAGTTGCATGCCCTGGCATGCTCAGTTTGAAATATTAAAGTAAGGGGACTGGCAAGATCACCAGGGATTTCACACAAAGCAATGCCAACAGTACTTTTTCATAGTACATGGTACAACAGACACATATCAGGAATATGAAATGTTGAATTAACATAAACTTTAATTGCTCATTTCTGTTCTGTTTTTATATGCATTTTGTTTGAAGAAAAACTAACATTTCATAATGTTTTAGAATTGCAACATGCATGGAGCCAGTTTTCAATAGAATTCTACTGCTGTGTGCATCACGAAAATAAACTCTTTCTTATGCAATGCAACTAAAAGCAACAGTGGCCCTTCCCTCACTGAAATGTGAAGTCTTTTATACCTGGGATCAGGAAAATTGTAAACAGCATGACATAAGAGCAACTCACAGGCATGTTGCAACCTAAAATGAAGCAGAATTACATATATAGCTTAATTTTCCTTTAATATGGTCAGTGCAAAAAAAGATATATATATATATATATATATATATATATATATATAATTTTTTTTTTAGATAGATAGATAGATAGATAGATAGATAGATAGATAGATAGATAGACAGACAGACAGACAGACAGACAGATAGACAGACAGACAGACAGACAGACAGATAGATAGATAGATAGACACACAGCAAGAGTAGCAGCTTTCGCCATCTCACTGTAAAGCTGTCCTATTAAACAGCCAAGAGTAACAAAGAGATCAGATTGTACATTTTGCATTTTTTTAACTCCTGTAGCATAGGTTTAATATTTTTCATACTCGCATGATCTACTTGTAACCATCTGTTCCTATTTGACTCTGCTTCTGTATGGCTGGCCTCATATGTTTGCACCACTTTTTTCAATGGACCCTGATTGACACATGCAGTCATAATGAATGACTAGTGTATTCTTCTATGGCATTCAATTATTTTTCTTTGTGTTCTACTGATAATTAAGTCATAAATTTCTAAAAAAAAAAACCAGCACTGTGAAAGGAGAATTGTAGCTGTGACTCTTTTGGATGTGTTCCTGGCATTAAACTGTATTTATGTCTGCTTACTATAGGACCATGAATCACCAGTAGCCCAGAAAAAAAAAAACACCCTTGTGCTGAATACATTCAATTACAGAGATCTCCCACATCCTTTCAGGTCTTCTGGTTGACCTCATGAGCTCATTTTTCCCAAACTCTTTTCTGAATGTGGACAGCTATATCCAGAGGAATGTGTAGTGGTGAATGAGCTAGTATGAACTGATGTGTATGGAGGCTGTAAGTAGTGGACCACAACTTGACACCATCACATCTAGTAAAACTTCTATTATTAGAAGAGGGTTTGAACTATTTATAAACCATAGCAGGAACAGGAAATAAAATGGTATGTTCCTTTAAGTTTAAGGCGTTTGGCATTTCAAATGCCTCTGAACATCCGTCCTGAACGCATTTTTTTGCTATCCAAACATGCTTCTAAACTCAAGTGCCTAGAAATGACTATAAACGACCCTGTGTACATGTAAAAAACACCCAACTGCTCCTAAACATCCGTTTACCAGCAGCGGTGTACCCGAAGCCTAATATGAATGACCCAGAATGCTGGAGCCTGCATTTAGCCCAAATTGTTGAAAGCCTAATAAATTCATGTAGAATCTAGCATCACTAATGGTTATGTCTCAAATACATTATATATACTGCATATATATGTATTTATACTTTGTATATACCTTGTTTCCAAGGGTCTTCTGTCTGGTCCAATGGCATCTCGGTTCCTTCCTCTGCACCTCCGATGGTGGCAGGCCTTCCTTTTGGACTGAGTGGAGTTTGTGCGATATTAGCACCATTCAATAAATACTGTAAAACTAGGTTGTGTGATGATGCTGCCCTAGTGGGCGGATCTATGACATTCTGAGCTAAAATGAAGTAGGTTGAATGATATGATAGTCATCATTTAACCCAGATGATTGAGGGCCTCTAGTGGCAGAGAAAGGAATTACTGGGGGGGGGGGGGCTGGCAGGGGGTGCAGTTTTAGATTGAAGGCAAGCATTGCAGCTGAGCTTTTTTGTTTTTACTAAGCAGTCAGTTTTAAAGTTTTACAACCCATTACTATTCACTGTGTTCCCATTACTTTGATGCACTAATCCAAATATCAGATGCGAACATTCAAATGGTCAGTTCTTGCAGTAGATTGCTGGCTGTAATGTAAAAAAAAGTCAAAGTTTTTGGCCATTTGCTCAGCTTAATTATATCCAGCCATGTCAAAACAAGCTTTAGGGATAAAATATATGAGCGCTGGAAGCAAGGCAAGTGTGGTATGCGTTTTCATGTTTTCAGATAAACATTTGAGATCAGTTTGAGATTCATATAAAGTGATTCTATAGGCAAATTTAAAAGAAAAAAAAGTTATACTTGCGTATGTGTCAATTTACACACAGAGCATGTCTCAGCCCCCATGACAGTAGTGGCTCTCCTGGCTATCTCCCTCCTAACTGGCTGAGTTTGACAGCAGCAGCAGCCAATGGCCATGCACATGGCTGGATCAACATCAGTCTCATGTAAGTATAAGGAGGTGCTGGGGGGTTGGCAAAATATTAGTTCAGATGTAGCAATATAGGACATGCTGCATTTAGGAAATGTAAATCAAATGCAGCAATAACGCTCTACTCAACTTCCAAACTGCTTTACAAATTCATATCAAGAGGAAGAGACAAATGCTTATTTGCACAAGCATGTAGATATCTGATTGTGGCCAGGATGTCTTCGAATGGTGCAGCTTTGACTACTTGTCTGTAGAGTAAATAGCTTGTGCGGGGTACAGTACTGGATAAGTGGTATGGACAGCTGTGCTGTGGACCTCAGGAAGTAGATTAAAGACATCCTAGCTTTCCATATATAGGAAAATGTAGAAGCATCCACTGGAAGTCCTGGTATGGTGTAATGCTATTGTGAAGAAGACATCTGATTTATGGGCTCTGATCAGTAAAAGTTAGGCTGAGTTCACACTGGCATTAACAGCAGGTGTTTGAGAGGCGTTTGACTGGCATTAAAAACGCCCATCAAATGCCTATGCACAAGATATAATAGACAGCACATTGTGCTGTTTACATTAAGCGTTAGTGTCGTGTCGCTTCAAAATTGAAGCCTCCTGTCGAGTCAGGAGGCATTTGAAGCCTTTCAACGCCTCCCATTCAAGTCTATGGCAACGGTCCGCAAAACGCTCTGGCAGGTGTCTTCGGCGCGGTTTTGGTGCAGTTGTGGCTCTTTAAAATTAGTTTATTTCTGTCACTTTCCATTGTGGAGCAGTTTTAACGCTCATCAAACACTACGAAAACCGCACATAGGGCATTTAATTTTTTACGCTTGTAAAACACCCCATTCTAGAGTTCATGGACGCCTGTCCGATGTCCATACTAACGCTTTACAAACGCTATAGGACCGTTGCTGAGCGTCAGAAATGTAGTCAAGTGTGAACAAGCCCTAAATCTTATGGGATTCTGACAGCAGGTACAAAAAGTGTCTAACGTGTTTTACTTAACGTGTATGTAAGTTTCTTCTATTTACTCCCTTTTGATTTGTAAAGAGATCATTAAAATCATTTTATATCGATAATTGGAAAAAAAAAAAACTATTAATCCTGTCTGAAATTCAGAAAGGACTTTTGTTTTGTGCACTCTTGCTGAGTCTAATCAGCTGATCCAGTTCTTCCCTTGGATTACAAAAGACCTTTCTGTTATATTGTGCAGAGGGGAAGGTGTTCTGTAGTTAAGCAAAACACACCTTGTCAGGGCTGACACCAGTTCTTGGGATTTCAGTCTAGGAAAGGCTTGTGCTGTCAGCCATTAATGGGAAATTAGCATCTGAGTACAATTTTGCCAAGATTACCAGATATTTTCAGTACCTATAAGGTATTTAAAGGAATAAGACAATTGTACATGTGCATGGATTGAGATGTACTGCATAGGTTTATTTTCTATATTGCCCTAGAATACACTTTAAGAATATGTTTGTTTTAGGATAGAACTATATGTGCCTTCTGCATTTTTTTTTAAATCAATCCTTTATAACATTATAGTAAAGATGTACTTATAGTATTTGTAGTATGTAAGATAAGGCAGGAACTAATGGCAGGCATTTGCTTGTAGGTTTGGTGAATGACTGTTGGTTGTCACTTTGCAGATCCTTCAGCGACCGCATTTCCAAGATGTCCAGTAAGTTTATGTTGTATTTGGCTAATCTAGTTATGCGGTATGCTTTTCTTTCTGTTGGTTTCATAGGTTGCCAAGGCAGCTATGTATATACAAGAGGTACACTTGTGTAGGCGCTGTCCGTGTTAGGACTTTATAGGATATAACAGTGGCAGCATTGTCTGAAATCTCATTTGAGCCTTTTCATTTGCATTTTAGTTGCCCTTGTCTTGTTCCCCTGAACCATTTCACTGAACAATAATGCTATTACAGATTTTGCCCATGCATTTGAATGAAAGGAGTACATTCCCCATAGATATAGTGCTGGTATAGAAAGGCTTCCAAAGCCACTTGCTTTTCTAAAATATGTTTTAATGGAACAGTGGTCACAAGAAAGCTCTCCATATCAGTGGTGACAGGGGTTACAATGTTCTATTCAGTCTTTTCTCCTTGTCGTTCTGCCGTGATCCTATATTTTTTTTTTGTTCTTTCATTTGTGGATATTATGTGCATCACAGTAGCTAACTGGTTAGATTTTCTTGCAGCACTAGGGATCACCGGCTCTAATCCCACAAGGACTTTAGCATGCATAAAGGTTCTCTGCATATGTGCTTAAATTTTCTCCCACATTTATAAACATACTAAAAACAGGTGTGGTATTAGGGTAATTCTGCTCATGTGATAGAATCTTTTTTCAGTGAGTTGTGCCAGTCTAAACCGTGTTTTAGGGTATGGCAGCCCACTTTTATTAAACAGAACAGACAGTTCACATAGAAGCCAACTGGGCAATACAGTCGGAGGGACTGGTAAGAAGAGCAGCCAGGTGGCATGGCATCTTCAGTTGACTGTGTCAATCGTGGAGACAACTGCAAGGGCAAATGCCCTTGAAGTTGTCTCCACGATTGACACAGTCAACTGAAGATGCCACGCCACCTGGCTGCTCTTCTTCCAGTCCCTCCGACTGTATTGCCCAGTTCTCTCGGCTTACTCAGCCCTTAGTCTCAGCCCCCTGCTGCATGGTCCATTCCTGGCCTCTGGATAGGGGTTTTTCTCACACCCCAGCTCTTTTGCAGCTCTCTGTTGCTCTTCCACCAACTTCACCTGCACTGTGCAGACATCCACGCTAACGCTGCCCCGTGCAGTCTCCCTGACTCCTGGGGAAGGGAGACCTCCTGTCTCTCAGGTGGAGCCCCAAGCTATGGCCAAGCCTTCATTATAAGGGATGTGTGCACCTGGACACACACCCTGCTGATCTTTACCAAAACTTCCACACTAGCTTAAGGACTCCCCCCCCCCCACCCCCCCAGGACACTTTGCAGTCTCAGGGCTCCGGACCCTGATTTGGGAGTTACAAAACTCAGAGAAAGATAAAAACCCACCTTTCTCTGCTCAGAACTTACATTCCGGAGCCCTGCACTCTGTATATGTGCAAACCCTGTGTCACGTCCTCTTAGGTCTTCACGGTGGTAGGGCCTCGCATTGTCACACAAGCTTTTAACCAGAGTTGTGTGTATACAAAAGTATGTTCTTTGTAAAGAGCTGCAGAATATGACAGAGCCAAATATACAGTGCCGGATCAAAATAATATTGATTTGAAAATGACAACAAAGCTTTCTTAAATTGCTTACAAAATAAAGAGAAAAATGAATCTACTGAAACATAACAAAAACTTTCTATTAAAGATTCTATAGAGAGAATACTGTATTAAAGTGGTTCTAAAGGCTGAAGGTTTGTTTATCATCATGCATTCTGTGTACAAAGATAAAAAAAATGTTCTGTGTGCTGCCCCCCCCCTCCTTATACTTACTTGAGCCCGATCTCGATCCAGCGGTGTGCACCAGAGTGACTGCTCTGCTGACTCTCTCCCTCCTAAATGGTTCCCGCTGCTGTCATTTAGAGCTAGTGAGGAGGGAGTGGGGGAGTGGGGTTGAGCCCTGTTGTGTGTGTCAGTGAACACACAGAGCGGGGCTCAGGAGCGAGCACACATGAGTGCCTCCATATCAACTGGCTTTCTATGGGGGCACTCAGCAGGAGGGAGGAGCCTGGAGCGCTGGCGGAGGACCTGAGAAGAGAAGGATTGGGGCTGCTATGTGCAAAACTATTGCACAGGGCAGGTAAGCATAACATGTTTGTTATGTTAAGAAAAAAAAATCCTTTAGTATCACTTTAATGTAATGTACCCAATAACAACTTACATAAGTTCATAAACCATGGACATCAGATTCATATTACACTGGGTGGTTATTTACTAAAACTGGAGCATTTCGAATCTGGTGTGGCTGTGCATGGTGGCCAATCAGCTTCTAAATTCAGCTTGTTCCATTAAGCTTTGGCAATAAAACCTGGAAGCTGATTGGTTTCTACGCACCAGATTTTGCATGCACCAGTTTTAGTAAATAGCCCCCCACTGTCTCTTAAAAGCTCATCTTCTTTCAGCTGTCAGTTTGTAAAACCTATGTTTGATGAAACCTATGTATGTGTAATGTACAGTAGTGGTGGTCTTCTCTATCTAGCGACCGCCATGCACGCTACTTAGTTCAATGTTATGCCACTAGAGTACATGCATGAAAGACCTCCAGAAATCTGCGAGGAGAGCCCCACAGTTTCGACTGCCTAGGAGCCTCCACAAAGTTTATATTAGTAATAGAACCTGTGACTGCGGTGAGGATGTTAGCTTGTAAGCTCCTTTGGGGCAGTCACGGGTGGGAATTCTATCTATGTATTCTGTACAGAAATATGCTATAATACAGTGGCAGTATGTATAAAAACATTGAAATAAAGTAAAATAACATGTATTTAGAAGTAGAAAAAAATGTAAAAAAAGCATTTGAAACGCAGAACATGATGTCTATTTATACAGTGTACTGCTAACACAACTGTAATGTGTCCTTGGGAGTTCTATTCTATTGTGACAGTTCTAAGAATGCAAGTTAAGCTTTACAAGAAGCACTGTTTGTAGCGAATCCTGCAGTCATTTTGCCAGTGTTATATCATGCTCTTCAGTAACAACTCAAGCTTAAAATGTACATTTTACAGGACTGCATAGGATGCAGATTAATGCTGCAGCATGAACTGGCTCCAGCTCAGCCATGCAGATGTATTAAAGCGGATGGTTTCCCGTGCAGCCATGCTATACTAAGCCGCACCAGTCCTTTTGCAGGCACTTTTGATATTAGGACCTAGCTGATCTGTAGTTATAGTACAATGTATATTGGTTTTAAAGTTGAAACTTTTTATTCAATCTCCCTACAAAGGAAAAAACACAGATTTAAAGTGTATGAGAAGATACTCAGCATTATAGGGCCCCAGCAGGGGTAGATGTGTAATTCCTTGCTATTTTCTTTCAATGTAAATCCTTGTTTTTTTTTCTTCTCTGAGCTGATTGTGCTGCATGTTGTTCAATCTTAATTAAAAAACGCTTCGGCGGTGCTGCCCATTCATTTCAATGGGCAGGGGCGGTGGGGGCGCGGTGTATACCGCCCCAAAGATGCTGCGTGCAGGACTTTTTCTAACATCCTACAAGCGCACCGCCCCAATGTGAAAGCACCTTACTGTTGTATACCCTCCAAGGCTCGGGTAAGGCCCCATACACACTATTAGATTTTCTGTAGATTTTTGTCTTCAGATTTACCAAAACCATATAATATGAGGTCAAACCTTAAGAGTTTCAATTTGTATGCAATCAGGCAGGCCCTTGCACTACATGGTTTTGGTAAATCTGAAGACAAAAATCTGCAGAAAATCTAATAGTGTGTATGGGGCTTAAGCAGTCCCATTATGATTTTATCTTATCTCCCTCATTTTACAATTGTGTAAAAAACCTTTTACATAGTATTTATTATTATTGTATTTTTATCTATATTCACAGATGTACTGTCCTGATGAAGCGGTAAATCCACGAAACATGTCGTAATATCATGTCATCTGAACTTTTTTAACTTATATGCGCGTTCTTTTGTTACATTTGTATAAATAAACTTTGTGAGTTTTTTTTTTTTTACTAGTGATTTGTACTATATATGCATACTGTACCGCAATAGCCCACCTGCCTCCTTCCTTCGGTGAGTTTGGGGTGGGGCCCATACTCCCTAATATTCTTCCTCAACTAATTTGGATGATGGTACACTCTACTGACCTTTAATTTGTTTATCTGTTTGGTGAGGCCACACGCTTTCCAATGTGAAAGCACTCGGGCTCTCACACTGGGGTTGCAGGGGAGGCGTTTTTCAGGCACTTTTCAGGCGCTATTTTTTTCAAAGGCACCTGAAAAACACCCCAGTGTGAAAGGGGTCTAAGTACCCACTTCGTAAGAACAATTTGAAAGTATTTTTTTTCCATAGAACCCAGAAGGAGAGCGACAATCCAGCTCTGCAGCAAAAAACACAAGACCAGTATCGAGTTTACCACCTCCACCTTTCCCAGCATTCTAGGCAGTCCTGTGCCGGTGCCTATGCAGAGGGAAACCATGGAGAACAATGCATACTTGCAGCACATGCACCAAGCTGAAGATGGGGGCAGAGCAGACCTCTCCTCGGCCTGGTCTATGCATATACCTAGGGAGTACAATAAACACTGCGCGGACCCTGGACAGCCTTTGCCTCAAGGCCGATTGTTTATAGATCATCTTCTTGTTTTGGTGGAGGGTATCCCGATTGTACATTAATAAAAGTATCTTTTTAATGCAAACAGTGTAAGCACTTGATTTTGATGTGATAAAAGCCTCTTCCAGTCCTTGTACAGCAGGTCTGGAGTGTGAGAGAAAGAAGCAGCACAAAGAGCCAATCAGTTCATATGCTGACAAGAAGCATACTGATAGGGGAAGGGAGCAGAGTGACAGTGAGAGGAGCTCATCATTGTGCTGCTTCCCCTTTTACTGCCCAGTTACAAGCCCCGGGCAGATTCAGCACACCCTGGGCTCAGAGGAAGTGGGCTGAATGATGCTGACTGAGGCCAAAAAGTACTCTGGAGTGAAGGTGCATATTGTAGCAAAAGCTGGTTTTGTTATTTTTTAATTAATGGACCATTCTTTTTTTTTTACCTTGTCAATTTTGACTGGATTTAAAGTAAATATGTGTACAGTAAGAAATTAATCCGAAATATTCTTCTGTCCAGCAGAATTAAACTGCTGAAAGCTCAAATTTGATTGGATGCTGTGTGTTACTGTACATTGTGACCAGTGTATAACTGGTTCTGCCCCTTTTGCTGCGGGGGGAAAATGGTTGGAAGCTGAGATTTTTTGAATAACACTCTTGCCGCGTACACACGAGCGGACTTTATGGCAGACTTTGCCCGGCGGACGGGATTTGGTCAGACAATTCGATCGTGTGTGGGCTCCAGTGGACTTTGTTTTCTCAAAAGTTGGACGGACTTAGATTTGAAACATGTTTTAAATTAATCCATTGAAATCGAGTCCGGTCGAAAAGTCCGCCGTCTGTATGCTAGTTCGACGGACATAAAGCCACGCTAGGGCAGCTATTGGCTACTGGCTATGAACTTCCTTGTTTTAGTCCGGTCGTACGTCATCACGTACGAATTCGACGGACTTTGGTGGATTGTGTGTAGGCAAGTCCGTTCATTCAGAAAGTCCGTCGTAAAGTACGTCGAAAAGTCTGCCGTAAAGTCCGCTCGTGTGTACGCGGCATAAGTCTCAGACAAAGGTTAGCGTCAGTCAGGTAGTGCGTATTAGAAGAACTTTAAACCTATTATTTTAAGACATTTAACAAATGTTAAGCATTCAGTACCTTTTATGTAAAAGCTATAATTTTCTATCATAATTTCTAGGGCTTGTGGCTTTTAAGAGTTTGGGCTTTTCATGTTACTCCAGCACTTTTCCCTGTATCTAAGGTAATGCTATATTACTGTGCATTTAAATGCACTACTAATACAAATGTTGTATGTAATGTAATGCATGTAAATGCAATACAATATTTTTGATCTCAGACTTGATATGCAGGGTCACACAGTTTTCGGAGTTATTCTCAGCATTACAGTTCCTCTAAGCGCTCTGAAATTAAAAGTTTATTGACAGTTTCATTTTGCTCTATACGCAGAAAGCGTTTGTAATTGTACAGGGAATTACGAATGCCAACAGCCATTGAAGATGTAGGTTGTTTTAATTCAGTGTTCCAAATGCCAACACTATTTTCATATTTTCCTTGTCATTTAGAATTATACCTGCAGTCTGCCTTTCTTTCTACATGAATGTTTTATTCTTTTCTATGCTTAATTATTTTCTTGATCCTGCGATTTGTGACCTTCGTTGACTGAACAGCATACGTCTTTCATGTTTAATAAATGCAACCAGGGCTCCCTCTAGTGGATTTGGAATGATTAGTCATCAGGCAATTTCTTGTATCAGCCCCCTTTACATTTTAGATTATATTCCCAACACATCTGCCTTGAAGCCAGGATCCTTTATTTTTGTCTCTTGAGCTGTCACTGCTACTCAAGTTGTTAAGCACACAAAGCTCTTTGTATAATGAGTGGTTAACCTTTTGTTCATAGAATTTCAAGTACCATTTTACTCTAGATAGACTAAGGGATCTATATATAATGCAGTGAATGACGTTCATCATTCTCTGGTGGGGAATCAATCACTGTCATTTTAAACATACTGACCTGGAAGACTCACCTGCAGAGATTGTTTGCTGAATGTCAGATGCTCTGCTTTATAAGTATGCGTCTAAGATGGTAAACGGACGTTTAGGAGCAGTTGGGCATTTTTTTTCCAGCTGCCCCTGAACTCTCCTCTATGTTATCTTATCAGTGCATGTACACAGGGTCGTTTATAGTCATTTCTAGGCAGTTGAGTTTAGAAGCATTTTTTGGAAAGCAAAGAAATGCGTTCAGGACGGATGCTCAGAGGCATTTGAAATGCCAAACACCTGCAACAGCTTGAAAAACGTGTGTAAACATGGTAACTCGCGTTTAGCTGTGTTTTGTTTACAGGTGTTTTTCATTTTTGACTATTTGAACAAAAGAAACCTTCTAAACTCAAATGCAACTAAACGCGGAATGTAACAGGCGTATGCATGCGGCAAAGCAGACGTTTTTTAACGTTGGTTACTATCTGTCAAGTTAAATCATTCAGGAGAGTTTGTAAAATGTCCCGTGCACTATAACCCTAAAACCTCGTACACACGATAGGATTTTCCGCAGACAAAACAACTGACTTTTTTACGAAGGGCGTTGGCCCCAAACTTGTCTTGCATACAAACGGCTCACAATTGTCGGCCAACAAACATGAACGTAGTGACATACTACTTTGTTTTTTAGCTCTTTAGCGCCATTGTTTGGGTTCCTTCTGCTAATTTTATCTTAGTAGAAGTTTGGTGAGTGTTGATTCGTGCTTTTTATTTCGCGCTTTTCGTTTCGTGCTTTTCATTTCGCGCTTTTCAGTTCGTTACTGTTGCGGAACGGAAGAGATGACATGTTATTTTTTTATTGGCCTTGGAGTTATTGCTTTGACCCAAGTCCAGTCCAGGAACAGGAAGAGGAGGATTTCTTGGACCAAAAATTGGGTGCTTTAATAATCGTGACCAATTATGTCATATGCTTTTGCTGTGGGAGCTCCAGGAGAATAATCCAGATAATTTTCAGAATTATCTCCGGATGACGGACCCCTGCTTTCACCAACTCTTGACATTGCTGACTCCCTATATTAAGAAGCAGGGCACATGCATGAGGCTTTTATTTTATTTTTTGGTTGAATAATAATTGCTTTTTATCAATTTTTTATGGTTTCGTGATCACTTTTATTCTTGTCATTTTTAAAATATATCAATAAACCTATTGGTTTGTCCTGCACTATTTGGAGCCTTCCTTCTTTTTCCTATGTTATGTTCCTTGGAGCCTACAAGGAGTTGTCTCGAGGTACACCTAGCCGGATATCACAGTGCTTCTGGAGTTCGCTGCTGGGAAACTGAGGACCCCTTACCTGATCCATCTCCTGTATACAGCACCTGATTTAGATGCTGCTGGATCACAAGCCCATTTGACCCACTGTTGTAAAACATGTGTGTCCACCCCAGCTGGTAAGAGTATCCATCTTATCTTTCAAGAGTTATTTAACGTGACTACAGACAACTTGTTTTCCTTTCTACTGTTTTGGTGTCGTCCCAACAGGAAGAAGCACATCTTGTCTACCCCCCTATTTTTGTGGACTTTATTCTATATGACTTATTACAGTTTTACTCACCCCTGGATGTATGCACTTGCCGTGTTTTACACACTCCTTTTATTATTACATTAGTCAGTGTGTAGTTTATATCACATTTTTGCATACATGTGATGGTATTTGCACATCTTCATCCATGCTACTCTACATTGTTTAATCACATACCATTGTACTCTGGCTTTTGCACTTTCAAGCGCTACACTACTTTACCCCATTCTTGTTTAACTTTGTTTGTTTAAGTGTTCAGCAGCTTCCTTCATAACTTGTTTAGCGCAGTGTTCCCCCCCCTTTTTTCACCAGCAAAGCAGCTTCATTATTATCCCATTTAAAAAATGAAGTAAAGAAGAGAATGTGCTCTGCATTTCGGGATTTCATAATTTGCCATGTCACAAATGTAAATTCTCCATTACAAACGCTAGTTTAGAAGACCAACCACTTCTGGCTCTTCCTTGCTTCCGAACATGCGTGTTTGTACTTTGGACTTTTGTCCGACGGACTTGTGTACACACGTTCGGAAAATCCGACAACAGACATTTGTCCACAGAGAATTATAAAGCCTGCCATCCAACATTTGTCCGCAGAAAATCCGCCAACAGTTGTCTGATGGAGCATACAAACGGTCGGATTTTCTGCCAACAGCCTGCCATCACACATTTCCCGTCGGAAAATCGGATCGTGTGTACGAGGCTTTAGAGTGTTACATTTACATGGGAGCAATCTGCACTGTGTAGTTCCACCATGTTCACATTGGGTGAGTTAGATATACTTAGATTGTTCTTGTCCTACAAAGTGGATGATTGTAAGATATGCTTCATATAATGTAAACTTGTTTAGCTTTAATGCTATATAAGCACATTAAAGTTTCACTAAACTCACATCATAAAAAACTATCATCAAATGCCGCATTACACGTTATTCATACTTACTCAGTCACTATGGGATTCGTTTTACTGTATTTTGCAAAAATCCTGCTTCATCCTGCTGTTGTCTATCTCCCCATTTTGATCATGTCCCTAATGCAGTTGGGGATTTTGCAGAGCACTGTTGGCAGCTTCTGCACATGCTCAGTTTTCAGTGAGTTTCTATGCTAAACATTTCCTCCCTATCACATCTGAGCATCCCATAGATTCATATATGGGCGTGTACACAATGGTAAATACCATCCCACTCCCTCCTTCCTCTTCCATGCCCACTAGCCAGATAAACACCATGGGGGTGGGGTATCACATGTAGATTGGTGGAGGCTTCACCTACCTCTTATCCTAAGACACAGGCTGGAGGGATGTAACAGTCCTGTGATTGGCAGAAATCCACCCACACCATTTTTTTATTAAAAAATAAAGATTTAATTTCAAATATATTTTTGATTTAAAACAGTTTATTGATATGAATTATTTCTACTCTGCATCCCAAAGGGTTTTTTTGTTTTTTTTAACACGTGACCAGCAGCAGAGGACTAGAAGCTCCTCCTGCTTATGTTACCCTGCAGACAGGCTAGGAGAGAGCTGAGTCACATGACTTATATATCGATTAGGAAGAAGGTACTTAGATATTCTTT
Source organism: Lithobates clamitans (assembly GCA_037952925.1). NCBI lineage: Eukaryota > Metazoa > Chordata > Amphibia > Anura > Ranidae > Lithobates > Lithobates clamitans. Next base: position 23,721,494 of record JBBGZY010000438.1, read on the forward strand.
TTTATTAAATTAATTACAGTGCTATCTATCATCCCCATACAGAAAGAGAAGAAGATAATGTAAATTTAACAGTGTGTTTAGTATCACTTCAAGAGCTCCTTCCTTCACACCTGAAGCTGCATTGAACACACAGCTGCTGGTGTACTCTGGGAGGAACAGTGCTGATACGCGAATCCCATTGCAACGCACTGATTTTATTTCTTTATTTTTTTGTGCAGATTTTATTGAAATATCACAAAGTGACATTTTTTTAAGTTCTCATGACCACAACTCAGTGCAATGTGAAGGACCGCATGGCACCACACGTTGCATGGAAAAAATGTAGATCAAACCACCACAGCACAAAAGTGTGAACTGTATTAAATGATATATCGTTTTTGCTTTGACTTGCATTGATTGGACTGTGCTAAGCAAGGCTGCCCAATTCAATCCCAACAAACTTGGTGGGAACAGGCCCTAAATTAGTCACTTTTTGGATCTCGATTTGCAAGAAGACTTTAGCAAATTGGTCATCCACAATGTATTGTCGTGGGTGACCTGAGATTGTCTATGACTGGCTTTATAATAAGTTGACTGGTTACATAATTGTAACTAAAGGCAGTTTCACGTCAAAAAGTCAACATCGTTGATGGAACAGTTTGTGAACCCTTACATTTAATAATGGAACCTCCCTTACTGGCAATAATCCAAACCAAACCCGCTCTGTAACAAGTTATAAGATCTGCACCTTTTATAGTTAAAAAAAGAAAGAGGAGTCCAGCCTTGTAAAGGGTTAATCCAGGTAGTTGCCAGTTGGTTGAATCGCCTGTCATTTCTTTTTAGTAACAGTAACAAGATCTTCTCATCTGTTGTACCATTTATGAAGGTATCTCACATTTACTGTTGGGATTTTCATTGTTTTTATATATCATGGAGAGTGCAGCATAAGCACTGATACTCCCCCATTCCTGGCAGATATAAGAAGCTAGTTTTTTTGCTCTCAGCAATTGAATAGAGTGGAGGGAGAGTCATGGAAAGATGAGTATGTACTGCTGGGGTTGGGTTTAAAGCAAACCTGTTGCTTTACATTGGTTTTCTTTAAGGGTTAAAGGGTACATATAGTAATTTTGGATGAAAGTTATACTTTGTTATGATCTGAACTTAAAAGAAAAACACAGATTAAAGTGCTGTTTCCTTTTATTTTTTAGTCAGAAGATAACAAAACGTAGCATATTCATTTTTCTCCACTTTTCTTTTGGGACAGAAGGCAGAACTGTAGTCTCCACTTTCCATATTTACAGACTTCCAGGTGAAGAAAAAGCCTGTTGTTTACAGAGATCAGTATCCCAAGCTGAAGTTCCCAGTGAATCATCCTGAACTTTCAGTCAGATAGACAGAGTATAAAGGCAGATAGCCACTACTGTGCGATCTCTTTAGCTAACCCATAGTACTCTGAGAATAGTTTCTAATAAAAAGGTAAAACAGCCATTAAAAGTACAATAACAAAACTTTCCAGTTAGGCCACATTCGCACTGGCGATTAAGGCCAGTGCAAATTGTAGTGGCAGGAATCTTCTCACGTAAATGGGGCTGGCCGCCTCACCTAACTGCTGAGAGCCGCCAAAAACCACATCAGGCATAAGAAGATGCCTGCCACTACAATTCACACCAGCTTAAAGAGGAAGTAGTGGGTTTTAGTGGTGGGTTTTACTTCCTCTTTATTTCCCTCCAAAGGTAAAGCATGATGGGCTACTATGCATCGAATTATGTGTCACTTACCTGATACAGAAGCCCGCAATGTCTCAGTTGTCCCCACTAGCAGGGAGCGTCCATCTTCGCCCCTCTTCCTTCCGGGGCCGCGGACTCCGGCTCTGTGACTGCGTCCGGCTCCAGCTATGTGACTGCGCGTGGGAGCCACCAGTCACAGCATGACCTCTATTGGAAACAGCACAATGACGTCGGCGCTCGGCTTTTTAGTAAATATCTCCTAAACTGTGGAGGTTTAGGAGATATTTCAAGCACCTACAGGTAAGCCTTAATATAGGCTTACCTGTAGGTAAAAGTGGTTGTACAACCACTTTAATTGCTGGTGTGAATGTAGCCTAAGAGTGTGGGGGGGGAGGAGGTTGAAACTACAATGTGCAGCAGGAAGACACAGGTATCCAACACACCTGGAAATGTTGGATGTTGAAGATTTTATTGGAGGGTGAGGCTTGATTTAAAGATTGGCCCTTGAGAGCTAAGATGCAAACAATTCTGGGAAGAAATACAAACTAAAGCATGCTTCAGGCAAAGTTATTATGTCAGTTTATTCAATTTCTGGACTGACTGTAATAGGTTAAAATTAAAATTCAGCATTCAGCCTGTTCTCAACTTCTGACAAGGTTTAATAGCTCGATTAGTCTAGACTGCAGGGGTCTCAAACTGACGGCCCTCCAGCTGTTCCAGAACTACAAGTCCCATCATGCCTCTGCCTGTGGGAGTCATGCTTGTAACCATCAGCCTTGCAATGCCTCATGGGAATTGTAGTTCTGCAACAGCTGGAGGGCCACCAGTTTGAGACCCCTGGTCTAGAGGGTGAGTACAGTAGGGGAACACTCAGCCTATTTCATTGTTCCTGCAGGCTTCTTCCCCGCTGTACAACTAGTCTCACAAAGTTATTTCTCTTCGCTGCTCACAACCTCTAGCACATTATCACATATGGTGCTGGGCCAGAGGTCCTGCATTTTATGTGATGACATGGAGGGCCCATCCACATAGCGGATTACAAAGGAATTCTGGTTGCTGGAGAAGCGAGGAATACAGTAATTATTCCTCAATTCTACAGAACCCTTGGACTAATAACCTATGCAACCTTGCTATTCAGAAGGGGGTCTACATGCATGATATTTTAAAATGTAAGCTGACTGGAGTTCAGCTTTAATCAGTCTCCAAGATTTTCAAGCATGTTCAAAAATGTCTGCGGCATCAATATAAAGTTTAGCTACTTGTTTATTGCTTGGCCCCACTTTCTACCGCTTTTCAGCTGTTGCTAAGGTTGCATCATTGGTAGGTCAAGGCTTATGGTAAATATAAAAAATATACTCTGTTATACACTGAGCAGATTTTTTTTTTTTCATTCTTCCAGACCCTGTGCTTTCACATTTTGATGGTTCAGCTTCCTTGCCTACTTTTATTAATATGCTAATTTAATCAAAAGGGATTTGTGGATGCTGGGCATTCAGTAAGCAGTAATAATTTGTCAGCAAGCAGAGTTATCTGACAATCAAAAGAAGAACACAGTGGCATTTGCCATCTGCTATAACTTATACCGTTTTCCCCTTTCTTACCTCTGTTTCCCATCAGGAAGTATCTGCTGTATATCATCTGTGTAATAAATTGCATTTGAGATTTGATTTTAATCTCGGTGGGGTTTATAGAAGTTAGGTCTTCCAGTTCACTGAGTGAACCAGCTACTTTAGCATTACTTACTCCCCTGGGTTCTCCACCAAGGCTTTTAGATTTCTTGAACAGTAGACTAAGCCAGCCTATTTACAGCTTGGCAGTAGCACAGACTATAATGCAGATTCCCAGTAGGAGGAAACTTCCCAACTGTAGTGCTTTAGTTCCACTGACACCAGAACCGCAACACAGTGCAGACAGAGCCTAGGAGAAAGGGCAAAGAACGCCTTGTGTAATTATTTATTCTTCATTGTTTTTATTGCCATGAAGACATTATACCTAATTGATTTTCTTCATAGGCAATTTATGTAAATTTTATATCATAATTGATTTTCAATATTTTTTTTTTTAAGACGAATGCGATAAGAAGTCTTAAACAACACGTTTTGTTTATTTAGATATAATTTGATAAAGCTAAAAGATCGACTTCCATTCGTACCTAATTCTTGGAATGTCTTACAATTTTCTGATGCCATTTATTGATCCTACAGAAACTTGAGGATGCACAGTTGTGCTTCAGATTAGCACTTGATGGTCCTTAACTGTATAAAGGGCCCCATTAGACATCTCTTTACATGTCTTTTGGTCATACAAGTGCTTTAAGTGTTGCTTTTTTTTTAATACAGTAATTGGAGTGTACACCTGTGTATATTTAATGGAGGTCTTTCTATTAAACTTTGTACTGTGTTCTTCAAGGATATTTGTGGTAACCGGTTAACTATCACAACTCTTCTATTTTAGAACTTAGCACTAGTACTCACTTTACAGAACTTGCAAATGTGTTTTAATTTTAGATAAGTGCAGTTTTTTTGGGGTTTTTTGTTTTTGTTTTGTTTCCTTAATCGCTTAAAGCAGAACTAAGCCCTGTTCTCAAAACAGTTATAGTTAAGTTATGCTGTGAATGATAACTGTGACGGTTTCCTTTTCTTTTCAATCAATCTGTCAAGTCATCAAATGGCAGGTGTCATAAGTGATCACATGTGCAGCAGCATGGCAATTGGAGATCAAACAAAGACTAATAAGGCAGCTGGCCGACCCGGTAAAGGATTGGAGGGTTTAGTTCTGGTTCAAGTAGAATTCTGGGTACCCTAACTAATCTAAAAAACTCCTTCCCCCTCCTAACAACTATGCTTGCTAAGCTGTGTAAGAAAGATGTGTACACTTACCTATTTTCAGGCCACTGTGCTTGGATCACATGATCTCCCCTGTGTCATCCAGGGGGCGCCTGAAAACAGCTGGTAAGTCCTATGGCGGTGACGTCCGCCATAGGCTTCAATGACTCATCCATTGTCAGCACTCCTCTCTCCTGCACCGGAACAAGCTAGGAACAGTGGAGCTGATTACATGACCGAACTGGAGCAACCCAAAAATAAGTAAGTATATGCATCTTTCATATACAGGTTAGTAAGCATAGGTAGTGAGTAGTGGTGGTGGGGGTTAAGATTAGTTAGGGTTATTCCAAAATACTGCTTACAACCTTTTAAAAGAGACAGCCGAACTCATGTATGAGAGCTTTTGGGGTAGAAATAGTATCAGACAGTCTCTGTGTTCTGACCAATTATATTGTTGTTTACAGCATGGATGGATGAAAGTAGGAATCTGATTATTATGACGCAACAAAGAGAGAATGACTTACTAAACGTCTTACCAGCCCCCAAATGTGGTGGCTATATATATATTTTTTTTTTTTTACTTTTTTACTTTTATTTCAACTGGTGATCCAGCCAGTAACAGATTTCATGTCTTAAGCCCAGTACACACGGGACCAATGTCAGGCGGCATTGGCTGGTTCAATAGAAACCTGTTGACTTTCAGCCCGTGTGTTCTGCAGCCGGTACGACAGAAACTGGCTGCTCGCCCGGCTTCTGTCAAAGGGGCATGACTAAAAAAGGTCTGCCGATCGGCTCCCAATCAGCGCTCTCAACCAGTGGACTGGAGTGTTCTGGCAGGGTGGGGGGGCAGACCTCTTGTTACAACACAATAGAACAGCAGGGGAGATTGTTGTACTAACATCGGATTGTTAGCACAGCTGCTCCGACCTGAGCTGTCAGGTTTTTTTTCGTTCAGCCCACTGGGCTAGTAGTGTGTACTAGGCTATAGAGTGTCTCCACTCTGGATAGAGGAGCATCAGAGAAACCTTTGGACAGCAGCATAGGGGAGAGGGTAGTGTTAGACTAGCAGAATCAGATGGTTTTAATTAAAGATTAACTTCAGCTAACACATTTTAGTTACAGCAACAGTTTTATTTTATTTTTTTTTTGGGATATAGGTTCTACATAAATTATTAAAAGCTGACCATTATAAGTACCCCTGTCAGCATCAAATGGTTTGTCTCAACCTTCCAATGGCTACTTTTGCTGTTAAATAAAGTTAAAAAATTATCCACAGTACCGCCTAAATCACTGGGGGAAAAAGCTTACAACTAAGTATTGGTATGCTGCTATATAAAACTTTTTTTATCAAAAATTTTTGTTTTTGGGTTTAATTCCCGGTTCACACATATGCAATGCGGGAACCAGCGCAATTCCAGTGCAGGTTCCAGCATCGCATGTCACTCTCCAGCGGTTCACACTGACATCTGTGAACCACTGCGGGTGTCAATGTAAAGTTAATGACACCCCCAGATCGGTTCGCAGATCGCAGTGCGAACTGTCAAACGGTGCAGGAATCGAATCGCATAGGTGTAAACACCTATGCGACCGATTCCAGTGCGGACCAAAAAAAAAAGGGCTCTGCACCATTTTGTTGCGAATGCGATGCGATTTATGGATAAATTTACATCTCACAGACATCGCATTTGATCTACACAGCAATGTGGTGCGACTCACATGCAATGTCTGTCATCGCACAAGTGTGAACCCAGCCTAAAACAGCTTTAAGGGCCTTTGTCAACTGGCTTTGTTTGCATGAAATGGGATTTTGCTTTCCTAGACAAGTCTATAGGGATGTAAAACCTGAAGCTGGTCAAATGAAGGTCAAAAGAAATTCAAATGCATCTGTCGATTAATTTTGCATGATTTCAGAAGCATCCTAAACTGATCAACACAAGCCCAAAGTCTGTCGACACAGGACCTTAAAATGTAGCTGCTTCTATTTTTACGGTATTTCGATTTTTTTTTTCTGTCCCCTATATTACCCTCAATATATCTTTAATAAATCCCAATAGTGCTGACCATCCTGTAAACAGAACATGTCATCAGGATGTAATGTATTTTCCTTGAAATAACTCAGATTGTCATAATACAAGTCAGCAGGGCATTGATCTCCAGTCAATATCTTTTCTATTATTGGTCACAGAAGATGAGTATAAACAGAACGCTCGTGCTTGCTAATAAGTGCTGATCTGTGTTGTTGCAGTTGGAGCTTGTGTTTCAGTTTTTGTATTACTGAGTGAAGTCTCCTGTCGGCAAGGTATTGATGTCAGCCATGGCTTGTACAATTCCATGTAATATTCCAATGTAAGAGCAATATATGGTCTGTGCCTTTGTACCCTTTATTGCTGCCCAAAGTAAGACATCTCGCGTACTGCCCCTGTCAAAGCCTTTGCCGCATGGAGTGTCTGATTGCTATCCTACTGGTGCTGTGTGGGAGGCAATAGATGCGAAATTCACAAGTCATTGTGATTATCATCTATACATATTTCAGAGATACTCCATCTATATTTTAAATGGTACAGCTAAAATAGATACATGCTTGCCATTCATTCATGCTCTTTCCTTGTGCTGTCTAGACTGAGTGACACAACGTAATGATTTCTGGCGAGAGCAGAGCTGCACGAAGAGCGAAGAGACAACCTTCCTATTTCTGTGCTCTGTGTGGCCTGCTAGCTGGTCTTTAAAGTGAAAATGAATGTTATAATTTGCCTGCAGCATTGACTGTACCTTAGCTGTGAGCTTTGAACCATTCAATAACAAAGTCCAAATAGAGAGCATCACCTCTGGTATAAAAGATTTTATCGACTGGTAAGAACACTTGCAATCATATAAGATAACTCGTCTCCTAATGATCTAGTTCACAGGTATAAAAAATTTTTTTGAAAGAATGTCACCAATGAGAGAAATAGACTGGATGACTTAAATAGGTTTATTGCTGCTAAAAATACAGCACTGGAAGAAAACATAGTAGGCGGGAGTGCATACTTTAATTTTTTTCTAGTCAAACTATTTCACAGCAAAGTGGTATACATAAAAGATCTCTCTTAATAATGTGAACAATACATATGTAATAATGAGTATATAAAGTGACAATAGGGAAATAAAGTGCTATAGTGCCTAAAGAAAATGCACTAATAATAAATCTTGTGAATCAAAACAACATAATTAGATCCTAAAGACCATTTCAAACATAATAAAATCAAATCATGATAATCCAAACATAAAATAAATAAATAAAGTGACAAATAGTGAAATAAAGTGCTATAGTGCGTGAGTATAATACACTGACAGCGAATCTCATGAATCAGTGCAACATGATTAAACCATAAAGTCCATTTCAAACATAGTTTGATTCTTGTTATGGTGATCCAAACATGTTCACGTGTCAACACACTGGTGTCCCCCCCCCCATGTGAATCTGCTCACCTCAGAGCGTGTGCCTTCACAATTAAGTTCAGTCAGAACACGCATGTGAACCACCTCTGGGTTCTGTGAATGCTGTGGGATCCTGGGCTAGCCAATAGAACTGTTCCCACATACATATAAGATATATAAAAAGGCTGGATAGTGTGATACCGTTTAGTATATAAAATTTTATTTAAACAGAAGCCCCTGTCCAGGTTACTCATATGATACAGGTGCTTCAGTGCACCACTCTACAGAAAGCAGAAAAACGCTGAGATCGCATGTCCCTCCACCTTGAGACATACCGGCCGCCTCCTGCACGTATCTTCCTCAGAATCCCCCTGAGGAAGATATGTCATATCCCTGTATTGACACGCGTTAGGGAGGGGACAGGATGGTGCAGGATACAGCTGGTCTGTTTCAAGGTGGAGGGACATACGATCTCAGCATTTTTCTGCTTTCTGTAGAGTGGTGCACTAAAGCACCTGTATCATGTGAGTACCCTGGAGAGGGGCTTCTGTTTAAATAAAATTTTATATACTAAACAGTATCACACTATCCAGCCTTTTTATATATCTTATATGTATGTGGAGACAGTGCTATTGGGCAGCCCAGGATCCCACAGCATTCACAGAACCCAGAGGTGATTCACATGCGTGTTCTTACTGAACTTAATTATGAGGGCACATGCTCTGAGGTGAGCGGATTCACATGGGGGGGACACCAGTGTGTTGACATGTGAACATGTTTGGATCACCATAACAAGAATCAAATTATGTTTGAAATGGACTTTATGGTTTAATCACGTTCCATTGATTCATGAGATTCACCGTCGGTGTATTATACTCACGCACTATAGCACTTCATTTCACTATTTTTCACTTTATTTTATGTTTGGATTATCACGATATGATTTTATTATGTTTGAAATGGACTTTATGATCTAATTATGTTGTTTTGCTTCACGAAATTTATTATTAGTGCATTTTCTTTAGGCACTATAGCACTTTATTTCACTATTGTCACTTTATATACTTATTACTACATATGTATTGTTCACATTATTAAGAGAGTGCGGCATATTTTTTATATATATATATATATATATATATACACTGTTTAGGCACAAGCTTATGGGACGTGATCAATGCTAGCAGCTGTCCATGTAGGAGTTTTTTCAGGAGTGGCAGCTCGCAAGGTTTTTCAATTTAGATGGTTACCAGTGTTAATTTATGTTAGAAGATCTAATAGATTTATGCTGCTCACTTTTCATAGCAGTTTGGTTGCTTTAGTTTAAAGAGGAAGTAAACCCTGGTGGGTTTTACTTCCTCTTTGTTTCCCTGCAAAGGTAAAGCATAATTATGTGTCACTTACCTGACACAGGAGCCTGTGACGTCCCCAATTTCCTTACTGGCAGCGAGCGTCCATTCTTCACCCCTCTTCCTTCTGGAGCCGCGAACTCCGGCTCTGTAACTGGACGGAGTCGCGTGATGTCACTTACGCGCATGCGCGCGGGAGCCGCCAGTCACGGCATGACCCCAGCTGAAACGGCACAGCGTGCCCTTTTAAGAGTGCACAAGCGCCGAATACATCGGTGCATGCGCAGAAGAACTCATCGTATGGGGAAATAGTAAATATCTCTTAAACCGTGTAGGTTTAGGAGATATTTTAAGCACCTGCAGGTAAGCCTTAATCTAGGCTTACCTGTAGGTGAAAATGGTCTGTAAGGGTTTACAACCACTTTAATAAGTGGATGTATAAATTGGGTTTGATACCTAGCTTGGTGATAGCTTAGGATCTTTAATATCGATTTGTTTTGGCTTCCTTACTTTCTGAGGGTTGGGTTGCATTTTCATTATTAGTTTGGGTTTAAAAAGAGTGCTGATATTATTGCCTCCGTATCATCTTCTTCTGCTGCCGTTTATGTTTAATTAATTCTGTTTGGAACACATCCCGCAACTGTCCATTTCCAAATTCTCCTTTTGATTTAAGTGTCTATTCTGATGATGGCATTTAACAAGCAATGCTTGTTAAAAGACATAGGGATTGGCAGCTTTTACAGACAGAAACAGTACATCTTATTAAATTGTTTTCCATCAGTCAGACAAACTGTACATACACAGTTGGATCTCCCTACAGTATATGGTTCACTAACAGCCATTTACAATACTGGCAAAGTTTGGCTTTTAAAAGTATATCTAAAGCCATTTTTGGATTCTAAAGGAAAGATTTAAAAAAAGAAAACAATCAAACATATTATACTTATCTACTTTGTGAAATGGTTTTGCACAGAGCAGCCCAATCCTCTTCTTTTTGGGCTGGCAGTCCTGGCTCCTTTCCCCCACCGAGTGCCCCCAAAAGCATTGGCTCACTGGCTGTGATTGACAGGAGCAGGATCCAATGGCTACCACTGCTGTGTGAGCCAATGAGGAGAGACAGACCCGGGAGAGCTGCTGCTCTCGTGCACATCACCAGATTGAGATGGGGCTCAGGTAAGTATAAGGGGAGGGGGGAGCTGCACCCAGAAGATTTTATTTACCCTAATTCATAGAATGCATTAAAGCAGTGCTTCACCCAAAAGGGAAAGCTCCATTCATTTGCCTCCTCCTTCCCTCCACTGCCACATTTGGCACCTTTCGGGGGGGTACCTGGTTCTGACAAGTACTCGCTCTCACTTCCGGCTGATTTTGCCATGGTGAACTCATCCATACATTACTTTTAGGTAGGGTTCAGCTATTTAGCATCTTCCAAAAACTAAGACATTATTCTTGGTTGGCTTAACCTTTTTTAATGTGTTTAAACTTTTCAGATTTAGCTGCAAACAAGCACAGTTCAGGGACCTACCAGGTGATCCTGCTATCTTTATGTGAATCGATCATGCATACACATCCAGCTGCTCTTGTATGTCTATGGAAGCAGCACCTGCCATTCTTAGTAAAAAAAAAACAAGGTAATCTTGAACAAAATTTGCATTCTGTTCACAGAACAACATGGAATTCCCTAGATATCTTGTGTTAATGCAAACAGAGATTTTTCTGTGTTGCTACTTCTTCTTTATTTCCGTACTGCTTTCTTACTCCCCTTTCTTTTGCTGCTCACTCTATGGTCTTGTCTGCTAGCTCCTATTTCTCTGCTTGTTAGCCCTTTCTTTATTTTATTTGTTTGTCCTTCTCCAGAAGCTTCAGTATTTTTTCCTCTTCACCTATCACTTCTCATCAGTCACCCTGTCTTCCTTTTTGTATCTTAATACAATGAACCTTATTCTTATTTCACTGTGTCACATATTCTCTTGCTTATTGGCCTATAATCTTGTATTTATTCTTACTTCTTAGGATGTTCCATTTTTCCCTGTACAGTATCTACAGTCTAGAATCCCTTTCAACACCACCCTACTCAGTGTGGATGTCATTCAGAATCTCTTACCATATCTGCTAGATTTAATTTTATATGAAGTGATCAAAGACCTAAAACAATAGATAGGAGCAGGGGCAAAACTTGAATACTAGCTAGTGAGTAATCTCCTGCCGTCTGTATATGCCAGACTGTTTTATGTGCAAATATTTAAATCCAGATAGTACTTCAGTTTCCTGACTGATATGGATTATCCAGATTTGACAGCAATACCAAAGATGAAAATCGAAAGGAGTTATAGGCTGAATGTGAGCCTGTTAAATCATCCTCACAGCTGGACATCAGCTGCTTTCATCTTGGCAGCTGATCTTACAGTGTTAGAACCCTTTGTTCTTATTATCTTAAAGTTCCAGTAGTTTGTCAAAGTCCTTGTCTAGTGTTTCCAATATTGAGACCTCATAAAACAAGTGGCTAAGGGATATTTGGAGAGAATAAGAGAGGAGAGGGCAGAAAGTCATGGGAAAATGGGGGCAAAGAGGTGAATAGTGTTTTTATAAGTGTAATATGTAAGCTGTGTTGGTACTTGACCATTGTTTAAAACACATAAATGACCTTATTCAATAGCGTTCTTATTCATAGAACTACGGTATATCAATAGAAATACGCTAAAGTCTAACAAAAATAGCAGCCAGCACTACAGAAATTGCATAATTAATAAAGTAAAAAAAAGTGCAGCGCTTTATATAACCAATCATCAGCATACATAAATGGTGACATTAGCAGGTAAACATAATAAAGTGCAATGTGCACTAATAAGACCCTCATATGTGAAAATGGAAGAGACTTAAATGGTATGACCACCATGTAATCAAATAGTGAATAGAAAACGAAAGTTCATTTCAATGATGAAAGAAAAAAATGCCTTAAGGAGTCCCCACGGCAAGTGCATCCACCACCCAGGAGAGAAGAGTAAATAAGCTTTCCAGAGAACAGCATCAACCAAGCATGTAGTAATAATGGTTAGGATGGTGATCACAGGAAATCCAGGGCATTAAAGATCTTCACAGCAACAAACCCACTTGTCAAATCATAAACTTCAATGTTCATAGAAAACAAGAGACCTCCACATAGTGTAAAACCGCTTAGCAACGGATTTTATTGAAAGGTAGAAAACCTACACAAATTCCGGAATAACAGACATCAATAAAACATCTCCTTGATGTGATCACACTCACATAGGTATTGGTAAAAGGCACAATGACATAGAGTGAACTCATGCAAAACCAATGTGTTTCGTCCACAAAGACTTCAACTGTGGTATGAGTCAAGACCCACACATTGCGCATTAATATAAATAAAATGATCCATAATGATTTGACAAACGTATGCAGATTGCTCCAACACACGGCCCTGTCAATCATGGCATCCAGCATGCGTTCCATAACTCTATCTGGGAATCGGCAGTGATAGGCTCTAGTATGCGGGCCAGGCCTCAATATGATTATATACAACAACCGCGATCTCGCAGTAAGATGACCATGCATGATTCCATTGATAGTGTGGGGATCACCTGAATCAACGGCAACCAATCAGACCAGAGCGGGTCACTGGACAACAATCCAAGTCTCTCTCTGGACTGATAGTGTGTGGATTGCATAAAGCAACAACAACTCATCTAGCCTAAATGAGTCACAGGACCACAATTCAAGCCTCGCTCTCGGCTAATCAGTGTATATGGACATTGCACTACTATTTAAAAAATTGTTTAAAACAAACTATACCCTAGAAACACGGAAGTTGTACAATAAACAATAAAACTTTGGGGGGAAAAAGTGACATATAAAATGTGACACATCACTCAATAATAAAAAAGCAGTAATCCACTAAAAATTGTATAAATAAGGACTTTATTCAGTATTGATATTAAATTCATTCCCCCTGAGAAATTAAATAATTTGATACATTTATAGATGTACACAAGTGCATCCGTAAATTAAATATTCAAGGATACCTTATCTCTAACCCTACGAGACAATGGCCAACAATGGACTGGGGAGGAGCTGTTCATTCAGGTCTCTCCAATCCTTCTATGTTTAATCCTCCAGGCCCAATGGCCCCTTCGGTTAATGTATACAAGGATCTAGTTCTAAAAGATTTGGAAAAGATATCACATGAACACCCCAAAATACGATTAGGTTTAAGAAAGTTGTGCAAAAGATTTAGTGATTTGTCCCACCGATAAAGGTGGCGGGGTCGTAGTATTAGGTAAAACAAATTACCAAAAAGAAATGTTTAGGATTCTGGGGGATAGTGAGACATAAAGTCAACTCCCCATGAATCCTACTACTCGTTCCAAAAGGGAACTTATCAAATTGTTAGATGAAGGCTTTAAAGGAGGTATTACAGTAATGTATTACCTCCCCAAGGAACATAAGTATTCCACACAATCTCCAGGATGCCTGATCGTGAGCGGGATAGATTCTGTCGCATCGGACGCTACATAGACTTTTATCTACAACCATTGGTCAAAAAGGTCCCCTCAAACTTGAAGGACACCAAGGAAACTATTAAACTATTGGAGAATGTGGTCTTCCAAGGCATTTTTTTTGTTGGTTACAGCTGATATAACAGCTTTATATTCATGTATACTTGACCATTTGGGGTTGGCAGCAGTACGATATTATCTTTCAAAGGATAACAATCTCCCATAGCTCAACAAGAGTTTATTATGGAACGCTTAGAATTTGCAACCAAACATAATTATTTTTGGTTTGAGTATGTTTTATTAACAAGAAAGGTGCGTGGCCATGGGGGCCAAGTTTGCCCCTGGTCTGGCCAATCTATTTATGGCCAAATGGGAGGAGAATGTCATCTATACCCATGAGAGAGCAGAATTGGTCCTCTGGGCTCGTTATATAGATGACATCGTCTTCCTATGGAATGGTTTGAGTATGTTTTATTAACAAAAAAGGTGCATGGCCATGGGGGCCAAATTTGCCCCTGGTCTGGCCAATCTATTTATGGCCAAATAGGAGGAGAATGTCGTCTATACCCATGAGAGAGCAGAATTGGTCCTCTTGGCTTGTTATATGGACGATATCCTCCTCCTATGGAATGGGTGACCAGGATTCCTTGCAAAGCTTAATGGCACAATTAAATGCTAATGACAGAGGTATTTCTCTGTGATATGAAGCTACTAGACAACTAGAAATTAAAACATTCTTCAAACCTACTGACCGTAATGGGAATATCCTGATGGACAGCTGTCACCATAATGCATGGCTAAAGTCGGTTCCCCATAGTCAAATGCTATGATTACAATGTACAGTGGGGCAAAAAAGTATTTAGTCAGCCACCAATTGTGCAGGTTCTCCTACTTAATAAGATGAGAGAGGCCTGTAATTGTGATCATGGTTATACCTCAACTATGAGAGACAAAATGTGGAAACAAATCCAGACAATCAAATTGTCTGATCTGGAAAGAATTTATTTGCAAATTGGTGGAAAATAAGTATTTTGTCAATATCAAAAGTTCATCTCAATACTTTGTTATATATCCTTTGTTGGCAATGACAGAGGTCAAACGTTTTCTGTAAGTCTTCACAAGGTTGTCACACACTGTTGCTGGTATGTTGGCCCATTCCTCCATGCAGATCACCTCTAGAGCAGTGATGTTTTGGGGCTGTCGCTGGGCAACACGGACTTTCAACTCCCTCCAAAGGTTTTCTATGGGGTTGAGCTCTGGAGACTGGCTAGGCCACTCCAGGACCTTGAAATGCTTCTTACAAAGCCACTCCTTCATTGCCCGGGTGGTGTGTTTGGGATCATTGTCATGCTGAAAGACCCAGCCACGTTTCATCTTCAATGCCCTTGCTGATGGGAGGAGGTTTGCACTCAAATGCTCACGATACATGGCCCCATTCATTCTTTCATGTACATGGATCAGTCGTCCTGTTCCCTTTGCAGAGAAACAGCCCCAAAGCATGATGTTGCCACCCCCATGCTTCACAGTAGGTATGGTGTTCTTCGGTTGCAACTCAGCATTCTCTCTCCTCCAAGCACGACGAGTTGTGTTTCTACCAAACAGTTCTACTTTGGTTTCATCGGACCATATGACATTCTCCCAATTCTCTTCTGGATCATCCAAATGCTCTTTAGTAAACCTCAGACAGGCCGGACATGTACTGGCTTAATCAGGGGGACACATCTGGCAATGCAGGATCAGAGTCCCTGCGACGTAG
This sequence comes from Lithobates clamitans, assembly GCA_037952925.1. NCBI lineage: Eukaryota > Metazoa > Chordata > Amphibia > Anura > Ranidae > Lithobates > Lithobates clamitans. The sequence goes on from JBBGZY010000438.1 coordinate 23,737,064, forward strand.
TGTGTTACTGATGGTAGCCTTTGTTACGTTGGTCCCAGCTCTCTTTCACTGGCTCCCCCCGTGTGGTTATGGGATTTTTGCTCACCGTTCTTGTGATCATTTTGACCCCACGGGATGAGATCTTGCATGGAGCCCCAGATCTAGGGAGGTTATCAGTGGTCTTGTATGTCTTCCATTTTCTAATTATTGCTCCCACAGTTGATTTCTTCACACCAATCTGCTTGCCTATTGCAGATTTAGTCTTCCCAGCCTGGTGCAGGTCTATAATTTTGTTTCTGGTGTCCTTCGACAGGTCTTTGGTCTTCACCATAGTGGAGTTTGGAGTGTGACTGAGGTTGTGGACAGGTGTCTTTTATACTGATAACAAGTTCAAACAGGTGCCATTAATACAGGTAATGAGTGGAGGACAGAGTAGCCACTTAAAGAAGAAGATACAGGTCTGTGAGAGCCAGAAATCTTGCTTGTTTGTAGGTGACCAAATACTTATTTTCCATCATAATTTGCAAATAAATTCTTTCAAAAATCAGACAATGTGATTGTCTGGATTTGTTTCCACATTTTGTCTCTCATAGTTGAGGTATACCTATAATGACAATTACAGGCCTCTCTTATCTTTTTAAGTGGGAGAATTTTCACAATTGGTGGCTGACTAAATACTTTTTTGCCCCACTGTATACCTATGATGACAATTACAGGTCTCTCTCATCTTTTTAACTGAGAGAACTTGCACAATTGGTGGCTGACTAAATACTTTTTTGCCCCCCTGTAATTGTATTAATGTTTCGGATTTCCACCAGAAAGTGCAAACTTTAAAACAAAGATTTGTAGAAAAGGGCTATAATGCAGAGATGATTGATGTAGAATTACATAGAGCATCCAGTCTTGATAGAAGTTCTTTATTGATAGCTAAACCCCACAAGGTCGAAGATATCAATAATACATGTTTTACTTCATTCTCTATCCAACACAAACAGATTAAAGGCATCCTAAATAAACATCCTTAAACAAACATCTATAAACAAACTTCCAGATCGTGCCAAAGTCACATATAAAGGTGCTCTATCATTGCACAATAGGATAGCTCCAAGCGTTATAGATCCTCCGGTAAGAACTACATTCTTCCATGATCTGAAGGGCTACTATCCATACCACAGAAGGAAATTAGACACCTTTGAGTCTACAGTTACAAACCACAAATATCAAATGAAACACTTTACTACCTGTGCTACGAAACATATAGTATATTTACTAACCTGTCCATTTAAAAAACAATACGTTGTATGCCTATTTCCTGTAAGCGTAAATGAGCATATAGCCAACATAAAAAAAGGATCTTAAGAAAAAGTTTGTAGCGCCAAAAGTAAATGAACAGCAATGAGATGAGAAGTAAGTCCATTCTTGTGGATGAAACTCAACAATAAAAAATTATTTAGTGAAAAAATATAGATTTAAATACACAATCCCATGATAGGATGAGCAATATAAACCTACTGGTGAAAACACAATAGTTCAGTGCAAAGATGTGCACAAAAATTTGGCGGTTACTTGAAAAGTGAAGAGGTGATCCAGTACAGGTGATCCCTGGGAAATGGACACTGACTGGAAAAGCTGGCTGCCGTTACAGGAGCAAAAACGCATGCAATATAGATTTACCATCTATTGTGCGGAAGGCTGTTCAGCAACTCGCACCATCCAGATGTAGCTGTAGTAAATAAAGCTCACCGGGAGCCAGATGAAGTCTCCATAGTGCAGTATTGATTGGAATTGTATGTTAACAGCCAAAATAAAATGAATCATAAAAACAAACAGTTTATATAGCCTCTAAGAACTGCTCAAATCACGGTGTCTCTTTAGAGAAATTGCAAACAGGAAGTGATCAAAAAAGGATCAACTACTCATAGTGTCCCTAAGCATTATCTCCAATATCACAATAAGGACCCCAGTGGTACTCAATTTCCTATTATTTATAAATATATACCCCCATGGAGGGAAGGTTTTAGGAGAAGGGGTGTATCACCACTAAAGACTTTCTGGATTTATGAACTTAAATCCTATTGGCTGTATGGCATGAATATCAAATGGGATATTGTCTTTATCAATACTGCCTAAAGTCTGCATTTATACAATTTTTTGTGGTCACTGCTTTTTATTATTAATCGAGTGGTGTGTCACATTTTATGTGTCACTTTTTTTTTTAACGTGTAATTGTTTATTGTACAACCTCCATGTGTATTTACATGCTCTATTTTTGTTTCTAGGGTACAGTATGTTTTATACAATTTTTGATATTTTAGTAGTGTAATGTCAATAATACACTGATCAGCCGAGAGCGAGGCTTGGATTGTTCTCCAGTGACCCGCTCTGCTCTGATTGGTTGCTGTTGATTCAGGTGATCCCCACAATATCAGTGGAATCATGCATGGTCATCTTACCATGGTTGGTGTATAACCATATTGAGGCCTGGCCCGCATACTAGATCCTATCACTGCCGATTCCCAGATAGAGTTGTGGATCGCACGCTGGACGCCATGATGGACATGGCTGTGCGTTGGAGCAATCTACACAGGTTTGTCAAATCATTATGGAATATTTTATTTATATTAATGCGCAATGTGTGGATCTTGACTCATACCCCAGTTGAAGTCTTTGTGGACAAAACGTGTCGGGTTTGGATGAGTCCACTCCATGTCATTGCGCCTGTTACCAATACCGATGTGATCACATCAAGGAGATGTTTTATTGATTCCTGTTATTCCAGGATTTTGTGTAAGTTTTCTACCTGTTAATAAAATCTGTTGCCAAACGGTTTTAGACCTCTTGTTTTCTATGGACGTTGAGTCTATGATTTGACAAGTGGGTTTGTTGCTGTGAAGATTTTTCATGCCCTGGATGCCGTTCCTGGGATCACCATCCTGACCATTATTAATACATGCTTGGCTTTTTCACTTTCATCATTGAAATGAACTTTCATTTTATATTCACTATTTGGACTATTTGATTACATGGTGGTCTTACCATTTAGGTCTCTTCATTTTCAAATTTTTTTATGAGGGTTTTATTACTGAACATTGCACTTTTTTTTGTTTACATGCTAATGTCAATATTTATGTATGCTGATGTTTGGTTATATATAACGCTGCACTTTTTTTACTGTATACAGTATATCAATCAATAAAAATGTGCCATGATAAAATATAGCATACAAGTATCCATGTATACATGTTCAACTCCGGTATGAAGTAATTAAAAAACAGGCTTCAGCTCGATTCCCTGCCCATTGGTCACGCCCTTCTGACATGCTTCATCCACATTGGCCATAGAGGCCATGATAAAGTTGGACCAACACAACATGAACTGGTTGCCAAGGGTCACTACACTTAAAAATTAGCAACTTTATTGAATAAACCCATATAGATGTTGCTTATATGCATAAAACATGGGATATGATATGGTTAGTCTAAATGACTAGATACTTGACACCAAGGACTGTTTGGGAAATAACTGCATAGGTCAGTGACTGCATAGTCATATTATACCTGTTCCACTGCGATCCAAGCTATCAGGAAATGAAAGAGACTTAAAGTGGTTGTAACCCTCAAAAAAATGATCCTGTTCCTTTACAGCATGTTAAAACGCATAGTACTTGTGTGGTGTCATTTGTCCCATTCTATGTTGTAATATACCTGGTTGATCCTGCCTGTTCCTGTGCCTCCCTAAATGTGCTGACCACGGTAATTATGGCTGCTGATCCATGATGCTGTGGTCAGTTTACGTGTCTCTGTCATCCCACTGCTCTCCCACCCCCCGTCCCTCTCTTCCTCTCAGCTCGGGAGTCTGTGTGTAAAAAACACAACAAAGACCCAGCGCCAATGGTGGACTACCTGGAGCGCTCTAAACAGGACATGTGGTGTATGACTTATATATATCTACCATGCCATGTACTCAGACATTTTGTATACATAAACCATAACCTATACAAAAAAGTGGAGGGAAGAAAAAAAGATAAGGACCCCCGTGCAGCTGGACCAACCGTAGCTGGTAGATACAGATCATACCAGGGAACAACAAATAAAGCCCAGCGCTCAGGATGTGTTAAAAGCAAACTGCAACAGACATAAATCAATAAATGTAATAATTTAATAAACCAATAATAAGTGTGAACTAACAGTAATAACTACTGAATGATAAAACCACAATGTAGAAAACTGTTGCAGAAAGCACCACAGTAACACAGAATTAAAAAACCAAAATGACAAAATCTTGAGATATTAAATGGTATAGCACTAAGTTATAACATGTAAAAGGCACTTGCAGTAGCGGACAGTCAGCCCTCAAACAACAGGAGACCAGCACAGGAGATCCGTCCAGAAAAAATCCCCAACAAGAAGCAATGGGTGAGATGGTGGAAGCAAAGTACAGTACTTACAACAGAAGGCAATGGGTGGAGTAATGGGAGCAGAAAAACGTGGATAGGAGAGCACTCACAACCTTCCCGTGGTTTGGGGAGTCTAGCCTCATACAGGGGAGCTCGCCGGTAAGCTGTAGAGTGACTGTGGCATGCACTGAGCCAAAGCTCTGCCGTACGGAGAACAGCCTGGCTGGAGCTCCGTGGCGATAGCTGATGACGTCAGCACAGGGGAGCCGCCGAGATGTCAGCACATCCTGAGCGCTGGGCTTTATTTGTTGTTCCCTGTTATGAGTCTGTGTGTAAGCTGTCCTCCCTGACCCCCCCAGCTCTCCGGCCACTATTTCGTCTGGCAGTAAAGTTAGTGATTCCAATTACTGCCAGTCCCTCTGTAATGACAAGATGTACTACACAGTGTGTGTTTTTTTTTTAAATTCTGCAGCTAAATACCTTTTTTCACATCGCCGATGATTGGTCATTTGACCGCCCAGCTGATGTCAGAGGGGAAACTCCGCCCCTGCCACTGTAGTCCTTAGATCAAGGAAGGAGAGTGGTGGGCTGTCACGTGACTGCACATCGGCAATTTGAAAAAAGGTATTTAGCTGCAGAATTTTTTTAAAAACCACACACTGTGTATCTTGTTATTACAGAGGGGCTGGTAGGAATTGGAATAACTGACTTTACAACCACTTTAAATCCTCTTAAGGGAATGGTCTACCACCCTTGGACTACATGCCAGGACAGCAAAGCTAAACCTTTTTGGCTTTATCTCGACATTGCTGTCCCAGTTCAAGTATGTTGCGCTGAGGTCAGAGAGTGTTCACATGAGAGCATCAATACTGCTTCCCTTTAGGCTAGAGCTGCACGATTCTGGCTAAAATAAGAATCACCATTTTTTGCTTAGAATAAAGATCACGATTCTCGCGACATGACACCATCTTTCATATTATACAAAAAAAAAATACTGTTTATTTATTTATTTTTAATTATTTGAAGTGTATTTAAAAAAAAAAAATTGTTTGAAAGACCACTGCTCATATACAGTGTGACACAAATTATTGCAACATCTGCCATTTTATTCTTTAGGGTCCCTGCTAAAATATATATATATATATATATATATATATATATATATATATATGTATGTATATATATGTATATAAAATGTTTGCGGATTCTAATTAATTTTCTAGCAAAAAATACTGATTTTAACTTGTAAGCAACAAGTGTCAGAAAAGGGTTTAGTCTTTAAGTGGTTAAATGCTCACAAAAGTGAGTACACCCCTCACATTTTTGTAAATATTTTATTATATCTTGTCATGTGACAGCTTGTATGACAGTGTAAATTTGCTGTCCCCTCAAAATAACTTAACACACAGCCATTAATGTCTAAACCACTGGCAACAAAAGTGAGTACACCCCTAATTGAAAATGTCCAAATTGGCCCCAAAGCGTCAATATTTTGTGTGGCCACCATTATTTTCTAGCACTGCCTTAACCCTCTTGGGCATGGAGTTCACCAGAGCTTCACAGGTTGCCACTGGAGTCCTCTTCCACTCCTCCATGATGACATCACGGAGCTGGTGGATGTTAGAGACCTTGCACTCCTCCATCTTCCCTTTGAGGATGCCCCACAGATGCTCAATAGGGTTTAGGTCTGGAGACATCCTTGACCAGTCCATTACCTTTACCCTCAGCTTCTTTGGCAAGGCAGTGGTCATCTTGGAGGTGCGTTTGGGGTCGTTATCATGTTGGAATACTGCCCTGCAGCCCAGTATCCAAAGGGAGGGGATCATGCTCTGCTTCAGTATGTCACAGTACATGTTGGCATTCATGGTTCCCTCAATGAACTGTAGCTCCCCAGTGCCGGCAGCACTCATGCAGCCCCAGACCATGACACTCCCGCCACCATGCTTGACTGTAGACAAGACACACTTGTCTTTGTACTCCTCACCTTATTGCTACCACACACACTTGACACCATCTAAACCAAATAAGTTTATCTTGGTCTCATCAGACCACAGGACATGGTTCCAGTAATCACTGTCCTTAGTCTGCTTGTCTTAAGCAAACTGTTTGCGGGCTTTCTTGTGCATCATCTTTAGAAGAGGCTTACTTCTGGGACGACAGTCATGCAGACCAATTTGATGCAGTGTGCAGCGTATGGTCTGAGCACTGACAGGCTGACCCCCTACCCCTTCAACCTCTGCAGCACTGCTGGCAGCACTCATATGTCTATTTCCCAAAGACAACCTCTGGATATGACGCTGAACACGTGCACTCAACTTCTTTGGTCGACCATGGCAAGGCCTGTTCTGAGTGGAACCTGTCCTGTTAAACCGCTGTATGGTCTTGGCCACCGTGCTGCAGCTCAGTTTCAGGGTCTTGGCACTCTTCGTATAGCCTAGACCATCTTTATGTAGAGCAACAATTCTTTTTTTCAGATCCCCAGAGAGTTCTTTGCCATGAGGTTTTCAAAAAAACGATTAGATAAGCACCTGAACGACCACAACATACAGGGATATACAATGTAATACTGACATATAATCACACACATAGGTTGGACTTGAATGACTTGTGTCTTTTTTCAACCTCACCTACTATGTTAAACTTTCAGTGACCAATATAAGAAAATGAGAGCGATAACACCAAATTTAACACACCTACTCCCCATTCACACCTAAGACCTTGTAACACTAACGAGTCACATTACACCGGGGATGTAAAATGAATAATTGGGCCCAATTTGGACATTTTCACTTAGGGGTGTACTCATTTTTGTTACCAGCTGTTTAGACATTAATGGCCGTGTGTCAAGTTATTTTGAGGGGACAGCAAATCTTCAACCTGTATACTCACTACTTTACATTGTAGCAAAGTGTAATTTCTTTAGTGTTGTCACATGAAAAGATATAATAAAATATTTACAAAAATGTGAGGGGTGTACTCACTTTTGTGAGATACTGTGTGTGTGTGTGTGTGTGTGTGTGTGTGTGTGTGTGTGTGTGTGTGTGTGTGTGTGTGTGTGTGTATACTTACTGTGTGTCTTTCATCCCAAGAGAACAATTAGTCTTTTTTTTATTTTTACAATAAACTATGCAACAGGTATAAAGAAATAGCATTCGAAGACTCTTTTGTGAAGATGTTTTAAATCTTACCTTCTAGTTCTCTGTTTCATGGATTATTTATTGTGAGGTCTATTGTAGCTCTCTATTTCTCAGACCAGTTCACAGAGACTGCTAACATGCTTTTCATAGCAATGTCCTATAATCATCTTCCCTACAGAGCTCACCCACCTGCATTCCGGGCTCATGGAGTATAGCTGTCAATCAAACACCTCATGCCTTAGGGCTGTGCTCCATTCCCTTTGTAACAACAGAGCAATGCCTGGAGCCAAAGACTTAAAATAGGATCCTGAGAGTCCATTATTGTAACGTTTGCTGACAGAGGTGGGCAAGCAAGGTTAAAAGCTTCTCATCTTCCCAGCTGTTTCCCTCCACTGTTCAGATGAATGTCACCTGGCCATAGACTTCTTACTGTTAGGTGTGTGAGGCATACGTAAAATTACTTTGGGTCAGCTGGCAGTGAAGTAGTCATGTTGAATATACCTTCTCACAGCATACTGAAGATAGGTAGGGAATTTCTGTGATGGAATCAAAAGCACCAATGTGCTGAATTCTATAGTAGCCAACCAGATTTCAGAAGTTTTATGTTGTTACACCAACACAGGGAGATCTTGAATCAGTCAATATGGAGTGCTGTACATAGCACATATGCATATGTCCTTAATATATAAAGAATGTAATTAGTTATGTGCATTGTCTTTGTCCCTAGTTTGCACACCCATTTTGGTAGGATTTTTATGGCTTCAATGACCAAAAAGAAGTGCTCAACAAATATATTAATTAGAGGTGTTTATTTGAAAGTATATTGAGCTCCCATTTTTGAAGCAAGTCTGAGTTTTATACATTGTACAAGGGTGTCTCAATTGTATCTTAGGGTCATAGGACAGATTACAATTTTTGATAGTGGAGGTAAATAACCAGAAACAGTATAAATAGAGCACTTATCTGGTCATTATTTTTTTTTTATTCCATACTGTTCATATAGTTTTTTCCCTTGCTGGCCTAAATGCCATAGATTCTTGTGTACCACTGAAGAGTAGAATTGGAATGATAATGTCCCTTCTAGGTTTGGCCAACAAAGGGACTCAGGAAGTGACCCTGGTAAGGGCAGGTAAGTCATCTTCTAGTGATCCAGATGGCAAGATGCCCACAGAGACTACATTTCTGGTGTTACATGACCTTCTACTTATACAAATAAAATGCAATTCACAGTAATCTATGTATACATATATGTTATCTCTTTATAAAGCCATCCAAGTTGTATATACCATATTGTTCAGAATCTCTACTTAGTTGCATGACCTTTTCAGGCCCCAGATAATCACAAATTAATATAGAAGTTCCCAAATCAATTCTGATTAGCTTATGTGTTGAGACTCTTCTTAGCGGTCTTTTGGATTTACCTTCTTGGTCCAACCATTGACATGCACTAGATTTTAGAAAGAGTTCCCGAAAACATGCTAAGTAATTTTGAGGAGAGTCTTATGAACCTCTGCAGCTTTTTATAAAACTTGACCACCTAGCCCAGTCTAAATTTAGAAAATCATGGCCTCAGTGAGCAAAACAATAGAGACCTGTGGCTGGAAAAAGGCCAGCCACTTATAAGAAACCAGAGAGTACCTTGGGTGCTCAACATCCACCTAAAACTGAGAGGTCAAATCTTGAATCAGCTCAGCCTTTATTCTCATGAACCTGGTGGTTAGAATAGTTAGAGATTTAATCCAGTCTGGGTAAAAATTTTCAGTAAGCATAATGTTATGTTATTTTTTTTTTTTTATTAGTTAACCACTTGCTGACTGCAATATGTATATATACGTTGCAGTTTGCTAGTGGTTTACCGGGATTATGGCTGAAGATATCAGCCATAATCCCGGTAATGTTTTTTTCAGCAGACGGCCAGCTTTCTCATGAAACTAGTCCAAGCAGCAGGAGGAGACATCCCCCCCCCCCTCCTGCTGCTCGCTAGTGCTTCTCAGGCTTACGGTTACCGCCGGTTTGTCTGAGAAATGATCCAGTGCTGCAGCCTGCTCCCATAAGCGATCAAAGAGTTAAAGGAGAAGTCCAGCCAAAGCTCATCTGGCTGTACTTCTCCTCTGGATCACAGGAGTGCAGTTCGCTTTGCACTCCTGTGACCCGTTTTCAGCAGATAACAGGCTGAAATCCACTCTCTGCTGAACGTCACTGCTGTCATTCCAGGCTCCACTTCATCATGACCACAGAGTCGGGATCCACCAGATCCCTGGACTGACACCTGGCTCAGCCTCTTAGCGAGCCCCTAAGCTGATACACACACCAAAGAGTTCCTGATGAAGAGAGTTATCTGACTTGAGAAACGCATCGAACTTAACCAAACCCCCTCACTACAATAAACACCAAAGATTAAAGTATAATCTCATAGATATATGTAATAGTTCAATGGATGGGGTAACCAGGGCATTATGTGGAAAGATTTCAATCAGGCATTTGAACAGGAGTGTGGCATTTACAGCAGCTCTTAAATATTATCTCTGAGCTTATTTGCCAAACACGAGAGTGAATGGCAACAGCTATTCGGCGAGCCTGTTTCCTAAGGGAGTTGAACTCATATTTTTCACTGTGGTGGAGGAATTGGTGTGAACTTAATTTTTGCACATCTTTTGCACTTTTCATGAGGACTGTCATATATGTTTTGTGTGGAATTGCAAGATATTTTAACATTTTTTTCATAGACATTTATTTATGATTAGATGTGTTTAAACACATTTTTGTTAACCTATTTTTGAGTTGTTAACAAATTTTTTATGAGTGCTACTGTGAAATAGTTATTTGTGTGCACATCACATATTCACTTTTTCAGCTGTTGGTTTACAGAAAAAGATCTGTCATACGGGTAGCAGCAGGTCCCTGCAATATTAGGTATTGGTCAATGAAATCAGGGGTTTCTCTTTGCAGGTTCACGTTAAGATGCACTTTAACTATTTATATTTACATTAAGCAGGGCAAGCAGGAAATGCATGTTTTAAGCAACACTTTAAAGCTGAACTCCAGACAGTTATAAAAGAATATACTGAGACCAATATGTCCCTTTTGCCCAAGCCAAATAAAAACCATACACTCCCCCAGAACTCAGTTATAAATAATGATCTGAAACTATTTGGACCAGTACTAGCGGATTGCTTAGCTAAAGTCATCATCACCCTAATCTCCCTAAATCAAACTGGACTTATCCCATCCAGACAGATAACGGACAATATCGTTTGGCCTGTAATATAATCCAGGATGCTAATCTGTCTTCGCGTCAGGTCATGATGTTGAGCCTGGACATACACAAGGCATTCAATAGCATTATAGCCTTATATACCCATCCTCGCACTAGGGTTAAACTAACGGGTTGCAACTCTGAATACTTTGAACTGGGTCGCGGAGCACGGCAGGGTTGCCCCCTCTTCCCACTACTCTTTGACTTAGCGATAGAGCCCCTGGCAAGATCCATTACCTTGAATCAGGACATCAAGGGATATGTATGCAGATGATGTTCTGTCGTTTTTGACCAACCCTTTAACTTCCCTGCCCAACTTGATATTCACTCTCCATACATTTCAGAATTTATCAGGCCTGGGGGTGCACAGCTATGCCAGTTAACATGCCTCCCTCATTTACAGACTGTGAGATACAGTAACTTTAATTTTACGTGGTGTGAGGGCTCACTGCCATATTTGGGAATTCACTTGGCCCCTTTGCTGCAACGGATCTGCCAGACCAATTATCCTGCTGCGTTCACACACATTTAACAATGGTTAAGGATTTGGTCCTCACACTATATTACATTCCTTGGTAGGATCCAGGTAGTGAAGATGTCCATCCTCCCTAAATTGTTATTCTACTTCAGAGCCTCACTACTCTATGTCTCCCGGTCGACAATTGAGGCAATACAGAGGTTAATAAGTTTATTTGGCAAGACAAGAGGCCTAGAATGGGTAAACTACTTATGTATAGACCACAATCCCAGCCTTCCAAGCCTGTGAAAATATTATTTGGCTGCTAGAATGGTACAGCTAGCTCAATGGCACGCACCCTCCGCTCAGATACTTTGGCTCCACTTTGAGGGCATTTCCATGGAACCTTTTTCCTGCCTTGCCTTTTATGGTCAGTCTATTCTCCCTATAGATATATATTCGCACAGAACCAGGTGATTAGCCAATCATATCACTTATGGTCACTTTATAAGGATAAATTTAGCTTATGCTCTTCTTCCCCTCCCTGGGCCACCTATTTAGGAGTCCCGAAATTGCTTTTCAAACAGCTTTCAATTTATCTAGTGTCTTTATCAGATGGATTGATCAGGGGTTGGTAACCTTGAAATCTTTCCAACATAATGCCACTTTTCTTTCATTCTCCACCCTCCAACAACAATTTGAACTTCCTCATAGGAAATTTTTTAGATACCTCAAACTTAGACACTTTTTTCTGAACACTATAGTTTGGCCTGTAGGAGTCCAGCCTCTGTGTTTGTGTTTAAGCGGATGTGTAGCGCTTTTTCCAGGGATAGAGGCACCATTTAAATGGTTTATAAGCAGCTCAATGAGCATGACCTCCCAGATAAGGCTTAAGCTATGGTACAGTGAGAGACTGAGATGGGCCAGGACTTTTCAGTCAAAGACTGTCAGGATATGTTATCTAATATGCATAGGTGCACTAAATCTATTGCAATCAAAGAAACTGTGGTTAAACAGCATACCAGGTGGCATTATACTCCCGTAAAGCTGCATAGAATGTACCCGCTTGAACCTGACACTTGTTTCAGGGGTTGCCCTGACAGAGGGACTCAACTCCATATTTTTTGGAGTTGTAAGGCTATTAAACCCTTATGGCAGCAAGCATCATTGCGGCTGTCCAATATTATGGGTTCAATTGTCACTCTTACATTTCCTATGTGCCTATTTTTTGCCAGAGGTGTTGCCCCCCCCCCCCCCCCCCCTGCCAGAAACTGGCTCATACGCTGTTTAGTGCAGTTCATTGGGCTAAAGCCTTAAATTGGTGATCCCTCCTCAGTCTCCTGGTCGCGGGTGGTACAAAGGATGGAGGCGATAAAACTTATTAAAACATATGGAGAAAATACACCATACAGTTATGGACACAATGCATATATTCCATAATAAGTGGATGACTAGGTCATCGTATTGAGGTCTCCTCAAGTGGTGGGATTGGCCATGTTACATACGGATACATGCTAACATCCAGTATATTTCTCTGAGTTGTGGTAACTTTGTGGTTTTGTTTTTCTTTAGATCAAAGAAGCTATTGCTCACCAAATATGATGTACTTTTTCATGTTAAAATTTACGCTGCTTGCCATAATTTCTTTTTTTGGTTTTTGGTCATGTAATTTCTCTTTATGATCCTTTAGTTTGATTTGATTTGTCTTTTTTTTATTTTCTCTTGTTCTATTACAATTTTGTACGAGGTTTTTGAATATTGTGTAACAATCTGATTTGAGATTGTGGACGGATAGCCTTTCAGTGCCTTTATATGCTATGCCTTAATGGTTGTACATTATTTTCTTTATTATAACCTAATAAAAGAGTATTTGTAATAATAAGAAAAGAATATAGTGCTGCATTCAGTAATATATTAATACATTTATTTATTCTAATGCAAGGAGTGTGATTTAGTGGATTTGACTTGGTATCAGCCTTTTGCAATTCTCTGTACATCAGAGCTTATACTTTATGTAAGGTGTATTTAGAACCTTGTAGTGTAAGGAGTTTTAATTAAAGAGGAGCTTCAGTCTCCCCCCAAAAAATTTGTTAAATACTGTAGCTGCTGACTTTTAATATGAGGACACTTACCTGTCCAGGAAACCAGTGATGTCAGCACCCAAGCCGATTCTTCATTTAGCTTCAGGCCCAGGCACTGGGCATCTTAGGTAAGGAAAACTGGCAGTGAAGCCTTCCGGCATCACAGTAGGTTTCCTACTGCGCCTGCGCGAGTCGCACTGCACTTTCTGAATGGTCCTGCAGTCTTCTGGGACCTGTGCGTATCCCACAAGGCTGCAGAGAAAAGGAGTAGGGGCCGGACATCGTTGTAGATCTGACCCGGAAGTGGGAGCGGGTACCTGTCAAAGCCTTTTGGGTGGAGCTCCGCTTTAAATTGATTCTAAAGGAAAGTTTTGTTTTTTTAATACTTACTTGCTCAATGCAATGGTTTTGCACAGCGCAGCCCCGATCCTCTTCTTTTAGGGTCACCTGTCAACGGTCCTAGCTGAGTGCCCCCAATAGAAAGCCTTTTGCTATGGGGGCACTCAAGCAGCCATAGTCCATTCACTTTTCAAATAGTTTATTGTGTTTTACAAGTTACACTAAATTTGTATTGTAAGAGCATATTTTTAATACAATATAAAGTCAAAACATACAGCAGAGCTTCTCAAATGAAAAAAGATAGGTCAAGTGAAATCATTCAAGATTGTATACTAATAGACTACATATCAAGTGATGCTTCTTTTCAATATTTGTTTTACAATATTGGTAATAATAGGCATTAAATAAAATGACAAAGCAGTAACACAAAATCAATAAACAAATAAATATATGTATATATATGCGTTGGGGACAGTGATAAGAATGATAAGAAAGGGATGATAGGTCAAGATATTGTGGGATGGTAGGGGGATAGATTATTCTGACCAGGGCCAAGGGCGGACTCCATGGCTTGGCGGTTCCTGGTAAAAAGAATTAAGAATACCAACCATCCCAAGTGTCCCCATTTGTAATAGGACCGGTAAAATGTGGAGAAAGTAGGGGGAAGTTGGGCATGGGGTAGGGGAAGTTGGGCATAGGGGAGTATCGTGGAATTGATAAATTAGAGAGTGTGAATCGGAAAGATAAAGTAGGAGTTATATACCTTTAGGTTTATAATGATGAACTAGCTAAACCCGGAGAAAGGTGATGTTTGATCCATGGTTTCCATAAAGATTCAAATTTGGGTATTTTGTCAACAAAGATTGCTTCAATTTTTGAATGGATCATAGCTTGTGTCACTCTTTGTTTAACAGATTGTATGCAAAGGGAGTTGTTTTTCCATGCTTTTGCTATGGTTTGTTTAGCCGCTGTGGATACAAAGAGTAAAAGCTTAAATTGGCAAAGGGTTAAGATTTGTGGTTTATTATTCAGTAGTGCTACGGTAGGATCAGGAGGTAAAGTAACATGGAACATAATAGAAATGAGTTGGCTATAGGACATTCCCACCAAATGTGTATGTGTGTGCCTTATGTTGTGCATCCTCGAAAGCAGTCAGCGGGGTTTTGGTGGCTAAATTTAAAAAGTCTGGCAGGAACCAAATACCATCTGGTGAGAACTTTATAATTGGTTTCAAGGGCTACTATGTTTGGCGTGGCTGATTTGATTGCTTGCCAGTTCTAATTAGTGTGAGTGGAGGTGAAGATCTTTCTCCCATTTATAAGTGTAGTATGGGGGAGAAGAAGTTGTATGTGAAAGTAATTAGGTATACAAATCTGAAATAAGTCCATGTCTGTGTGGGTCTGATTCGCAGCTTTGTTCAAAACCAGAGAATTTAGGGAGTGTGGTGTCAAGAGGTTTGTAATGGAGCAAAAAATTTTTGATTTGAAGGTATCGGAAGGTTTCCGTATGTGGAAGATCATGTTGTTCGACTAAGGTTGGAAGGGTATTATATTAGAGGATTGAAAGGATTGAAAGAACTGGTGGATTCGTCTTAAACCTGCTTCAGACCATGCTGAAAAGGATGTTAGGGATGACCAAGCCGGGTAGAAGGAGGGGTTATGGAGGAAGGAAAGAAGAGGGTTTTGTTGAGATAGGAATCGGAAGTGAGTTTTCAATCTATCCCAGATGGAAAGGCTATGCTTGGTGTAGGGATTGGGGATAGTTCTTTGCTGAGCGGGGGGGTAAGCCACAAGAGATTTGCAGTGGAGAGGGGGTCACAGTCTACCAACTCTAATGCTATCCATAGTGGTATTTCTTTGGTTGCATGGTACTTGGTCAATTGAGCCAATTGGGCTGCATAATAATATTTTGTAAAATCAGGTACTCCAAGACCTCCTCTGATTTTGGGGGAATATAGGGTATGTTTTGGTAATCGAGGTCTAAGTTTGTCCCAAATGTATTGAATAGTTTTACATTGGAGAATGCGCAGAAAGTGTGAAGGGACTGTTATAGGAAGTACTCGAAAAAGATAAAGGATCTTGAGGAGGATGGACATTTTGATAACTGTTTTTCGTCCCATCCATGCTAGAGGTAGGGACGACCATGTTGAAAGTAATTTGGTGAGTTGTGTCAGGTTTTGAGGGTAGTTAGTCATATAGAGATCTCTCGGATTAGCTGTAAAATTAATACCTAGATATGTGATATGAGTCGTTGACTAGGGGTACAACGGATTGTCGCCGATCCGTGATCCGTACGGATCAACCTCCGCGGATCGGCACACCCGCGATCCGCGGATCACTCTGCGGCCTCGGCCATAGGAAAGGCCGCAGCTTCGGCCTAGCTCCGGGGCGGCCATCTTGGTACACCCGGAAGCGGCCGCTGTCTCATCAGAAAGTGACGTTTCGTCACCGCCATCTTGCTACACCCCACACTCCTGCACAGTACAGTAATAATAGAGTGAGAAGGGGCAAGCGGACATCTTATTACACCCACCGGAGTTTTAGATTTAAAAGCTATTTTCAACACAAAACCGAGCTTATATGCATAAATACAGTAATTGTAGATGAGACAGACTGTTTAGATGTTAGATATTAAAAGCAACAGCAAACCTGTTGACCTTACATGGTTGCTAATGTGACAGAACACCTCTGATTTTCACATTTAATGTTGAATGTGAAAATCAGAGGTGTTCTGTCACATTAGCAACCATGTAAGGTCAGCAGGTTTGCTGTTGCTTTTAAAATCTAACATCTAAACAGTCTGCCCGATCTACAAATACTGTATTTATGCATATAAGCTCGGCTTTGTGTTGAAAATAGCTTTTAAATCTAAAACTCCGGTGGGTGTAACAAGATTTGTGTGTTTTTTTGGGTTTTTTTGCTGATCCGAAAATGATCCGATCCGTGACTCTGATCCGAGGATCGATCCGACCTGTGAGTTTTTTGATCCGTTGCACCCCTATCGTTGACCAGATAAATGGGAGAGAGTTGATTTCTGAGGGTTTATAATGAGGCCAGATAAATGTCCAAATTCTGTGAGGATGTTAATAAGAATCGGTGCTGACAATAGGGGTGCAGTAAGAAATATTAGGACATTGTCTGCAAATAGACATATTTTATGATGGTGACCTTCAAATTCAACACCTCTGATGTTTGTATTGGATCAAATGAGTTGGGATAGGGGTTAAATTGCTAGAGCAAAAAGGAGCGGGGATAAGGGACATCCCTGACGTGTGCCTCTTTCGATGGTAAAGGAGTCAGAACAGAATCCTGAGTAGAATATAAATGCTTTTGGATGCTGATATAAGGTGGCAAACTATCTCAAGAAGTGTGTACCATACCCCCATCGAAGGAGGATTGAATTTAACCAATCGCGATTGGTTAAATTCATGGGAATCTCTATAAAGTTCAGATAGTTTTCTGTGACATTCATGTAGGATTTTTAGTGGGTTGCTGGTATAAATATCTTTGGTCAGTTTTAATCTAAAGGTTTTAGGGTTGTTTTCTTTTGCAATGCAAGGGCTAAGAAGGTGTCAGGTTTATTAGCTTTCATATAGAAAGTATGTTTAGATTTTCGGAGAATCTTTTCCGCCGATTCCATCAAGCATAGATCAAGTTCCAAACGTGCTTTGTCATATTGTAGTTTTGTTGACGGAGAGGGAGCGGTTTGGAAATTCTCTGAAGCTTCATAGAATGCATTTTCTAACCGTTTGTGAGGCTGTCGCTTCTGTTTATGAAAGTGAGATGCTTTGACTTATACAAACCCCTCTGATACATGGTTTAAGAGCTTCTCAGCGAGTCAGTATCATTAGTATTGTTTTTTTGCTAGATAATCTTTTATAGCTTTCTCAATTATCTGTCTATATGAGGAATTTGCCAATAAACTGTCATTCATGTACCAGGTTCTGTGGTTCGGTCATGGGATTAGTGAGGAAAGAGATGTCATGACCAAATTATGATCAGACCACGTACATGGTAAAATGAGTGAATCCAGAATATATGCTGATGTGTTAACATTAACAAAGAGGTGGTCTAAGCATAAAAGGAGACTATTGTGACTTCAGTATCTTGTAGGAGACCAGATAATAATATATATCGACCTTCAGGGTCTTTGAGTTCTGTTTGGAGTGTAAATGGTGTTGTATGATAAAAAGCAATTAATATGCCTCTTTGTTTGGTATCAGCTAAAGAAGTGTAAACCTGAGGGTATTTATGACTAAAGAATTGTGGATATGATTGAGATGAAAAGTGTGTCTCTTGAAGGCAGACCACATGTGCATTTAATTTTGAAAAGGATCAAAAAGCTTTAGTGCGTTTTGGGGGTGAGTTAAGACCCTGTACATTAAGCGTTATATTTAAAGGGGCCATCATTTAATTTGAAAAGAGTCAAGTGTTTTGTAAATAGTTTGTGTGATTATCTCTCTGGAAGAATAGGGGGACAATAGGGGATGAAAGGTTAGGAAAAAGTAAGGATTGAGAAGTGGATTAACAGGTATACTGTCAATTTATATTTATTTTATGAAATAAGTAGCTTTTATTTTAAAATAGGAGAAGGTGGCTCCTAAAGAGAGCTAGTATCCAAGGATGGTGAAGATACACCAACCTTTGGGTACAATTTGTCCAAAGAGTGTCCAAATCAAACCGTAGGGCACTCGAGGAAGTAATGGAGGTGCAGTGGCTCTCTGGGACTAGGACAGCCATCAAACAGGTGATTTAAGAAACAAACTTTATAACAATCAAGTCTCAAATATAATAAAGGCTTGAAGTAACAATTATGAATCCAGTTAATACAGTAATCTAGATAATTTACACTAGAATTGTGTTATGGTTAATCTATAAGTGAATCAAAATGAATATTCTAGAAAGGGATGATCTATGTCTAAGAGCTAGGTTTACACTATAGAGAATATAAGGGGGGGGGGGGGGTGGACCACCATATTCCCTATATAAGGATAACATTCTGGCCTTGTATGGGTTAGTAGGTAATTTTAAGAACTAAATTACTATATGCTATCCAGACAGGGATAAAAGTACTTTAATTTGTGGGCTTAATGAAAGACAGAAGATCAAATTATAGACAAATTATTTGGGTATGCCTAGGTTTTATTTTAAATTATGTAAACCAGACCAGAAACCAGAATAAAGTCTTTATCTCTGGTCATTTCGCTCATGGGGTATAGTTTAGTATGATATTAATTAGGCATATACTTATAAGAAAGGATATCACCCATTAAGGATATATATTTAGATAGGTATATATATATATATATATATATATATATCTACCTAAATATATATATCTATATATATATATCTACCTAAATATATATATCAGATCATTGGTTCCGCTTCTGGACTAGGTGAAGCAAAGCAACTCCTCTTATGGATGCTGGAGGATGTCAGTTGTTCAGGAGTGTCCTTTTGATGTTGGGTGGAACCAGAGTTCGCCCGACGTTTGGAGCCTTCTGTAGTCGTTTCTGGTATTGATAGGCGAAGATCTAGGATTGTGGCGAGCAAATCATCAGCAGTTTTGCAGGTATAGGTGGTTCCTTTGTAGTTAAAGCGAATGGCAAAGGGAAAATTCCAGCGATATGAGAAATGATGATATTGGAGTACTTGTAAGTGAGGTTTCCTCGTTTTTCATTTAATGAGCGTTTGTTGAGAGAGGTCTTGATAAATTTGGTATTGATGACCCTGGAATATTAAGGAATCCTTGTTGCGGGCAGCTTCTAATAACTGTTCTTTTGTGCGGAAGTAGTGAAATGTAATAATGATGTCTCTGGGGGGACCGTCTTCTTTGTGGGGTGTTAGAGAGTATTCTGTCCATTTCTAACTTTCGATGGGGATAGAAGGGGCGAGCTCTTGGAAAAGTGCTGTGGCAGTTGATTGAAGATCCTCAATTACTTCAGGAAATCCGCAAAGACGGAGGTTAGATCTCCTGTTTCTATTTTCGAAATCTTCAAGGCGGGTTTGGAGGGAAGAATATTCCTCTCTGAAGTATTTTAGTTCTTCAGTATGGTTTGAGGTAGTGACATCGAATTCATCAACCCTTTATTCCAAGATGGAGGTGCATCTGCCTACCTCACGGATCTCTCTTGTCAATTTATCAGTTTATTTATGGAGGACCCTTTCAAATTGACTAAGTAAGTCAGAGTTAGGTGATGTATTCTGTAAAATCATATTCTGACTCACTGCGCTTTGTGGAAGCTGGAGACCACAGCTGTTTCTGTGAATGAGTCTGTGCGGTGTGAGAGGATGGCGGTGCCGTCATTTTAGAAGTGGATCTAGTCAGCGCTTCTTGGGCTTTTCCTGCTTTTAGCTTGGCTTTCCTCCAGCTGTACATCATACCAAAATGTGCCTGGGAGTAGCAGTAAGGTGACAGTTACCAAGTAGGGTCTGTATATGGATGAGAATTAAATAATGAGTCTTTTGGGTCCCGGTCGGAGCGGAGCGCTTATCGGACATGTCCGTCTCAGGCGACTTCGCACATGTGCCTCCTGTGTGTCCATTCACACATGGAGCGCGGCTCAGCCCCTCCCTGCTCTCTCCTCATTGGCTCACTGGCTGTGATTGGCAGCAGCAGAAATCAGTGGCTCCCACTACTGTGGGAGCCAGTGAGACGAGAGAGACCCGGGAGAACCGCTGCTCTTGTGCACATCACTGGATCGAGATGTGGCTCAGGTAAGTATAAGGGGGAGCTGAGGGAGAGCGGCACCCAGAAGGTTTTTTACCTTAATGCATAGAATGCATAATGGTGAAAACCTTGAGCCCTTTATAGCCAAAATATTTGTTTTTAGTTTTAGATAAAGTGGGAAAGGACTAGACCCACTGTCAAGATTTTATTGCTATCTATACCTCTCCCGGGAGAGGTGCAGGTGTTTGATGTATTGCTGGCGAAGGATTTGTACATTGTTTGGCGCTATGATCATTTTTATCATGTAAGTGGGATTTTGAATTTTAATAAAGCATTTAAGAAAGCACTATTGGCGCATTCTTTTTCTATGCCCTTACCCACGCTCCATGGGGAGGATGTTTTGGCGGAGGACCCCTATTCCTTACCTCCTACCAAAAGTGTCTTGAAGTCGCTCCTAGAAGACCTGTGTTTGATCGATTAAGACCTTTCTAGTGATAGAAGGTCACTTATATTGGGTAGGTGTGCATTCTTATTATCCGAGGTGGAGGATGATATACGTTATTGGTGACGGATACAAATCGATGAACTTTCATGGAGGAAATTTCTGCTTATTCACGGGGACTTTTATGCTTTTTTTTTTCACTACATTCACGTCTTGGATTTATATCAATAAAATATCTGTTTATTTATTTATATATTGTATGCACTTTTTTGGATAGCGAATCACACACAGATGTTGAATTTACTCTCCTTTAGCTCTCCCTGTTTCTCTTGCTGACAGCACACACTAGGGTTGCTACCTCATCTCATAAAACTGAACATATATTAATTACATGGGTTCTGAGACTAATTTATGCAGATAAGGCACTAAGCGAGTATAATTACCACCTTAATCAGCCACAGAACCTGTGTAATTAATATGTGTTTGGTTTTAAAGGGATGAGGTGGCAACCCTAACACACTCTACTGCTTCCCTCTGCAGCTTTCTCTCCTTCCTCTGGCTCCTTGCACCATGCAGCTCACACTGTGTTCCCAGTGGATGCTGCTATAAATCTGGCTGTCCATGAAGCCAATTAGGTTCCTCCTCTCCTCTCACCCAGCCAAACTGCTCATCCACCCCAGCTCCATTGATGGACGCTTTGGGGGGAGGTTTGGACTCCCATATCCCCCCTTGTCTAAGCCCCTGCTTTTGTGTGTTTAGATGTTTGTCCGGAGATTAGCTTTATCTCCTCTGTAGTTTATATACTTTTATAAGAGTGCTATTTACAATATTTGGTCCTGGAGTAGGAGTGTCTATAACATGCACAGTCTCAGTCGCATTTTTGGTCTCATCCTTCACATTGATAGTCCAGTTTATTTTTCGTACTCTCCCACTTTCTCTCTCCTTATTCCAGGTGTAGTGTCTATTTAGAATTATAAATATTTTTGTAGGTATCTGTTACCTATTGTACACTTGTATCAAGCTAAAGACTTTAGAAGACAACTCTTTATATATGCCCTTGATAGGTTTTAGCCTATCCATTAGCTTTAGCCGTCATGTACCTATTGCATAATGCCTTGCCTAATTAGACCTTTGCCTGGCTTTTATTGTTATCATTCTTTCTGCCAGTTATTGATTTTCAGCCGATCTGCAAGTTATGGTTTTAATGGGGCACATAAATCTAATATTTTTAATACTTTGCTGAGTCTCTGGGCATCTGGATGGGTGTCCTTGAACTCCTTATATTCCCATTACTTCACACTGTTCATTTTGCTAGTGGGATACATTTTAGCTCTTTTGAATTTGCAGCTGCAGAATAAGACCTAACTCCTCACACTGGCTTTAACTGGCTCCAACTATTCCATGGCTGGTACTGTTACAAACAGCCCCTGATCGCTGTGGGTAGTGAGGGACCGCATGTAGTTGCCAGTTAGGTTGGGACAGAATATGGGGTGCTTTAAAGACTCTAGAGTTAACCCAGAGATGCACCACTTTACAGGCAGAATCGGGGCATCCCCCAGGCACGTTATTCAATGGAATCTTGCATTTTTAATAGTCAACTTTAGGCATTAATAACATTGCTGATCCACATCAAATGGAAATGAAAAAACAATGCTTATGCTTTGGTACATGTCCCCCCAAGGTAGTTCGCAGCCACCCATGCCATTTGTTTGACAATCTCTTGCCCATTAGCCTAGAAAATGACCATGACTGACTTCTAACATTTGGCTCACATTGACTTTAGTGGGGTTCAGATTTGACACCTGAACTTTCAAACCCTGGTCGAACTGAACACAGGTGTGTATGGCTCATCACTAATTAGGGCCCTTTGCCAACGGGACGGACTCTGCCAAGTGGATCTGCCTGCTGAGCGATGGATCCGTCCATTAATCCCCACTGAGCAGGCGGATGACAAGTCCATGTCTGCTTCACTGTGCAGAGCAGACACGGACAAAGCCTCTATGGGGCGATCGAATAGAAATGGACTGCCTGTCCTTTTCCATCCAACTGTCATTCAATCTGATTCGCCGGACAGATGGGGAACATATCCCCATCTGTCCATTTTTAGTGGACTGGGCCCGATGGCAGCGGGTATCAGCGGACATGTCTGCTAAAATCCGCTGCTCCATAGAGAGCTATGGATGGTCCGATCAGGTCCGCCTGAAAAACTGACAGGCGGACCCTATCGGTCCATCAGTGTAAAAGGGACCTAATAGTGATGAATACCCCTCTTTAGAAATTAACACCTAGCTGTGAAACAAGCTGTGGTACTGATGCTCACAAAGTGTTAGTTTAAACAGTGTGAAATACCCCTGTTTGCTGTCTGCCTGACGTTCCTTTTTAAATCATGAAATCACTTTCGGAGCAGTTGTTGTGTGTGCCTGCTTGCTCTTATTTAAAATATAATGTAAATATTATCTCCATAAGTCTGAATCTACTCAAGTGACTAGGGGTTGTCTGTAGAAGTGTCATGGTATTCATTTCTGAATGGAAAGTAAACATTGACTTAAGAACTAAGGATAGAACTGGAGATTAGATTCCCAGGTGATTAATTCTAATTTGCAAACATCTTGATATCCTCTTCTTGTGTGTTGACAGATCTCCATCTGCAGCCACAGAGATATGGCTATGCATTTAAAGCCTTAGGAAGTGTTCACAGGAGATTATTCCTAGTGGAGTCAGTCTTTGAGAACCAATATATCACTTGATAGTTACGCTGCTATTCGAAGCCAGAAACATGTAATAGGTCACAGGTTCGTGACAAAGAGCATGTAACCATCTGGTAGCATACAAATGTCACTTGGAAAGTGTCAGATATTCTGGCTAGAGGATTAGACATAAATATGGAAACCTGTGCCTGCTGGGAGTAACACTTGTTCTGTCAGATTGTCTTCTCAAATGATTTTTATGACTCATGATTTCCCATGGTATACAATGAACCAAATCCAATATTTTTATGGTTGCTGTCAGACTGGGTCAGACATGTTGTTATATGTAATTTTTAATAATTTTTGAACACTGAAAATCATCCTTTTTTGCAGCAAACTTTGAAGTTGTCAATAACACATAGCCAAAACCTAACACAATTTTTCTATAAAAACCTTTACATGGTTACATAGTTAGTAAGGTTGAATAAAGACACCAGTCCAACCTGAGTGAATGTGGGTGCGTGTCTACAATTGTTCCTATCCCTACACATTGTGTCTCATTAAGATGCTCATCTATTATTATTATTAATTTAAGGTACCCATATAGCGCCGTCAATTTACACAGCACTCCACACATACATCGCACTCTCACATCGGTCCCTACCCTCAAGGAGCCCACAATCCAAGGTCCCCAACTCACATTCATATACTAGGGCCAATTTTTTTTTTTTTTTTTTGACAGAAGCCAATTAACCTGCCAGCATGTCTTTGGAGTGTGGGAGGAAACCGGAGTACCCAGAGGAAACCCACGCAGGCACAGGGAGAACATACAGACTCCAGGCAGGTAGTGTCATGGTTGGGATTCTAACCAGCGACCCTTTTTACTGCTAGGTGAGAGTGCTACCCACCACACCACTGTGCCGCCAATCTTTAAGGAAGTTATAGTTTTTTATCATTTTAACACAACCAATGGTATTGCCAGTCATTTTCTATTGCCAACACTTACTAATTGTCTGGAGTTTCTGATCTGTGCTACCCCCCTCTCCCCCTCCTCCCTCTTCCCCCCCTCCTTCCATGGCTGAAGTAGGTTATAGCCTCATATACACCTCTAGATCTTTTTTCATTCAACCCAGCGGTTGAACAAAAAAACTGACCGTGTAGGTTGGAGCCGCTGTACCAACAATCCGACGTTACTACAGCAATCTCCCCTGCTGTGCTATTATGTTCCCTCCCGCCAGAACACTCTGGTCAGCACTCTCAGCCACTAGCTGAGAGTGATGATCGGGAGCTGGTTGGTAGACCTTTTTTCGGTCATGACCCTTCAACAGAAGCTGGAATGGCTGCAGTACACACAGGCCAAATGATGGCCAGTTTCTGTTGAACCGGTCGTTGCCAGCCGACATTGGGCTCATATGTACTAGTCTTAAGATTTAAACATTTCACTGGCTGGTTTAAAATTTCTGACATTTGCTTCCAGTACTCTAGTGGCTCATTTGAAGTCCTCTTCCCCACTTTAGGCCTCATGTAGACAGGTTGAGGGTCCATGCACACTGGGCCTAAAAAATACTGCTTCTACAGGAATTTTGCCTGTAGAGGCAGCTCAATATTATCCTATGTGCCCATACACATTAGGAAGTTTAGAGGCATATTTTAAAGTCAGCATTTAGAGGCAGAAAAAACCCTACTGGTTTGTGTTTTTGAGAGGAGTTTTCCGGCAGAAAAAAATTGCTAAAAACAATCATAAACACGTGTACAAAAATGCTTAATATGAGTGTTTTTTTTCTACCAAGTGAACTGTGTTTTTTTTTTAACCTAGTGTGCATGGACCCTTATTGTAAATTCTGTTTCTCCTGACAGAAAAATCTCACCTAAGCTGCATTTTTTCAAACTAATTTAGACAAGTTTAGCAGAGTTTAGCAGTGTTCAGTGTTTGGGCATTTATTATTTTATTGGCCAGAATTTTAATTTATTCTGGCCATTGAAATGAATAAATGCTGAAGTGCTAAATGTGCCTAGCCTGGTGCTTATCCTATATTTCAAATAAACTTATTAGATAGCTTTTAATGTTTTAAAAAAAAAAGTGTCTTGTGGATTATAAATATTTGCTCCTCAGATAGGCAGACTCTGTTTTTCTGCTTGCTAGTACTACACAATGAATTTGAACTATTGTTCTTTTAGTACATATCTGTGTCAGGTCTGACCTGCATTAAAACAGCAGACCCTTTGTGGGGCTACCTGAGCGTATCTTAACAATCAATACAATAGATGGAAAGGCTAGAACAGAAAGTTATTAAAGTGTAGTGTATTGAATAGAACAATGTGCTGCCAGTTTCACATCTAACCTATTAAAAAAACCTTTTTTGATGCATTTTCTAGTAATCACATGACCACACCATCCCCCTTTTCTTCCTTGAAAAAGCCAGGTCTGTTGGCTGTATAAGAGTGCTTTATGAAGTTAGTGCTGTCACAACTGGAACTAGGACTTCAAATGACAGCTCCCTATGAGCCAATAACGGCTGATGAAGGCTGAAGGCATCGCCCAGTACTTGCTCAATGACGTTGGTAGCCAGTGTGCCTATGCTAAATTGTAGTTTGGAAGAGGAGATCAGAGTGACAATGCTGTGATAGCTATATAACAGTATTTTCAGCCCTCTAAGGAAACTTGTCACAGTGTCATTACTGGCAGGATAGCTAGGTGTGTTGACTACTAAGGTTGAACTCCCGGAATAAGACAAAATGTACTACTACAGAGCCCATCCACCCCTGCACTTCAGAGGTTAAATGCTCAATTAGTTCAGTGGTACATGGAAAGGGATTAATAGTTACCTTGGCTCCAGCAGGGTTCCTTCAGCTGTGCGACTGGACCAGCGATCCCGCCTCTCAAAGGCGTTTTGGGCTCCGTTGCATTCTCACCTCCTTCTATAGCCCTGCCCTGCATTGCACATGATGAAGCCAAGTGTCCACCCGCAGCCACAGCTTCAGGCAGAAGAGAATAGTTCTAGAGTATGGAAAAGGGTAAGTTATACAGAGTTATCGTTTAAGCTAGAATGACTTTGATTTTTTTTTCACTATGAATTTCTGCAATATCTTTTTTTTTTTTTAATTTTGAATAGAGGGAGAAGGGTTGGAGAGATTTCCTGTCACTTTTATCCTGATGGCCACAAATACAAAGCTCGGGGAAATGTAAAATGGTAGTTCTCACTAGAAAATTCATAAAAGTGAAATATTCCAGTAAAAACTGTCAAGTGTGGGGGTTTCCTTTGCTTTGGAAGGCATAACTGACATTTCCTGACCTGTCTCGGAGAAAGACGGTAAAGGGAAATGTCACCAATGTGGGCAGACGCAGAAATATAAACTTGAGAGAAGTTTTATCTTATTTTTATGCTACCCAAAACTAGAAAATGTCTTGGATGGACCCATAATCTTTGCTAAGGTCTTATAGTTTACATGAAGTATAGACTACTGGCATGTGTGATATGTTGGGGAGTTGGCATAATCTCTAGCCCTCTTTCACATCAGTCATATTACAAAAACTATGAAAATATTTCTTAGGATGTACAGACTGTGGACTGAAATTCCATAGAGAAACTCTGCACTATCTGCTGAGCAAATCAATTCACACATAATTACAGAATATTACAATAAAATTGATAAAACTTAGATGTGAAATACTCGTGCTTCTCTGCTATGTAGCTATTCTAACATCACTCATCAGAAATATTGCCAGAAAACCAAGCAGAATACTCAACAGTACACTGATCCAACGTTTTCCTCTGTAAGTCTATATCTGGTTCTCAGTCAAATTAGGGTACATGAGCCTGTTCTTGTGATGCATAAATGTATGAACTGAGGTTTAAGCTCATGTCTTGAGCACATGCCAGCAGAGCACGTTGCCTTTCCTTTGTGAAGTACAGCCTTCTTTATGAATTGTTTAACTTTCTGGCAGAAACTGTAGACGGGAAAACTAGGAAAAAATGACTTTTTAGAAGTATTCCTCTGGATGCATATGATGTAGATTGTGTGTTGTGTTTTATTAATATGTAAAGCCTCTGCCACAAAACCAAATTATGATTAAGATGTTATTGTGAACAATTGAGCTTTGTATCTGACAGCGAAGAGATCTACAATAGCAAATTTTCAGTAGGCCTAATGTCCCTGTAGATCCATTGAGAAAGATCGTATTGTATTCTGAATCAGCTGGGACCCATTTCCCTTCAGCTAGAGGTTCTGAGCGTTGTCTTCACTGTTATAGATGGGTAGGATACTAGGCAGAGCTATCATAGTCAGTGTGTTTATGAAATGGACTATAAAATTCATTAGTCACAGAGCTCAACACTGGGTGATGTAACCGAGCGCTGTAAAGCATGCAAACATCCTTAAACCAATCAATATGCTGTATCTCTCATGCTGAGGTCTGCTTAAATCTTCCAAGTGCCAGGATGAAATACTCATTTCATAAATAATAATAGTGGATTCCTTTGAGATGGCCCCATGCTGCTTATTGCCATTTCGCGGCCATGATGTGAAGATAAAACGTGCACGTTTCCACTCATCTCTTTCTATCAGCCTTGAAAAAAAATATCATTGTTCATGCTGGCACAGCAGGAGTTAAACCATGTTTCTAGTCAGTACTGTTTGAGAAGATTCACTCAGATGCTATCATATACAGTATTTTCTGATTGACGTTCACAGTTAATTCACCATGTGGTGATCAGCATGGGTATTCTAAACTATATATCGTTTATTATTGCTCTGCACATCCATGACCTTCATTTTGACATATGTGATTTGGTTATAGGATTTTTTGTAAGCTATTTGGACATTTCCATTCTTTGTACTAGGATGGGGAGACTCATAAGTATATATGTGTACATAACTGGCTACAGAGAAAAGAGCACCAGCTCGGTTGCGATAGAGGCTTTTTGGGCAGGCTACCACTAGGTCACAACCTTTCTCATGTAGCATTATTTGTACAGATATGGCCTTAAGCTGGCCTTACACAAGTAGAATTTCATTCAAATTCAGCATATGTGCTGTTTTTTGGGGAAATTACATGCATTCCATAATCAAATGTTAAAAGCTTAAAATGTTTTATATATATATATATATATATATATATATATATATATATATATACACACACAAACTAAATGATCATAATTCAAATTAAAAGTTCTCTAATATAACCAAAGTGGAGTAATCATTTACAGAAGGGTTACTAGAGTACTAGCTACCTGTTAGATTTTATCTTACATGTGAGAACGACCTTGTGGCCTTGTGGCTTCTGTTATGTGGGGAGACCACTCAAAATTTTAAAGTGCTTTTTTACAGTGCCAAGTGAAAAAGTACTCATACCCCTTAACATTTTCCACATTTTGTCATTTTGTCATGTTACAACCAAAAACTTAAATGTATTTTATTGGGATTTTATGTGATAGACCAACACAAAGTGGCACATAACTGTGAAGCGGAAGGAAAATGATAAATGGTTTTTAACATTTTTTACAAATAAATATCTGAAAAGTTGGCGTGCATTTGTATTCAGCCCGCTTTACTCTGATACCCCTAACTAAAATCTAGTGGAACCAATTGTCTTCAGAAGTCACCTAATTAGTAAATAGAGTCCACCTGTGTGTATTTTAATCTCAGTATAAATGCAGCTGTTCTGTGAAGCCCTCAGAGGTTTGCTAAAGAATGAACCTTAGTGAACAAACAGCATTACGAAAGCCAAGAAACACACCAGACAGGTCAGGGATAAAATTGCAGAGAAGTTTAAAGCAGGGTTAGGTTATAAAAAAATTACCCAAGCTTTGAACATCTCACAGAGCACTGTTCAATCCATCATCCGAAAATGGAAAGAGTATGGCACAGCTGCAAACCTACCAAGACATGGCTGTCCACCTAAACGAACAGGCCGGGCAAGGAGAGCATTAATCAGAGAAGCAGCTAAGAGGCCCATGGTAACTCTGGAGGAGCAACAGCAGAGATCCAAAGCTCAGGTGGGAGAATCTTTTCACAGGAAAACTATTAGTCGTGCACTCCACAAATCTGGCCTTTATGGAAGAGTGGCAAGAAGAAAGCCATTGTTAAAAGAAAGCCATAAGAAGTCCAGTTTGCAGTTTGCAAGAAGCCATGTGGGGACACAGCAAACATGTGGAACAAGGTGCTCTGGTTAGATGAGACCAAAATTGACATTTTTGGTCTAAAAGCAAAACGCTATGTGTGGCGGAAAACTAACACTGCACATCACCCTGAACACACCATCCCCACCGTGAAACATGGTGTTGGCGGCATCATTTTGTGGGGATGCTTTTTATCAACAGGAAAGCTGTCAGAGTTGATGGGAAGATGGATGGAGCCAAATACAGGACAATCTTGGAATAAAACCTGTTAGAGTCTGCAAAAGACTTGAGACTGGGGCGGAGGTTCACCTTCCAGCAGGACAACAACCCTAAACATACAGCCAGAGCTACAACGGAATGGTTTAGATCAAAGCATATTCATGTGTCCAGCCAAAGTCCAGACCTAGGGTAAAGGTGATGGACTGGCCAAGCATGTCTCCAGACCTAAACCCTATTGAGCATCTGTGGGGCATCCTCAAACAGAAGGTGGAGTGCAAGGTCTCTAACATCCACCAGCTCCGTCATGTCGTCATGGAGGAGTGGAAGAGGACTCCAGTGGCAACCTGTGAAGTTCTGGTGAACTCCATGCCCAAGAGGGTTAACGCAGTGCTGGAAAATAATTGTGTCCACACAAAATATTGACACTTTGGGCCCAATTTGGACATTTTCACTTAGGGGTGTGCTCACTTTTGTTGCCAGCGGTTTAGATATTAATGGCTGTGTGTTGAGTTATTTTGAGGGGACAGCAAATTTACACTTTTATACAAGCTGTACACTCACTACTTTACATTGTAGCAAAGTGTCATTTCTTTGGTGTTGTCACATGAAAAGATATAATAAATTATTTTAAAACATGTAAGGGGTGTACTCACTTTTGTGAGATACTGTATATACCTGCAACAAATTTCCAAATATTATGTAACAGGTGTTGTAATAATGAATAGATAATATGAATTTAAATTGATTTAAGAGTTAGTTCACTTACATACTGTATGTCACTTTATGTCATGGTTTAAGAGTATTTCACCTTACCTTTATAGGTAAACTAAGAGTTCTAATTGTTAAAGGAGGTGATCAGGCTCAAGCTAAGTATATAAAATGGGATCCCATAACTTGTATGCTGACCAGGGCCAAAAGTAGTTCAATTTCTGTTGTATCAGAATTCTGTTTCTGCTATGATAGTATATAATTAATAAATAATACCACTAAATATGTAGCATCATAAAGCTCTGAGATAAGAAATTTGCACACTGGGAACTTGCTAGTAATATCTATTTTGAAGCATTTTTGAAAAATAATTACCAATAGTGTAAATCTTGTAAGAGAAAAGGGGTTAAAAAGCTGTTGCTCAGAATGTTAACATTCTGAGCACCAGATGCATTAAGCCTGCTAATGATCTTTTTCACCGATTCATTTGTTCTCATGAAAGTAATGAGTGGAGAGGAGATTGCCGCTAATATTGAAACTAATGTCTGTAATTTACTCGCTATTCGACAAACATTTACTTTTAAATTATTGAAACCCACTACAAACTAATGTTACATCTGGCAAATAAGACTGGCATTCCGTTTTATGTTTTGTGCCAAGCATTCCTGTTGGCGTTTTCAAGTACTGTAGCTGGTCTCCAGGTGGCTTACCTGCTGCTGAAATTGTATGCTTAGTTAGACATAAGGTAAGGAGTCTCTGGAAAAAGACTGGCTTTGGCCGATGAGCTAGCTGGATAGTTTAGCCTCACTTTCTGGGTAATGAATCGTCTAGTCACTAGGTGTAAAGAAGAGATATTTAACCTGTCCATGCCCTGGCAGACCACTGAACAGAATAAACAACGTTGGCTGCAAAATAATTACTGTACCATGAATGAATGACTCAGTAATAAATACTGTTATCTTGTAGTAAGGGATTCTGAATTCCATTTATTTTATTCTGGCTATTTAGTACTTTTTGTTAATTCCACAATCTAAAAGATATTAGTATATCTTTACACAGTGTGTCTGTATATATTTTTTTATAGAAACAATAGATTGTAAGCTCTGTGGGTGTAGCTGTATGTATGAGTTAATGTAAAATTAAGTAAATATGTAATGTATGTTAAATTGCTCATATCTTATCAACATAACTGGGAATAACTGAAACTTCGTTTGACAGCTCACACGATTGACTGGCAAATAATCAGGGGTATTCCTTGTATCAGAAAGACAGGGAAGGTAGAAGAGGGGAAGGGGTGTGTCTATATGTAAAAAATGATGTAAGGGTGGCAGAGAGGAGCGACATTGTGAATGGGATGAGGGGGAGGTGGATTCAAACTTCTTTACAAATAAGTATCTGAAAAGTGTGGTGTGCACTTGTTTTCAGCCCCCTTTACTCTGATACCACTAACTAAAATCTAGTGGAACCAGGTCTTGAGTCCTGCAGGAACACATGGGAACGGCATTCCTGTACTTTTTCCACAGCAGGAACGCCGTTCCCTTTGTGCTGTGGCTGCAAGGCACCCAGGGCCCATCCTGGGAGGCTCAGGTGCAGAGTCCTCCCCTCCCTCCCTCCTCTTGTGTAAAATGCAAACACATGATGTCCCTCTTAGTGGCGGAGTGTAGCGTTTGTATTGCTGAAGCAAGGGTTAATAGATCATTGGGCACTCGCCGAGCTCACGCTGTTCACCGCCGGAATGTCGGGCTAGGACTGACTGACACAGTTCTATACCGCCAGGCAGCACTGAGCACAGCGGGAGCGGCGCCCGTAGTCCTGCCCATCCCGCCAGGCAGCACCGAGCACAGCGGGAGCGGTACCGTAGTCCCGCCTACCACTCTATAGCGCATTTTCTTGGTCACAGGAGAACATTAATAAATTTACTCCTGTGACCCAAAAGAGAAGTATGACCAAAAGGATTTTGTGTCTTTAAAGGATAAGTTCACCTTTTCAGGCAGAATTTCACTTTTCATAATAAATAGAAATGTTTTCCAATGCAATTTCTGGCCTTGCCATCCTAATGTGCTTTTCTCTCACCTACCTCATCTGCAGGAGGTTTATAATCTTGTCAGTATACTTGAATTTTTAAAATCATTTTCAGATTCCATCCCTTCCTCTCAGCAGTCTTCACTTCCTTGTTGCATCACAGAAGAGGATGTGATAGGGTGTGCTCACCACTCTGGACCACACCTCCCTCATTACAGTACAACCTTCCACCCACTTTCTATTCAATCTGATTGTACAATCTCCTTTAGATCTCTCATCAGCTATGTAGTACGAGGGCCTGTCTGATTTTTTAAAATGTAATAGATTGGTCGGGTGTTTCCTGCTTATTCCACAGTTCAGGTAAATCTAAAGGAAATTGTACAGAGATTGTACAATCAGATTGCATTGTGTGTAACCAGCTTTATACAAGTACATAGAAGGGAGTGGACGGAGACACTCAGCTGTCCGGCCTCGTTCACATCTCCACGTAGTGAAAACTTTTTTTTTTTTTGGGTGTTTTGGAGTGTTTTCACCTGTCAGACATAGGGCAGCCCATTCACTTGAAGAGAAGCTCCAGAACTTTTCTCGAATCGGAGCATGGTGCATTACCGCAGTTTTTGGTGCATTTGCTGCATTTCGGGAGTCTTTAACATGTAATGACAACACAATGCACATGCAGCAGCGTTTCTAAAATGCATGGCAAAGTGCGCATTTTCTGTACAGTTTGGCATGAATTTGGAAACATACAGATGTAAATGGTGCCTCGTTGTGCTTGTGTAAATGCACCAATTTCACTTTCAGGCCTCACTTTCACAACTACGAGTAGTTGGAGAGCATGGTTTTTAACTCGTTTTGCCAGAGACACACATAGGGCAGTCTGTTGATCTCTAATGGGAAGTGCTACACATGGCAAAGTAGCTCGTGGGGCATTGTGGCATGGTGCGAGTTGCACATTTTTCACTGCATTTTGCTATGTCTGTCACATGTGTTTGCTTGTGTGTTTGGTGTGCCGTTAACAATTAATGGCACTGAAAGCACAACTAGGTGTATAAAAGTTGGCCATATACTATACAATACAATCTGATTGTACAATCTCCTTTAGATTTACCAAAACTATATAATAGGAGGATACACTATCTATAGAATCATTCTGTGTCCAATCAGGCAGGCCTTTGCACTACATCGGGGGTGTCCCGTGGGCTGCATGTGGCCCCAGGGAGTTTAGCATACAGCCTGAGCCCATCTGGAGAGACTCTGTGGAAGCTAGGCCAATACATGCATGAAGGGATGCCGGGGATGCTGGGCAAACATAGTTGATGGGTGTGTGCTAATGGGGTCAGTTGGTAAAATCCTAAGACTTCTGTGTCTTACTGGGTTTTCCATCCCTAATCTACATACCAGCAAGTGATAAGCAAGGACTAAGGTAAGGCCTTGTTCTCAAAATCAACAAAAGCTTTTATTTTTCTGCAACTAAGGAACATCAATGGTATATTTGTACATAGGGGAGCTGGAATATAGAAAAAAATAAAAACGGTAACTTTAACAGTTTACCAAAATAAGCTCAAGTAAGAAATGTTCAGCAAATATTAAATCCTTATTCAAACATATAAATGTTTTCTACGATGTTTTAATTTTACATTCTGCCTACTGGCACATGTGCAGTGTATGCCACATTCAAGGCATGCCTCTAGTGATATTTGTCCTTGGCAGGTTGTGAGAGTCGCAGTATGAAAACGTTTCTAAGGTGAGCAAAAAAAATGTCTTATTCTTGAACATTTAACACCATCTACCAGGAATAAAAATGCAGATAGTTGTCACATGAGCAGTACCATGTTAACTGCGGTGCTAAATAGAGGCTGAGATGACACTGTCCTTGGCAGGTGGTGAGAGTCACAGTATGAAAAAGTTCCCATGGTGTGCAAAAAATATGAACATTCAAGGTCATCTAGCAGGAATGGAAATGCAGATTTTTACTTTATTACTGCTTTTAGACTCGTGCCACTGAGATGTTTGTGACTCATGCCACTAATACATTTAGCTCTGTGTTTGACAGTTTATAAAGTGCTAGTTACATTTTACAGTTGTTTTCCCATGCTGAGATGTTCTATGATCTATTGCTTTTCTTGTGAAAGGACCATGGAATTTTGAAGTGAAATCCACACATGAAGAACATGAGAAGCATTGTGTTGATGCTGCATGTATCCCACCAAGGACAGAGTGCTGCCACATTATATTTCATAAAATGGAACAATATATGATGTATCTAAAGTACAACTTCAAGGAGAATAAATAGCCTTCCTTCAAGTGGGATGCCCCCACAATGCAAGAGTTAAATGCTTGTTTAGGTCTAGGGCAGTGGTTCTCAACTCCAGTCCTCAGGACCCACCAACAGGCCAGGTTTGCAAGATAACTGAAATACATCACAAGTGATATCACTTGCTGCTCAGTGATTGCAGTATTCTAGTCTGCAACTCCCCAAGGTAATACTTAAAATCTGGCCTGCTGGTGGGTCCCGAGGACTGGAGTTGAGAACCACTGGTCTAGGGGATGGGAAAACAGTTTTAATTACCCAATCCTGTGCTGCCCTGGCAGTGAGCGCTTCCCTACCAGTGAACTACTCCTTGGCATGTTATCATCTAGTGCAAGGCTTTGGACCCTAAATTGGTCTTGATGATATCGGAGGACCTGCAACCGCTACGGCACATGTGGCCCTTTGCTTGCCTTTATCCGGCACCCTGGGATACTATTGCTTCCACTGATACAAGGCACTATTTTTTCTACACCAACAATAGGACACTATTCCTTCCACTGACCTCAACAATAGGGCACTAGTCTTCCCACTGACACCAACCGCAGAGCCCTATTCTTCTCACTGATACCAACAATGGGGCACTAGTCTTCCCACTGACACCAACCACAGAGCCCTATTCTTCCCACTGACACCAACAATGGGGCACTAGTCTTCCCACTGACACCAACTGCAGAGCCCTATTCTTCCCACTGACACCAACAATGGGGCACTAGTCTTCCCACTGACACCAACTGCAGAGCCCTATTCTTCCCACTGACACCAACAATGGGGCACTAGTCTTCCCACTGACACCAACTGCAGAGCCCTAGTCTTTCCACTGACACCAACAATGGGGCACTAGTCTTCCCACTGACACCAACTGCAGAGCCCTATTCTTCCCACTGACACCAACAATGGGGCACTAGTCTTCCCACTGACACCAACTGCAGAGCCCTATTCTTCCCACTGACACCAACAATGGGGCACTAGTCTTCCCACTGACACCAACTGCAGAGCCCTATTCTTCCCACTGACACCAACAATGGGGCACTAGTCTTCCCACTGACAACAACTGCAGAACCCTATTCGTCCCACTAATATCAATGATGGGGCACTATTTATTCTCCTAATGCCAACAATGGGGCACTATTCCTCCCACTAATACCAATGATGGGGTATTCTTTACTATCATTGGCACCAGGGCATTTTCTACTCAGTCCAGCCCCCTCAAAGTCGGAAGAACAATAAACTGGCGCTTTGTTCAGAAAGTTTAGAGACCCCCTGCCCTAGACCTAAATGAGCATTTAAGAGGAATGACTTGTAGTTTCCCTGGAGTTCAGGTTTGACTGTGGTACTTTAAATTAAATTAAGGGCTGAAGTTGGCTTGTCTGCTGCCGTACAGTCACTGCCTACCTAAATATCCTATGTATTTTGTAAGATGCTAGCACTTTGCCTTATTAGACCTGCCAACATTCATATTAAGTGTTATTCTAATTTTGTTGTGATAGCTATGGTTTTCAATGAATAGCTTGGAGACGTATAGCACTTGTGACTATACCTTTTAACTTATTAATCAGCTAGAGCTAAACAAAACATTGTTTATATTGAAATCTGCTTCTCTTTTGGAAAATGAAAATAATTTGATAAACGTTCTGCCAGACTAATAACTTTTATGCTTAATTGCTCATCAGTGATAATTAGGGCACTCTTTCATGGCTTGACTCGCAGCGATACAATTATTAAACACAAAATCTCTCAGCTGCCTTTGTGCCTGTTCACTAATTTGTTACTTCAATTTTAAGTGTGTCTTTCCTTCCTTCCATTTAAACTGCATGACTGATTGAAGATCATACAGTGTGTTGTGGAAGAAAGCCTTTTGCTAAAGACCATTCATCTGTAATGAGGTTAACCCAATGGCTTACTCACAGTTCAGCCTAGGTTCTAGTGGTCATTGTTGTCTTGGAAAGTACTCAGAAAATATTTTCCAGAATTAAGCTGGTACAGTCAAAGAATACAGTGGAAAATACAAAGAGGCGGAAAGAATAGAGAATGTATTTGGTGAGAAAATCACTTCACAACGAGGAGGAACACAAAGCAGTGAGTGGAGGAGGGTTTGGAGAGACACAGTGAAGCAAAGACTCTTCAGTATAATAAAAAGTAGATAAAATGAGGCGTATACAGATGGAAGTATGTACAGAAATTCCTTATACTAATAATAGAAGTATCTGAGAGAATGGCATTCTTTAATTCACAGGGCCATGATGCATTCCATGTCTTGGGTAATGAATAGCTTTTGTTACATTTAGCATTTATGCAGATTTTCTCTTTTGTCCACCATTTCTGCCCCAGAAACAGAATGAGCGCTAAGGCCAAAAAGAATTGTCAAAACTATGGCATACTTGATATTTTCGAATGATTGATGTAAAAATTCCAATTCAGTGTCACTTTAATACAATACATGTTAACAAAACACCAGATAGGCAAAGTGTGAAGTCTTTGGGAGGCAACTAGTAAATTAAATATAAAATATTATAGATATATAGAGAATACATAATATGAATGCATACCACTAAAAGTCTCCCATATTATCCTCCTCTTAAAAAAAAGTAACTAATCTCAGTCCCCCTTGACCCTGCTGTGGCCAGCTCTCAGCTAGGTAGCATTAGCATCCTCTTTGGGCCAGGAACCTGTGCACTGCTACACACGTGTGATTTTATGTTGCAAAATTGTAATTTGCACAACCAGTCCTCATTTCCAGAAGGAGAGAATTCTAACTAAAGCTGAATACACAATATACAATTTTCTTTAGATTTTTTTCCTTTAGATGTACCAAAACCATATAATACGAGATCAAACCTAAACACTTTCAATTTGTATGCAATCAGGCAGGACCTTTGTGCTACATAGTTGAAGGTAAATCTAAAGGAAATCTAACAACAAAAGTTGTATAGTGTGTATCCAGCTTAAGGAAATACATCTAAACCAACTCCATAATGATGTCAATCGCATTTAAATTTGTGGTGCTCAACTATTGACATTTTTTGCTGCAGCAGTCTGACAAATAATGTCCCATTTTACTAAGACATTCCAGTGACATCTGCCACCATTGGTTATCCATCATACATCATTGCTACAAAAGCCATTTTGTAATTACCCCGTATTTATCGGCGTATAACACGCACAGGGGTATAACACGCACATTCATTTTAAGAGGGAAGTTTCTGGAAAAAATCTTACATTTTAAATAAGGAACTTTGAAGCAAAATAAGGGTCAATGCCCATCTGGAGCCTCACCAGTGCCATCAATGCAGCCTGATCAATGCCCATCTGCAGCCTCACCATTGCCATCAATTCAGCAGCCTCACCATTGCCAAAAATTCAGCAGCCTCACCATTGCCATCAATGCAGCAGCTTCATCAATGCCTTCAATGCAGCAGCCTCACCATTGCCATCAGTGCTGACTGATCGATGCCCATCTACAGCCTAGAGGGGACAGGGAGGGGGGCAGGATGAGCGCCGACAGATTACATACAGTGAGAATCTCCTATGATAGACAGAACAGTGGTCCAATAGCGGCCCAGGAGACGGGACTTCCTATTACAGAGGCCGCCAAGTAAACAGGAGATTCTCACTGTATGTAATCTGATGGCGCTCGTCCCGCTCCCCTTCCTGTCCCCTCTGAGGCAGCTAAAATTGAAGTATTGGCGTATAACACGCACACGCTATTTGCACCCGATTTTCATGGTGAAAAAGTGAGTGTTATACGCCAATAAATACAGTAAATGTTAATGTTAAAGAGGAAGTAAACCCTGGTGGGTTTTACTTCCTCTTTATTTCCCTGCAAAGGTAAAGCATAATGGACTATTATGCATTGCATAGTAGCCCATTATGTGTCACTTACTCAAAACCGAAGCCTACAATGTCACCGCTGTCCCCACTAGCAACAAGCATCCATCTTCACCCCTCGTCCTTCCGGGGCCGCGAACTCCGGCTCTGTGACTGGCCGGAGTCACGTGACTTCATGCCCGCGGGAGCCGCCAGTCACAGCATTACCTCTATTAGAAATAGCCCAATGTGCCCTTTCTAAAGTCCGCATGCACTGTAGACATCGGCGCATGTGCCATAGTCATCGGCGCTCGGCTTTTTTGCAAATATCTCCTAAACCGTGGAGGTTTGGAGATATTTCAAGCACCTACAGGTAAGCCTTAATATAGGCTTACCTGTAGGTAAAAGTGGTTGTACCAGGTGTACAACCATTTTAAATTGAAAATGACCTGCCCATTTCGATCTGGGCACAGCTTGGATTTTCTAAGACTGCCAAGAAAAATCAACTTTTCTATTTCCTACGGTGATTGCACAGAAGTGTGTGTAGACAGGATTTCCCAGATTTCTCATCTTCCTTCTTTCACCAAGGGCTCTGGTAAATGCTCTCTTTATAGCTATAGAATGCTGCAGCTAGGAATCTTCAATGGATTGGACTGAAATTGTTCTAGAAAAGTATTAAATTCTGTGCACTAAACCCCCAGACTTCTGTCATTCTTACATCTGACAATCAGTCACTGGCTTTTCTGACTCCATTACAGATTATTTTTTCTCACTTCTCTAATATGACAAATTGCCTCTCAGCTTGAACCTAGGGATGATTTGATGGAGAGTTACTAAAAAGAAACCTGAAAGAAATATGGAGGCTATTGCTGCCATCTTTCTAAAAGTACCAGCTGCCTGGCTGTCATTCTGATAAAAAGGCTTCATCACTTGAATCGCCTGAAACAAGAAATTAGATCAGTTCTGGATCTACTCTGACTTTACTTTTTTTTTGTTTTTTTTTGCATAGATTGGTCCAGCTTGGACCAATATAATTATATATTTTCCATGCTTGGCCAGTCCATGAGGAAGTGGAGAATCACTGTAGTAGTCGGAGCTACTACAGTGATGCTGGCTGTTTATGTGCCTGAGCTGCTGCTTTTCTGTATATAGAATCCAGAGGGGATTGTCCACTCAGCATAGACGCTATTCAAAGAACACCTTGTATTTTTCTCACTAAATATAAGGCATTTTTTGATTTGATGAGGTGGAGGTCGTGACGTCACTGTAAAGCTTCCCCAACTTGGCACAGGAACTGTAAGACAGTGTGCATCACTGTAGTAGTAGCATGGGGCACAACAATGATTCTCCGCTTCCACAAGGATCGGGCACATATGGAATTGAATATGCATATTTTCTTAAAATGTTTCAAGCTGGACAAATGTAACCATAAAAAACAAACTGGAATTCATCTTTAAGTAAACCAGGGACAGACAGCCAACTAGTATTTTCAGAAGTCAACAATGTCAACCTCCATATTTCTTTCAGTGCAGGTTTTCTTAATTTTTTAAGCTGAACTCTAGGCAGATGAAAAAGAACAATGATTTAGTTTGTTTTAGTTTTTTTTAATTTAAAAAAAAAACGATTAAATGTAACTTAAAGTGGTTGTAAAGGCAGACATTTTTTTTACCTTACTGAATTCTATGCAATAAGGTAAAAAAAAACTTCTGCAGGGAGCTTCCCCGACAAACCCCCCTAAATACATAGCTGAGTCTGATCTCTATTCAGCGATGTGCACGATAGCCGAGGCTCTTTCGTTCCTCATTGGCTCAGATAGCCATCGGCTTCCGCTGCTGTGAATCAGAGCCAGTGAGGCCGGGGGCGTGGCCAAGAACTGCTTTGTGTGTCTTATAGACACACAGAGCAGGCCTTGGGAGCGAGCATGCACAAGTGCCCCCATAGCAAAAGGCTTGCTATGGGGGCACTCGGCTGGGGAGCAGAGTGAACCCCAGAAGAGAAGGATTTGGGCTGCTCTGTGCAAAGCCATTGCGCAAAGCAGGTAACTATAACATGTTTGTTATTTTAATAAAAAAATAAAATAAAAAAAAGCTTTGCAATCACTTTAATATTTAACTAGTATAAGTCCCTGAATATGCCATATCAGAGCAGGCAGAGCAATTACCAGGTGTATTATTTAGAACACCTGGCTGCACTAGAGAAAAGCCTGGTTGTGCTA
Source organism: Lithobates clamitans (assembly GCA_037952925.1). Taxonomy (NCBI): domain Eukaryota; kingdom Metazoa; phylum Chordata; class Amphibia; order Anura; family Ranidae; genus Lithobates; species Lithobates clamitans. Next base: position 23,777,911 of record JBBGZY010000438.1, read on the forward strand.
TGTGATGGCACTATGAAAATCTCATGGCTAGATGGATAGAGATACTAAACCTTTCAAAGGTAAAGCAGCTGCTATAAAAACAGTATATTTATCAGTTTGCCTGGGGATCAGCTTTAATTAATGATTATTATGCTTAGTAATGATATAATATGCAGCTATTGGGTTGCAGAAACTTTCAGTATGGTGGATATTGCCAAACAGCTGGAGATCACACTGCATACTTCTCTGCTATGTTATTGCTGTTTAGTATTCAATGTTTTCTACAGAAACTGTGATATTACTAGCAAATATGCCAAATAATTTACAACTCCCATGCTAGAAGAAATGCTTTAAAAGCAGTTCAATACGTTGGTCTCACATGTAGTACTATAAGCACTTTGCCATTCCATGGAAGTCGTTCACAGAGAACGGCAGATCTGTGAATTGTTATCCCAGGCACACACACATCAGCATTAAAAACAGTATGCAAAGTCACCGAACAAGCCTCCCGCCCCCCTATTCTGTGACCTTGCTGCTGAACCCTTTTTAAATTCCATACAAGCCGACACTGACATTATTTCTCATAGGCGAGTCTCCCAAGGTTTTAATGCTCGTCCGCGTGTGGATGATTTGGCCTTAAAACGTACTATACCTCTCATATCAATTCCCTAATGTATAAAACATAGTTAATGCATGTTGAGATTTCCGGCCTTATACTGTAGCTGCAAAAAAAAGATAGGTCAAGTTCTGACCCCTTTTATATGATCCGTTAAACATTTATATCCCTAAACAATCAAATTCATGAATGAGGTGAAAGGTTTTATCGGCTTTTGACTCTTCTGTTTATTGAGTTTTTCATGGCATCTGAACAAGAAAAGCCTTGCAAATGATTCTTCTTTTTTGGATGAATTAACGTGAATGTTTCCGTTCCCTAATCCTGTAACTATACTCCAAAAATCTGTTCCATCCGCTGTTTTAAACGCAGCCTAAAGCAGTCTAAACAACATTGTTACTGGTATTCAAATATTGACTTTTTGTCAGTAGTCAAGGGGTAAGCCCTCCTCCCCACGTCTAACTGTTCCCATTGTCTATGGACATATGTCCTGCAGCAACCTGTGTCAGGTGCGGGAAGGTGGAGGTGTTTTTTGACTTGGAAGCTCTGATTAAAAGCTTGGCTTCACTACCTCTATACCAGTGGTCATCAACCCTGTCCTCGGGGCTCACTAACAGGCCAGGTTTTATGTATTACCTTGGGGAGATGCAGACTAGAATACTGCAATCACTGAGCAGCAAATGATATCACCTGTCATGTAGTTCAGTTATCTTGCAAACCTGGCCTGTTAGTGGGCCCTGAGGACAGGAGTTGATGACCACTGCTCTATACCATGTGAGAGATAAGATGGCGGGGCCCAAAGGGCAAATAATTGGGTCTCAGGCACACACATGAATACAGTTGTTTTTCACTTTTTGTGCAATTTAATTATCAGCTGAATATTTTGTATTTACAATACCAAACACTTTCCAGAACTGCTGACTGACCTGGTGCTGTACCATTTCTACCTTCTTCCACCATAAAAGATAATTGCAAAGAAGGAGAAACGAGAAGTAAAAACTAAGGGCAAGAAGCACACAAATTCAATACCCATAATAATCAATCCAAATTTACCCCGTACTTGTATTTTTACTCTAAAAAGAGTTGTGCTTTACTGGTATTGATTGCAGTGTGATCTTTCTAGAAACCCTTGCTGAGAGAAATATGAAGGCTGCCATGGCTAACCTCTTCTTGTGAAATGCTTTTTTCCTATCACGGTGATCCAATGGCTTCATTACTGGAACAAGTATGCAGCGCTCCTGGTTGGTGACTGAGAAAGTATGGATGCCCTTTAGATAGAGAATATTCCTGCGCTATCATATACGGGGAAAGGAGAGGGGGAGTAGAACTAGGAAAAGCCGCCTACACTGGGTGGGGTACAACCTTCCCCTGTATGTCAAATAGGTAAGTGAAAGGGTGGTGTTGCGCTAATCCTTAAAATCATATACAAATCTATGACAAAACTCAATAAATTGACAGTATTAGTGTGTCACATTACAATCCTGGTGTAAAAAGTCAGCATAGGCAACCTTGTGCAAAATAGAATCATATGCAAAATCAATGTGAAAATATCAAAAAGTGACGGATATCAAAAATTGACAATACCTGACTTAAATAATCAGTGTACACAGTGAAATATATAGCAAGCAAGCAACAATAGAAAGTGACTAGTGCTCATTGGACATAAAAAAGTGACAGTGAACTAGAACCTGTATGATATTCAGCAACTTCAAAAAGTAAAATATAAAAAAATATATATAAATGTAAAGTCCACGAATCAGCGTGCATAAAGAGTGATCCACTTAAAAAGTCCAAAATCGTGTATCAATAGTGGTCCATTTCAGATAAATTAAAGTGACTAGTGACGTGTAATTTTTCTTCATGCAGCACAGCACGCAGTGGTGGGCAGTGGCCCCTTACCTGTAGGTAATGGGGTATTCGCATTAGCCAATATTGGGCATGGCGGCCCTTAACTAGCAAAACCACAGCATCAACCACTCATGGGAACGACTTTAATTGAATCCTATCCAGGCTTATCTCCTCTGGGGACATCCGTCTCTCAAGTAGTATCCCGGGGTCACCTCCTCAGGAGATTTACAGCCTATATGGGGGGGTCTTCTGAATCGGCAGAGGCTGAACCCGACAGGATGGATGGATGGAGAAGAGGGAAAAAAAATAAAATAAATAAAAATAAACTTTAAAAGGCATCCGGAGCGAGGACGAAAAAAGAACCTGTACCATTTCTACCTTCTTCTACCATAAAAGATAATTGCAAAGAAGGAGAAACGAGAAGTGAAAACTAAGGGCAAGAAGCACACAAATTCAATACCCATAATAATCAATCCAAATTTACCCTGTACTTGTATTTTTACTCTAAAACGAGTTGTGCTTTACTGGCATTGATTGCAGTGTGATCTTTCTAGAAACCCTTGCTGAGAGAAATACGAAGGCTGCAATGGCTAACCTCTTCTTGTGAAATGCTTTTTTCCTATCACGGTGATCCAATGGCTTCATTACTGGAACAAGTATGCAGCGCTCCTGGTTGGTGACTGAGAAAGTATGGATGCCCTTTGGCGCATTATGAAAGCCTGACAATTTGGATTTTAAAGTGGAACTTAACCCTCTTCTCCTCTAGAGCCAAGGAAACTGCGATCTTAGCCTCTGCAGTTGCTATGGTGCTGCACATGTGATTAGGTATGACACCAGGCATTTATTGGCACGATAGTACTGTTGAGAGCACAAGAAACTGACAGAAATCATTCACTGCATTTCTTAATGTAACTGTTTCTGGAAACAGTTAAATCAATGGGTTTAGTTCCGCTTTAAGAAGACAGCACTGACGTTTTATGTGTTTTCCCAGTACAGGCTAAGTTTACCTTTGTATCCCCTCTGGGGAAAACTGCCTAGGCACTGGCAGAAACCATGAATCAGACCGAGACAGAAGTGCAGTTAAAGTCACACTTGTTTAACCAATTAAGGACCAAGCCTCTTTCTGAGATTTGTTGTTTACAAGTTAAAAACGTTTTTTTTTTGCTAGAAAATTACTTAGAACCCCCAAACATTATACATTTTTTTCTAACACCCTAGAGAATAAAATGGTGGGCATTGCTATACTTTCTGTCACACTGTATTTCCACAGCAGTCTAACACGCGCACTTTTTTTGGAAAAATTACACTTTTTTGAATTAAAAAATAAGACAACAGTAAAGTTAGCCCAATTTTTTTTTATATTGTGAAAGATAATGTTATGCCGAGTAAATTGATCGCCAACATGTCATGGCGACAAACTTTTACCCTTAAAGATCTCCATAGGCGACATTTAAAAAATTCTAGAGGTTGCATGTTTTGAGTTACAGAGGAGGGCTAGAATTATTTCTCTCGCTCTACTGATCGTGACGATACCTCACGTGTGTGGTTTGAACACCGTTTTCATATGCGGGCGATACTCACATATGCGTTCGCTTCTGCACGCAAGCTCGGTGGGACGGGGCGCGTTTAAAATCTTAAATTTTTTTTTATTTTTTATTTTACCTTTTATTTTTTTATTTTTACACTGTTCTTTAAAAAAAAAAAAAATGGTGTCATTTCTATTACAAGGAATGTAAATATCCCTTGTAATAGAAAAAAAAGCATGAAGGACCTCTTAAATATGAGATCTCATATTTATACTAAAATGCAATAAAAAAAATGTTGTCATTTGAAAAAAATCAAAAAATCAATAAAAAATGGCCCTTTAGGAGCTATGGGTGGAAGTGACGTTTTGGCGTCGCTCCTGCACTGCAATGGTATGGAGACAGGTGGGGACCATCTTCCCCTCACTCATCTCCATGCCCAGGAAGGAGAAGAATCCGATCGCCTCCGCCGCTACTGACGGCTCCGGTAAGCGGCGGAGGGCACCAAAGAGTGGGGCCCCTCTCCCGCCGCCGATAAAAGTGACCTTGCGGCGAATCCGCCGCAGAGACCACTATTATCGAAAACTGGACTGCCTGCTGAAGAAGAGGATACCGGGGTTATGGCAGCTAGCTGCTGTCATAACAACTATATTCCTCTTCAAAGTGAGGACGTATATCGGCGTGCGGCAGTCCGGAAGTGGTTAATAATAATAATAGTGAAGGGTAAACAGAGCAACGTAGTCAAATAATAGCCAGAGTTTGGTAACAGAATGGCTAGTCAGAATAGCCAAAATGTCAGGAAGCCAGAGATGAGCGTACTTCAGGACAGGCCAGGAAATCAGGAAACCGGAGAATCAGCGTAGTGGAACAGCAAGCAGGATCAGGAACCAGAAGGGACGTCAGCCAAGCTAATCTTCAACAGGTACACAGGAGTGAGTCTCTGGATGTATTGACCAAGGTGAAGGCAGCGAGGGACTGAACTGAACAGCTTAAGTAACCAGCAGGACTGACGAATAGGATATCATCATCAGGTGAGTCACTGTGGAAAAGACTGCAGCTGGCAATTAACCGACTGACCGACAGCTGAGCGGCCTGCTCTGAGAAGGAAGGGCTGAGCCCAGCCCTGACAAGCACTTAATGCTACCCCCCCCCCCCCCCCGAGTAGGTAATGAAAAACTGAAGCTTTAAAAAAATGTGAAGTAATGCAAATATTATTATTATTATTATTATTATTCAGGATTTATATAGCGCCAACAGTTTACGCAGCGCTTTACAATATAAAAGGGAGACAATACAGTTATAATACAATACAATACAATAGGTTTAAGAGGGCCCTGCTCAGAAGAGCTTACAATCTAATAGGGTGGGGCAGGTGGTACAAAAGGTTGTAACTGTGGGGAATGAGCTGGTGGAAGTGGTAGGAGATTAGTTGCAGACGTGATAGGCTTTCCTGAAGAGATGAGTTTTCAGGGATTGCCTGAAGGTAGCAAGAGTAGGGGATAGCCGGATAGATGGAGGTAGCGAGTTCCAGAGGATGGGAGAGGCTCTGGAGAAATCCTGGAGACGAGCATGGGAGGAGGAGATGAGAGAGCTTGAAAGCAGGAGGTCTTGAGAAGAGCGGAGAGGTCGATTTGGGTGATATTTGGAGACAAGATTAGTGATGTAGCTTGGGGCAGAGTTGTGAATGGCTTTGTATGTTGTTGTTAGAATTTTGAATTTAATTCGCTGGGTGATTGGGAGCCAGTGTAGGGATTGAAGTAGAGGGTTGGCAGACACTGAGCGGTTGGTAAGGTGGATAAGTCTGGCAGCAGCATTCATGATAGACTGAAGAGGGGATAGCCTATGGAGCGGTAGGCCAATGAGAAGGGAGTTGCAATAGTCAAGGCGAGAGATAACAAGGGAGTGAATGAGGAGCTTGGTGGTTTCATTTGTTAAAAAAGGGCGAATTTTAGATCATACCTGTATCTTTTGCATCCCTCCGTAAGCTAGGCCAAAAACCTCCCATAAGTGAGATTTATCCCATCTCTAGAAGAGCACACTGTGCATGCATAGAGATGCAAACTAGGTGGCATGCTTGCTCCACTGAAGTTCATGGCAAGCTTATAACAGATAAAGCATTCTAGGGACAGGACGAGACACATGTCACTGTGGGAGTTATTGGCCAGCCTTATGGAGGTATGCAAATGGCCTACAGGTACAACATTTGCATTATTTCACTCTTTTTTCTTTTTTTTTTTAAAGCTGCGCAGTTTTTCATTATCTACTGCGGGGCCCTTGATTGCATAAGCAGTTTTCTTTCAGAGGGGATTCAAAGGTGAACTTAGCCTGCAAGTGACAAGAGAATTGGGTATTCTTAACCTGATAGGATAGAAGAGTATTCGTGATGCCCACAGCAACCAATCAGATTAGGTATTCCATGATCAGCTTCACACTAAAAATTGACAGCTGCAAAACAATTAGTTGCTATGTGCAGGACTCTCATTTTCTTTTCCTAGAGTTTTTTAAACCTTTGACCCATTATTCTCCACTCCAAAGGCATTGCTTCTCAGAAGACAGAGTATGTGCTGCACATTGTGTGGTCTGCTTTTATTTTATTATGTTACCACAATTTCTTGTTGGTAATGACAGGTTTCCTTTAAGAGAACAATGTACCCAGGCCGTGTAAGCTTTTACCAGCATGTGACACTAACTATGAGAAATGAAAGGAATGGCCAGCTGAGCTTGAAAATAGATACAAAGCCCTGTTACACATGATTATTTTTTTAAATTAGCTGCAACAGAACGACCACACAAATGTTTCCATAATGAAAATAAAAAACGAACACAGCAGGGATTCATACAGCGTATGGAAGACCCCGAGCCATAAACGCAAGCGTCGTCCTTTTTCCTAGGTACCATCTGAGTTGATGATGAATATCTGCTTGCCTTATAGATGGTTTAATAATGGTCTAATGTGGGCACGTTGTGCAAGGCATTTTTCATATTATTATGTTTGTATGTTTCCAGTACAGTCTGATTATTAAGAGATTGATGAAGCTGTAGCTATAGCTTACACTAGCCATATGTAAAGGAATATCTTAACAATATTAAATAAATATGATTCCAGGGCCGGATTAACAATTACCCATGTCCAAAATTGGTTCTATAACATGGTGAGAAGCTACACTACATTCTGATCACATAAAGTTACCAATTGAAAATGACTTTGACCAAGGGCTACACACTATTTGTTAAAAAAAAAATAAACACAATTTAAAAAAAAAAAAATCCTATTTAAAAAAAAATGTTTTTACATCATCTTTAAATAAAAAAAATATGTTAGTACAACTCCCTCGTATTCAAGAGATTCCTTTTTAAATTATATATTCAAGTTTTACAATGTATGACCACAAACAGCTGTAACTATGTGTTCAATAATAAACACTGCCTAGGTCCCATTGGGGAAAGTGCCTAGTGTCCGGAAAGGGCCATATTAGAGCCAATAAAGACCCAAATCTAGGTGTTTTTATTTATTTTCTTGAAAGGGTCAGTCCACACAATACTAGTTTTTTCAGATTTTACCGTAGTTAAACCACCTGACAATTTTAATGTCTCTCGGGGACTTTAATAGAGAGATCTATGCATTTGAGCAATGAGGGGCCCCCCTCTCTTTTTATTGTATTTTATATTTAAGGAGGTTGTAAACCTCCCTGTAACATTTTTACCTATAGGTAAGCCTAGAATAAGACTTACCTATAGGTACTGTAAATATCTCCTAAATGTGCGCCGTTTAAGAGATATTCACTGTTTACTGCGCCGATGATGTAATCGGTGCATGTGCTCTGAAGGAGTGGCTGGCCCTGCTGTTTCTTCAGGAGCGTGTGCCGTGACTGGCGACTACCGCGTGCACGCGTGGGAGTGACGTCACGCAACTTCGGGCAGTCACACAGCCAGAGTCCGCGGGCCCAGAAGGAGAATACCAAATGTAAACACCCTAATTTGTACTCTTAAGCCCCGTACACACGATCAGATTTTCCAACGGGAAATGTTGGATGTCAGGCTGTTGGCGGAAAATCCAATCGTGTGTACGAGGCATTACACTCCCACTAAGGACTCATTTCAACTCGCTTTCGGAGGGCATTAAAACGCACGGTGGAGTTATGTTTTTAGTGCCCCCTTAAGCTGCAAAGGCAGCGATTAGTGGTGTTTATATGGCACAGTCAGAATGCTTCACTTCTCACCCCAGTGACAAAAATGATCTCGACGCAGATTGTAGGCCCACTGAACACAACCCATTCAAGTGAATAGGAAGGCTCTGTAAATGCATGTAAAATGCACATAGTTGTGGCGCGTTAGTGCAGCAATTATAGGGTTAAAACAGGCAGTTAGGAGTTGTCACATCACAGCCTGTCAAACACCTGTGAAAACTATCCAAAGGTGGGTCTCTTTTTAGAGGATAACCTTAGAGAGAAAAACATTTTGGTAACTTAAAGCGGTAGTAAACTGCACAATTTGTTTTTCTTTTAAACCCTGTAAGGTAAAGGCATAATGTGCTAGTTTGCATCGCATACTAGCACATTATGAAATGCTTACCTTAGAACAAAGCCCTCCTGTGGTGCGCTGTCACCGCTGAGAGGTCTTCCATTTTCACCCGATCTTCCTTGCGGGTTAGCGCACTTCGGCCATCTGATTGGCTGCGATGCAATGATGTCATGGTCTGTGGCATGGGGCTCTGAAGGGACGGCCAAGGTATTCCGTCCTTTCAGAGTGCATGCGCCGGTGACATCACCGGCTGCATGCATTGTGAATTTCTCCTAAACAATGCAGGTTTAGGAGATATTCATGGTACCTACAGGTAAGCCGTATTACAAGTGCAAAAATAGACTTGCACTTTACATGATACTGGTATTGTAACTTGAAAAATGTTACATTTTATGATCTAAATCAACAGATTAATACAGAGATACATTTTACAACAACAGAATGTGTAAAAGTTCCAATGAAAGCATTTATAATAACAGTAACAGCTTATTTAAGTATTTTGTTTTCTAACAAATGAAAACGTAATGAAAGTATACAGCCTGATCAAGGATTTAGAATTAGCCCATAATAAATTTCAGTTTTAGTTTTGAAAATCCAGCAGTAACTGCTATCAAGGGACAATGGGCAGGATCTGAATACATATAAAAGTATTTTACTGGGAAAGAATTGCCATGAATGAAATACTTTTATCATCAGTGAAAAATGAGAGAACTTAATTTAAAACGAAATCATAGTCTTGTTTAGTATTGAGCAATGATGATGTGCAGATCCTAAGATAGTTAAAGCGTAGCAAAACCAAAAAGCAACAATGTAATATATAGCAGCTTACCAGTTTTTAAAAATAGTGGCTACATTTAAAAAAAAAAAAATTCCATCAGGTGATCCAGCTAGTAAGTCTGTTATTTTTCAACTTTCTTTAACAGACCAAGCTGTTGGTCACTTTTATCCCAGAAGGAAGACATAAAAGTTGCTGTAGCTGCTTAAAAAGTGTTAGCTGGAGTATGGCTTACATTTGTTAGTCAAGTCCACAGGGGCGGCTAGTGCTCAAAATGTTTAGGGGGGCGCAAACAAACTGAAAAATTCTGAAAAAAAAAACAACAATTGCAGCCTCACTATGCCATCAAACCCAGCCACTGTGCCATCAAACGTAGCCACTGTGCCCATCAATTGACGCCACCGTGCCATCAAACCCAGTCACTGTGCCATCAAACGTAGCCACTGTGCCCATCAATTGACGCCACTGTGCCATCAGAGCTGCTACTGTGCCCATCAATTGCCGCCACTGTGCCAAACGCTGCCACTGTGCCAAACGCCGCTACTGTGCCAAACACCGCCACTGTGCCAAACGCCGCCACTGTGCCATCAAACACCCCCACTGTGCCATCAAACGCAGCCACTGTGCCCATCAATTACCGCTACTGTGCCATCAAACACAGCCACTGTGCCCATCAATTGCCGCCACTGTGCCATCAAATGTAGCCACTGTGTCCATCAATTGCCGCCATTGTGCCATCAAACGCAGCTACTGTGCCCATCAATTGCTGCTACTGTGCCATCAAACGCAGCCACTGTGTCCATCAATTGCTGCCACTGTGCCATCAAACGCAGCCACTGTGCCCATCAATTGCCGCCACTGTGCCATCAATTGCCGCCACTGTGCCATCAAAGCCACCACTGTGTCCATCAATTGCCACCACTGTGCCAAACACCACCACTGTGCCAAACGCCGCCACTGTGCCATCAAACACAGCCACAGTGCCCCTCAATTGCCGCTACTGTGCCATCAAACGCAGCCACTGTGCTCATCAATTGCCGCTACTGTGCCATCAAACGCAGCCACTGTGCCTATCAATTGCCGCCACTGTGCCATGAACTGCAGCCACTGTGTCCATCAATTGCCGCCACTGTGCCATCAAACACAGCCACTGTGTCCATCAATTACCACTACTGTGCCATCAAATGCCGCCACTGTGCCATCAAACTCAGCCACTATGCCCATCAATTGCAGCCACTGTGCCCATCAATTGCCGCTACTTTGCCCTTTAAACGTAGCCACTGTGCCATATCAAATGCTCCCATTGTGCCCATAAAATACTGCCAGTGTGTCCCCCTCCCGCTGTCTGCCCGGCACTTACTCTGTCTCGGTGGGGCAGCGGGTGACAGCGGTGAGCGGTGTCCATTCCACTCAATGTCTTCTCCCGTTTTATCTTCCCATCCTCTGATATGATTGGATGCCTAATATGCGTCCAATCATAGCGCCTGTCATCTCAGCCAATCAGATAACGCGTAACAGACCTGATCACCTGATTGGCAGAGAGGCGGTTCAGTGTTAGGAAAGTAAATATTCATTTGCTTTCCTAACAGCTGAGTGAACTGCGAGCGCCAAGCCTATGGCTCTAATTCCGAAAAGGGGCCAGGTGCCTAAATAGGGGGTGGCAGCAGCGGCCATAGATAGATTCATGTGATGCATGAATATATCTATTGGTGATAAAGGGGGTGGCAGGAGAGAGGGGGCGGTGCCCATGCACCCTTATGGATGCACCGCCACTGCAAGTCCATCTAAATTTGCTAGTACATCTAACACTACCTTTTCTCCATGCTTACAATCTTGGTAACGTTGGGTGGTTTTGTTGCTCCTCCATAGAGTGCAGCCACCCTAAGACAGAAAGTCTGTTACTGGCCATATCACCAGGTGAAAAAAAGGGCTTGTTCACATGGGATGCACTACAGCGTACGCCCTGGGGGCCGTGTTTAATCGCCCTGGGATGCACAGGTGTCCTTTGCATCTCTGTGCAAGCAGTCCCTTTAATGTCAAATGGGGCACAGACGCTGCTCCCAATTTGACATCCATGCAAGTGCAGGTGGATGGCCCCGAATGCAGGCAGTGTAAATTCAGGAATCCGTACACACCCTCACCGGCACAAATGTCAAATCGGGAACTGCAACAACATCTGTGCAAGCACTGCATCCCAATTGACGCTAGTGGGACTGCACAGGGATGCACAGAACACTTGTATATCAGGGCCACTGCATGGGCATACATTGTAGTACACCCTGTGGAAACAAGACCTTAAGGTAGAAAAAAAATCAATGCTACCACCACATATAAGGATCGTATACTGCAACATATTTTTGTAGATGGCATGTATGCCGCCCTCCCTTTCCTTGCTAACACCCTTATGCCCCGTACACACAGTCGAACATTGATCGGACATTCCGACAACAAAATCCTAGGATTTTTTCCGAGGGATGTTGGCTCAAACTTGTCTTGCATACACACGGTCACACCAAGTTGTTGGAAAATCCGATCATTCTGAACGCGTTGACGTAAAACACGTACGTCAGGACTATAAACGGGGCAGTAGCCAATAGCTTTCATCTCTTTATTTATTCTGAGCATGCGTGGCACTTTGTGTGTCGGATTTGTGTACACACGATCGGAAATTCCGACAACAAGGTCCTATCACACATTTTCCGTCAGAAAATCCGACCGTGTGTACGGGGAATTAGATAATCTCAACCTATCAACACTGGTGCTTTCAGAGGAAGATCCATTATTTAGTTGAAAGCCATCTCTCAAAGCATCCCACAATACTGAAAGCCATAAAGGCTGGTATGAACATAGTAGGGGGTCTGCAAGCTTAATGACCCCATTCTATGGTGGATACCAGCTTGCTGCTTGGACTGGTTAGCTCCAGGGGAGGCGAGCCAGGTTTTTTTTTTTTTTTAACATTAGTAAATACACTTAGGTTGTCTTGTGCTAAAAATACAGGTTCAGAACTATGGAGAGCTCCTGCTGGTGAGTTTGCCTCCAGGCTCACCGTACTTGTGACATTTGACGGCTGTTCACTGGCCTTGCCTGATGCATGTTTATCCTATTATAAATAGTCCGAATATGACTGTGGTATGCTAGACAAGTGCCATTAAATGTGATTTGGGTAAATAGCAGTAAAGAGCTCATGGGGCAAATGTGCTGAATGAATCCTTTATAAATAAACCTTTATGTGTCTAATGCTATTATAATACAGACTCATTCTGGGTACTGTCATGCCAAATCATAAAATGTATCTCCACTTTTGTGGGGAAAAAAAACAACCCCCCTCTGGGTGATCAATGTACATTGCAAGGATTTTAATAAACTACACTTTCTGTTCCTAGGAAAATGCTCCAGTAGTTCCACTAAGTCTTTGGATGTCTCGTTCCTGAATGGGAATGTCTGTGCTTATTCTAATCAGCTGATGCACATTCAGTCTTGAGGAATGTTGCAGGGTCTGCATCCCTTTAGAAGCATATAATCCTTAGGGCAGGGGTGCCCAACCTTTTGAAGAGTGAGAGCCACTTAAGCGACTTGGTAACCGGTCACGGGCCACAATGGGCAGGTGACAGGTCTGTATCCACTCTACATATGCAGAGCAGGCAGGGACACAAACTTCTCAACTCTATGGACCCTCCGATACGATCCGCCCAGACAGAAGGGGACGGATCCCCTTCTGTTTTTTTTAAGCAGATCGGATTGGAGATAGGCGAGTGTAAACTAACACAAGTCCGTTTACATCTGCCACTCTATAAAGGTAAATGGAGAGTCCGTTTGGGTCCACATGAAAAACGGACAGGCGGACCCGATAGGACTGATCATGTGAAAGAGGCCTAAGGCTGCTGGTGGGTACTGCTGGCTGGTACTGCCAGTGAGCACTGCTGGTGGGTACTGCCATTGGGCACTGCCGGTGGGTAATGCCAGTGGGTACTGCTGGCTGCTACTGCCAGTGGACACTGCCGGTGGGTACTGCTGGTGGGTACTACTGGCTGGTACTGCTGGCTGGTACTGCCAGTGAGCACTGCTGGTGGGTACTGCCGGTGGTACTGTTGGCTGTTACTACCAGTGGGCACTGCTGGTGGGTACTGCCGGTGGTTCCTGCTATTGGGTACTGCCAGTGGGTACTGCTGGCTGGTACAGCTGGTGGGTACTGTTGGCTGGTACTGCCAGTGGGCAGTGCTGGGGGGTACTGCTGGTGGATACTGCCAGTGGGTACTACTGATGGGTACTGTCATGGTTACTGCTGGTGGGTACTACTGGGGGTACCCCTGGTGGCTGCTATCCCATATCGCGGGTTCCCGACCCGCCATCCCTGAGCATCAGTGTGACAGGAGCATGCGGCTGCAGTAGAAAGCAGAGCCGATGCTTCCTGTATTGTGCCGGGAACTGTCATAAGCGGAGTGCATCTGGTATCTCTCCGCCTATGACAGGAGCCAACGCTATACAGGAAGCATTGGCTCTGCTTTCTCTACAGCAGGCACCATTCTTCACACTGATGCTCGGGGATGGTGGGTCGGGAACCCGCGATCTGGATTTGCCGACTCACCATCCCAGAGCAGGAGGTGGCGGGCCACATCAGAGGGCACCCATGCCTTAGAGAGTGTCTCACCAAAATTACAATTCCTATTGTATAGGATGCTTAAAATGTTACATATATCTTAGTGCAGACTCCTGGGAAATTTAGTGAGTCAATCATACAAGTAGGGTTGCCACCTCATCCCTTTAAAACCAAACACATATTAATTACACAGTTTCTGAGGTTAATTTATTGCACATACGGCACTAAATGAGTTTAATTACCACCTTGATCAGACGCAGAACCTGTGTAATTAATATGTGTTCAGTTTTAAAGCGATTAGGTGGCAAACCTACATACAAGAAAGCAGGAAATTACATTTCTGGGGAATTTCTGTAAACAACTGTGTACAGAAAGAAATTACATGGCTGTAGATTGAAAAGGAAAGGTCATTTTTAATTACATTGAGGCTGGGTTCACATCCCTGACGGATGTGGCTTGAAGCAGGGGTTCGGTGCGTCCCTGTTCTCTGTTTCAGGGATGAATTAGGGCCGAATTTTTGGCTGAATTCGGCCCTGAAACTGAGCCAAAGACGCACAAGCCGCTCCGCAGCCGCAACAGAAATATGTGAACCGGCTCCATAGAGAGCCAATCACATTCTACTGTCATGCGAATTCCCCGCATCCAATTCACATAGGTGTGAACCCAGCCTAAATTACAATTTGACGTGTGCAGCAATTGTACTGTATATACTGTATACATATCTTTTTGCTATTTTATTTAATTTTTTTCATGAAAGTGGCATTACCCTTTAATCATCCAGTCATATCTTAATATCATGTTCCCCACACCACTGCACCATCTAATAGACAGTACTTGGCAAAAAAATGTTACAGATTTAAGCACTGATTTTCTACTACTGATCATTCTGCATTGATAGCATGAATTTCAAAAGAACCCAACCTATTGTTATTAGGACTTGGACATAGCTGTATGTAAATGGCCGCACATCCTCATAAACTAACACTGGACTTCTATTCAAATCTGCCTAAAAAACTGACAGCAGGATCTGATCGGAATGACTATGAAATGAGCCTAGGACATTCACTATATTACCAAAAGTAATGGCATTCCAGTCTGTACGCACGGTTGGATTTTCCGACGGAAAAAGTGCGATCGGATTATGTTGTCGGATATACCAATCGTGTGTGGGCTCCATCAGACTTTTCCGTCTGAATTTCTGACACACAAAGTTTGAGAGCAGGATATAAAATTTTTCTAACAACAAAATCCGATCGTTTAAATTCCGATCGTGTGTACACAAATCCGACGCACAAAGTGCCACGCATGCTCAGAAAAAATTAAGAGACGAAAGCTACTGGCTACTGCCCCGTTTATAGTCCCGACGTACGTGTTTTACGTCACCGCGTTCAGAACGATCGAATTTTCCGACAACTTTGTGCGACCGCGTGTATGCAAGACAAGTTTGAGCCAACATCCGTCGGAAAAAATCTGATGAATTTTGTTGTCGGAATGTCCGATCGTGTGTACAGGGCATTAGTCTGTAGGGTTCTGTAGGGTTCAATATTGAGTTAGCCCACCGTTTGCAGTTATAACAGCTTCAGCTCTTCTGGAAAAGCTGCCCACAAGGTTTAGGCGTGGGTCTATGGGAATGTTTGACCATTCTTTCAGAAGCACATTTGTGAGGTCAGGCACTGATGTGGACGAGTCTGGCTCGCAGTCTCCACTCCAATTTATCCCGAAGGTGTTTTATCAGGTTGAGGTCAGAACTGTGATCAGGCGAGTCAAGTTCCTCCACTCCAAACTCGTTCATCCATTGTACGATCGATTCGAAAGTTCTATTTTTCTATGATTTTTCTGATAGTGTGTACGGGCCATTAGGCTCAGCATCACCTGTGGGTGTTGCAAATGCAACTTGCCTAGATACGGCGCTCCACACACTCTTCATTTTGATGACAATTGCATATCTTCTCCAAGGATTAAAGGGGTTGTAAAGGCAGAAGGTTTTTCATCTTAATGCATTCTAATGCAGTCACCCTAACACTTACCTGAGCCCATCTCTATCCAGCAATGTCCACGAGTCCCTCGGTTGCCCGGGACTCTCCTCCTGATTGGCTAAGACACAGACGCAGCACCATTAGCTTGCGCTGCTGTCAATAAAAGTCAGTTAGTCAATCAGAAGAGAGAGGGGGCGTGGCCAAACCAGGGCTCTGTGTCTAAATGGACGCAGAGCTGTGACTCGGCTTGGGTGCCCCCATAGCAAGCTGCTTGACAGGAGGAAGGGGCAAGGAGAGCCGAAGAGGTCCCAGAGAAGAGGAGGATTTGGGCTGCTCTGTGCAAAACCACTACACAAGGCAGGTAAGTATAACATATTTGTTATCTTTAGAGAAAAAAAAAAATAGATTTTACAATCACTTTAAAGCGGGGTTCCACCCAAATTTTGAACAATATCTGTATGTATTCTCTTCCTTGCCTAGATGCTGACATGCCGTTTAAAAAAATTTAAATCGCCGTAATTACCTTTTATTTTTCTATTCTTCTTTGCACTTTCTGGTTCTCCTCCCGTGGGAGTAGGCGTGTTTCTAGCCTCTCCCAGACTCCTGGGAGCTAGTCTCAGGCTTCCCAGGATGCCACTGAGCATGTGCGGGAACAAGCAGTGAATGCTGGGAGCACAGCATTCACCACATCCAGGAAATAAATGCTTGTGGGCTTCAAATGCCCACAATGAAGATGGAAACTGCCTGCAGTGAATAATATAAGTTATTCTTTCCGACGAAATCTGACACAGGCGGACATATTACACACAATATGTGAGTATGTAATGCTGAGAAGAAAAGTTTGTGAATGAACTCAAAAAAAAAGAAAAACATTAGATAGGTGGACCCCCGCTTTAAGCTCATTGTTGCATCGGGGCTGTGGGCTCTTGAAAGGAGTACCGATGCAGACTGCTGCAATGTTGTCAGGAAGTACCCTGTTGGCCCCTCCCAGCAGCCGTGGTCTTCTTACATTGCATAGAGAGGCACAGAGATTGTATAAAAAATAAGGTATATCATATAACCTAAATATTTTGTTTAAAAATGTAATCAACATGTTGATGAGGGTGGGAAAGGAAGACCAAAAGAGAGCAAATAGGAGAGCTTTGTTGGTACGGTTTACATACACATATATCATATTTAAATATATTTAAAAAAATGAAGGTTGTAGTTGGGGAAAGTGATAGTAGGCACAACAATCGTGGTGTATTTAGAAGACCAGTCAGTGGACTTAATTTACTTCAATGCTCTGCTCAAACGCTGCTGTCAGGAAACAAGGTTAAACGATGAGATCATTGACAATCTCCGCTCATTTCTCCGAGGACAACCTACTACTTCTTACTTACTGCCTGCAGTCAGTGATGGGGATTTATCCCTGCCACCTAAATGAACACACTTCTATCTCCTGTCAGCTGGAATGCCTCTAAACCCCATGGAGCACCACAACTCAGACCCGTTGTAATGATACCATGATCACAGTGACACACGTAGCTATGGAAGGGCTTGAAAAAGACACGCAGCTGTTTGATTAGATTATAACCATATTGACATACGGGTCACATCAAATCCGTTTGCTTTTCAAGGTACTTTGAGCATAGGTAAAATGGTATTATGTATTCAGAAGAGTCCAATATGGTGATTTCAAAGTATGCTGCAGACAGACATAACATTTTTATGGACACAGATATAGCAAGCTTTAAATTGTAAAGCAGCTGTGAAAACACTGGCAGCCCAAACAGGCGATTAGATTCTTATCTGCCATCAAATGCAATGCAAATGTGAAAATCATTGTAATGCATAAAATTAACATTCAGCTTATCCCAAGAGCCAGCTGCTAAGAGACTCGTAATAATAAAAGAACTTGTTTCAAATATTTCCTGCTACCACATGTAGTTTCTAATTAATAAAAACTAATGTAACTGTATATGCTCTGAAATCATAAGCGGTATATCTGGCGCTATTAGCTAGTCTTGATACACATGTGAATAGAATTGTAAAAAACAAAATCAGTTGACTTCCATGCCCGTGAGGCTGTGCCCTCTTTCAGTACTCTCCCACTCTTCTGTCAGTTCTCTTATTGTAGATGTGTGCTTTGTCAGTTAGGAAAGAATAATGCAGCATTACATAAGGCAAAAGGCATACTTCACCATCAAGGCTACCCGTAAACATTCACTGTCAAGGTTGAAATTCTTCCAGCCAACTGTAGAGTTCTATCCCTGCATCAAACAAAAGGATCACAAAAGTGGAGAGTGCAGTCGTTTAAAACAGTAATGTTGTGTCTGGAATTTTCAAAAAAAAAAATAATTGCTCACTTTATATTTCTCTGCACAACCCCAAATTTTAAAATAGTTGGAACGCTGTATAAAATCGACATAAAAACAGAATGCACTGATTTGCAAATCTCATAAACCCAAATTGTATTCACAATAGAAATTGGAAAAAATATCTAATGTTTAAACTGAGAAAATGTACCATTTTAACCATCCCAATACCTGGGCATTTTAACCCCCTTCCTGCCCAAGCCATTTTTCAGCTTTCAGCGCTGTCACATTTTGAATGACAATTGCGCAGTCATGCAACACTTTACCCAAATGAAATTTTTATTATTTTTTCCCCACAAATAGAGCATTATTTTGGTGGTATTTGATCACATCTGCAGTTTTTATTTTTTGCGCTATAAACAAAAGAAGAGGGACAAGTTTGAAAAAAACACAATATTTTTTACTTTTTGTTATAATAAATATCCTTTTTTTTTTTTTTTTAAAAAACACATTTTTTCCTCAGTTTAGGCCGATACTTATTCTTCTACATATTTTTGGTAAAAAAATCGCAATAAGCGCATATTGATTGGTTTGCGCAAAAGTTATAGCGTCTACAAAATAGGGGATAGATTTATAGCATTTTTATTATTATTATTTTTTTTTTACTAGTAATGGCGGTGATCTGCGATTTTTATCGTGACTGCGATATTGTGGCGGACACATCGGACACTTTTGACACATTTTTGGGACCATTCACATTTATACAGCGATCCGTGCTATAAAAATGCTTTGATTACTGTGTAAATGTGACTGGCAGGGAAGGGGTTAACACTAGGGGGTGATCGAGGGGTTAACTGTGTTCCTAGGGAATGTTTCTAACTGAAGGGGGAGGGGACTCACAAGGGGAGGAGACTGATCTGTGTTGCTCTGTACTGTGTTTACACACACAGATCCACGTTCTGCCGTGTTACCGGGCAATCGCGTGTGCCCAGTGGACATCGCTGCCGCCGGGCAAGCGCATCGGGTGCCCAGTGACACGGCGGGTGCGCGCGATCGGCGTCAGTGGCGTGCGCGCACCCCCTGGTGGGTAGAGAGGGCGAGGGCGTCATATGACGCCCTCCCAGAACGAGAGCCGCGCCGCCTGGCCGTCATATGACAGCTGGCGGGTGGCAAGCGGTTAAGCAAAAGAAAATAAGGTCATTTTGAAATTGATGGCATCAACATGTCTCAAAAAAGTTGGCACAGGGCAACAAAAAGCTGGCCTTGTTAGTGGCACTAACAAGGAATAGCTGGAAGAACATTTTACAACTAAGTAGGTTAATTGGCAACAGGTCAATAACATAATTGGTTATAAAAAGGGCATCTTAGAGAGTCTATGTGGGTTATTTACCAAGGGAAAATCCGCTTTGCACTACAAGTGCAAACTACAAGTGCACTTGAAATAGCACTGAAAGTGCACTTCGAAGTGCAGTCGCTGTAGATCAGAGGGAGACATGCAAGGAAAATAAAAAACAGTATTTTAGCTTGCACATGATTGGATGATCAAATCAGCAGAGCTTCCCCTCATTTCAGATCTACCCCTCAGATTTACAGCGACTGCACTTCCAAGTGCACTTTCAGTGCAATTTCAAGTGCACCTTGCACTACAAGTGCAAACTACAAGTGTAAAGTGGATTTGCCTTTCGTAAATAACCCCCAGTGCCTCAGAAGTAAAGATGGGCATAGGTTCACCAACCTATGAAAGGTGCATCTAAAAATTATGGAATGATTTCAGCATATTTTTCGTCAATGTAAAATCATCTACAGCACATAATATCATCAAAAGATTCAGAGAATCTGCAGAAATCTCTTTACGCAAAGGACAGGGCCAAAATGCAATATTGGATGCCCTTGATGTTCTGGCCCTCAGACAGCACTGAATTAAAAACAGGCATGATTCTGTGATGGACATCATTGCATGGGATCAGGAATACTTCCAGAAATCTCTGTCTGTGAACACAGTTCACCGTGCCATCCGCGAATGCAAGTTAAAGCTCTAGCATGCAAAGAGAAAGCCATATCTGAACATGATCTAGGAACGCCGTCATCTTCTCTGGGCCAAAGCTCATTTAAAATGGTCTGTTGCAAAGTGGAAAACTGTTCTGTGATCAGATGAATAGAAATGTGACCTTCTTTTTGGCAACCATGGACATCGCGTCCTCTAGACTAAAGAGGAAAGAAACCTTCCGGCTTGTTATTAGCGCTCAGTTCAAAAGCCTGCATCTCTGATGGTATGGGGGTGCATTAGTACATCTGGAATTTGGAGCTTGCACATCTGGAAAGGCACCATCAATGCCGAAAGATATAACCAGGTTTTTGAGCAGCATATGCTCCTATCCAGACGATGTCTCATTCAGGGAAGGCCGTGCATATTTCAGCAGGTCAATGCGAAACCACATTATTACTGTATTATCATATGCATATGCATCACCCAGCTCTCCAGTAGAAGACCTCCCACCCCTCAACAATAGTCTAATCAAAAGTGATCTTGCTCTCTGAGCAGAGCTGTTGATTTGAGAAGTGTTCCTGTTCCTGTGGTCCAACTCTGGCAGCACAGGGAATTCTATCAGTCGCTGCAACACTTAGCAGTGTAAAAAAAATAAAGGAACCACCTGTTTTTGTCAGTTTATGGAACCTTGCTGCATCAGAGCAATAAATGACATGGGTTCAATTGGGCTTTATGATAAAACCTCTCTCTGACTTGTAAATAACTCTTGAAATAAAGGGTTAGAGCCAAAGTGCAGTCAAAATAAAAAACAGAAAATCAGCACAGGGTATATAACTTACAGTCTGTAGGATGTGTCCCTTGTGCTGATGTCTCTTCTGTTAGTTGCAATCTTCCTTTGGCCAAGCCCCTATGCCACCATAATCTTCTGGGGCAGCAGTGTTAATGTCTTCCATGAATGAAATGTGATTTATGAATGGAGAATGGGTGGATGTGTGAAGGATCCTCCCCCTACGTTCATAGATCCTGTTTAATTCATGGAAGCTGTAGCTTGCTTCTTGAAAATAAAGTAGACAGTGCCTAATTTGGCTGCCAGTCTAGAAACCCTGGTACTGGAACATCTCTGGTGCTTAGTGCCAATCATTGGGCTGTTTATCCCATGTTACACTCCTTGGGAATGTGATGCAATTCAATCTCTCCAGATGTAGCCTTGGGCAATTGGCTGAAGGTGATCTGGGGCAGGTAGTGGGAGGAGTGAGGTTATTAGTTGAATTCCCATTTCATCCCCGTCTCCCTAAGATAACTAACTGGTTCTCCCATTGTGAAGAGGTGGGCCTGTGGATCTAACTTAAAAAAAAAAAAAACTTGACAGCCACATTTGTTCAACCTAAAGGAACTTAGAGGAGAGGGGGGTCCACAGGCATTGCTTATGTAGACCTCATTAGCAAATGTTACCTGCTGTATCCCTATATCCTCTGAGTACTTTTCAGTACTAAGGGAAAGCAGAAAATATCAAAATAAATCATTGGGGATTAGAAAAACCTTTACTGGAGACAAAAGAAGGACATAACCCAGTATCTAAAGTGAACAGGATATTTTATGCGAGATGAAAGTTTATGCAGAAGCTTTCTGTAATACAAATATATGGAGAATATATTACAGAAAGAGCAGAATCAAAGAACCTCTGGAGACTGCAGTATCCCTTCCTTGTCAACTACTAAAAATAAAACAGGGATTTGCAACGACATAAAAAATTCTTCTACTTGGTTATCAGTATCTATGGAACTGCAGCAAACTGGCATTTCAGTGTTCATATCTGCTTCCTCCACACCAACATCTGTAACACTTTGAGAGTTGATTATTACCCACAGAACTGAGCAACTTGACACTGCTTGTAACCTCTATATACTCCACTTAATGTTCTCTTATATTCAATCACCATTTTGCATAAAAATGTCTGTATGTGCTCTTTCTTCCTCATATTCATAACATGCAAATTGTTGCTACCATGAATTTTTTTTTTGAACCATGAACAAGACCTTTCTTTTTCATGGCATCCTTTTATTCTCCATCTCCTTGAATGCCAGCCTTAATGATCATTCTAAATTTGCTTCTGTTTCAAATATTCTACTGTTCTCCCTCATCTCATCCTGCTTCATATAAACTATATTGTCAAAAGTATTGGGCACCTGCCTTTACACGCACATGAACTTTAATAGCATCCTAATCTTATTCTGTAGGGTTCAATATTGAGCTGGCCCACCCTTTGCTGCTATAACAGCTTCAACTCTTCTGGGAAGGCTGTCTACAAGGTTTAGGAGTGTGTTTATGGGAATATTTGACCATTCTTCCAGAAGCACATTTGTGAGGTCAGGCAATGATGCTGGATCAGAAGGCCTGCCTCGCAGTCTCTGCTCTAATTCATCCCAAAGGTGTCCTATCGTGTTGTTGTCTCGCTCATCCATGTCTTTTTGCATCTTGCTTTGTGCACTGGTGCGCAGTCATGTTGGAACAGGAAGGGGTCATTCTCAATGCTCCACAAAGTTTGGAGCATTAAATTGTCCAAAATGTCTTAAGACTTCCCTTCACTGGAACTAATGAGCCAAGCCCAACCCCTGAAAAACAAACCCACACCAAAATCCCCCCCCTCCACCAAATGAAGACATGGATGGGCGAGCCCTGACCTCAACCCGATAGAACACCTTTGGGATGAATTAGAGTGGAGACTGTGAGCCAGGCCTTCTTGTCCAACATCAGTGCCTGACCTCACAAATGCACTTCTGGAAGAATAGTCAAACATTCCCATAGTCACACTCCTAAACCTTGTGGACAGCCTTCCCAGAAGAGTTGAAGTTGTTATAGCTGCAAAGGGTGGGCCAACTCAATATTGAACCCTACAGACTAAGACTGGGATGCTTCTAAAGTTTATGCGCGTGTAAAGGTGGGTGTCCAAATACTTTTGGCAATATAGTGTATGAAAATCAGATGCATTTGAAATTGCGTCAAAAGATAAAAGTATTGTGATACTTTTGTGATACTGCAACACCACACTCATACTATTTACACTGTGACTGTTTAAAACTATTTTTCATCTTTAGTCCAAGTTACAAGATGATTAAATTATTTAAGAAGAATGATCATAATTTTCAGTACCCTATGGTGATCAGCAATGGATTTAGGTCAGATCTGTAAAGGATAAGTTCTATCAGCTGCTTTCCACAGGCACCCTGGCAAAGTAAATTGCTGTAAACTGCATTTTGTTTAAGTTTAATTATATGCTTTTCATGCCTTCTCATTTCTTATACAGGACTGGTTGACGAGATTTGGCTATCTGCCACCGCCTGATCCAGTTACAGGGCAGTTACAGACACAAGAAGAGTTGTCTAAAGCTATCAAAGCAATGCAGGAGTTCGGAGGGCTGAAACCAACTGGAATCCTTGGTGAGTCACGTGATAGAGACACAGATACTCCCCCCTACACATAAGTGCCAATTATGCCCATTATAATCCATTACAAGGATATATTTGTGATTTTTGTAAATAGTTTTTCAATTTTGTCTTCATAAATATATTGTTTTTAATACCATACATTTTTTTTTATTTCAATGTTATTAGGAAATCATGAACATCTCAAATTAAATTTACATATTTACCAAATGCCTGAATAACAGAAAAGCTTTGATTACACTCAGAAGAGGGATACACTTCTCCATTTTCCTCGTTCTCTACTAACAATAGGGTTACAAAGAATGTCAACAATCAGACAGCTCGTATTGAGCTTGTAATTACAAAGTCCAACATACTTTGCATAATTTCATACATAGAGCCTGTGATATTTTTTTTGCGTAAGATAAAAGGTGTATGAAACTTTTTAAAATGGGGTAAAAGAGTTTATAAACTTTTAAAACAATACAAAACTGAAAATCAAATACACAGCGCACAGATGACTTGCTATGTGGATAAGTAGACAAGGTCAATACAGAACAAGGTGCTAGCTGAGTATTAGGCTCCATGCACACTGGCTTAAAAATGTTGCTTCTACAGGAGTTTTGTGTTCTGCCTGTAGAAACAGCTCAATGTTATCCTATGGGGGTTATTTACTAAAGGCAAATCCACTTTGCACTGCAAGTGCACTTAAAAGTGCACTAAAAGTGCACATGGAAGCAAAGTTGCTGTAGATCCGAGGAGGACATGCAAGGAAAATAAAAAACATATTTTTAGCTTGCACATGATTGGATGATAAACTCAGCAGAGCTTCCACTCATTTCAGATCTACCCCTTAGAGCAACTGCACTTCCATGTGCACTTTCAGTGTACTTTCAAGTGCACTTGCAGTGCACTTGTAGTGTAAAGTGGATTTGCCTTTCGTAAATAACCCCCTCTGTGTCCATGCACATTAGGATGTTACAGGCATATTTTGAGTTCAACGTTTAGAAGCAAGAAAAAAAACCTTCTGGTATGCGTTTCTGATTGGAGCTCACTGGCAGAAAAAACGTTAAACTCTTCTAAACTCGTCTAGACTTTGTACAAAAAATGCTCTATATGAGCGTTTTTTACTCCCAAGAGAACAGATGGTTGGAGCCAAAGGGTAATGTAAAGGGATTACTTTAAGTTAGTGTTAGTGTTGGGGTGAGATAGTAGGGTTTGAGTTTAAGTTTTAGGGTTCAAGTTAGGTTTTAAGGTGTAAGTTAAAGTACACTGGTTGTAACCCGTGAAAGAAGTCAGAAGCCTCTTGTGCTGCACAAGCATCCTGTAAATTGTAAAGTGCCAGAAAATTGTCAGAATATCTTATCTCTATACTTGTTTCAGGTCAGTGACTCAAAAGCACTGAAGCCAAAACACAAGCATGGTAATTACAGAACTAACATTCTCAAATGACAGGTGTATTTAAGGGTGATGGTTGGAGGTTAAAATTTAAAGTGAAATTGTTCCCAGATCATAAACACTAAAGTTTTCAAATATTTTTTTACAGACGGGGTAGTAAAACACATTAAAGTATAGCTAAAGGTTAGGAGGAATTGAAACACCTGTCGTTTTTTTATTGCTGTCACCCTCTCTATTTGTCCTGTTTACTGTTTTTACTGAGAGAGAAACAAAATCACAAATTTTTGGCTTTTGACAAAACAGGAATCATCTGACGAGATCACCAGAGATTTCCCTCACGTTGGAGGGATTTCTGTTCACTTTCTGTTGTGGCAGTTCCATTTTGTCTCCTCAATGTGACAAAGATGGAAAAAAAAACAGAAAAAAAGTTTTGTCTTTAGTTCTACTTTAAAACAAATTATCATTTGCCTCTGTATCTACTAGCATTGTGGAGAAATACATTTTCAAAGTTCACAAAACAGGCACAGCTTTTTTTCAATGACAAGTAGATCTTGGTAGGCTGCCAGCCTTCTAAAATAAACAACCAGCAGGTGTTTCTAATCTGTTAGGCCTCGTTCACATGGGCACACCATCCACCTAAAAGATAGCATGCAGCTATGGTTGCAAACATATTGCGGAAAAAATGATACCCCCTGTTTCGTTCGGCCAAAAGGTGACTCATTCAAGTGAACACAACTGACCACCAAACAGTTCTCTTGCAGTTGCAGCATGGTATTTGAATGCAAAATCCATATTTCACTCATAAAAAAAATGGACATAATTGCCTTCTGAATGCCTGCCAGCCACCAGTGTGAATGAACCCAACTGACTCCAACCCAACTTTAGATTTTTTGTTGTCATGTGGGTCTTTGATGAATGAATAACTTAACTTTAAAAGCAGATAGAGTAGTCATGAATGTCTTGATTAATGTCCTTTTACTTTTCCCTAAGAATATGTAAATGGTTTAATGTCAATAGTCTGGGTACACATGTAACCATAAGTACATGTAACGGATCCACTGACTTTTATGACAAGTTATTAATGTGCAGTATATGTAGTACATGGCACACATTATATAGAGTATGTTTATCTTTCATATCAATTCCCTCATCATTTGAGCTTGCTTTGTTCCTGTACAGTCACACAGCCCTTTAAACTCTAAATCTGTGATAAATGAGAACCAGCCAATAGTTCACCTATCTCCGTGATATGGATTGTCATAAGACTTACTTTTATTCAAATTTTTTTTGGGGGGGGGGGCTAGAGTGATCATTGACAACTGTCCATTTATCAAGCAGGGAAACCTGGTTACTTGTAGCACATTGAGAAACAGAGCTAAACATGGTCAAGAACGAGAAGGTAAAGGGCAAACTGATGCCTTTAAGTCCTAAACCAGTGTAGTACAAATTTGCAATTAACTGCTGGCGTAATCCTGTTTTTGTAATTAGGATGAATGGACACAACTAGTTTTAATCCCAGCACTGTAAATATCTCAATACATATTTTCTTTTCTTAAGTACTTTGTAGAAGGATTAGGCAGCAGCTGTTCCGAAAAATTCCCTCTTCGAACAATTCCCTTAAGACTGAATCCCTCTTAATTATTAATTATACATTTACAATTGTGTAGTTGTTTCTCTTTGATGTTTGCTGGAGAACGCAACAGCTGTCTGACTTCCATTTCCATTTTCGTACAAGTTCAATATATGCGTATACGGGGAAACTTCCAATATGCCATGTGTTTTTCTCTATGGTGAGCAATATACAATAGAACATTGGTCTATTCACAGTTGGCTAAGCTATTAAATTCAAATTTATGAAATAAATCAACCTTTGGACATCAATATACCCTGTATGAATGTACATTTAATCTGCATTATGGTCAGTTACACTGTGTCTTAAAGGTAAGGATGAAGAAACGTGTTACATAAAGAGTGCTAATTCTGCATTGTGAATTGACACCTTTTTATTGACTTTTCATTGCGATTGAGTTGCCAAATGTGAACAAGTACACTTTTTTTAATTCATGATTTTTTATTGAGAAAAAAAAAAGAAAGGAAAGATATAAAAAAAAGGGGGGGGGGGGAGAGAAGAAGTATGTGTGGCAGTCTCACAGTACTAATAGGAATAACATTTACATGGCTCAAGTATGTCATTCATAAATACAATGCACTTGTAGTGCAAAGTGGATTTGCCTTTCGTAAATAACCCCCATTGTTTGTATTAAATGTGGGGATCTGTCAGTTATTTTGGTCCAACCCACTAGTTGAATGAAGAATCAAAAAAATATGAACGTGTATACCCTGCTTTAGACAATGTAAATACAATGCAAATAGCAAGTTACTGCATGGAGATTAGGATGCCATTTATTTATTGGCCGCACAGGCTGAGTAATGTTTAGAGCTGCTGATCTGTCTAAAGCAGGGATCTTCAAACTATGGCCCTCCAGCTGTTGCAGAACTACAAGTCCCATGAGGCATTGTAAAACTCTGACATTCATAGACATGACTAGGCATGATGGGATTTGTAGTTTCTGAACATCTGGAGGGCCATAGTTTGAGGACCC
Organism: Lithobates clamitans; assembly: GCA_037952925.1. Lineage (NCBI taxonomy): Eukaryota > Metazoa > Chordata > Amphibia > Anura > Ranidae > Lithobates > Lithobates clamitans. Next base: position 23,805,450 of record JBBGZY010000438.1, read on the forward strand.
CTGGTCTAAAGCTACAGTTATCTCCTAACTTGCAGCTGATGTCCATGTTTCCTGTCACTTTAAAATGGTGCATCTGGACCAAGCTGGTTCAAACAAACTATTTTCTTCACTAAGGGGGTTATTTACGAAAGGCAAATCCACTTTCCACTACAACTGCAAACAACAAGTGCAAAGTGCACTTGGAAGTGCAGTCGCTGTAAATCTGAGGGGTAGATCTGAAATGAGGGGAAGCTCTGCTGATTTTATCATCCAATCATGTGCAAGCTAAAATGCTGTTTTTTTATTTTCCCTGCATGTCCCCCTCAGATCTACAGAAACTGCACCTCCAAGTGCACTTCTGAGTGCAATTTCAAGTTCACTTTGCACTTGTAGGCTGCACTTGTAGTGCAAAGTGGATTTGCCTTTAGTAAATAACCCCCTAAGTGTTGCAGTGTCTGTAAGCAGTGTGTGTACTGCATATAACTTCAGCTACATACAGTGCTGGGTTCCAGCTGTGAGACAGAGGGGGGATATTTACTAAAGGCAACTCCACTTTGCACTACAAGTGCATTGCAAGTGCACTTGAAAGTGCACTTGGAAGTGCAGTCGCTGTAGAGGAGGACGCTCTGCTGATTTTATCATCCAATCATGTACAAGCAAAAATGCTGTTTTTTATATTCCTTGCATGTCCCCCTCAGATCTACAGCGACTGCACTTCCAAGTGCACTTGTAGTGCAAAGTTGATTTGCCTTTAGTAAATAACCCCCAGAGACTTCCCGTCTCATACTCAGCTTGGTCCAAATGAACTATTTAAAGTAACATGAATCATGGACATCAGCTTTATATTGCTTACCGGCAAAATCATTTTAAATTAGAGAATGTAATCTTGTGTAATGTGTAACTGCAAACATACATTTCTTTTAAGAGCATCGATTGTCAGTAGGCTTTTGCTGAGAATATAATCCAAGGTTCACATCGAGTTATGTTGTAAACACCAATACATCAGCCACAAACAGCAGGGAGGACTTGAAGTGCCAGGAAATGCTTTAAACCATTTTTATACACTGATGGCTGCTGCTGTCATCACTGGTTTATCACAGGTGACATGCTGATGGAAAAGAGCAACAGCAGACCCAGGGGAAACAGGCTAAAGTACACGCATGGATTTGTACCCAATTGGCTTAGAATAAAAAAAATTCATTTGGGAGCCTACCACGTGGGTGTGTTGGAATATAGTGGTTCTTCTGATTCTGAATATATTATGACGATGCTCTTTGAGCTGTCTACTACATAAGGGCAGGTATAGATTATTCTGTTTGATGCATGTACTGTAAGAAAAAAAAATGTCTGTTCTGTACTTATACAGATCTGTTTTGTGTAAAGAGAAATTGAGAGATGTCATGTTAAATTTGAATGTACAGCCAGCGATTGACTTACATCCTTACATTCAATCCATTGGTATCTCCCATCTTAATTAATCAGAGTGATAGGTGCCAGCTTGCAGGGAATTTGGCAATAATAGGGTGGTTTTGGTTTGGCACACCTCTTTTGTTTTCCTGCATAGTACTGAGGCAATACCTTAAAATCTCTTCTCTGTTACTCTGGGTCATACAGGAATATAGAATTTTGGGGGTTATTTACGAAAGGCAAATCCACTTTGCATTACAAGTGAAAACTACAAGTGCAAAGTGCACTTGAAATTGCACTGAAAGTGCACTTGGAAGTGCAGCCGCTGTAGATCTGAGGGGGACATGCAAGGAAAATAAAAAACAGCATTTTAACTTGCACATGATTGGATGATAAAATCAGCAGAGCTTCCCCTCATTTCAGATCTTCCCCTCAGATTTACAGCGACTGAACTTCCAAGTGCACTTTCAGTGCAATTTCAAATTCACTTTGCACTTGTAGTGCAAAGTGGATTTGCCTTTCGTAAATAACCCCCTTTGTTTTCTGATCTCCTATATGTTGCAAGTGGATCCTCTTCTGTAGCACACTTTGGGGGTTATTTACGAAAGGCAAATCCACTTTGCACTACAAGTGCACTGCAAGTGTACTTGGAAGTGCAGTCACTGTAAATCCGAGGGGGACATGCAAGGAAAATAAAAAACAGCATTTTAGCTTGCACATGATTGGATGATAAAATCAGCAGACCTTCCCCTCATTTCAGATCTACCCCTCAGATCTACAGTGACTGCACTTCCAAGTGCACTTGTAGTGCAAAGTGGATTTGCCTTTCGTAAATAACTCCCTTTGTTTTGTTGCTGCAGTTTGCTTTTTAGGTTAGCTGCAACAATATCGTTATACCACCACTATTTTCAAGCTTTTTGAAGTAATTTTTCAGTTTCTCCCTATAAGTAAAAACACACACAGTATTTGATATACAGTAGATTTTAATAAAATCCTAATAAAGGTATATTTTATTCTAGTGGCCATAGCTGTGTAGGTTGACGCACCCTCATCTTGTTGGAAAAGTAGTTGTCGCATAGGAGGAAGTGCGTTTCATATAGTAAAGGCTTTTGTTAGTAATTCTAAACCATTTTTATACACTGATGGCTGCTGCTGTCATCACCGGTTTATCACAGGTGACATGCTGATGGGAAAGAGCAACTGCAGACCCAGGGGAAACAGGCTAAAGTACATGCATGGATCTGTGCCCAATTGGCTTAGAATGTTTGAAGAAATTCATTTGGGAGCCTACCACGTGGGTTTGTTGGAATATAGCGGTTCTTCTGATTCTGAATATATTATGACAATGTTTTTTGAGCTGTCTACTACATAAGGGCAGGTATAGATTATTCTGTTTGATGTATGTACTGTAAAAAAAAAAAAAGGATGTCTGTTCTGTATTTATACAGATCTGTTTTGTGTAAAAGGAAATTGATAGAAATCATGTTAAATTGGCCAGTGATTCATATTAGTTATCTGGTGGTAAGACACAGCCATTTTAAATTACATTTGACTCTGACTTTTGCAATTATGCCTATCATAGGGTAAAGACAGACATAGGCATGGCCAGTGATCAAATACCATCAAGTAGTAGTTATCATGGGAAGGAAGCAATTGGACAGGTTGGGAAACCTTTTTGATTGCGATGGTTCTTCCACCAGGAGCCTCTAATTGCAAGCCCTCCAATTCTTTTTCTCATCATTAATGTCAACTTGTCAGCTTATCAATTTTATTCTCTTAAAGCAATTTAACCTTGCGTTATCAGTTGCCCCATTTGAAATGCATTGAAATCAATGTGTTTCCGTTCAGCTGATTGACTTCAAGTGGTTACATTGCTCAATAACAAGAGATACAAATTATCAATGTAGTGCAGCCCATGCCTGTTTTTTTACTGTGTATTTTACTAGTACGCTTTGTTTTCCTGAATGCTTTAGTGTTTGTAAATTTTAATTATACCACATATTAGGAAATTAAACCAATATTTACTACATAGTTCAGATCCTTAGTATGCCTGCACTTGCTTTCACCCAGAATTCCTTTTTTAACTCAGGAAATGTAAACTTATTCAGAATGAAACACATAGAAAAGAAAGTTCCTGAATCTCTTTTTAGCTTGAGTGCCTTATAATAAGTGTTCTCACAAAAGGGTTGACAAGAAATCATGAAAGAGGATTAAATACTGAGAGAAAGCTTTGTCCTCTATTACACAGATGAGGCCACCTTGGAACTAATGAAAACCCCTCGTTGTTCTTTGCCTGACCTGTCCCAATCAGAGGCCACAAGGAGGAAGCGGAACATCCAGATGGTGACCAAGTGGAACAAGAGGAATTTATCCTGGAGGTAAACCATCACACTCATCTACTTGTGTCAGATTAGGCAGTATGTATAAAACTAGCATGGAATGATGCCTTCAAAGAACTGGTAAACATAAATTCCGATGTGTAAAATATTTAAACAACATTCACTGACAAATAGTGAAAAGTGCTAGGAAATTGCTAACATTGAATAAACCCAAGAAATAACTATCATCATCATCGTGGAGAAGGAACACAAAGCACACTCCTCATACTGTAACCACTTTAAAAAATGACTACCAACTGCAGACACCATTAGATACAAAACACTCTGCTTCACCTTTAGGCTCCTTTCACACGGGCTTGTCCGTTTGACTGACTCCGCATGCTCATCGGGGGATCGAGCGGGCAGATGACTGCTCCCTCTCTGCTCACTGTGCTGAGACGGACCTATAAGAGTCCTGCTCTCCTCTATGGGGAGATCAGATGAAAACAATCCGCCTGTCAGTTTTCATCCGATTCGCCAGACGGATGGAAAATAGGGTAACCATCCGTCTGGATTTGGCAGACAGGATTGGATCGGATAGCAGCGGGTGTCAGTGGACATGTCACCACTGACATCCGCTGCCCCATAGGTGTGAATGGAGCGCCCGATCAGGTCCACCTGAAAAACTGACAGGCGGACCTGATCGAAAAGCCTGTGCGAAAGGGGCCTTAAAGTAATCTTGTCACAAGAGGTATAGAGGCTGCTATTGCTAACCTGTCATGTTGACTTGGTGAGTGACTCAGAAAATGGATTCCAGAGGGGCAGCATAACAGCTATAAAACCAGCATATTAAAAAAGAAGGTTTGCAATGGCTGTCCCCATATATCGCTCATAAGAGGTTCACTTGTAATACTTAGGGCTCATTTACACTTACTTCGACTTCAAAACACATTAAAAGCTCCTACTGCTTCAACATGCTTTTTTGATGTGTTTTTCATGCTTCAGTGGTGCTTCAATGATGCTTCAGTGGTGCTTTTTTGAAGCTTTAATTAAGCTTTAATTAAGCTTTTACAGATGCCCTGTGTGTGTGTGTGCTGATATTTTTACTGCGATTTTTACTGCGATTTTGCCTCATTTTTACTGCAATTTTGTTTAGGTCATCAATGTAAAAGGCAGAAAAACGCCAGTAATCTGCTCCAAAGAAGCTCATGTTCTTTTTTGAGCTCAGGGCGTTTTTCAGGCGTTTTGCTTCAGGTGACAAAACGCTCAGATTTGAACAGGTGCCATTGAAATGAATGCGATTCTGCTTGTTGGGCATTTTTCCAGGCATTTTACGAACATTTTATGAGCTGAAAATGGTCAGGTGTGAATGCAGACTTATACCTGTAATACCTCCAAAACAAAACAAAACTAAAGCTGAATTAAAGCCTCTCAAAAGCTGCAGGTGCTTCAAGCAAGCTTTGGTATAGACCTCTATGGAGGCTTTAAAGTGACATGGGGTATAATTTTTGAAGCAAGGCCGAAGCGAAGCAAACGCAAGGAGTAAACAGGACTGTAAGCTAATCATTTTATTTAGTGGGGCTTTCACTGGCATTCAGAGAGCTTAAAAAAAAGCGTGTCCGAAGCCATGATTTGAAGCAAGTGTAAACGAGGCATGGTGGCTCATTTACACTTGCTTTGATGTCAACACAAATTAAAGCGCCTACCACTTCAACATGCTTTTTTGATGCTTCGGCGGTGCTACGATGATGCGTCGGTGGTGCTTTTTTGAAGCTTTAATGAAGCTTGACAGATACCCTGTGTGCGTGTGTGTGTATATGTATATATATATATACATATATAGATATATCTATATATGTATATATATAGATATATACATATATAGATATATCTATATATATATATATATATATATAGCTATATATATATATATATATATATATATATATATATATATATATATATATCTATATATACTATCCAAAGTTAAAACAAGGGCAGAGGATTTAATAGATGGAAAGATGAAAAAATTACTGAAGTTCCGCTTTAAGTAAAAGCTACATGAGACTTCATTGACTAACCTAATGTGAGTTTAACCAGAATGGCAGAGAGATCCAGAGTGCTTTCCACCTACTAGTCTCTGAAATGCCTTATTCTGTAAGCAGAAAGCAAGTAAATACTGTACATGATCAACATTTTTAAAATCTTCCTGATGTGGACACTTTATCATATAAATACTTCAGTGAGCATCACAAGTTCCTGTACTTAAAGAGGTTTCCCATTTCTGGGTTCCACAAGGCAATCCATGCAAAACTCAAAAATTTAAAAATACAGTGGGGACGGAAAGTATTCAGACCCCCTTAAATGTTTCACTCTTTGTTATATTGCAGCCATTTGATAAAATCATTCAAGTTCATTTTTTTCCTCATTAACGTACACACAGCACCCCATATTGACAGAAAAACACAGAATTGTTGACATTTTTGCAGATTTATTAAAAAAGAAAAACTGAAATATCACATGGTCCTAAGTATTCAGACCCTTTGCTCAGTATTCAGAAGAAGCACTCTTTTGATCTAATACAGCCATGAGTCTTTTTGGGAAAGATGCAACAAGTTTTTTACACCTGGATTTGGGGATCCTCTGCCATTCCCCCTTGCAGATCCTCTCCAGTTCTGTCAGGTTGGATGGTAATCGTTGGTGAACAGCCATTTTTAGGTCTCTCCAGAGATGCTCAATTGGGTTTAAGTCAGGGCTCTGGCTGGGCCATTCAAGAACAGTCACGGAGTTGTTGTGAAGCCACTCCTTCATTATTTTAGCTGTGTGCTTAGGGTCATTGTCTTGTTGGAAGGTAAACCTTCGGCCCAGTCTGAGGTCCTGAGCACTCTGGAGAAGGTTTTCATCCAGGATATCCCTCTACTTGGCCGCATTCATCTTTCCCTCGATTGCAACCAGTCGTCCTGTCCCTACAGCTGAAAAACACCCCCACAGCATGTTGCTGCCACCACCATGCTTTACTGTTGGGACTGTGTGAGGGAGGTGATGAGCAGTGCCTGGTTTTCTCCACACATACCGCTTAGAATTAAGGCCAAAAAGTTCTATCTTGGTCTCAGACCAAAGAATCTTATTTCTTATTTCTCACCATCTTGGAATCCTTCAGGTGTTTTTTAGCAAACTCCATGCAGCTTTCATGTGTCTTGCACTGAGGAGAGGCTTCCGTTGGGCCACTCTGCCATAAAGCCCCAACTGGTGGAGGGCTGCAGTGATGGTTGACTTTCTACAACTTTCTCCCATCTCACGACTGCATCTCTGGAACTCAGCCACAGTGATCTTTGGGTTCTTCTTTACCTCTCTCACCAAGGCTCTTCTCCCCCGATAGCTCAGTTTGGCCGGACAGCCAGCTCTAGGAAGGGTTCTGGTCGTCCCAAACATCTTCCATTTAAGGATTATGGAGGCCACTGTGCTCTTAGGAACCTTAAGTGGAGCAGAATTTTTTTGTAACCTTGGCCAGATCTGTGCCTTGCCACAATTCTGTGGCAAGGTTCTCATGATTTTCATTTGCTCTGACATGCACTGTGAGCTGTAAGGTCTTATATAGACAGGTGTGTGGCTTTCCTAATCAAGTCCAATCAGTATAATCAAACACAGCTGGACTCAAATGAAGGTGTAGAACCATCTCAAGGATGATCAGAAGAAATGGACAGCACCTGAGTTAAATATATGAGAGTCACAGCAAAGGGTCTGAATACTTAGGACCATGTGATATTTCAGTTTTTCTTTTTTAATAAATCTGCAAAACTGTCAACAATTCTGTGTTTTTCTGTCAATATGGGGTGCTGTGTGTACATTAATGAGGAAAAAAAATGAACTTAAATGATTTTAGCAAATGGCTGCAATATAACAAAGAGTGAAAAATGTAAGGGGGTCTGAACACTTTCTGTTTCCACTGTATATTAGGTCAATAAAACATATATATTTAAACTATAAATTTTTTGGGCTGCCTCTGTCAGATTGCAAAATAGAGATTTGAAGTTCTTCTTATGTGGGGGCAGGTGATGGTTCTCTATGCCCGAACTCCTGGATCTGCACCCCTGCCATGGCCAAAATGAAGGGCTCCTTACTCTCCTTGTTGGATTTCGAATTTGTTTTACATTATGGAGGATTTTTAAATAAACCGTTCTGTTTTCATTACATACCATACTTTTGACTAAGTGACGTCATTATTGGATCTCTATGCTTTTCTAAGCAGTACAAGCAGATTATGACTGGTGGGGGGGGCTGACAGGGTGCTGTACAAAGCAGGGATCGATCGATATCGTTTTTTTGGGGCCGATACACCGATATTTCACCTCTCCTGCCGATAGACGATATTTTTTGCCGATATTTTGTACATTGAAGAAAAAAAAATCTACACTGTCATTTTACATTTGTTTTGTTTTTTATCACTGTTATTGCTGTCACAAGGAATGTAAACATCCCTTGTGACAGTAATAGGCAATGACAGGCAAACTTTATGGAGAGATCGGGGGTCTATAAGACCCCAAACCTCTCCACTTCAAAGTTCTCAAAACATCAAGATCAGCGTTTTTGAATACTTTATTTTTAAAAACTGGCGCCTTTAAGAAGCCAGTAATCCGGGAAGTTATGTCATGACATCGCTTCCAGGTTACTAGATCCGAGACCCAAACGAAGCATCGGCTTTGTTCAGGTCTTCGGCCAGCCGACGGACTTGCCGGCTGGTTGCTCAGGCCTCCGGGTGGGACGGGAGAGCCCGGGCGAGCGGCGGAAGATGGTGGGAGGGGGGAATGTCCCCTCCCGCTACTTGTAATAACAGCCGAGCGGCTTCTGAGCTGCCTTGGCTGTTATTACAATAAAGCTGACCGTCCGCTCTAAAGAACAGTACTGGGATGATGCCTGCAGCTGCATGCATCACCCCGGTAAAACCCCTTGAAGCAATATCGGTAACATCAGTCAGTTTTTTGACCGATACTTCTAAAATAGTGAATATCGGCCACCTATAATCGGCCGCACAGATAATCGGTCGATCCCTAGTACAAAGCTTTCTGAAAACATCACAGCCCTGTGCCTCAGTACTGCTCTTAACAGCCTTCAGCCCTGATGCATATAGTGGGCTGGTTCTTGATATGAATTGTGCAGATATCAAAATGCCTTCATGTATGGGTGCCAGTCTGGAAGAGCTGGTGTTCCTAGACATGCTGCATTTGCATTCAGACTACCCTTAGACCCCTTTCACACTGGGGCGGTTTGCAGGCGTTATTGCGTTAAAAATACCGCCTGCAAACCGACCCAAAACAGCCGCTGCTGTTTGTTCAGTGTGAAAGCCTGAGGGCTTTCACACTGAAGCGGTGCGCTGGCAGGAGAAGAAAAAAACTCCTGCAAGCCGCATCTTTGGAGCGGTGAAGGAGCGGTGTATTCACCACTCCTAAACCGCTCCTGCCCATTGAAATCAATGGGGCAGCGCGGCTATACCGTGGCAATACCGCGGCTATAGCCACGCTATACGAGCGGTTTTAACCCTTTTTCGGCCGCCAGCAGGGGTTAAAACCGCACCGCAAGCGGCTGAATACCGCTGTTAAAGCCGCGCTAAAAATAGCGCTGTTTTACCGCCGACGCCCCCTACCAGCCAGAAAATGAAGTGGGCTCTGTTTGACTTGCTGCAACTTTTAATACACGATGTAAGAAGCTCATAGTATACAGTGAAATCAGATTAATCAATTTTAAAACAGGAGGGGAGCATGTACAACCGTGCAAGACTGATGGTAAGGCTGGAGCTCAACTTAAATCTCAGCACTGGCAGTAACAGGATCAAACTATCTATCATTTTTTATTTATATTCTGCTTTTCTTTGACATACATACAGCATAATGAAACTATTATAGAGTAAAAGGATGTGTCAGTTATTTCAGTGTTTTACAAATCGGTTTCATTACTTAACATGGCAATCAATACACACAGTTGTACAGTAGTATCTTTAACACCGAATAGAATAAGTATATGGATATATCACGGGACCTTGCTTTGTTGAGGTAGCCCTGTGCATCACACAACACCGTAAGAAAATTAGAATACATCCCTGACACATGAGAAAGGCGAACAAACAATAGAAATAAACTGACAAGCGTGGAACAAAAACATACTTAACAAACAGAACAATTCCCAGCACAATTACCAGCTAGCCTGAAAAAAACAAAACAAATTGGCCCTGTCTAACAATTCACGTTAAAAAAAGGTTTTATTGCACACATTTGCAATTTTATGTGGAAGCCGCAGTGCCTCGCCAAGGCTCCTCTGTATACTGCGGTCCTAACTGTATAGTTTTGAGATTCTCCAAGCTGGAGCATATATAGAAGTAGATAAATAAAGGGCAGGTTTGCCTGGAGGGAGCCCACTCCTCCTTAAAACCACTTGTCGACCGCAATATGTAGATATATGTTGTGATTTGGAAGTGGTTTACCAGGATTATGGCTGAAGATATCAGCCATAACCCCGTACTGTTTATTTCAGCAGACGGCCAGCTTTCTCATGAGCCGCTGGGCTGGTTCCCGAAGTAGCGGTAGGAATCGCCCCTACCGCAGCTGTCTGCTCCCATGGGTAATCAAAGAGTTAACACTCTTTAATCAACTCTATGGCCTTGGAGGACCGGCTGTCACTTCCAGTCCAGGCTGGAAAAAAAAAAAGGAATGCGAAAGATCAAAAAAAAAGTTGTTTTTTTTTATCTTTTGCTTTTAAAGGTAAAGAAGAGATTTGGGATCTTTTTGACCCTAGATCTCTTCATAAGGAGGACCTGTCATCCTTATTTCTATTACAAGGGATGTTGTATGCCTCCTTTGCTGCATTAGTAGACCCAGGGAAAGTGAGAGCTCATAAATCTTGTGTCCTTACTCTAGCATGCTCAGACCACACCCCCCAAAATATACATCATTTTGAAGTAACAACTAAAACAACCAGAGCGAAGGAGATTCAAATAGTAAATATATAGAGTAAGGTGGGAGGTTGCCGTGCTGACGTCATTGCGCTGCAACTCAGTGGACGGGTGTGCGCAAGCCGGCCGGCTGCTTTCTTGACCGTTTTAATCAGCATTTCTGTAAGTGCATTTTTTAGCTTTAATAAACCTATATGGTACGTTTTACACTATGGTGAGTCTCTTTACATTTTTGGGTAACGATTGATCTATTCCCCTGGCGGTTTGATGTTCGAGTCTCCCTGGTCGTTTGGTGCTTAATTCAAGATCCTTCCCAAACAATACCTGTGGATATCCAACACTCTTCCGGACAGAGGCCCTGGCTGGGTTTTTAGCCGCAGGCTCATACAGCTTGCGTTTTGGTAAGCACACGCTCTATGTGGTGGAGGTGCACTGTCTTCGAGAGGTATTTATCACAAGAACCTATTTTGGTGTGCACTATTTGGATTGGAAATCAATATATTAAAAAAAAAAATGTATACACATAGGTTGCTGTGTGCTGTAGTTCACACACATTCACTGTGTTTGTTTTGGGACTATATTCAAAAACATTTTTATTTATTTTTTACGTAAATTTTTTTTTGTATTTTCTTAATTTTTTTTTATAGCGCTGCTTTATTGAACTTTAGTAAAAAGATACAGTAGGTAGCAACCCACACCTATCTGCACATCTTATAAGTATTTAATTCAAAGAGTTGGCGCTTTAGGTTATCTATTGCAATTAGGGGTGGTTTCTTTCATGACATATGACTTCGCTAGAAGTACAGCATTTAAATTGTGACAAATTCTGTAACATTTATTACAATGTCATCTGCCAGCATGATGTTAGAGCAGGCTGGCAGACTGAACAATGACTCCATATTCATCATCTTATCAGAACATTTCTCTCACCAAAGAAAAGCTATGCTGTGAATTGCATTAGCAAGTTCTGTGGTTCTGTCACACCCGCTGATGAAGGACCATTTATCTCAGGAACATAGAGCTACAGCTGACAACACACAGTTGCTAACTTTCCCTAGCCCACTAATTGTCAGATGCAGTTGTTTCTATCATGGGGCAAGGTGTGGATTTTGAGATCAGGGTAGGCATTAGACACAGTTTTCACTTCACCTAATGGGCCCTCAGCTGTCCATTTGAAAACAGCTCAGGTACACAGTGCCTTCTTTGTTCAGATTCATTAGTGACAATACTAGCCAAAAACAGGGAGGCTAAGCTTATACACACCCTACTGGTTGCAGTCATTTTTTATAATGCCAAGCTGTTGCGCAATTGAGCCAAAACCATTTTTATTGTGGAATGTGTTGGTCCAAGGATTAAATGCCTGTTACATTCCCACAGCCAAGAAGTTATCTTATTTAGTTGATCTAAGCACATAAAAAAACAAGCAGCTTTGAATTAGGCACATCTTTGCCTTGTGGTGCATGCAACAGAGACCTTTGAACAGGTTATTCATGCATTTGGCAGCAAGAACACTGTGTCATAGTAAGACAACAAACTATACACCTAGCTGTGTTCTGTTTAACCTGCCAAAGCAGAATATCAACCAGAAGAGAAGCGCCAAGCCAATCCTTTAAACAGCTTAGGAATTTATTCAGTATAAAACACTAAAAACTTGCGTGAAAAATGTTGGAGCACCTGTGCTAGAGCGGGTGGGAGCTCTAGCACTCTATACCAATATTATGGGTACTGTTTTACCTGTCAAAGGAGATGTATTTCTGTCTATTCATTCCTGAGATTGACGCAGCCCTAGTTGGTCATAGGTAGATTAAAATTCCTCAAGTTCAGCAGAGACTGGCTAAATTTCAAGCCATGTGTACCTGTTCTCTAGATCAACTTTTGCCAAACAGGCTTGTTGGAAAATTTTTCTTAGTCAGCTGAGTGAAGCCAATAGTGATTAGTGGATTCTGACAGCGGAGAGTCCTGCTGTCGGAATACAGTGTCCCAGAGGGGAAGATTCCTCCACCCATATCACTTGTGAGGATGAAGGAGCCAAGAAAAAAGATTTTCCTCTAATAGAGAACTAATACTTACCTGTCCTGTCACGCATGCCTCTGATCTACGTCTGACAAATAATACTCAGCATTCAACACACTTTTGGGACACTCTGACACTACAGGACACAGTAGTGATATAGCGCTCAGCAGGTTCCCTACAGCAAGCGGGTGGACCAGACATCCATCACTTCTTAGAAGTGTGCCAAATTCTGAAGATTCTATAGAGGAGTAGCTCTGGATGGGAATGAAGATCAGAGGCACGGGTGGTAGGGCAAGTAAATATTGACTCAAATAACCCAGTAATAAGCTTCAAATCACCTACCTGCACACTCTCAACTGCAGATGTTGGTTGTTCCAATGGTCTGTCACCCCTTCAAGCTAATCAATCAAGGAAAACTCCAAAGACATGCTGGTAGGTTAATTGGCTTCTGTCCAAAATTGGCCCTAGTATATGAATGTGGGTTGGGGACCTTGGATTGTGGGCTCCTTGAGGGTAGGGACCGTTGTGAGTGTGCGATGTATGTGTAAATTGACGGCGCTATATGGGTACCTTAAATAAATAATAATATAATAGATGAGCATCGTAGCCTCCCTGGCGGTTTTCCCGAGTGTGGCTCGGGGTTAAAATTCAGGACCATTAGCGGTAACCCCGAGCCACACTCGGGATTACATCGCAGGATCCTGGTGCCTCCTTACTTACCTTGTCCCCGGGATCCTGCGATGTCCCCCGCTATGTCTGCGGGCTCCGTCCTCCTCCGAAGCCTCTCCATGCCAGGCTCCGTTCCCTGCGAGCGGCGCGACGCACGGGAGCGGAGCCTGGCGGCAAATTCAAAAAAAGTGTAAAATCATAACACATACAGTACTGTAATCTTACAGATTACAGTACTGTATGAAATGATTTCACATCCCTTTTGTCCCCAGTGCTTTGGCCCATGCCCTGCATGTAGTTTTATGTGATATACACTGTTCTTTCTGCCTGGAAACTGGAGATTGTCCATAGCAACCAAAAAGTGTCCCTTTACGTCAAAAATGGCTTTAGACCAGCTAGAAAACAGCGATAGTAAATTAGAACACTTGCAGAATTGAGCGATAGTGAATCGTGGGGAAATTAATTTTATTACTATTTATTTTTATTTTTTTTAATTATTTATTTTTTTAATTATATTATAATTTATGTTTTTGTGTTTCAAACTTTATCATACCCGGGATATCTACTAGACTCTTGTTTGGACAGATTTAAGTGTGTTATTGTTAAGAATTACAGACCTACAATATAAAACGCCAAATTTCCATGCAAAATAATTGTACCGCTTTCAGCACCTAAAATCCGAAATAATCATACCGCCAGGGAGGTTAATGAGATGCAATGTACAGGGATAGGGAGAATTGTAGACACGCACCCACACTCACTCAGGTTGAACTGGATGGACTGGTGTCTTTATTCAACCTTACTAACTATGTAAAAAATGAAGTCGCACTTCAAATTAAGAGCCGTCGTTAGACACTTATTAATCCATCCAGTGCAAAAGTAGACCACCCGAACCTCCCCCCTCTAACATGTTACACTGGAAAACCTAGAGTGCTAGGTTTTAAATGAATATGCTCATTGTTGACGGAAACGTGTTGCAGGACAAAGGTTCCAGTGCACCGCTTTTGGACTGGATAAATTAATAGATGTTTAACGATGGCTCTTACTTTAGAGCATGGCTTCATTTTTTTATTGATTGATTAAATGTTGATTATCTTTTTTTTACAGGATGATTTTTATTTTTTGGAGACAGTCACTTTAAATAATACAATTAGTAGGGCTGTCTTTTTTTTTTTTAATCAGAAGAAAGTTTTATTTAAACACATTCAAGCATACATGTTCCATAAACACAAAAGAATGAAAAAGTTGTAGTGTACATAACAGTAGAAAACAAATAGTCAATTACAGCTTCCAACTGCATAGAGCTCACTAAAGAGAACATAAAGCCCCACCTAGTGGCTGAAAACATAAATGGTAGTAACAATAGAGCATTAATATTGCACAGCATGGCCGTCTTTAATATTTATTGAACCCTGGCCAAACATTTCTTTGGACCCTCTCAAATCCACTTATCAACTATTTGCGGGCAGTGTGGACTAAAGGGGTAGCTGCTTTGGGCCCCACAACAATGACTGGGCCCAGGGCAGCTGCCCCTTTTGCCCTGCATTAAAGATAGCCCTGACAATTAGGTATTGTCCCTGTCTGTCCTAGTCTGTTACTGGACAGTAATGAAGAAAAAGCACACTGATGTGCATATCTGTCACACTTCTCTTTCCTCCTGTTAGCAATGTCCTCCTCTTAGTAATGTTCCATTTTAGGATGTGAGTGCTGCAGCACAACTGACTGGCTCATTGTTCTGCTTCTCGCTCATTCTGACATCACCTAAATGTGCACCGCGTAGGAGTTATTTACTGTAGATGCAGCCGGTGACGTCACTGGAGTATGCGCTCTGAAGGAATGGCATACCTGTACCTTCCTGTGCCTTAAATGACAGCTTCTGTGTGCATGCACAGGAGTGACATCTTAGCAGCTCCAGCCACTAACGCAGCCCGGAGTCCACAAACCTGGAAGGAAGACTGCGTGAAGATGGAGGAGCTTTCAACGGTGACAACGCGCCTCTGGAGGGGTTCATTCAATGGTAAGTTTCGCATAATGTGCTAGTATGCGACGCATACGATGCATACTAGCACATTATGGCATTGCTTGCAGGTTTAAAAAAGAAAAAAACAGCAGTTTACTATCGCTTTAAAGAATTTTTTAATCAATGCATACCTGCACAAATTGAGGTTTTTTTAATCTACCAGGAGATTGCTCCACAGAACTTACTCTACTTTTGTTAAGAAAAAAAAAAGATTCCCTCACGGTGATCAATGGATATTGCAGGCGTTTAGCAAATGTTATTGCAGATTCCTACCCATTTCAGCTCCGAGGAAATAACTGTTTGTTTCACCATGTCTTTCGGAAATTGAATCTCAATGGAAGGATCTAGTTCATTATAATCAGCTGGTGCATTCTCAGTGTACTAATGAGAAAAGTTATCTTTAGAAATAATGAACACTTATGGAGTGTATTGCCAAAACATAAATTTCTGTTGCAGAAGAGGCCTAAATTGCCTGAATTGCATCTTACTGCAGGCTTCTTGCAAAATCAATGAGCCAAATCACACAAGCAGGAAATGACAGGTTGCCACGATGCATTGAATTTGAAAGAATATTATAACACCGCAGATTGAAAAGGAAAGGTCATTTTTAATAACATTGACGTACAATATGGCTTTTATAGCAAATGTATATGCTATGTTTTTTTTTATGTATTCATTTGAAAGTGGAGTTACCCTTTAACCTAGGATTTATCCAGTAGAATAGAGTGATAAAAAAGGCAATAGGATCCCAAGAGATTGGTCTCAAGGGTATGCCCTGTTGTGGAATAATTTGCCCTATAAATCAAGGTAGTGTAAATAGTATTAACCCATAGAAATAAGAATTTATTATATGTACTACAGTCATTTCACCTAACAGGTGGTTGGTATAGCATAATGCATCTCATAGTCTCATTGTACCTTACTGAATAATCACATGAATATAGGTAGAATTAAAGCCTATGATAAGAGTGTGCAGGTATTTTCCAGGCATTTATAGGTTTTAATATTGCACCTGCCATTCATAAACAGAAAAGTTAATTAATGTGTTCTTTACACAGCAGATATACGTACAAGAAAGATTTAAAGCTTGAGTTGTGAAAAAAGACAGAAGCAGAGAATAGCATTAAAAAAATATGCACTACTAGAAAGTCAAGGCAAATACATTAAATCCAAATAAAAAGGAATAATATTAATATCACATTTTAACCAGCGATATCAGTAAGGCTTTCCACTTGTATTAGTCAGCTATGATATCTGTTATATGTGAAGCAAGATCACAGAATTGCAGAGCAGGCTGAGACACTTCAGAAATTGCTTTCCACTTGTAACCCTTATGCCGCGTACACACGGTCAGAATTTTTGACAACAAATGTTCGATGTGAGCTTGTTGTCGGAAATTCCGTCCTTGTGTAGGCTCCTTCGGACATTTGCTGTCGGAATTT
This sequence comes from Lithobates clamitans, assembly GCA_037952925.1. NCBI lineage: Eukaryota > Metazoa > Chordata > Amphibia > Anura > Ranidae > Lithobates > Lithobates clamitans. The sequence goes on from JBBGZY010000438.1 coordinate 23,822,241, forward strand.
TCGAAAACAAATGTTTGAGATCTGGTTCTCAAATTTTCCGACGTGAGCGTGTGTACCCAATTCCAACGCACAAAGTTCCACGCATGCTCGGAATCAAGCAGAAGAGCCACCCTGGCTATTGAACTTAATCTTTCTCGGTTCGTCGTACGTGTCGTACGTCACCGCGTTCTTGACGTTCGGAATTTCCGACAACATTTGTGTGACCGTATGTATGCAAGACAAGTTTGAGCAAACATCCGTCTGAAAAAAATCCATGGTTTTGTTGTCGGAATGTCCGATCATGTGTATGCAGCATAAGAGTGCTGCTCCACATATATCCTGTGAGGATAGCACCCTGGCCAGCTTCCAAGGAGAATTTTTGGCATGCACAATTAGGCAGAGAGTGACACCTGCAGGATGCTGAATAAAGAGCAGTCATCTTTATTCTGTCTCACAAAATGTAGCTGTTTTGTATTGCTTTACAGGCATACCCCACTTGTGTACTTTGTTCGTCACTTTCTTATCCTATGTAACGTAAAGTGAGATTGTGACACCTGGTTTAAGCGCTGTCTAAATCTGCCACCATTGAAGAATATAGGCAAAATCCACATGCACTCAGATGAAGTTCTGACCACTTCCAGACTTTTAAACTGCAAACTCTGGCAGAGTGCCATCAAAGAAACTGTTTAGTCCTCAATCTCTGCACCCGTCTCCTGTATTGTTGGCTCCTCACTCCCAACCCCTACCTGCTTTGTTTGTGCAGTACTTTCCCTCTGATGACACGCTCCAATCTTTCTACATTTGACTTACGTCACCTTAACTCAGGCCACTCTCCTTTGAGCTCTATCACTTCCTGCATACCGAGCTCCCCACTTTCTACAGCACTCAGTTTTCTTTGGTGCGGGTGGCCGCCACGTCCTTAACAACCAATGAGTCATCAGGTGTCAGCTCTGCCCCCCCAAAGCACCTTGTCCCCATGTTGATGGGGACAAGGGCCTCTTCCCCACAACCCTTGCCAGTGGTTGTGGGGGTCTGCGGGCGGGGGGCTTATCAGAATCTTAACCCCCCTTTAACAAAGCGCCCCCCCATGTTGAGGGCATGTGGCCTGGTATGGTTTGTTGGGGGGGGGGCGCTCGTCCCCCCCCTTTTTTTGGCCTGCCGGGCTGAATGCTCGGATAAAGGTCTGGTATAGATTTTGGGGGGATCCCAACTATCTGAATGGCCTGGTATGGGTTGCGGGGCAGGGGACTCCACACTGTTTTTTTTCCTAGAATTTTTGATGCCGGTAATTATTTTCATTACATTCAGCTGTCAACGGAGAACCCCACTGACAGCTGATGACTGGTTGTTAAGGATGCCGTGGCCGTCCGCTCCTGAACAACTGTGAAGTTACTGGTTGTTGAGGCTGTCGGCGTTAACTTAATGCAAAGTTTCACTACTAAAATACTGCATCTCTTCACAAAATAGCACATTCGGTATTTTAGTGGTGTTTTTTAGTGAGTAAAATTGTATTTTTTGAAAAACACTGTGCGGTATCTTTCCGCATACTCGGCTTTGTGGATGGAGCCCACAATCCTGTACTTCAGAGACTTAAAGTAGTAACAAATCTCAGCTTAACACATTGAGCACATTAAAATAAGCATTCTCTAGTAAACTATTTCTTAAGATTCTTACCCCAGCACATGCCATTTACTCTTTCATTGCTGCTTTCCAGAACTTCCAGTCTTCACAGAAAAGAATTAACAGTGAATAGTTCAGTCTGGAATCAGTATGTTAACATGGAGGCGAGAGGGGGTAGAAGTAGGGTAATGCCATGTCATCCTAGGCTATGGGGCTGTTTGTTTCTTTTGATGCAAACAGTGAAGGAGACACAATTCTGGTCTCTGCATGTAAGGGTGGCTCCATAGAATGCTGCAAGAGAAAAGGAGCCACCCTGAAATTTAAAGCTTATGCCCCGTACACACGGTCGGAGTTTCCAATGGAAAATGTCCGATCGGAGCGTGTTGTCGGAAATTCCGACCGTGTGTGGGCTCCATCAGACATTTTCCATCGGATTTTCCGACACACAAAGTTTGAGAGCAGGATATAAAATTTTCCGACAACAAAATCCGTTGTCGGAAATTCCGATCGTGTGTACACAAATCCGACGGACTAAGTGCCACGCATGCTTAGAATAAATAAAGAGATGAAAGCTATTGGCCACTGCCCTGTTTATAGTCCCGAGGTATGTGTTTTACGTCACCGCGTTCAGAGCGATCGGATTTTCCGACAACTTTGTGTGACCATGTGTATGCAAGACAAGTTTGAGCCAACATCCGTCTGAAAAAATCCTAGGATTTTGTTGTCGGAATGTCCGAACAAAGTCCGACCGTGTGTACGGGGCATTAGAGTAGTGGTCATGGCACCAGCTTAAACAGTATTAAAAGATAAAGAAGCTGTATACTAAGTAAGCGATTAATACAGCTACAGAAGGCAAAACTGAGGGTTTAATATCACTTCCTTCAGCAATCCATTGCTTATTTGATGTCCTATTTCTTCTATTCTGTTCTAATACTATTCATATTCTTGCATTTCATCACTCCAACCACATCTTTCATTGAAGTGCTCCTTCCATGTAAATCAAATTCTACCATATCTATAATCTTTGCTAATTTTCCTACATTTACATGCCCTCAACACCTTTCTTGTCTGTTTGCTATATGAGCAGCATTGACCCATCACTTCAGTAATATAGTTCCTCTTCTGCTTCTGCCTATCCTGTGCCATGACCACTCCATTGAAGTGTCTTACCCTGAGAGCCACCTTATCGAATGCACTGCAGCTCCCTACATTGTGGTTTTGGTTATGTTACATCTCATGTTTTCTTTTGGCTGTTCCCTTCTCTTCCACTATTTGACTCCCCTTCTGTCAAGCTCTTGTTCAAGTAGTGGCAACCACAAGTACAGTGTGGCCCAGTCTGTAGTGGGACAGCTTTTTTTTTTTAATTTAGACGTCCTGAGTTTGAATTCTTTTGTTCCTCATTTGAGCGGCTCAGTAAGATTCTGATTTCCAGTTTCTATTTGTTGTTACGGTCTGGATAATTCAAGTACATCCACTGTACTGTAGTTGTAATGGCTTACTTTATAGAACACCTTTGTATGTGTTTGGCCCAGGGTTCTAGGTATTCCTAGTATTTGGATGTTCTTTGGGTATAATGTTTTGATTTTTAAAAATCCTATAAAACCTAAAAAAGAAGAATGGCTTTGGCTTACACAGCCAGCCCTCTTCCTTATTACAGCTCAGGCATTGGCATCAGCAGTTCTCAGGACATGCATGTGTACTAACTAGCTGGTTGGGGGATTATCAGGGTGGGAATACTATTGACATTATCAAAGGGACCGGCTTTTGCAAATCATATATATTCATTTTTTGTAAAGATGAAAAAAACGGTCAGTCAGACTGCCAACACATCATACTGTCCTTTTTACTAATACTTAGTACAATTGCACCCGCTTGTCTTTGGTGACATTAGATACCCCGCAATGTGACAGATATGACATCTGAAAGCAAAAGCTGAGCGTGCTAATAAATTGTACAGAAAAGGAACACGGTTTGAGTGGACAATTTCTTCTTTTTATTTTCAGGATTTTGACCTTTCAGGGAAGACACAAAAATCTTTAGACCTGCCAGAACTGTCCTGTGTCTCCCCTGAAGATTAAAATTCTTGGCAATAACCTGATCAGCGATCGTGAAATGACTATGCAAGTAAAAGTGCACACATCTGTTTCCGGGAAAGATTGTCAATCATCCAATATTGGGACAAGGGAGCCTGGGAGATCACCAGAGGACAATCGGTGGCTTGATGTCATAATGAGTCATAATACGTTTTGTCAATTGCAGCTAAATCTTTTTGGTAGCTTAAAATTTCTCCCTGGAGCTTGCTGAAGGGAATCTGGTGTGGAGAATGTTTTAAAATGAATAAAAAATAAATAAAATGCAAAACCATGACACAGGCACAGCAGTGAGCACATTAATTGTTGCGTTTGCCACACATTGAGGCAAATCCACTTTGCACCACAAGTGCACTTGGAAGTGCAGTCACTGTAGATCTGAGGGGGACATGCAAGGAAAATAAAAAACAGCATTTTAGCTTGCACATGATTGGATGATAAAATCAGCAGAGCTTCCCCTCATTTCAGATCTTCCTCTCAGATCTACAGCAACTGCACTTCCAAGTGCACTTGTAGTGCAAAGTGGATTTGCCGTTAGTAAATCAACCCCTAGGTTACATGCACACATCAGGCATGATTGACTACAATAAAGTCAAGTGAATCCGTTTGTTTGATTATCTAATCGTGTGCAAAGAAATTCCAAAATATGCAACATCTCTCACCTTAGTAAATAATCCATGCTGTGCGGAACTGTGGGGTTGATTTACTAAAACTAGAGAGTGCAAAATCTGGTCCAGTACTGCAAAGAAACCAATCAGCTTTCATCTTTGCCTGGTCTTCTTTCTGGGGTCCATCTAATCAGCTGCTTGAATGGCCGGCTGCAACTATGTCACTCCTATAAATGTGCATGGGAGTCACATCACCATGGCACACAGCAAGTGCCGTAAAAATGGTCTGAGCTGCACATGTGCAGCTCAGATCACCTTATCACTGACTCTCCTGTTATACAAATCCTGCCTGTCAGCAGTCTTTTCATATTTTACTTCAATACCACTTTAAAAACATGTCAGTACATGAAGTGGGTAAAGAAAACTGTTTCCAGAAAAAATAAATAAATGGACATTAGAGCTGCATGATTTTGGCTAAAATGAGAATCACGATTTTTTGGCTTAGAATAAAGATCACGATTCTCGCGGTGTAACATCTTTCACATTATACAAAAAAATTGGGGCTAACTTTACTGTTTAGTTTTTTTTTTTTTAAATTCATTAAAGTGTATTTTTTTTAAAAAAATTGCATTTAAAAGACCGCTGCACAAATATGGTGTGACATAAAATATATATCATGTTTGGGTGTTCCAAGTAATTTTCTAGCAGAAAATAATGATTTTTACTTGCAATCAACAAATGTCAGAAAAGGTTTAGTCTTTGAATGGTTAAACTTCCTTCATTTACACGCTGGAGTTCTTTTTTCCTTTGATAAAAGAACGAAAAGATACTTTGTTTCTACTTATTCCGCAGTGTTGTTATTAAATTTGGCAGACTGCCTGGATTTTTCTTTTTCCCCAGCTGTGAGAACTCTCTGCACTTGTTAAAGAATCGTGAAATGCCGTTTTGAAGATCGGGAAGAGAAAAAGATCACAATTTTGATTCTTAACAATTAATCATGCAGCTCTAATGGACATATAACAAATCTATTTAAAGCGGTGGTAAACTTTTGATGTTTAAAAAAAACTACTGAGCATGTTTGCCCACAATTTTAGCAGAAAGCCAGCCATTGTCAAGAGATTAGTAAAAAATCTGCAGTTTTTCCTTTTTTTTTTACACCTCTGACACTTTTCCAGCACACAACCAATCGGCTCCATAGAAAATAGAGCAGCAGTGCTTGGACAATGGAGGGAATTGGCCAGCATGGCAGCACCCAGGGTACATTTAGTTTTACACTTTAATGTTCATCCAGACACTGACTTTAGAAAATGTTCTGCTCAGACTAATTAGTGAACCACTGCATGTCCAAACATTTCTTTGTAGCTGACAGTTGACAGTTTTATTGGCTAAAATTATAGACCTATTAAATAAGACAGTAGCCTAAAATAATAGGGATTTAATTAGACTTCTTACAGTGCACCTGGTTTACATTTAATTGCGGCATTTACTACATTTAAGCCAGTAAAAGTGTTTTCTCATTACAGAAAGATCATTCTGTATACTGCAAAATATGTGTCCATTTCCATTGCTGCAGTTAAAGTGACACTAAACTCTAGTTTATAAAAAATAAAATACAGCACATTCTTAGTTCTAAAAAGTATTTTCTATTGCTCTCAGGCAAAAATAAACGGCAAATCTCCAAATTTCTTCTTTTTTTTTTTTTTTGCTGCTGTGATCAGACTACCTATTAGAAGGTGACTATGGGGGTTATTTACGAAAGGTAAATCCACTTTGCACTGCAAGTGCACTTGAAAGTGCAGTCACTCTAAATCTAAGGGGTAGATCTGAAATGAGAGGAAGCTCTGCTGATTTTATCATCCAATCAGGTGCAAGCTACAATGCTGCTTTTTATATTCCTTGCATGTCCCCCTCGGATCTACAGTGACTGCACTTCCAAGTGCACTTGCAGTGCAAAGTGGATTTGCCTTTAGTAAATAACCCCCTATGTTCACTCTTCATGGTCCCATTGTATGAAGCAGCGTAGCCACTATCTCTTGCTCGCTCCTGAGATTGATTAGAGACAATGGGGGTTATTTACTAAAGGCAAATCCACTTTGCACTACAAGTGCACTGCAAGCGCACTTGATAGTGCACTTGCAGTGCACTTGGAAGTAAAGTCGCTGTAGATCCGAGTGGGACATGAAGGATAATAAAAAACAGCATTTTAGCTTGCACACACAAATGGAAGTGAGGGGGAAAAAGAAAGGTCCATGAGCTCACAGCAGAAATTACAAGGAGGCAGATAAACACAGGAAGTGATTCAATGAAAAATAGATTATGGCACCAGTAGTGGATTTGTATGGGTCATTTTTGGAGAAGAAGGATATAGTTTAGTGTCACTTTACCCTTCTTAGCAGTATTGCTGAGTGTGACTCGGGGTGAATTTTCCATACCAAGAGCGGTAACCCCAAGCCACACTCAGGGCTGCATCGCAGTATCCAGGGAAAGTAACTGACCTTGTCCCCAGGATCCTGCGATGTCTCCCTGCTGTGTGCGGCGGCTGTGTCTTCCGCTTGATGCTCTGTTTACCGGGCTCCGTTCCTTGCGAGCGGCGCGACGCATGGGAACAGAGCCTGGCGGGAAATTCTAAAAGTGCATAATGCATACAATACACCGTAATCTTACATTACTGTATCAAATTATTTCACCTCCCTTTTGTCCCCAGTACTTTGTCCAGTGCCCTGCATGCACTTTTTTATTATATATACTGTTCTTTCTGCCTGGAAACCTGAGATTGTCCATAGCAACCAAAAAGTGTCCCTTTACATCAAAAGTGGTTTTAGACCAGCTAGAAAACAGTGATAGTAAATTAGAACACTTGCAGAATTGAGCGATAGTCAATCGTGGGGAAATTCGTCATCAAACACTGAACGTAACAACAGCGACAATTCTGCAACTGAGCAAATTTCAGTGTTTTTTAAGTTGATTACATTATTTAATACATTTTATTATTATTATTTTTGATGATTATTTATAGTTATTTATTATATTATAATTTATGATTTTGTGTTTCAAACTTTATCATCCCCGGGATGTCTACTAGACTCTTGTTTGGACAGATTTAAGTGTGTTATTGTTAAGAATTACAGACCTACAATATAAAACGCCAAATTTCCATGCAAAATAATTGTACCACATAAATCTGATATAATCATCCTGCCAGGGTGGCTACACACTACAAAATCAATTCCAGCCATAGTGGATCAAAACTGGTAATGAAAGATTGGTGAGTTATTCCTAAGAATTACAGGCCTACAATATAAAACGCCAAATTTCCATGCGAAACAATGTACCGCTTTCAGCATCAAAAATCTGACATTATCATACCACCAGGGAGGTTAAAGGACCTTTAAAAATGCTAGTTGCCTGGCTGTCAGCTTTAATGCTAACTTGTTATCCAAAAACAAGCATGACATGACGTCAGTGCTGCCAGAATGCCCGATCTGCTTGTTTGTTCTAGGGCAGTGTCTCAAAGTAGTGATAAAACCATTGAATCAGCTGGGTAGCTAGCATTTTCATCAGAAGCGTCCGTTTCCTTACTTCTCCCAGTACAGGTTTTCTTTACCATTAGGCAGCTGACATATTTTACTGAAGTCTTTTAATGGTGTGTTTATACTGTTAGAAAACTGAATGTACTTGGCTGTGTGCTGTTACTGGATGCACTGTAAAAGAGAGAGCAGAACAAGTTTCTGTAAGCATTCATTTGATATGAGTGCCCCCTAGTGGCATCGACCAACAATGCACTTACAAAAGGACATTTTAATATTTTGTTGCCGAGTGAAAAAGCCACTGTACTATATGGGGTCTCTTTGAAAGAACAACATAAAGTACATACATTGTGATGAAAGATAACTTGACATGCTGTGCAGGGCCAAATAAAAATCTGTTGTCTAGGTCACTTTGCTTTTTTTTTTTTTTTCCCCTTTCTTATGCAGCAGAACTCCATATATATAAGTACCAATGCTTTTTACCTGTGCCAAATAAATAAATGGAAATAACTGATCCTACATATAAATGTTTAATAGTTGTGGAATAATGCGTCCCCATTATGCATCTCCCCATAAATAAATGGAACTGATATAAGCTAAATTAAATATTTATAATATAGAGTATAATGTAACCCCTAATGAGGTTTAAAAAGAATATGAGTATTCACCAAGGACTCCTTGCTCACATAAAAGCACTAGGCCTCAGGCCTGTTACTTTTATACAGAAGGTGGAACTCCAAGGTGATTTCCAGTGTCCTTGGATTTGTTGGTAGGGCTGTACGACTCTAATACACAAGCCGCAGATTTTTACAAACAATGAAACGTGAGGAAATTCTCAAATACTTTAATATACTTAATATACTTAATACTCTGTTTTTAGCGTATTTTATCGGAATGGATATCCACCACCACATAGAGAACAATGGGTGGTCCGTTCAGGTCTGCCTGAAAAACGGAAAGGTCGACCCAGTCGGTCCACTGGTGTTAAAGGGTCCTTTCAGAAAAAAACACCACCCCACTCCCTTCCACAAAAATATTGTAATAACCAGTAGTGAAAAATTATTAAAGTATAAGGTCAAAACTTTTTTTTTTTAGTTTTGACTGGGGGGGGGGGGGTGGATTAGAACACCTGTCAGTTTTTATTGATGTCTTGATTCAGCCTCTCTATTTTTCCTGTTTACCATTATCATTGAAAGCGAAAGTAAAAGAAAATCCCGAAATTTGGGTTATCCCCAGAAAAGTAATAGAGGGGAAGTTTTCCTATGGGAACACTAGTTCTGGTGACCTGGGGGGGGTCCCTAATGAATTCCCTCATGTTGCAGGGATTTCCTCTCACTTCCTGTTTTGGTTATGAGACAGGAAGTGAATGGAAATCTCCGCAATGGGACACAGATGCCCATAGTTCTACTTTAACATGAACTCAGGTATTCGTATCGTTTTCACAAGCAGTCACTGAGCTTTAAAACAAACTCTTCCTGGCCTCTATATCTACAAGTGCTGTGAAGTAATATAACATTTGAGATTAGAAGGCTGGGAGGAAGAAGGTAGAAACAGGGTGAGCACAGCACATGAGCAACTACCATGCTTCTTCTGTGAACTTTGAGGATGAATTGCTTAACAGTGGCTGCAGCTAAAGAGTTCGGTGTTAAAGCTCATTTAATACTTTATTAATATGTAAGTATATGAATCTCTGTAGGTCCACTCCTCCCCATCCTTTAATTGTCCACAAATTCTCATTTGAGCATGTCTGCCAGCTTGAAGTATACAATTTAAGAGCTGTGTATTGTTTTTGTAATGCAGGGAAAGTAGATTCTGTTTAATACTACAATATAGTTAAAATATCATACTATTCTATATTGGAAATTAATGTGGGCAAAGTAAAAAAAAATAGATAGCAGAAACAGGACTTGTATTACATTTTCTTTTTTTATATCTGAATAACATATTTATATTTATGCACAAAGAACACAGAGTGCTTTTTTTAGTACCTCTGCTGTCATGCATAGCTTATGTGGCTTATCAAAAAATATTGGATGTTTGTGAAGGAAAATGTCATAATGGTTTTAAATTAACCTTTATGATCCTAGTAGCAATTCCAGGATAACAGCGATGAGGAAAGGTCCAGACAGATAACCCATGCCAGAACACACAACATGCAAAATGTTGATAGACCTATTTGGAAAACCAACACGTATATCTAAGATACATTTTTAGTGAATGACATGGTAGACATGATAATATCTTATGTGGCAATGAAAAGACGCACAATGCAATTAAAGAACAACGGTCTAGAACTTCTATCAGTTTACATGTCATTTGCTGTACTTGTTATTGCCAGTTTGTGGTTATAATCCTTTTCGTGAATTTCACTTTGTGTATAATTTATACTTTCCAATAATAATTGTGATATGCATTATACTAATTACAACAATCAAATAACAATATATCCAGACTGGCCTTTGAATGATTAAATAGCATATTGGTATTCAAATTTATAGAACATACCTTACCAACAGTTGTGCTTTATTGTAGCCATTGATTTCAAGTTATATTTATAAACTGAGTAATGTACAATTCAAACTTTCAAGTTTCTGTATAAAATCAGTTTTGAGTGCAACTTAAGGCTGAACTGTAGGCTAAAAGTTAAATACAGACATGAAATATGAGCTGTTTTATCTGAAAAATTAGCGTTATTTTTGGCCACCCAGTTCTAAGATTACCGCAGCTCTGCCACCAAGCACAGCTGTGTCTGGCAGGGATGGGGGAGCTGACCTTTCTCTGCTGCAGTTTCACTTTCCCCTGCAGGTCTCTCTTCTACCCCCATACAGTCACTGGACAGTGAAAGGAGAACGAGCACATTTATTAGCTCATCTCCCTGTTGGCATGCACTTTGCACTGCAACACTTAAATGTGCTATATACTCTGTGCACTGAATTTACATTACATTGATGTTTCTCACTGCCACAAAATAACATTGCAAAAAGGGTAGCCACCACTTTTTTAACAGATATTTTTATTAGTTTATAAAACAGTACAAAGTAAAACAGATGTGGCACACACAATCAGATAAAAAAGGGTACATCATAATGTCCAAAGGATGTGTGTACAGTTCTGCAAAATAGCAATAGGCACGTCTACATGGAAGGGCTTACATTATACGGGGTATGTCTATTACATCATCAGACATAAGCCAACATTAATGAAGCTCACATACAAAAAAATTGACAGAATTCTCAAACTAATGCTGCGTACACACAACCGGTTTTGCCGTCAGAATAAACTCCGAAGGTTTCTCCGAACGCCGACGGAATTCCATTCAAGCGGTCTTGCCTACACACGGTCAACCCAAAGTCCAACCAAAGTCCAACCGTCCAGAACACAGTGACGTACAGCACACACGACAGGACTAGAAAAAGGAAGTTCAGTAGCCAGTAGCCAATAGCTTCCGTCTCGTACTTCCTTCAGAGCATGCGTCGTTTTTGGTCCGTCGGAACAGATGGATTTGGTTCCGTCGGAAATATTTAGAACATGTTCTATTTCTAGGTCCGTCAGAATTTTCGAAAAAAAAAGTCCGATGAGGCACACACACGATCGGAATAGATGCTTAAGAGTTTAATTATAATGCCAATATATTATAAAGGTGTCCATGGCGGGAGAAGAGAGGAATAATAAAAAAGCAATTGGGGGCAGGGGGTGAAGTAATGAAATCAGGAGATTGCGGGAAAAAAGGGAAGTAAGAGGTAAAAAATAAGGAATTAGTTAAAGAGATCAGGAAGAGAAGCAAGTCTTGACAAAATACCTCCGATAAGGTAGGAGTTTGACCATATCACATTTAACCAATAGTCAATTCTAATAGCATTTAGTCTATGCATTAAACCACAAAGTTGTATAATTAAGCCCCTTGCCTCTGCACATGCTACCCAGGGTAGCCACCAATTTAGTTTTCTTGGTGACCTCAAGATTTTATCTAGTTGTGTAACTGGTATTCTGTACACATATCACAAGATTTGCAAAATGTTAACTTGGAGAGTTCTTTAAATATTTCCACTAAATTTTTTTTTTTTTTAAGTTGAAGCATCCACATTCTGTTCTGTTCGTTCTCAGTATAATGTATAGTAAATGTCATAACTGTCATAACTGTTGCACACACGTGTTCAGGAAACCTAGCCTGTAAACTGTGCATCTCTGACTGATCTGAATCTAACTATAACTAGTTATACGACTGTACATTTAAAGGACAGCTAATAAAGGGAAAATAACCTTGTACTTGCATTAATATTCCTTAGGGTTAGAACATTCCCTAAAGAATCATCATTGGGTCATGATACCGTGAGGGCTCTTATGTACTATGCCTTGAAAGTATGGAGTGACATCACCCCATTGAACTTCCATGAAGTGGCTGGGAACAATGCAGATATTCAAATTGACTTCTCCAGGGCAGATCACAACGATGGCTATCCGTTTGATGGACCGGGTGGTACAGTGGCTCATGCTTTTTTTCCTGGTGATCATCACACTTCTGGAGATACCCATTTTGATGATGAAGAGTCTTGGACATTCCGATCATCAGGTATGTCAGGGTAAGAAAATATACAATTAAGTACAGAGTTTTCTGCTGCAGGTCCACGCGTGTTAGGAAGTTTCTATTTTGTTATAAACATCATGATGAATATTCAGTGGCTGTGGACTCCTAATAGTAGCACCAAGTAGTTGGTATCATCCCAGTTTATTTTCTAGATAAAGCATGATGCCTTATAACAAACAGTATCAGATAGTCCCCCCCCCCCCCCCCCCATACACAAAGTATTGGACAGTTATTGAATTTATTATGATTAGACCTAGCCAGCAGATATTAGCGTTGACAACCGATGTCTGCTACATATATACATATACTGCCTGTGTGGAAAATGATTGCGGGTAAAAATCTAGCCCTCATATTTTGTATATACATCAGAGGGCCCTAGGATATTGTTCTAATAAGATTTTATGTATTTGTAACTTATCCACAGTAATACCTAAACTAGTACTTTTTTGAACAGATGTGAAACATACACTGTGTACTGTCTTTACAAACGAAGGATAAAATGTAAGAAAGAAAGCGGGTGACGTGTTTTCTTGCTAGATATTTTCTGCTTAATTAAGTCCTAAATAGGTCCCTAGACTCAGGAGCTATGGTAACAGAGTAGATGTGTCACAGGTATCGGCAGTAGCCAGCCATTCCCAAATTTTGTTAAACTTCAAGGCACAGACTCTTGCCTCACATGTTAGCTTATACAAAGGCAGCTTTTGAGTAATCAGTTTTCTCCACTAACTAAGGCAATGGGAATCAGTACATATACATTGGAGGGCCACATTTTTCCCTGCATAGAACAGAAGTAGGTATAAGAATTTTTTATGGAGGTGGGAGTATCTAGATCCCCAAGAGACACCATTTCGGGCTACACATATTGGGATTGTCAAAATGAGAGGAAATAAAGGCAGTATCTGGGACCAGAAAAATCTAACCTTGTCACAGGTCCAGATCATATGGAGGTGGTCGCCACTATCTTTTTGACATTTATATCCAAGGGATGTGTCTCTTTTGTGCAAAAAAATGAAACAAATAAAAAGGTGCGTAATAAATTCTTTGAACATATCGCTATTGAATACGTTTTTCTCTGGTAGAGATAGCAGTATCAAAATATGATTTGGAGAATTCCTGCCAGTAATGTTCTGAAACATCAAGAATATTTTTGTGCCATTTCCCCTGAATCTTGGAAAGTATAGGGGAGTCAGTCCCTAGGAGTTTGTTATAATAGCTAGAGATCATGCAGGAGTGAATTGGTAGAAGCAAACCATGTTCTAGTTTATAATGAAATGTGAAACTGAATTCCTGTTAACCTAATGCCGCGTACACATGAGCGGACTTTTCAACCGAACTGGTCTGGCGGACAATTCAACCGTGTGTGGGCTTCATCGGACCTGTAGCGGACTTTTTCGGTTGAAAATCTGACGGACTTTAGATTTGGAACATGTTTAAAATCTTTCCGACAGTCTCGAGTCTGGTCGAAAAGTCTGCTTGTCTGTACGCTAGTCCGACGGACCAAAAAACGACGCTAGGGCAGCTATTGGCTACTGGCTATCAACTTCCTTATTTTAGTCCGGTCGTACATCATCACGTACAAATCCATCGGACTTTGGTGTAGTTGTGTTTAGGCAAGTCCGTTTGTTCGGAAAGTCTGTTGGAAGTCCGCCGAAAGTTCGTCGGATAGACAGTCGTGTGTACGCGGCATTAGTTGAGCTTCAGTGGTGTGTCTGAGTTGTTTCTTGAAAAAGTTTAGTTTGGCCTTGCTCATCCTACTTCTAAGCACCCCCTTATTTTCCTTCAATGTGAAGACTGTTTTCACTGATTATTGGATGACTCAGGATCCAACATGTGGATACTAAAGGAAAGGTTGATATACAGTATGAATTCCACGGTATATCTCTAGATTTCTGAACATGCAGTTTTCCCTGCAGGTAGCATCTATGTAGCATGTATGTTTTTTTAGATGCAGTTTACAATGTGACGTGAAAAGTGTTAAATGAGGATCTTCACTCAGAATAGTCAACTAAATCCTCACACAGCCTGTTTTCTCTCTTTTCAGATGTCAATGGCATGGACCTGTTTGCTGTAGCAGTGCATGAGTTTGGCCATGCAATTGGTCTTACACATATTTCTGATATGGAATCAATAATGAGACCTTATTATCAAGGACCAGTGGGTGACCCTCTGAAGTATAATCTACCTTATGATGACAAAGTTAGAATATGGCAACTGTATGGTAAATTTTTGAATAAATATTTTGCTTGCAATGGTAAAGTGGTCTAATAACATATTTACTATCAGTAGCAACCTGAAAAAAATTACCCTTCAACTACTAGATGTGTTATAGTACATTGAACTTCATTCAAGCTCCACATGTTTGCATTTGTTATTTTAAAAGGAGTTATAAAAAAAAAAAATCACACTTGTGGGTTTAACCAATAATTTTTTGCTCATCAATTCTTCATGGTCTGCGTAACTTGAAGGTACGGTAGGAGTGTATTTTTTGCCTGTGTACTGTTCACCAAAAGATATTCTCACCACAGAAAGTTGGGACATATTAAATATAAAAAATAAACAAACAAAAATATTGCTCTTTGAAAAACCGAATGCAACTTTAAAATATAAAAAAAAAAAACTTTAAAGTCTTTTTCCTGTAATGCCATTGCACATATTACCTCAATATATTACCACCATTAAATATTATGAAAAAAGATAGAAAAGCCTTTCTCTTACATTTTTTTTTCTTTCAGCAGCTTAGTAGATGCCCCTA
This sequence comes from Lithobates clamitans, assembly GCA_037952925.1. Lineage (NCBI taxonomy): Eukaryota > Metazoa > Chordata > Amphibia > Anura > Ranidae > Lithobates > Lithobates clamitans. The sequence continues at coordinate 23,837,402 of JBBGZY010000438.1, forward strand.
CTTATTCGTATATGGTAGTGCAGTGTTAATTTTGACATCCAATTTTGGATTTAATTTTAGTTATAGTCTTTTGACTAAAATACCATTTTAGTTTTAGTCTTATTTTAGTCGACTAAAATCGTGTTAATTTAGTAGATGAAAATATTTTAGTCTACAAAATTAACACTGGTTGTTAGGGACCTATTGACACCTGCAGTAGATCGAACATCCACTGCATTTATATTGCTATGCAGGAAACACGCACAGAAGGCAGGTTTCCTGCACTGCATTCCGGGGTGAAATGGCACTAAAACGTATTCCTAAACAGAGTACTACTACCTTTTCAATAATGAAAGATATAGTGTCCATTGCTAAAAAAGAAGTAAAAGACAAAAAACCTCAAGTATCTTCCTTACCTACTTCCTGCGTGTCTCTGTTTACTGAGGGAGCCCTCATGTTCCCCCTGTCCTCCTTGAGAAGGGAAACAGCTTCTTCTCTTAAATCTCCCACCTCCCCACTGACACCAGCCACGGTGTGGGCGGCGCCTGAGATCACAGATGGTTTACACCAGTGGGTTTCATCCACCCTCACCTCCTCTTCTTCCTCTCTATGGTAGTCAGGTTTTTCTCTCATTTATGTATATATTCTCTCAGCCAGTGCCCATTCTTCCTACTTTTTCCTGCGCATGTCAGGTTGCTGTTGGAGGGAGGAGAGCAGAGGTGGCCCATAATGCAGGACGCAGGGGAGCCGCCCCCCTATCCATGCGTCCAACCCCCTAATCTACATCCGGGGCGCCGGACGCATGGATTCCAATTGTTTTTTTTTTGTTTTATTTTGTTTTGTTTTTTAAACACGTGATTAGATCCAGAGGCTCTAATAGGCTTCAAAAAAGGGTGGACTCAGGGCGCAGAGCACTGCGCCCTGAGCCCACCCAGTTGTGTAACAATAGCAATTTAATATTCGCTATTGTCTTCCTGATTCTCCTCCCAGCCAATCAGGAAGCAGGTGATGAGACCCATCACCTGATTGGCCAAAAGGAGAACCGAACCTATTGGCTGCCTAAGAGGAGGAGGGAGGAGACGCACGGTGGAAGCCGTCGTGATGCGGAGGAGATGCAGGGGAAGCCGTTGCCTGGAGGAAGCGATGTCCGATAAATGAGGTAAGTGCGGGGCTGGTGACTGACCAACCAGGGGCCACGGGTGCCATAACTGGGGGGAGGTGGCTGTGGGTGCATGGTTTGCAGTGCCCCCCCCAAAAAAAAATATACCACCAGCCGCCACTGGAGGAGAGAGTAGAATCCTCCCTCCAGCAGCTGCTGCAGTCCCGCTCTGTGCTTCATTCTCCAAATGCCTGAGATGGTAGCATGGTCACTCCTGTCATTCAGATGGAGAACGGAACACTGACAAGTTCCCAGAATTCCCTCCTCCAAAGAACCACACAGCACTTCTCTCCCTGGTCCCAGCCCTGCTTACAGCTAAAGCCCCCACTGGGGTCAAATAAAAAGCTGTATGCTAAAAAAAAAAAAATCTAAGATACATTTAAAAAATTGTAGAGTGTGACTGATGTGTCTTTCTGGCTGCACAGAAGTGCATTGGATTGGTGCAGTGTGATTAAAATACAACTAAAGGTTCCCTCATGACAGTCTTAACAAGTACCAGATCCAGTTACTGTGAGATGTACAAGTCTCATAAAGTAAACAAAAACCTTTTTTTCACTTTCATTGACTGAGCCAAATACTGCATTATTTGTGTCTCACATGTTCCCCCTCCCAGATACTGCAGCTCACAGTGGGAGGGTTTTAGTAACAGGAAGCACTGCCAGTTGAGAGGACAAGCAACTGTGATGTTTGTTATTCACGGCATGCCTTAAATGTAACTTTTGGGAAACCGTTAAATCGTTAAACCATTAAATCAGTTTAGTTTTGATTTAAAATTGGCATTTGATATAGGATTACTGAAAAAAAAGTTGGTATTGGAACATATTGCTCCCTTTTATTTCACACATTAAGCTCAATTCGCAAAGCTAGCACACCAGGATAGGCATCCTTAGTTTCAGAAAATGACAGTTATTTTTAGTTGAATCAAATTAAATTAGAAAATTACAGTGGCTAAAAATATGGTGCTTAGGCTGGTGTTAAAGCATTGTGATTGAGCCCATTTTAAGCCTATTTTCAGGTCAGGCTTCTAAGATGTGTATAAATTTATACACAAATGTTAAAAATGAGTAATTTATGTTGTCAAGCCCTTTCACTTTATCTTTAGAAGTCTTAGTTATAATAGATACAGCATCTAAAAATACATGTAGGCAAACAAATAAACCATTTCCTTTGATCCTGATTTTTATTCACATCAAAGTCATGAGCTTCTTGTAGGGTCAGCTGCGTAGCTGGAAAACCTTGTTCTAGAAAATCCAATTATTCTGTGAAATTATTCGTTTTTCATTTTACGTCTGGGTGCAGTGTTTGTGAAATTAGATTTTGAGGAAGACGCTGTGTCTTATTTTCTGTTCCAGTGTCCCACATGGCCTCTAATCCTTCACCCTCTCTCACCCCAGGAGTCCGTGAATCTGTGTCCCCCACAGCAAAGCCAGAGGTATCTGAAGCTGAAGATCATCCATTTCTGCCTGATCTGCCAGGGAACCGTTCTACCATCCAGTAAGAAGTCACTTGTTACATGTTTATGGCTGTCTATATGTTATAAATGTACAGGGTGTTTTCAAAATGTCTCTCATGGTCATGGGACAAAGAGCAACGTGTACAATGCAACGTTTAGCAGTCAACCAAAAATCATTAAACTACCCTAAACCGCTGTTTTCTTTCAACTAAATTAAACTACTGGAGTTTGTATGTTATAGGTTACTGTCCACACTTCACTTTTCTTTACTTTTACCTAAATAAATGATGTTCAATGATTCAAAAAAAGAGATGACCAAAGTCGGTGCGATATGTACAAATTTAATGAAATTTCCAAAACTGCAAGGGATAGACATGGAGTTTAAATTTGTGTAACTTTCATATATAAGCTCTAATGATCAAGGCCCTCTGATTTCTCCTGTATCGGATTGCATTGTAATTGTACTGTCTGCCCTCACGTTGTAAAGTGCTGAGCAAACTGTTGGCGCTATGTAAATCCTGTAAAATAATAATATAAAACAAAAAATCATTAATTAACGTGCTATAATAGACCTGCGTGAGGAAACGTTTTAGGTGTATGACCCTTTAAATATCATGTTCCTGGTTATATTATTTTCATTGAGTTGGTAGTAGGGCTTTATGGTGATTGCTAAAATATTTTTCACGGGAATCTTTCCTGGGAGAAACATGATGGCTACCATTGATGACCTCCTTTAATTAATTAATTATTACTTTCCTGATATGCATACTTATTCCAGGTCAGTGACTCAAACTATTGAAGCGAGAGGATTACAACAACAGCCAGGTGACTAGCAGTAGAACTCATATTTCTTTCAGGAAACATTTACTTTAAATGCGGTTGCTCCATGATGAAATATTGGCTTTAGAAATCATTAGGCGATTAAAAAAAATAAGTGTTAAAGATTTAGACTTATCATAAGTACATATATAGCATATATTCATTTTCTTGTGCTTAAAATTATTTTCCAAGAATACATCATTTCTTGAATAATGTAGATTTTATGGTTGCCTGTTGCTACCTTTAAAGTGATATTAAAGTCCCAATTTTTTTTGTTTAAAAATAACAAGCATGTTATACTTACCAGCTCTGTGCAGTGGTTATGCACAGAGCATCCCAGATCCTCCTCTTCTTGGGTCCCTCTTTGGTGCTCTTGGCCCCTCCCTCCTGTTCAGTGTCCAGCAAGCAGCTTGCAATGGGGACACCAAGCCGCAGCTCTGTGTGTTCATTCAAACATGGAGCGGCGGCCTGGCCCTGCCCCTTCTCTTTCCTCATTGGCTCACTGACTTTTATTGACAACAGCGGGAGAAAATGCCGCTTCACTTCTGTATCAGCCAATGAGGAGGGAGAGTCTCGGACAGCCGAGTCTCTTGTGCAACATTGCTGGATCGAGGTGGGGCTCAGGTAATTATTAGGGGAGCTGTTGCACACAAAAGACTTTTTATTTTAATGCATAGAATGCATTAAGATTAAAAACCTTCTGCTTTAACAACCACTTTAAGTTGTGTATAAGGCGAAGACAAAATATTGCAGAGTTGCAATAATTATATATGTGTTCCTTGGTTGTACATCTACACAAAACATTGACATACAAAATAGCTACATTTAGCTGTTGGCCAAGGGTTGTTCTGTTGCTCAGAGCGCCAGCCAAAACAAACACTCCAACTTCACTCCAGTCACGTCGTCCACAGACCACACTAGTGGGTAGTCATAAATATCAGCAATAGGTTTATTTAATAAGGTGGTCCAAGCATTTTTTGGGAATATTAATGTTGGTTACAGGATATATCAATGTGTGTATCCTGGTTCACAAGCTCTTGATTTTAGTTTGCAACATCATTCCCATTTTTCTGTAACTTCTGAAAAAGGTCGAAGAGGCGTCAAAAATTTGTGCATATTTTGTACTAAGTGCGAGCGAGAAAGGACCTTAAAGTTATTCTCTACAAGGGTCATATTGAGTAATCCCTGGTGTGTTCTAGTGGTACATAAATTGCAGGCCTCCTTGTCCTTGCTGATATTAGCAAGTCCGATCTGCTTTCCAAGCCAGTCTGTTGGGTAGTTTGTTTGAAATGCTGAAGAACAACTAGTATAAAACATAAATATCACCCCTTTGTTCCATCTCTTGCATACATTGTTTTTAGTAAACAGTTCTTAAAGCAATTATCTCTTTCCCCTTTTAACAGTATTTTTAAAATGTATAATTTGATGAATCTCAAAGGTTTTGGACTGAGGTTATTATAAAGTAGTTTGAATTTAAAATTCCCTTTTTGTAAACGAAATGACATATTCAGTTTGAAATTATTATGAGCACCATGTAATCTCTACTAGTGCCCCAAGGTGAATTCCTCTGTATGCGACACACAGCTATACAAACTGATTCATTACAGATCTTTTGGTTAATGCTTGCAGAAAATTAATATTTTTTTCCTCTCTAAAGTTTACCCATTCTTATAACTTTGATGAAAGTCACTATGAATTTTCCTCCTAAATACAATTTTTCACACTTACACAGGAAAGGATAATTCCATATTTTGGGTAGAAAAAGAATAGAATACTTATTGTGCATACTTTACAACTTGCTGGAACATCCTTATAACCAATCCAAGGGACCTTTACTACTTGTCATTTGTTTTGACCCCTACTCAACATATTTACTGTATCTCAACTGATTCTCAGATGTAGCATCACTAGGAAAAATATGGCCACACTCAAAGTAAATAGAAAAAGCAAAATGGACATACTGGTTACAACTATAATAAGATTAGATAACAAGTAAAGATTTACATTGAAGATGTCAGGCAAGACAGTTCTGATTATATTTGTGTATCTCAAAACACAATTCACACTTCTCATCAATTTTCCAAACATTTTCATGCTTCAAGTGAATCATTGCACGGATGATGCTTCTGTCTCCTGAGCTTATCTGCCCTCCTGGTGACACAAATGAGATAATAAATGCAGGCACTGCACAATGGTTTCAACTCAAAAAATAAGTACTTGCATTGTGCGGCCCCAAGATTGGCTTTTTCTTCCATGTATGACTGAACCCATATACTTAGCTGTCACAGTGCAAATACTCCAAGAATTTGAAGCAAATGTTCCTTGGTTGTCAGAAAATATTGACATTCACATATTTTATTGTTGCTATTTATTAGACCAAGAAAAGATGAGCCTGACAGATGTAACACACATTTTGATGCAGTGGCACAGATTCGAGGAGAAGCGTTCTTTTTTAAAGGTAGGATATGTCCTTTGTACAATAATCACTGATATAATGTTTACCCTTTTCTACAGAAGTGGAAAGATCAGCTGTCTTTGGATGCGTACACGTTTAGCTGTGTTCTCATTTCTCTTTCAGCTGGCTGCCCTAGATATGGAGTTTCTTCTGCAAACAGTTCTTGTTTGTGATTTTGTAACATATTCAGAAATTTGTGGTTGTCGGTATTGCCCTTTTTCTAGTGGGATACTCATTTACTCTTTTTTGTCAGTCAGTGGCAGGTTCTAGATCGGTAGCAAGCACAGTCAATGAACCACGCAGGCTGAGCTCTGAGCCCTATGAAGCAAGCCTGAGTCTAGCTCTTTGGGAACACCATCATGTCATGCATATCAGTTCACAAAACCTCTCATGTCTGTTATACCGAGTAACGCATTGGGGGTTATTTAAGAAAGGCAAATCCACTTTGCACTACAAGTGCAAACTACAAGGGCAAAGTGCATTTGAAATTGCACTGAAAATGCACTTGGAAGTGCAGTTGCTGTAAATCTGAGGGGTAGATCTGAAATGAGAGGAAGCTCTGCTGATTTTATCTTCCAATCATGTTCAAGCTAAAATGCTGTTTTTTATTTTCCTTGCATTTCCCCCTCAGATCTACAGCGACTTTACTTCCAAGTGCACTTTCAGTGCAATTTCAAGTGCAGTTTGCACTTGTAGTGCAAAGTGGATTTGCCTTTCGTAAATAACCCCCATTGTGTATATTTGGTAATAATACGAGGACATGACTTTACAGGTCCTGTTCATATTTTGTATTGAGCCACAAAAAAGTTTGGCTACAACCTTAACTGGCTAGTTTCCAGGAGCATGGGTGTAGCAAGCATATTGGGCAATGATAAACCAGAAACATCCTTATATTTCTAAATGCAGGGAGTAAAGGAAACAAATGCAAATGTGGTAATAGTTATGTCTGCCACTAATTTTGCAATGTATGTGGTCCATGATGAAATGCAACAGATGACTGGTTAAACCCACCCAATTCTCACTTTTCCTTTTCAAGAAAGCAAATACAATAGTTGAGAGGTTTAAAGAAAGGTTTAGTGTAGTATAACACTTCCGGTAGTTGAACAGAACCAGTGATTTTGCTGGTCAGTTCAGCCACAGCAGGGAAAGAAGACAGGATACACAAGGTACACCCAAGGTCTAGCAACAGTTGCAAGGGTGAGCAATGGCCCTCTAAAACCTCTAAGCTCTAAGCAATAATTTCACAAAATGTTTCCATCTTCAAAAATGCATTTGAAATGATAGGTAGTCTCCTTTTCCAGGTAAGATCTTTTCTTGGCCGTCATGTAAGAGGGACCTTGAGAGTTTCCCTATATGGTCCAATTCTGCCCCAGTCGCAAGCCTAATGTGGTTAATGAATGGGTCATGAAAGGCTTCTAACTGTTCAAATTGTTTGTTATAAGAAAAACAGCATTCTTAGCTTTTTGGAGAATTTATATGATGGAAACTCTTCCTTCCCTTTACCCATGGATACAGGAAGCCAGATAATAATCTGTTCTCTGCTACATCAGCCAGGCCAAAAGGTAATCTTATGCTTGGTCAAAATTCTTTTAAAGAAGAACTCTCACGATGGTGCATAAACTAAATATCTCCATGAAATCCCACCTTTAGTCTCTCCAGTGATCCTCTTCTGTTAAAGAAAGAAAAACACATCTTAAGTTACTATCTTCCAGCTAGCTGTTACTCCTCTCTTGAAATCTTGATTTGTAGGTGCATCAGTTCTTGAGCAGTGGTATTGCTTAGTTGCCATCACCCCCTGTGTATTGAGCATGCTTGTTGCACAGGTTGATATCATTAGCAGTTGTCAGTCATACACGCCAGCCATGGATGCATTCCCATATGTGCAAGCAGCACAGGCAGAGCTCTGCTGTGAGTGCATCTGTGTTGTGCAGTGTCTGACACGCACACTCCCCCTGCATTTCTAGTGATGACAATTGTTTCGGACAAGGGCAAAGAGCCACTGATAAGTGCCATTATTCAGGCCTCATTAGATACCGTATTTGTCTCCTTCATTCCTGCATGGTCGAACAACAGTGGGGAGGGAGGGGGGACGTGCTATCTACCACGCAATCTCTGCCTGTACAGCACATTGAAAGAAGGACAAAGTGCAAAATGCATCTTGTATCCTAGGACCTGGAGCAGCAAAAAACAAAAGTAAGTGAGTGGTCAAATGTCTCATCGCTCTAATTTCTGATGAGATGTCTAAGTGTGGCCATCCAAAGTTAGAACTATTATATTCTTAATAACCTTCCTCTTTATTAATGTATACATGGCTAGTCTACTGTGTAGAATAAACCCTTGTGTAGCAGCTTCAATTTTCTTTTTGTAAGCTGTAGCAAACAGAGCCTAACCTTCTGTTTCTTCTTGTGGTACTTCACAAATGTAAGTGAAGTTAAATTATTGCAACACCGTAATTCACTGGAAAAGTAGGTTCCTGGGTACCATAAAAGCAGCTTGGGATTTGTGGCATAGAAGAGTCACTGAATTAGAGACAATATTTCTAGCTCTCCAAAATTCCCCAATGAGAAAGTTACTTTTAGGCCATCTGTTCCTTATGTATGCCAGCTCTTCTTATGTGAGCTGTAACATACTGCAAATTGCATCGTAAACGTTCCTATTTTTTGGTGAGATTTGTCGTTGAAGCACCTTTTACGCGGTTATGCGGAGACACTAGGAATTTTCATATTCAGGACAACAGAGTATTAGAATGTAAAGGCATACTATAACTTGTATTTCCATTTTCATAACAATTGTTCAACAAAAAGCATCCTAATGAGAATTTTGGATGTCACAACATAGAATTTTGTGGTGCAACATTTGAATTAATTTACATAGCTAATATTGTGTGTAGAAAAAAGGAAGGTTTATATCACTTAAACTTACCATCTACTGTACACTGGTAACATAACTATGATCTCAAACCAAATAAAAATGATATCACTCAAAGGCCCCAATTTGTTATCCCTGCTGACTGGCCACAATGTTTGCAGGTGTAGTTCGGGTTTAATACTGGTTTGTTAGACACATCGAGGATTAAATCAAAATGGTGCCCATACACACACTGCCACAGCATATAATGAGCTCCTCTTAGTAACAAATGGCTTCAGCTTGATCTCCTACCCATGGGGTAACCCCCTCTAATGTGTTTCACCCAATAGGGCTTAATCATAGAAGCAAATGTAGCTGGAACAGTTTGAGTTTTAAAGCACGATAACTCATAAAGAACGAGAAGGGACCGGTATCCCTCATAGATAGTCTATGTTACATTGACACCTATCTACAAGAGATAGAAAATACAGCCTAGGACAAACAATCCAACTTAACGGAGAAACAATTAAAAAATTGCTGGGGACTAATCTGAATTCTAAGCACACTTTAAACCATGGCCAATTTTTTTTTACTTATAAGTCATCAAATGTAGGTAAATATAAGATGTAAAAAAAAGCTACCAATTCAAAAAGGTGGGCACTAGTCGCAACTATTTTAGATACCGAACTGATCCAAATAGAAGACAAAAATGACCATAAGACAAAAAAGCAATACACTAGCTATATGTACTGTATACTTAAAGCCTATCCCAATATAACATAATGTTTATTATTCAATAAAATAAAACCAATATAAAAAGTAAAAATTAAGAGAAATTCAAATTGCCAGAAGTAGTGCATATGTATATGTAACTACATGAAAATACTCATGCTGACCTGATGAGAGAAAAATGGACATGTGGAAAAAACACATAAAGTGATCCAGTCATATACTGTATGCCCAATATTATATGTGTATATTGTAAATGGACAAAATTATGCTAACATAATGAAAATCAATCATGCATGAAGCTTCACAACCTGCAAGAGAAAACAGCGAATGTGTTCTATACAGTATAAAACATCCAAACAATATGATGCAATGAAAAAAGATAAAAAGAAATAAGGTAGTGAGATGGAAAGAGATAGAGAGAAGGGGGGCTATTTACGGTGATGGGTGAAATCCCACTCATAGTTAATCCCTTTTGGTATGCGAGTATCCAATTTAACCACTACAATACAAGACACTTTAGCCGATTGTCTGCCCAGGCCAATTTTCAGCTTTCAGCGCTGTCACACTTTGAATGCCAATAATGCAACACTGTACCCAAATTACATTTTTATATATTTTTTTGAGACAGATAGAGCTTTCTTTTGGTGGTATTTAATCACAACTGGGTTTTTTTTCGATATTTAAGCTATATAAACAAAAAAATACTGAACATTTTGAAAAAATATTTTTGTTCTTGTTCTTTGTTCTTTTACTGCTACATTTCTTTAACGAAAATAACCCACATCAGTGTGTATTATTTAGTCTGTGTACAAGTTATAGAGTCTACAAACGATGGTATATACAGTATATCTGAACAATGATTAGTCCTGCCAGGACAGTAAAAATACCCCCCAAATGTCCCCCTTTTGGAAAGTAGACAGTGACACTTCAAGGTATACAGTAAGGGGCATGATGATTTTTTGAAAAATTAAGAAAATAACATTTTTTTTCACATTCTTTTTTTTTTACATACTGTCACCAGAGCAGTACAGTGTCATCATATGACTGGGCAGTAATTAGGGATACTGACTGGTGACAGTATGTAAAAAAAATAATAATAAAAATATATTTTTCTCAATTTTTTTTTACATTTTTTTTCTTTTTTTTTAAAATTTTTTTGTTATATACTGTGACCAGAGCAGCGCAGTGTTATCTTAGTGACACTTCTACTCTAGGGAGGCGATCAGGGTTTTTCTTTTAACACAATTATCCCTTATAACAGTGATAATCACTATTATAAGCAATATTTTTTATGAATGGCAACCATTCATAGCCATTATGTACTTTTGGGTTAGCTGTGATTGACCACAGTTATCGCATGATACAATGCACTTTGATTGGCCCTGTCTGTACCATGTGATCACTGTGACCAACCACAGAGATCATCAAAATAGTACATAATGATTGGCTATGAATGAAAACCATTCATTGTGTACAACTGTCATACAGTAATGCCAGGGGCCGGTGTGGTACACCGATCTGTCATCTGCTGTGTCCGGTGGACAGAGCGGATGACAGATCGAGCCACAGCGCAGATACCAGAGCGTGCAGGAGGTGTGCAACTGGAAGGACCTCATATGATGTCCTCCTGGAAACAGAGAATTCCCACTTTGCTATCATATTAGTATAGGCTGAGCAGGAAGAGGTTAAAGATCCAATTGGCCTCTTTTATTTAAAGCTGAAAAACAATCTTCCCCTCTCTTGTGTTGACCTCTTCTTTATATAATCTGAACCTTTTGAGGCATGATGATGAACGAAATGTTTGGCCACATTAGTGTTCTTATATGTATTTATGTTAGATAGGCGGTCTCGCATCTGGTCGCATAAATGTCTTGTGGTTTGACCCACATACTGTATTCTACATAGAGTACAAGTAATTACATAAACTACAAACCTAGTCTGGCAATTTTTAAGTTGCTTAATGGAGAAAGAGTCCCCATTTGCACAAGATGTTACTGTGTGGGGATCAAGAAATATATTTGCAGCTAGAACATCTGGAGGCTCCACATCTAATAACCCCAGTGGTAAATTTGCCTCTACAATTAAGCCCCTATTGGGTGAAATATGTTAGAGGGGGTTCTTCCCTGGGTAGGAGACCAAGCTGAAGCCAGGAGCTTACTATATGATAAGGCAGTGTGCAGATGGGCACCATTTTGTTATAACTATGATCTCATTTCAGAAAAACTACATATACTTTTTTAGGGACCACATGATATTTAATTTCATGAAGCTGGGAAAATAAAAACACATCTATTCTAAAAAAACAAAAATGTATTTTTTAGTACATTATGTAATAAAATTATGTAAATAATTTTAACACATTATGGTACAAAGGATGGTATTACACTTACATTTTACTGCCTCCCTCGGGAGAATTGAACACTCGCAAAGCTGCAAAGAAAAGTCCAGTCTAACCCCTCCTTCTCCCAGCATGTCTTGGTTTTTTTGCTAATGTCCTTAGAAGAATGGACATCCTCTCTCTGCCCTAAGAGAAGAAAATACTTTTTATCAAGACAATTTTTTTTCTATCAAGATTCTTCAGTTGCTGTAGAGCCAGTGCTGCCTGTTTGCAAGTTCTGCATCAGTAATTTCTCAGTTTGATCTGTCCAGTCCAGGCCAGGGAGAATATGTGGGGCAAGCCTGTAATGTTGCCCTCCGTGTGCTGGATCCTGCATTTGGCGTTCACCTAGGCATGGTGCAATGCTTTGAGTTAGCCACAAGGTGCTCTACAAGTCTTGGGCCGAGGTATAATTATGTGGTGGAACCCAGTCTCTAAAGACCCTTAGGTGATAAGCACAGCTGATGGGCAAATATTGCTGCATAGGGAATTTTATTTCCCAGGTTTTAGCCCAGGTATCATAACTAAACCTGCACCACCTTCTAGGTGGGGCTCACTGTACATACAGTATGTGTGCAAGTTTGGGACATGCTGGACCTGGCTTAGTCTCTCATGGCCATATGACCCACCAGGTATTGAGAATAAGCCTCCATTTGGTACACATGGTCTGCAGAACTTTAGTGTAAGAAGCATCTATTGAGGATGTCTTTTACTGGAGGATACCTAGACACCTTCATTAAGGAAAAAGAGCACCTTTTTTTTCTTTCAGGTCCAGGTTCAGATGCAAGCCATGGATCCACAAATCCACCAAGTCTAATGGAGAGCCCTACTCACAATGAAGAAGTGCTCCCATTTGTGAAAGGGGCTGTATTTTGGTCTTTATTGTCATCTGGTCAAAACATTTCATGTTTATGTCCAAAAAATTCTCTCTAGGGGATACAAATTGAAATGATTGTATTTACACAATCTACAATCTTCTCTGGTGTATCAATACTACCTACAGTTTGCTGTGAGCATACAACACTACCAGTTTGTGGCCCTTCTCTTTGGCCTTTCCACTGCACCTTCACCAAGGAGCTAGCTCTGTTTTACCATCAGGGCATCCCCATAGTGGATAAATCTGGAGCATCATCTTCAAGGACAGTCATAGCAGTCAGCAAAGGCTCTATCAACCAACATCCTTAGGACTGTCCAGACTCTTCAGAGGTTTGGATAGATGCTGAACCTCCAGAAGACAGAAATGTAAGATTCACTGTGCTCCCATATTCTGACATTGCAGTCTATAATGCAGCCAAACCCTCCACCTTTGCATGAAAGTTTTGGGCCTGATGGTGGTCTCCTTCGAGGCTATCCCATATGCTCAATATCATTACAGTCTATTGCAACTCAACATTTTGGCAATGTCCGGACTGCCACATTTGCCTGACCCCCAAAAACAAGTTTGCCTTACTCTGATGGATAACAAGCTTGGCACTGGAAATGGCAGAAATCCTTCCTCCCAATGGTCTGGGACGTTTTAAGAGGGGAACCAACCTAGGGCATATCCTGGGTTGGGTTGGAGTCCTCGGTACTCTCTTGGTGTAAAGAATTTGCTTGCTAGAGGAAGCTTGTATCCTGATCATAGAGTGATTAGTTTGTCCATTTAACGATAGATGGCAGTGGCTTTCATCAACCTTTAGGGAAGAACCAGAAGTCTTATGGATCAAGGAGAAGCGAATTTGATTCTCACTTGGGCAGAATGTATGTCCTTACCACCATGCACATCCAGGGAGTAGAAACTTGGCAGGTGGACTTCTTCAGTTCTCAAAGTCTGGACTTCAGAGAGTGGATTCTTCACACTGAGGTGTTTGCCTCTGTTAAAAGTGGGAGATGGGCCAAAACAAGGGGGGACAGGAGGGGCACCTGCCCTGGGCGCTGTGTGGTCCTGTGCTCTATTCTCCATCTGCCTGAATGACAAAAGTGATCTTGTACCCTTCTCAGGCAGCTGAAGAACAGAGCACAGAGCGAGACTGCAACAGCTGCTGGAGGGGGAATTCTACGCTCTCCTCTCTACTACTCTCTCCTCCCTCCCCCAAGAGCAACCTGAGCAAGAAGAAGAGGAGGTGAGGGTGGGAGGAACCCACTGGTGACATTGTCCATTATCTCATGTACCGCCCATACCACAGCTAGTGCGATTGGGAAGGTGGGAGACAGCTGTCCCCTGAAGAAGAAGGGATGTGTCATCTGATTCACTCTCCTGGTGCCTGATTTCCTCCTTCTCCTCTCCAATTGGCAGCTGTCAAGTAACCAGCGGCACTTTGGTAGCTCCTGGTTACATAGTATAAAAGCAACCTGCAGCTGTGGGGTTCGGCTCCCACTGGGCTCCACCTCCAGCAGGAAGGGAGTTAACTGAAATAACCCAACTAAGAAAATCTGATTAGAGCTCCACAAACCCTGCTAACAGTCTATATTCAGAATAGATTGAATATACAGTGGGGACGGAAATTATTCAGACCCCCTTACATTTTTCACTCTTTTTTATATTGCAGCCATTTGCTAAAATCAGGAAAAAAAAGAAAAACTGAAATATCACATGCTCCTAAGTATTCAGACCCTTTGCTGTGACACTATATTTAACTCAGGTGCTGTCCATTTCTTCTGATCATCCTTGAGATGGTTCTACACCTTTATTAGAGTACAGCTGTGTTTGATTATACTAATTGGACTTGATTAGGAAAGCCACACAGCTGTCTATATAAGACCTTACAGCTCACAGTGCATGTCAGAGCAAATGAGAATCATGAGGGCAAAGGAACTGCCTGAAGAGCTCAGAGACAGAATTGTGGCAAGGCACAGATCTGGCCAAGGTTACAAAAACATTTCTGCTGCACTTAAGGTTCCTAAGAGCACAGTGGCCTCCATAATCCTTAAATGGAAGACGTTTGGGGAGACCAGTACCCATCCTAGAGCTGGCCGTCTGGCCAAACTGAGCTATCGGGGAGATAAGAGCCTAAGTGAGAGAGGTAAAAAAGAACCCAAAGATCACTGTGGCTGAGCTCCAGAGATGCAGTCGGGAGATGGGAGAAAGTTGTAGAAAGTCAACCATCACTGCACCCCTCCACCAGTCGGGGCTTTATGGCAGAGTGGCCTGACGGAAGCCTCTCCTAAGTGCAAGACACATGAAAGCCCGCATGGAGTTTGCTAAAAAAACACCTGAAGGACTCCAAGATGGTGAGAAATAAGATTCTCTGGTCTGATGAGACCAAGATAGAACTTTTTGGCCTTAATTCTAAGTGGTATGTGTGGAGAAAACCAGACACTGGTCATCACCTGTCCAATACAGTCCCAACATTGAAGCATGGTGGTGGCAGCATCATGCTGTGGGGGTGTTTTTCAGCTGCAAGGACAGGATGACTGATTGCAATTGAGGGAAAGATGAATGTGGCCAAGTACAGGGATATCCTGGACAAAAACCTTTTCCAGAGTGCTCAGGACTGGGCCGAAGGTTTACCTTCCAACAAGACAATGACCCTAAGCACACAGCTAAAATAACGAAGGAGTGGCTTCACAACAACTCCGTGACTGTTCTTGAATGGCCCAGCCAGAGCCCTGACTTAAACCCAATTGAGCATCTCTGGAGAGACCTAAAAATGGCTGTCCACCAATGTTTATCATCCAACCTGACAGAACTGGAGAGGATCTGCAAGGAGGAATGGCAGAGGATCCCCAAATCCAGGACTCATGGCTGTATTAGATCAAAAGGGTGCTTCTACTAAATACTGAGCAAAGGATCTGAATACTTAGGACCATGTGATATTTCAGTTTTTTTTTTAAATAAATCTGCAAAAATGTCAACAATTCTGTGTTTTTCTGTCAATATGGGGTGCTGTGTGTACATTAAGGAGGAAAAAAAATGAACTTAAATGATTTTAGCAAATGGCTGCAATATAACAAAGAGTGAAAAATTTAAGGGGGTCTGAATACTTTCCGTCCCCACTGTAAACTTTGAGGCTGGTGTGACCATTGAAGTAAAGCATATATACTTTGTTACACACAAATTCTTAAGAAAAAAATATTGAATCTATACTGTATATTGCATCTTAATTTGTGTGTATTTATAGAAGATTATTATTTTTGCATATCTTGAAGATATAGTTGGAGGCTTTCATTTCACCGTGGTGTTTTTTTAGAATGTGTCCATTAATAAACTATATATGTTATACAGTATTTCAATGGTCACAGCGGCCTCATTTTTTTTATATTTCATGTGTTATGAATAGAATGTTGGGGGGTTGAGCTCTAATTAGGCTTTTTTGTAGTTGGGTTACATATTAGCCTTTACCAGGAGCTCCTACTTCACCTACTTCTTACCTCTGCCTCACTTAACTACTGATCTCTGACCTCTGCGTCACTTACTACTGATCTGTGGATTCTGCGTCACTTACTACTCAACCCCTGCACTCTGATTTCCTTTTAGCCACAGCCATTATTCAGCGCAATAAAAACTACACCCAATTTTTACCATGGCACACTACACACGCCGCAACATACGTTCCTCCACAGAGACCCCATTACTTTTCTCATAACTGTTACCCCATATTTTACTGCTGGATAGAATGTTACATGTTTTAGTCCAGTGTGCTACATCACACACCCTACTCGCCCAACCTTACAATTGTTGTCAGGGGGGCGCGGTTTGGCATTTTCCCCCTGGGCACTGAATGGCCTTGTCTGGCACTGAGTGGGAGATGCTGGATATGGACCATCTAGCTTCCAGGTTTAATAACAAACTGGACAGTTTAGGGATTGTCATGGTCACCCTGCTCGCTTCACCCCAACTCATTCATTTGCCCCCCAGCAGATGTCCCCCACTATCCCTGCATGGCCCAGCTTACCGCCACCACATGCCCCATCGCCCACATGCAGCTCACATAACCTCCGTGCTGGGAGTCATGTTTTCCTGGCCAAGCACCAGGCAGCCAACTTTCTCGCTGTTCCTGCATGTGGATTCACCACATGCAGGCAACATGCCTGTCGCCTGCATGCTCCCCCCACTTTTCTTGGCAGGCATAACATGATCTCACTGTTCCCACACGTTTGTGCCTCCTGGAGACAAAGGCTGCACTCCCTGTGTGTGACTGGGGTGAAAGAGGCGGAGCTTGTTGCCAGGGCAAACCAATGGCAAGCCTGAGGTTGCTTGGACATGAGATCATGCCCCAGGTCCAGAGATAAATACAGTAGCAGGCCAGGGCGCAGTTAGTCTCTCTCTTCCCACTCAGCTGGATGCTCTGAGTTACTTAACTATTGCTGTCGCAGAATCCTGCCTATCTTTGCTGTGTGCACAGCCCTGTGCTAAGGATTTAATCTTCGTTGTGCAAAAATTGTACCCAGAATTGCTGTGTGCCCAGATTGTTGCCCTGTGCTAAGAAATGTACCCTTGCCAGACCACTGTCCACCCTTGGTGTGCCCAGAATGTTGTCCTGCTGAACCAAACCACTGTCTATTCTTTCTGTGTGCTCGGATTGCTGCCCTGTGCTTAAGGACTTAACCCCTACTGTATAAAATCACTGACCAACCTTGCTGTGCACCTGGACTAGACAGTTAACAACAGGGTCTCATTGGAAGTCTTTTGAGGACTCTAGTGGTTTATGATGTCTTTGCATTCCTTTCTAGCTTATCTGCCATTTGTGAAATGTCTTCAGTCAGTCAGTGATTTGTCAAATGTGTCATTTTACATGGCTGCCTAGCCCAGATATGAGATTTAAATCTGGCTGCTTCTGTTACCGACGTGCAAATTTTGAGGATGAGGATGGCATGACGTTTAGTACTACTTCCCTGTTTTCTCCACATGATTTGAAGTTTTTCCGACCTCACTATCCTTACTTATTCTTTAAGTTTAGATACTAGCGTCCCAAATCCAACTTGCCCTTCATCCAGGCAGTCACATAACTATTCCCTGCATGACTACCAGCATATACTGTAGATATGATTATTGCATTGTATCTGAAATTTGCCTTTGCTTTCTAGGGAAGTACTTTTGGAGACTTACAAGAAATAAACATTTGGTCTCCCTTCAACCTGCTCAGATCCATCGTTTCTGGAAAGGGCTTCCCCTAAACATGGACAGCATTGATGCAATATATGAGAGGACCACAGACCATAAAATTGTCTTCTTTAAGGGTAAGTACAATAACATATGCCTTATCACATTAATGCCAAATGCTGTTTTAGTTATTATTTTTTTTAGATAAAGCAGCGGAATACAGAAGGAAAACAAAGAGAAAATGTAACAGTAATACTACTGTATGTGCAGAAAAAACTTCTCTCACATTCCCCATCTTGAATGTATACTTATAACCTGGTTCCTTGCTAAAGTGTTTGATATAATGGGAACAGAAAGAAAAGTTGTGCAATCCCATTTCATTGCACTTAGCACAACTTTAGAACATTGATAAGCAATGAAAACTCCTATTGCCGTGTTTTTTTCAGGGAAAGCATGTCTGGGTATCACATACTGTATGTAAAATAGAAATATTAACTACAGATGTAGTTACTTCATGCGTTCAAGAATGCACCATTGGCTACTTCCACAAAAAGTGCAAAAAGCTTCCCCAATACACTGATTATTATAACATAATTCTGTAGTGAGTCTCCTCATTTTACATGACCTAGGAGCAGGATTGTATGTATCATACTGGCAAAGCCATGTGTAATATGTCCTTAACCACTTAAAGCGGAGTTCCACTTAAAAAAAAAATTAAAAGTCAGCAGCTACAAATACTGCAGCTGCTGACTTTTAATAATCGGACACTTACCTGTCCCAGGGTCCAGCGATGCAGGGTAACGAAGCCCCACTCGTCTCCCCCTCCTCTTTGCGGTGCCGGCAGTGTCAATGTGGGCGCCCGGCTGTGGCTTCACAGCCGTGCACGCACTGCACATGCGCGAGCCGCGCGGCACTCCGTGACTAGCTGGGCAATCATCTGGGACCTGTGATGTGTC
The DNA here is from genome assembly GCA_037952925.1 of Lithobates clamitans. NCBI lineage: Eukaryota > Metazoa > Chordata > Amphibia > Anura > Ranidae > Lithobates > Lithobates clamitans. The sequence goes on from JBBGZY010000438.1 coordinate 23,856,201, forward strand.
CCAGATGATTGCAGAGAGGGAGGGGGAGAGGTGATCTCCCTTCCGACGCCACGTTGCGCTGGGAGGAAGAGGGAGCCCCCCCCCCCCCAAAAAAATGAGATGCCAAATGTGGCATGTCAGGGGGTCACCTTCCCTTAAAGCGGAAGTTCCATTTTTGGGTGGAACTCCGCTTTAAGAACAGAGACTTGTTTTAAGATTTGGTGTTTACTGGTTTAAAACAGGTTATTTTTGCTAGAAAATTACTCTGAACCCCCAAACATTATATTTATTTTCCAACACCTTAGAAAATAAAATAGCAGTCATTGCAATACTTTCTGTCACACCATATTTGCGCAGCGGTCTTACAAGCTCACTTTTTTTTTGGAAAAAATACACTTTTTTAATTAAAAAATAAGACATAAATAAAACAGTAAAGTTAGCTGATGTAACACAGAGTAAATTGATACCCAACATCTAATGCTTCAAAATTGCGCCTGATCGTGAAATGACGACAAACTTTTACCCTTAAAAATCTCCATAGGCGATGTTTAAAAAATTCTATAGGTTGCATGTTTTGAGTTACAGAGGAAGTCTAGGGCTAGAATTATGGCTCTCGCTCTAACGATCGCGGCGATACCTCACATGTGTGGTTTGAACACTGTTTACATATGCGGGTCCTACTCACGTATGCGTTCGCTTATGTGCGCGAGCTCGGCGGGACGGGGCACGTTAAGAAAATGTTTTTCTTATTTATTTTACTTATTTTTTTTTTTCATTTTTACATTGTTCTTTTAAAAAAAATGTGCCAATTTTATTTCTATTACAAAGAATGTAACCATCCCATGTAATAGAAAAAAAACATGACAGGACCTCTTTAATGTGAGATCTGGGGTCAAAAAAGACCTCAGATCTCACATTTACACTAAAATGCAATTAAAAAAAAAAATGTCATTTGAAAAAATAATTTTAACAATATGTCCCTTTAAGAGCTATGGGCAGAAGTGACGTTTTGACATTGCTTCCGCCCTGCAATCGTATGGAGCTGGGTGGGGGCCATCTTCCCCTCACTCAGCTCCATACCACACACGGAGATGGATCCGACCGTCTCCGCCGCTGCCAGCAGCTCCGGTAAGCGGCGGATGGCACTGGAGCATGGCGGGAGGGGGGGGCCCTCTCCCGCCACCGATAAAAGTGATTTTTTTATCTGAAAGCCGAATCCCCCCTCTTGAAGAGGATACCGGGGTTAAGGTAGCTAGCTGCTGCCATAACAACGATATTCCTCTTCAAACAGCCGACGTATGACGGCGGGCGGTCTGCAAGTGGTTAAAGTGTTACCAAACCTAGAACCCTGCATTCACTATATTTGGACTCACACAGAACATGGAAATGCATTCATTTTAATAAATATAAACTGCTAGATATCCTTTCTCATCAGCAGTATATAGCAGTCTTGTGCACTGGCTGTCCTATCAGGATCCAGGACCCCTGACCTTCTATCTGGACAATGCTGATTGGCCCTGTTCTGATCACATGCACTCACCCAAGAAAAAAAAAGCTCTCTAGCAATACACACCAAACTGAGCATGTGCAGCCTGACTCCAGTAACTCTGTCTTATCTGGACCTGTTTTGGAGTCAGTGGAAGAAGAATAGGATCTGTGCATACACGATCAAATAGCCTTTTTACACAATGCAGAGAATTAACCCCTTAGGTTCCACCATGAGTTTAACAAGCAAACTTTACTGCATATACAGACTTCTTCTAGTGGTGAGAGATGTAATGCTGTTGTCATAATTTAGCTTTGGGGATCTCTTGTGTGTTCATTAGTAGGGCACATACTGTAGGGACATTGGTTTGGAGATTATATTTTATGTTTTTCCCTGAAGTGGTGCTAAAAAAGACGTTTCCAGTTCAGATTGCCTTGATGCTATATTTTGGAGCTTTGTGAAACTACATAATTATTCTCCAATTGCAGATATTCAGACTTAATTAAATTTAAAACCCTTAAATTTTTCACTCTTTATTATATTGCAGCCATTTGCTAAAATCATTTAAGTTCATTTTTTTTCCTCATTAATGTGCACACAGCACCCAATATTGACAGAAAAACACAGAATTTTTGACATTTTTGCAGATTTATTAAAAAAGAAAAACTGAAATATCACATGGTCCTAAGTATTCAGACCCTTTGCTGTGACACTCATATATTTAACACAGGTGCTGTCCATTTCTTCTGATCATCCTTGAGATGGTTCTACACCTTCATTTGAGTCCAGCTGTGTTTGATTATACTGATTGGACTTGATTAGGAAAGCCACACACCTGTCTATATAAGACCTTACAGCTCACAGTGCATGTCAGAGCAAATGAGAATCATGAGGTCAAAGGAACTGCCTGAAGAGCTCAGAGACAGAATTGTGGCAAGGCACAGATCTGGCCAAGGTTACAAAAACATTTCTGCTGCACTTAAGGTTCCTAAGAGCACAGTGGCCTCCATAATCCATAAATGGAAGACGTTTGGGACAACCAGAACCTTTCCTAGAGCTGGCCGTCCGGCCAAACTGAGCTATCGGGGAGAAGAGCCTTGGTGAGAGAGGTAAAGAAGAACCCAAAGATCACGGTGGCTGAGCTCCAGAGATGCAGTCGGGAGATGGGAGAAAGTTGTAGAAAGTCAACCATCACTGCAGCCCTCCACCAGTCGGGGCCTTATGGCAGAGTGGCCCGACGGAAGCCTCTCCTCAGTGCAAGACACATGAAAGCCAGCATGTAGTTTGCTAAAAAACACCTGAAGGACTCCAAGATGGTAAGAAATAAAATTCTCTGGTCTGATGAGACCAAAATAGAACTTTTTGGCCTTAATTCTAAGCGGTATGTGTGGAGAAAACCAGGCACCTGCTCATCACCTGTCCAATACAGTCCCAACAGTGAAGCATGGTGGTGCAGGGACAGGACGACTGGTTGCAATCGAGGGAAAGATGAATGAGGCCAAGTACAGGGATATCCTGGACGAAAACCTTCTCCAGAGTGCTCAGGACCTCAGACTGGGCCGAAGGTTTACCTTCCAACAAGACGATGACCCTAAGCACACAGCTAAAATAACGAAGGAGTGGCTTCACAACAACTCCGTGACTGTTCTTGAATGGCCCAGCCAGAGCCCTGACTTAAACCCAATTGAGCATCTCTGGAGAGACCTAAAAATGGCTGTCCACCAACGTTTACCATCCAACCTGACAGAACTGGAGAGGATCTGCAAAGAGCAATGGCAGAGGATCCCCAAATCCAGGTGTGAAAAACTTGTTGCATCTTTCCCAAAAAGACTCATGGCTGTATTAGATCTAAAGGGTGCTTCTACTAAATACTGAGCAAAGGGTCTGAATACTTAGGACCATGTGATATTTCAGTTTTTCTTTTTTAATAAATCTGCAAAAATGTCAACAATTCTGTGTTTTTCTGTCAATATGGGGTGCTGTGTGTACAATAATGAGGAAAAAAAATAAACTTAAATGATTTTAGCAAATGGCTGCAATATAACAACGAGTGAAAAATTTAAGGGGGTCTGAATACTTTACATCCCCACTGTACATTATTAGGAACCTACCACTATATGGTCTCCCAAAAGCAGCACTCATAATATTTGTCCAAAAACAAATTCCTTACATACTCACACCAAACTGCAACAAAAGACCAGGTATAACATATATAAATAATACATGTCTAACAATACATTTTATAAATATATAGAATATATATATATTGTATATATCGTGAAATTAGGTAGCCCAACAAGAGTGTCAGACAGCGTAAAAGCAAACAGTCCTTTTATTTTCAAAAATAGGCAAAGCGGAAAAACATAGCTTCTCTTTAGCAAACAAGGAACACAAAATAGTCCATACTCTGGTTCAAAATTGCCAAACTAGTTAAGGGTGCACTGCCACTATACCAGTCCCTATCTGTGGTGTTGAGTTTTCCCGTTTGCTACAGGAGTCCCAGGGAGGAGGGTTTTCTTAGGTTTCTGGACTCTGAGGCACTTGGGTTAACCCCTACAGGATCATAGTTCCTCTATTCAGGGTTTGAAGGTTCTTCCCACCCAAAACTCTTTGAACCTCCAAAATTCCAGGTCCCTAATAAGGGCTTAGCTATCCAGAGTAGACTAAAAACCAGGACTCCTGAGTACTCAACAATGCCTTTGCTGTAAACTGTCCCCCCTTAAAGGGACCACAACTCAACCTGCCATCCACGACACATCCTGTTTTGTATATGCAGTAAAATATAACATACAGTATTTAAAGCAGAATGTCAATGCACCTAAGCATTGAAGACAAATCTTATCAATGAGTGAGACCAGAAGGAAGTTTGCAACCAAAAAATCCATGAAGCCTCTTTTCCTTGGTGCAAACATCTCAAATCTCCACCCCTTCATGCCAGAAACACTCTTTCAATGTGCCATGGAAATAAAAACCAGACATATAACCTGCATGCGTATCATGTAAATGTCTACAAACATTGAAATGAGATGAGAGGTTCTGAGCTCCATAATAGTACTTCCCAACCTTTATAAGGCAAATAGTACACCCTACATATTGTTTCTCATATTACAATGTATTTACTGCTTAATAAGAAATACCTCACCCCCTATACAGTAGTTGGTTTGATCTCTCATGGTTTTACATGAGCCCCACAAAAATCCTCAGGTCTTATAACCACTGATAAAAGGAATAAAAAAAGATGAAATGTATATTTATCATCTTCATTTAAGCAGCATTCTGTACATGAGATATGGAAACTTATGTTTCTTTGTATTAACATATTAATGAAGATCAAATTACCTGACCTTTATGCTTTGTTTAGAAGTAAATAAACCTTAGTATACAGCGCTTTTTCTTACTCTGTTTTAAAATACAGACATTATCCATTGGTCATGTAATTTCCCTTATGGTGGCACTACTTTCTGTACGGTACTGACCACACTTTTCAGCCAGCTTGCAAATGACTGATTCCCCAGTTGGTATGTGGAAGATGAGCTTCACTCAGAGATCCCCTGCTTGTTGGCCACTTCCGTCCCTTGCACATGTACTGTCAGCAATGCCACTCAGACTGGAATTTCTCATATATCTCTTCCATCACGTTGCATTTCCGTAACAGAAGGAGAAGTTGAGGTAGCAATGTCACTTACTGTATTGACGTCAGTCACCAAAGAAAATTCCCCCGTCACTCATTGTGCAGGGTCTCAAGATGGAGGGATAGCAGTCACATGACCTCAAGTAAAAATAATATTTTTATGAAATAAGCATTATAAAGTACTAAAACTAAAATATAGGCACCATTTGGGACTTTCGTTATGATATGCCTTCCATGTATTTTAATATTATTTGTAACATTCCTATATAATTGCTTTATGGGCTTATCCTTAGTGAAACTGTCAGTGTTTCCTGCTTTCTCTCCCCATCTGATTTAGGTGACCGCTATTGGGTTTTCAAAGACAATAATGTGGAAGAAGGATATCCCCGGCCCATCACAGAATTTGGATTACCCCCTGGGGGTGTGGATGCTGCTTTCTCCTGGTCCCACATTGATAAGACATATTTCTTTAGAGAAAACCTTTTTTGGAGTTACAGTGAGCGTGAGCATCGAATGGATGATGGCTACCCTATGGAGACTACTCTCTGGAAGGGGATCCCCACTGCTCTGGATGATGCTATGGCTTGGTCAGATGGTGAGTGTATAGTTATATATATATATATATATTTTTTTTTTTTTTCTGCTAAGCTAAATCTTTTTTTTTTTTTTCCACTTCACCATTTCTGGTGTGTATTTTCACCTAAAGAAGCATCCCCGTACCGAACAACCCCTAATGCCCCGTACACACGATCTTAATTTCCATCAGATAAACCTTGGAGAAAATGAAGTTCAATGCTTCCGAGCATGCGCCGAATTGTTTCCGAGCGTGCATAGGAATTTTGCACGTCGGAATTGCTACAGATGATTGGAATTTCCAATAGGAACTTTTTCCGTCCGAAAAATAGAGAACCTGCTCTCAATCTTTTGCTGGCGGAAATTCTGCCAGCAAAAGCCCGATGGAACATACACACGGTCAGAATTTCCGACCAAAGCAGCATTAAAACACACAAAAATATTTTTTGAGAATTACAGAAATATGCCCAATGCTTACTCCATTTAGTCAATTTTGGTGCATACACTTCATACATACACTATATTACCAAAAGTATTGGGACGCTTCCTTTACAAGCACACAAACTTTAATGGCATCCCAGTCTTATGCCCCGTACACACGGTCGGATTTTCCGACGGAAAATGTGTGATAGGACCTTGTTGTCGGAAATTCCGACCGTGTGTAGGCTCCATCACACATTTTCCATCGGATTTTCCGACACACAAAGTTGGAGAGCAGGATATAAAATTTTCCGACAACAAAATCCGTTGTCGGAAATTCCGATCGTGTGTACACAAATCCGACGGACAAAGTGCCACGCAAGCTCAGAATAAATAAAGAGATGAAAGCTATTGGCTACTGCCCCGTTTATAGTCCCGACGTACGTGTTTTACGTCACCGCGTTCAGAACGATCGGATTTTCCGACAACTTTGTGTGACCGTGTGTATGCAAGACAAGTTTGAGCCAACATCCATCTGAAAAAATCCTAGGGTTTTGTTGTCGGAATGTCCGAACAAAGTCCGACCGTGTGTACGGGGCATTAGTCCGTAGGGTTCAATATTGAGTTGGCCCACACTTTGCAGCTATAACAGATTCAACTCTTCTGGGTAGGCTGTCCAGGTTTAAGGTTTAAGAGTGTCTATAGCAGTGTTTGACCATTTTTTCAGAAGTGTATTTGTGAGTTCAGGCACTAATGTGGATGAGAAGGCCTGGCTCGCAGTGTCCGCTCTAATTCATCTCAAAGGTGTTCTGTAGGGTTGAGATCAGGACACTGTGCAGGCCAGTCAAGTTCCTTATCCATGTCTTTATGGATCTTGCTTTGTGCACCAGTCCAAATCATTTGGTGGAGGAGACATTTTGGACAATTTCATGCTTCCAGCTTTGTGGGAACAGTTTGGGGATGGCCCCTTCCTGTTCTAACATGTCTGTGCACCTGTGCACAAAGCAAGGTTCATAAAGACACGGATGAGCGAATTTAAGAGAAATGTGGAATCTTATTGACCCCACATTTCTCCTTTAAGAGGACCTGTCATTCCCTATTCCTATTACAAGGGATGTTGAAAGTGATCCAAAAAATATTTAAAGGGAAAGTGTAAAAATAACATTAAAATAAACAATAAAAAAATTGTAAAAAATGTTTAAAGCGCCCTAGTCCTTGTGTGTTCTCATGCAGAAGCGAATGCATGCGTACGTCGCACCCACATATGTAAACAGCGTTCAAACCACACATGTGGTATTGCCGTGTGTGAGAGCAATAATTCTAGCCCAAGACCTCCTCTGTAACTCTAAACTGGTAACCTGTACAAATTTTTAAATGGTCGCCTATGGAGATTTTTTAGTACTGAAGTTTGGCGCCATTCCACGAGTGTGCGCAATTTTAAAGTATGACATGTTAGTTATCGATTAAGGCTTCATGTAGACAGGACGTTTTTACAACCTCTCCTGAACGATTTAACTTGACAGATAATAACCCACGTTTAAAATGTCTGTTCTGCCGCATTTACATGGCGCGTTTAGCACGTTTTGTCACGTTTGTGTTTAGAAGAAAAAAAAACAGGAAAAACGCCTGTAAATGAAACGCGGTTAAACACGAGTTACCGTGTTTAGCCGCATTCAGAAGCGTTTGGCGCTTGAAATGCCTGTAAACTGAGCTTCTGAATGCATTTTTTTGCATTCCAAAAAATGCCTCTAAACTCAACTGCCTAGAAAGGACTATAAACGACCCTGTGTACATGTACTATAAGATAACATAGAGGAGAGTTCAGGGACAGCTGAAAAAAACTCCCAACTTCTCCTAAAATGTCCATTTACCAGCAGCGGTGTACATGAGGCCTTACTGGGCTTAACATCATCTTTCTCAGTATACAACAAAAATTGGGCTAACTTTAGTGTTTTTTTTATTTTTTATTCATGAAACTGTTTTTTTCCCCACAAAAACGCGTTTGAAAAATTGCTGCGCAAATACCGTGTGACATAAAAGGTTGCAACAACTGCCATTTGATTCCCTAGGTTCTCTGCTAAAAAAAACATTGTATAATGTTTGGGGGTTCTGAGTAATTTTCTAGCAAACAAATTATGATTTTTACATGTAGGACAGGAGTGCCAGAATAGGCCTGGTATGGAAGTGGTTCAACTGCCCATTAGATGGCGCTTAAATCCCTTTATATATATCTATATATATATATATCTATATAGCTATATAGATATATATATATATATATCTATATATAGATATATAGATATATCTATATATAGAGAGAGAGATATACACACACACACACACAGCAGCAGCAGTGTGGGAAATCACATGTGATTCTTTGCAGTGCGGTTTGTGGCAATTTTTTTTGTATTGACGCAAATCGCATCGCAAAGTATCAGTACTTGGTATCCGCGAGTACTTGACCAAAAGTATCGGTACTCGTACTCGCTGATAAAAAAAAATGGTATCAGTTCAACCCTAGTTTCTGTCATTACAGGTTTACCCTTTTAGTCACTGTTAGTGACCAGGACAGCATACTCTCCTATCAGTGAACAATATCCTAAAGCCAAACTACAAACGTGTAAAAGAAGCAAAATATTGCAGTTCTGTTTTCATTAATACATCAGTATTTTTTACTCCAAGCAGTAAAAGTACCTGCATGTGACTTGCAATGAGCCATTGGTAATCCCTGTGCACTAAAACTCAAGACAGGGAGAGGAACAAGCAGAACAAAACGCAAGTCATTTGTGCTGCAATGCTCGTGTAATAACAAAGGGCATGCTGATAGGAGGAGAGAAGAGAGTGAGAAGAGTTCATCAGTCTGCACCTTCTCCTTTTACTATTCAGTCACAGGCAGGGGAAGGGCTATGTGATCTGTAAGTATTACATAAAGTAACACAAAACATGATTCAGATACAAAATACTTTATCAATCACAAGGTAAATTATTACATTAATACCAAGGGAAATTATTAAATAGCCTTATTTTTCAAAAAATAATCCATACACATCCAATACTTAATGACCCAGTAATCTAGTTTTATATATATATATATATATAATATATATATATATATATATATATATATATATATATATATATATATATATATAATGTGTGTTTAGCTGTCTGTCTGGAATTCAGCTTTAAATCTAAGAAACAATAACAATTTGTTGTAAATTTGCGCTGCAGTTTGTTCATGGAACATTTGTGAAATTGGTTCAATGTAGTACATGTAAAGTAATCTTTTTAAGCTAACCATTGAAAAATACTATTATGGGTAATGGAACATGGCACAAAGCAGATAAAAAAGGATCATTATAATATTTTTCTGATTCTTCTTCTTACTAATGTTCCAGTGAATAGTCCTTAATATTCTTCTCTGACATAATATGACAGAACTACTAACTGAAATGATAACTGTCATCATTTCTAACATATCTCTGGGACTCATTATAATTATATTAAAATGTTTCGCGAGAAATCTTTTAACCAATGTAAATATAATTAAAACAAGAGTATGCATTAGTCATTGAAGTACATGTTTAGAGCATTTCATATATATAATTATATTTATTCATGTATAATATCAGATTATTTTAACTCTCCTCTTATTTTTGAATGTTAACGGTTGTGGCTAATGTCCTTTTTTTTTTTTTTGCACTTAGGTTCAACCTACTTTTTCAGAGGAAAAGAGTACTGGAAAGTGCTTGACAACAAAATGGAAGCTGAAGCAGGTTACCCACAAATAACGGCACGAGACTGGCTAGTATGCAGTGACATGCAGTCCGATGGACCAAGTGCAGAAAGCAGTAGGACTGGTGCTCATTCCAGGCAGGGTCAGCATGATGAGAGCCGGTCAGAGAATGCCTATGAAGTCTGTTCTTGTACATCTTCAGCAGAATTTCTCAGCATCAGCTTGTCAACTAACATTTCACTGCTTCTGGTGCACCTATTCACAGTAGCCTTGGTCTCATTCTCATGATGCGCCTACCTAATGAATTGTACCATCACACAAAGGACTAAGGGGTCAAACCTGTGATCCTAATGTGCTGCACAAAGCTGCAGGCCAAACATTCCGAGAAGCTTGGAAGTGAAGGATACCAAATTCTCCATGAGAAATGAACTTTTTAAGATAATGTCCTGGAAAGCGGTGCTCAAATTACTGGACCATGGAAAGCTTTTACCACAAAACCAAAGGGAGGACTTGCTATGAAACAACCATGTTTTCATTGTAACTGACACAAAATTATTTTTCAGATCATATATGTTCTACACATTCAACCACAGTCTATGGAAATTAAAGCTGTCCAAACATGATTAGAACCTACCGTTTCCCCGAAAATAAGACCTAGCGTGATTGTCGGTGATGGCTGCAATATAAGCCCTACCCCCCAAATAAGCCCTACCCTGTTTCCCCAAAAATAAGCCCTACCCTGAAAATAAGACCTACAAGGACTTTAACTAGGGCTTATTTGGGGGGTATATTGCAGCCATCACCGACAATCACTCCAGGTCTGTTTTTCGGGGAAACAGGGTAACACCAGGTCTTCTGACCCCCAGGAATTTCTGTTTTTCACTGCCTGTTGCCTACCATGAGAGGGAGCTGTAGTTTCTAAGTGGTGATACAGCAATCAGCACAACCTATAGTGAGTGACTTGCTATATCACTTACCTCTGCTTAGTCAGCAGAGAACTAATGCCTGGTACACACAGGAAGCTTTTTTTTTTTTTTTCGTTCAACCTAGTAGGCTTAACCAAAAAAATGTACAGTGTACTAACACAAGCAATGTTAGTACAGCAATCTCCCCTGCTGAGTTCTTGTGTTCTTTCAGGTGGGACTGCCCCTACCCCCCTGCCAGAACACACTGATCAGCACTCACAGCCACTGACTGCAAGCGCTGATCAGATGCTGGTTTTCCAGCATGCACGTTCGATGAAAGCCGGTCATTAGTCGCCTTCTGTCAGACAGGCTGCTGTACACATGGGCCAAATGTCGAAGTGTTCCAGACGATATTCGGCCTGCGTGTACTAGCCTTAAGGTTCACAACCAAAATCCTTCTCTTAACCACTTCAGTACCGGGCACTTATACACCTTCCTGCCCAGACCAATTTTCAGCTTTCAGCGCTGTCGCAGTTTGAATGACAATTTCGCGGTCATACAACACTGTACCCAAACTACATTTTTATCATTTTGTTCCCACAAATAGAGTTTTCTTTTGGTGGTATTTGATCACCTCTGCAGTTTTTATTTTTTGCTTAACAAATAAAAAAAGACCGAAAATTTTGAAAAAAATAAAAGTTTTGCTTTTGTTTCTGTTAAAAAATGTTGTAAATAAGTAAGTTTTCTCTTTCACTGATGGGCACTGATAAGGCAGCACTGACAGGCACTGATAAGGCTGCACAGATGAGGTGGCACCAATGAGCGGGCACTGACGATGGGCACTGATATGCGGCACTGATGGGCACTGGTAGGCGGTACTGATGGGTGGCAATGATATGTAGCACTGATGGGCATTGATAGGCGACACTGATGGGCACTCATGGGTGGCACTGGTGGGCACTTATAGGCGACACTGATGGGCACTGAAAGGCTGCAAAGATGGGTTCTTATGGGTTGCATTGATAGGCGGCACTGATGGGCACTAATAGGCAGCACTGATGGGCACTAATACGTGGCACTGATGGGCACTGATACGTGGCACTGATAGGCATCCCTGGTGGCACTGGCAGTGGTAGGCATTGTGAGTGGGCACTGATTGGCAGCTGCCTGGTCACTGATTGGCAGCTGCCTGGGCACAGATTAGTATTTCCCTGGGGGTCTAGGGGGCATACCTGGTGGTCCAGTGTGGATGGCTTCCCTGGTGGTCCTGGGCGGCTTCCCTGGTGGTCCTGGGCGGCTTCCCTGGTGGTCCTGGGTGGCATCCAAGGGGGGGCTGTGCTGATAAACAATCAGCACAGACCCCCCCTGTCAGGAGAGCAGCCGATCGGCTCTCCTCTACTCGCGTCTGTCAGACGCGAGTGAGGAAAAACCGATCACCGGCTCTCCCTTTTTACATCGTGATCAGCTGTGATTGGACACGGCTGATCACGTGGTAAAGAGTCTCCGTCAGAGACTCTTTACCTAGATCGTTGTTGCGGGGTGTCAGACCGACACCCCGCAACAACGATTGCCGCGATGCACGCTCCCGGGGGCGCGCAGTGGCTCAATATCCTGCGGAAGTCATACGACGCCCAGTCAAGATATTGAAACCACTTTGCCGCCGTCATTCTGCTATATGGCGGGCGGCAAGTGGTTAAAGTGATTATAAAGTCTTGGTATTTTTTCCTACAAAAATAACAAACATGTTATACTTACCTACTCTGGGCAGTGGATTTGCACAGAGCAGCCTGGATCCTCCTCTTCTCGGGTCCCTCTTCTGTGCTCCTGGCCCCTCCCTCCTGTTGAGTGCCTCCACAGCAAGCAGCTTGCTATGGGGGCACCCGAGCCGAGCTGCATCTCCGTGTGTCCATTAAGACATGAAGCAGCCACCCCCTCTCTCTCCGGTCTTTACAACCACTTTAAAGTATTCTGTTGTGATCTTTGTATCCCCATTTGCAAGTGTAATGTCTGAAATTGAACCAAAGTCATTGATATGATTTTGGTGTGAGTTTATGGCCAGTTTATGGTCACATACCCATGCCATCATGACATGCTTCATTACTGCATGTTGTGTTAACTGCTTGGGGAGCATAATGGTGTACACGGAGGATATAGGGGGTTATTTACAAAAGCCAAATCCACTTTGCACAACAAGTGCACTGTAAGTGCAGTCGCTGTAGATCTGAGGGGAAGATTTTTAATGAGGGGAAGCTCTGCTGATTTTATCATCCAATCATGTGCAAGCTAAAATGCTGTTTTTTATTTTCCTTGCATGAACTCCTCAGATCTACAGCGACTGCACTTCCAAGTGCACTTGTAGTGCAAAGTGGATTTGCCTTTTGTAAATAACCCCCATAGGGTAATTTAAAACATTTTACAGCGACTCCTGCTGGTGTCTATGGGGAGACTTCAGCTGAGGCAATCTGCTCAGCTGCCTTCGGCAACCTTCCAAGCTTACATGTGGGTACTGGTAAATGTGATTTTTCAGTAGCACCCTATGTTCTTCTTTCTTGGTGCCGTGTAGAAATAAAAAAAAAAAACAATATCCAGGCCACTCATGGCATGTCACACTTCTTTTTTTAATTACAAATTCCAAAGGCTAAAAACAATTAAAACACATCCAGCCAATTAACCTTTCTCATGCAAAGTGCACACTCTTTCAAAGCAGTAAAGGTAGCCTGGCATACTCAGACACTTCAGTGGGTATGACCATAAGTGTGCGCAGCCTATTGCATTAGAGTGTGCACCCTTAAGCTCAAACACACATGCATGTGTATGTGTCTACATATATATGAACCCGGCACATTGATCTCCCTGCCGGCACAGTGAAAGAGAAGAGCATAAACACTTTTCTTATGGCAGAGAAGGTAAGAGGGAGATCTTTACCATGTTCCTGCTGCTACACAGAGCGATAACACTAATGCGCATGGGGTGATTAGGGTATGCCTGGGCACACCCGGCACACAATGTGCGCACGCCTATGGGTATGAGCCTTAGGCCTCATGTACACCGCTGCTGGTAAACGGATGTTTAGGAGCAGTTGGGCATTTTTTTCAACTGCTCCTGAACTCTCCTCTATGTTATCTTATCAGTACATGTACACAGGGTCGTTTATAGTCATTTCTAGGCAGTTGCAATAAGAGGCTTTTTTTGGAACCCAAAAAAATGCATTCAGAAGCTGTGTTTAGAGGCATTTCAAACGCGGCTACCCGCGTTTAGACGCATTTTCGTCTAGTAGAGTTTTTAAAAGGGAAACATTTTATTCATTATTTTTGAGCCTGGAAAATGCTAAAAACACACCAAAAACTGAATTATCACTGCCTGCAAGCTTGATATACCATGTGATATTCTCCTCATCAGCCAATTATGCTGTACAGTACACGACTGGCATTACTTGACGCTGAAGTTGAATCACCAACAGACGTTCCTCTGGTTGCATGCTTTTCCTCATGTTGGTGTCCATGCCAACTAGACGGGGTCTAACCTTTTCCAAGAGAACGTCAAAGGTGGCAATTGACATGCGTGTAAAATGAAAAAATGTATCTGGGTAATTATGTAGCTGAACACAGATATTATAAAGTCTCCTGTGGACATGCGTTGAGCCATCGATGGATGTGTCCAATAGCGAGGAACTCTGGTCCTCTCACGTAATTTTCTGCATCTTTGAAGCCTCAGCAAAAGCTACATCAGGAGCATTTCCTCACACACGCTCATCATGGGATCCATATTAACAAACCAACCAAAAAATAACAGCTAGCTACAAGTACACTGCTTTCTCAGCTGATATTCACACTGTTCTCTCAAAGAATGGCTGAAATAGTTAATAAATACTTGTTTTTAGTGCTTTCTAATCATTTGGGAGGGTCTCCTGAGCTTATCTTTAGTAAATGCTCCTGAATGCAAATGCGGCTAAATGCCGCTTGTAAACGCTGCTAAACGCACGTTTTTAGGCTTCATGTACACTGGACGTTTTTACAACCTCTCCTGAACGATTTAACTTGTCAGACAGTAACCCACGTTTAAAACGTCCGAAATTTTCCGTGTTTACATGCTGCGTTTGCGTTTAGAGGCGCTTGAAAAAAATGTTTACATTTTTTTTCCAAAATAGCCAAAAATGAAAAACACCTGTAAATGAAACGTGGCTAAACGCAAGTTACCCAGTTTAGCTACGTTTAGCCGCGTTTGGCATCTGAAACGTCAGAAACTTCGGCGTCTGAACTCATTTTTTTGCCTTCAAAGAAAAGCTTATAAACGCAACTGCCTAAAAGCGACATTAAACGAACCTGTGTACATGTACACATAAGATAACGGTGGATGAGTTCAGGACAGCTGAAAAAAGCAGCCAACTGCCTCTGAACGTCCGTTTACCAGCAGTGTACATGAGGCCTTAGGGTCTCCTAGCAGTCTGATCGGTGCAAATGCGTGTATAATTTACTGAACAGAAACATAAGCCTGTGGCAGATTTTTTTTTTCATTAATCTTTCTGCCAAAAGACTTAAAGGGGAACTATCACAAAGGTATATATTTTTATGTTATTACATTTAAATAAAATTGATTTAACAATATATTTTGTTATATGCCACTAAACTCCAGTATGTTGTGTAGTTTTATTTTATCTGCAAGCATAAAGTTTGTTTTTGCTAAATACATTTATTTGCCAGACAGGAGCTCTGTGTTGATCACAACTGCAAGTCTGTATAAATGGACCACAGTCATTCACAATAAACATTTATAAATGTGTATATAGCTTTTAAATATTATATATCTCAAAAGTAGGAGAAAATGAAGGTATATGAAAATTGATATAATGATAGTTCCAGCTTTACGTTTTTTTTCAAGAATGCAGTGAAGTCGTGTTTGCACTTGTAGTGGTTGCCTGTGATGCATCCATGATGGTCAGGTAATGGGGCTTGTCTTTCTGAGATGGCCCAGTAATTGGAGCGCTGCCAAGAGTGAATTCTGTAATTCTGCTTCTTTGAATTTCTGACAACCAGTTGTATAATAAAGAGGCACATCTTGTTTACACCATGGAATAGATCAGAGTTGTTTTTCTCCGTTGAGCTAAATATAAAGGGTGTAGAAATCCATAGGGGCGCTAAGAACAAGGTCTGGTAGTGGCTTCACATCCTTCTTGCACCCATCATGCCTTATGGCTCATTACCACCTTGATTGTACCACAGAAGCTCCATGTATACATTTTATGCAGGTCACTCCAATTTAGGAAAAAGCTTCTTTAGAGAACTCAAATTTACACACTTAAAGCAGAGTTCCACCCATTTAAAAGTCAGCGACTGCAAAAAAGTGTAGCTGCTGACTTTTAATAATCAGGCACTCACCTGTCCCACGGTCCAGCGATGCAGGCGCACGAAGCCCCGCTCCTCTCCTTCTCTCCTCGGCGCCGGTATTGTTACTGTGGGCGCCCGGCTGTGTCTTCACAGCCGGGCACGCACTGTGCATGTGTGAGCCACGCTGTGATTAGCCAGGCAATCTTCTGGGACCTGTGACGTGTCCCAGAAGATGGCAGGCAGGGAGGGGGGAGAGGTGATTTTCCTTCCGGTGCCTCAGCGCCAGGGAGGAAATTGGAGCTGGGTGCCCATAAAAACAGGGTCCCCGCTCCTCCCCCAAAAAAATGACATGCCAAATGTGGCTTGTCAGGGGGTCACCTACACTTAAAGCGGAAGTTCCATTTTTGGGTGTAACTCCAAGGTTTGTCGCAACTCTCGCAATTCCTCCGCATCCCTGTCTGCGCTGTTAGGATGGAGCCATATAGAGTTGTGCACCTTGTATTAAATGTTTATTTGTAAAATGAAGCTTTTATGCGAAGAGCAACAAAAATATAAAAACATTTTAATGTAAAAACGATTTAACCACTTCAGCCCCGGAAGGATTTACCCCCTTAATGACCAGGCCATTTTTTGTGATTCGGCACTGCTTCGTTTTAACTGACAGTTGTGCGGTCGTGCGAAGTTGTACACAAACGAAATTGACGTCCTTTTTTTCCCACAAATAGAGCTTTCTTTTGGTGGTATTTGATCACCTCTGCGGTTTTTATTTTTTGCGCAATAAACAAAAAAAAAAAACAACAATTTTGAAAAAAGAAAAAAACAATATTTTTTACTTTTTGCTATAATAAATATCTAAAAAAAAATTTTAAAAACACATTTCTTCATCAGTTTAGGCCAATACGTATTCTACATATTTTTGGTAAAACAAAAACGCAATAAGCGTATATTGATTGGTTTGCGCAAAAGTTATATCGTCTACATAATAGGGGATATATTTCATATATGTAATTTTTATTATTCATTTTTTTCCTAGTAATGGTGGTGATCAGCAATTTTTAGCGGGACTGTGACATTGCAGCGGACAGATCAGACACTTTTGACACTTTTTTGGGACCAGTGACATTTATACAGCGATCAAAGCTAAAAATAGCAACTGATGACTGTATAAATGACACTGGCAGGAAAGTGGTTTACACTAGGGGGCGATCAAGGGGTTAAATGTGTTCCCTAGGGAGGTGTTTCTAACTGTGGGGGGATGGGACTGACTGGTCATTAGGAACAGACAATCACACTGTCTTTCCTCCCCTGTCAGAACGGGGATTTGTTTGTTTACATCGACAGATCCCCGTTCTGGCTATCTGTGGAGGGATTGCGGGTGGCCGGCGGACATCGCGCCTGCTAGCCACACGCATCAGGTCCTAAAACGGCCAACGTACATCTACGGTGATTTGCGCAGCCGTGCAAACCTGCCGCAGTATAATCACAGTGGCTGGCTGGCAAGCGGTTAATAACTTAAAAACCTACTTATTTTAAATGATTCTAGGTCCCACTTAAGCTATTTTATGAGTTTATTTTTAAGTACTTTCATAACCCATCAGAAGTACCCATTAGTTCATAAATACCAAACAGTGAGAAACAGTGCTCTCAGTACGCTTTGCTCTCTAATGAATAATCGCTATATAAACATCCCAATCTTAATATTCCCCAAGTTTAGAAGCAGGACTGTATTTCCTGTTTCAATAGTTTTTATTAGGTTTACAAAATAGAGCAAGGGCCAGTTCACGCCACATGCAGTCCAGTGCATTTTTTTTCTGCATCAAAAATGCAAAAGTAGGTTACAGTGGATATAAAAAGTCTAAACACCCCTGTTAAAATGTCAGGTTTCTGTGATGTAAAAAATGAGACAGAGATAAATAATTTCAGAACTTTTTCCACCTTTAATGTGACCTATAAACTGTACAACTCAGTTGAACAACAAACTGAAATATTTTAGGTGGAGGGAATAAAAAATAAAAAAAATAAAATAATATGGTTGCATAAGCACACCATTAAACTAATACTTCGTAGACATGTGCACTGCCAAAAACTGTATGAGTTTTTGTTTCATTCTTTTTTTGTTTTTTTGGAGGGTTTTTTTCGTGTCATTCGTTATGATCGAAATTCGTTATTTTAAATAAATTCGTAACTTCGGAAAAAATTTGAATTCATTACGCTCCATTCATTTAGATGAGGTATTCGTTATATCGATAATTCATAAAAACTCGAAATTCTGATATCCGAAAATAAAAACGAAAATCCAAAAATGAGAACGAAAATTCCAAATTCCAAAATAGAAACGAACGAACTAACTAATAATAACTAACTATTAAATTATAGGTATGGGAATTTCCTTTCAAATTTCGCTGTTAGTGAACGTAACAAATACGAATTTATCCAAAGTTACGAATTATCCGAAATAACGAATGCCGCATCTAAACGAATGAAATGTAACAAATTAATAATAATAAATAATAATGAAACTTTTTTTTTATTATTATTATTTATTATTATTAATTTGTTACGTTCCATACGTTTAGCTGCGGCATTCCTTATTTCACATAATTCATAACTTTGGATAAATTCGTATTCGTTACGTTCACTAACAGCCGAACTTGAAAGGAAATTCCAATACCTATAATTTAATAATTAGTAATAGTTATTATTAGTTAGTTATTATTTCGGATTTTTAAATTTTCCGGTTTTCGAATTTTCTAATTTTCGTTCTTTTGAATTTTCGTTCTTATTTTTGGATTTTCGGATTTTTTGAATTTTGGATTTTCGTTCTTTCGAATTTTTGAGTTTTCATTTTCAGAGAAATTAGTTAAACAGGTTTTCATTAGTTCAAATATTTCTGAATTAATTTATTTGTCGAATGTTATCAAAAAACAAATTCGGAAATAAACGAATTGCACATGTCTAATACTTTGTTGAAGCACCTTTTGATTTTATAACAGCACTCAGTCTTTTAGGGTATGAGTCTATCAGCATGCCACATCTTGACTTGGCAATATTTGCCCACTCTTTTTTCAAAAACACTCCAAATCTGTCATATTGCGAGGGCATCTCCTGTGCACAGCCCTCTTCAGATCACCCCACAGATTTTAAATGAGATTCAGGTCTGGGTTCTGGCTGGGCCATTCCAAAACTTTAATCTTATTCTGCAGAAGCTGTTCCTTTGTTGATTTGGATGTATGCTTTTGGTTGTTGTAATGCTGAAAGATGAAGTTCCTCTTCATGTTCAGCTTTCTAGCAAAAGCCTGAAGGTTTTTTGCCAATATTGACTGGTATTTAAAACTGTTCATAATTCCCTCTACCTTCACTAAGGCCCCTGTTCCAGCTGAAGAAAAACAGCCCCAAAGCATGATGCTGCCACCACCATGCTTCACTGTGAGTATAATGTTCTTTTAGTGATGTGCAGTGTTGTCTTTGCGCCAAACATATCTTTTGGAATTATGGCCAAAAAGTTCAACATTGGTTTCATCAGACCATAACATATTTTTCCACATGCTTTTGGGAGACTTCAGATGTGTTTTTGCAAACTTTAGCCGGGCTTGGATGTTTTTCTTCATAAGAAAAGGCTTCCGTCTTGCCACGCTGCCCCATAGTCCAGACATATGAAGAATACGGGAGATTGTTGTCACATGTACCACACAGCTAGTACTTGCCAGATATTCTTGCAGCTCCTTTATTGTTGCTGTAGGCCTCTTAGCAGCCTCCCTATCCAGTTTTCTTCTTGTCTTTTTATCAATTTTGGAGGGACGTCCAGTTCTTGGTAATGTCACTGTTGTGCCATATTTTCTCCAATTGATGATGACTGTCTTCATTGTGTTCCATGATATATCTAATGCCTTGGAAATTTTTTGTACCCTTCTCCTGACTGATACCTTTTAACAATGAGATCCCTCTGATGCTTTGGAACCTCTCTGCGAACCATGGCTTTTGCTGTAGTATGCGACCAAGAAAATGTCAGGAAAGACCTACTTGAACAGCTGAACTTTATTTGGGGTTAATCAGAGGCACTTTAAATGATGGGAGATGTGTACTGACTCCTATTTAACATGAGTTTGAATGTGATTGCTTAATTCAAACACAGCTACATCCCCAGATATAAGAGGGTGCAACCACATTATTTTAGTTCTTAGTTTTACTCCCCCCCTAAAAGATTTCAGTTTTCTTTTCAACTGAGTTGTACAGTTTATAGGTCACATTAAAGGTGGAAAAAGTTGTGAAATTATTTATCTTTGTCTCATTTTTTTACATCACAAAAACCTGACAGTTTAACAGGGTTGTGTAGACTTTTTCTATCCACTGGATATGGTTTCCAATGGCATAGTTCACATCAGTGTCAGAGTCAGTTCCAGGGTGTTCCAGAAAAAAAAAAAAGTAGAACATGCTGCATTTTTCATGCACTGGACTATACTGAAAGGCTGCAAAACGCATCAAAAGTGCACCAGAATGTACTAGAATGCATCAAAACCTCATCAAAAAAGCACCAGGCCCCAGTATAGTGGAAAAAAAGCATCTGGAAAGCATCCGGAAACGCATCAAAAATGCACTGGAACATGCATGTAGAAACGAATCCGGAACAAATCTGGAGTGCGTTTTTGTGGTGTTAACCAGCCCTAATACAATTTAGTAGACCTTTTTACATTGCTGAGGCTATCAAGAATGGTAAAGGCATACAGTAGTATCAAAATCAAGGGATACTGGTATAGTCATATGTCTCAATCAGGTAGTATATGTAACCGTTACGTTACTAGACGCAAGGGACTAGCCCAAAGGGAGAAACCCAAAGTGAACCCATCAAAAATTTTAACAATATAAATTCGAAGCTATAACCTCCTATAGGACCAAAAGTCGGGTACAAGACCCGGCATTATCATCAAAATCAATTTAGAAAGCGAGTCTCAAAAGAGCAAAAGAAGGAAAAGAAGAGGAGAGAACAAGGGACGTCCATCCAGAGATCCAGGAATCCAACGCTATCTCGCCAAGGAGACCACCTTTAGGTATCCGGAACCTGTAAATAAGAGAACCAGGAGTTCCATATTTTATCAAATAGAGGTTGTTTATCCCTTAAGACACTCACCATCTTTTCGTGAAGCATAATCCAGGTCTGCTTACGCTTGAGCAAGGCGATATCCACCACCGGACTTTTCCACACAGTGGCTATTGCAATTTTGGCCGCCAAAAAGATAAAATAAGCAGGACTGTATTTCCAGGTGCTTCTTGAAAGTGGTATACAGTAGCTACAAGATATGTCTGCAAATGTATAAAAACATATATTTTTTTATCATAATGTAAGAAGCATGTTTTAATTAGGTTCCATTGCTAGATAGCAGGACCAATTGCAAAGAAATACTTTTTCTTTTACACTTTCGCTTAATACCTCCTCCTATACGCATCCTACTAGTTATAAATTAAAGGGTTGATGCCATTTTGTTTTCTTTGACCTGTATGCATGTGTGCATGTATTGTCTAAGCTTCAGACACCTAAAATCTGGTCTTTATCTGCCAACTGACTAAACAAGAATGGCAACCATTTTAATTTATAACTAGCTTTTGGAGTAAGGTGTACAGGGAAGGGCTTTGCACAGAGCAAGCGATAGAAAATGTATTTCTCAGCACGCATACTAGATAGCCAGCAAAAGATAAAAAAACGACACCCTCTAACAATTTGCAATGAAAACAAAGGTTTTAGTTGCACTACATCTGCAAATCTATGTGGAAGCCACACTGACTCATTAAAGGTCCCTCTGTAAAGTGCAGTCCTATTTCTAATATATTATAGCATATACAGCAATGTGTAAATTAAGAGCAGGTATGCTTGGAAGAAGCCCATACCTTTTTAATGGTGCAAGGACAAACTAGAAGCCCAGCAGAGCACAATGGTAGCTGAACGTATCTAATATTTCCAGGACCGCTTTTGAGGCAGGGCAAAAGGGGCAGCTGCCCTGGGCCCCATCATTGTTGTGGGGCCCAAAGCAGCTGCCTCATACTTGCCAACTATTCCAGTTTCCATTCCCTTGAAGTTTTAGTCCCATGGTGTGTCCTCATATCTCAGTGTGAAGTTCTGTTACTAATGCTGCCCAGCTCTGCCCTATTTTCCTGTACAGGTGACTCACCTTGTGTTTACATGTAAATAACCTGCATTGATATGTAAATAGCGGTGGCATTAATATGTAAATAGTTGTGGACCAACTGCATTTATATGTAAATAGAAGCGGCATTCATATGTATATCATGCCTCCTGAGGTCATATTCATTATCACTTCTGCTGAATGCTGCCCACTGGGGAGATAAAGGGGCATTCTGGAAAGTCTTGCCTACAACTGTGGTCATTAAGCCATCATCCTGTTCTGCAAAGGTAAGCAAATTGGAAGTGGAACCCTTTTTCAAAATAACATGGTGCCACAGCACCCTGAATTTTGGTGCATGTGAATACGCACATCTAAGCAGATGTGTGAGGGTGGCATTGTGTCATTAACAATTAATGGCAATACTGTGTATCTGCTAAAGGGCAGCACATTTCTGTGGTGTCAGGAAAGCGATTTTGCATGCGTTCCTGACACACACAAATGTGAACGCAGGCTAAATGTCTCAGTTACATTTATGGTCAGTGTAAATCTTCTCATTACATTGGGGCTTGGTGTACAATCCTTTCATTCACATTAGTGGCCAGTGTAAAGGTCCCCCTTACATTGAAGGTCAGTGTAAATCCCTTCTTATATTGGTGGTTACTGTGAATGCTCCTATCACATTTGGTGGTCAATCATTGTAAATCCCCATTACATTGGTGGCCAGTGTAGAAACTCCTCTTTATATTGGTAATCTGTAAAAATCCAAACGTGCATTTGTGGTCAGTTCCAAATTCTCCCTTACATTAGTGGTCCATGTAAAAGCCACCTTTAAATTGGTGGTGAGTGTAAATCCCCCCTTACATTGGTGGCCAGTGTAGAAATCCCCCTTTATTGGTTGTTGATGTAAAATCCCCCATTACATTGGTTGCAAGTGTAAATTCTTTATTACATTGGCGGTAAGTGCAGAATTTCCCTTACACTGGTGGTCAGTGTAAATCCCCCCTAACATCGGTGGTCATTGGAGGTGGTGTGCAGGCAGTGAGGAGATAAAACCTTTAGCAACCGATCAGTGAGCAGTAATGATGTACACTAACCTCTTGCAACTAATCATTGAGTGGTAAGGATATGCAGTAACCTCTAGCAACCAATCAGTGAGCAGTAATAATGTGCAGTAACCTCTAGCAACCAATTAGTGAGTAGTAAGGACGTCCAGTAACCTCTAGCAAATAATCGTTGAGCAGTATTGATGTACAGTAATCTCTAGCAACCAATCAACAAGCGGAAGTCATGTGCTGTAACCTCTAGCAAATAATCAGTGAGCCATAATGTGTGCTGTAACCTCTAGCAGCCAGTCAGTGAGCGATAATGATACACTGTATCCAATCGCATTCCCTGCCTGATCTGATTCAGTAAACTGATTTTAAGTCTAGCTGCTATTTATTGTATGTCTCAGAGCAGGTGGAGAGCAAAATTGCATGGGGGGGGCAAGAAAATGTTTGCCCAGGGTCCAATCCATATTAACCACTTCCCTACCGAGCCATTGTCAAATGACGTCTTGCCATCCCGGTGTGGATGTCATATGACGGCCTCACGTTCTTGCCACTACTGCGGGCCCCCGGGGCGCGGCGATCAGGGATCATGTGACCCTTGGGACACAGTCCCTCCCTGATCAGGGTAAAGAGCCAATGAAATTGGCTCTTTACCACGTGACCGGCTGTGTCCAATCACAGCCAGTCACCTGTATTCTGCTCGTGATCGCCGCCCGTGCACGCCCCGGGGGCGTGCAGCGTGGGGATTAAGGATGAGGCATGTCCCTCAGGCACAGCCCATCCCCGATCAGGGTAAAGAGCCAATGAAATTGGCTCTTTACCATGTGACCGGCTTTGTCCAATCACAGCCGGTCACAAATTTCAACAAACGATGGTAGCGCCGGTTCCAGGGTTCTCCTCAGAGTGTGAGGGGGACACCTGGATGAAAAAGTGCAGGGATGTGCCCGCTTGCCCCCCCAAATCACATCCCATCAGGAGTCCCTGTCACAGCCGATAAGAGTACCTGTCACAAGCCCCAGAGTACCTGTCACCAGCCCCAGAGTACCTGTCACGAGCATCAGAGTACCCGTCACCAGCCCCAGAGTACCTGTCACCAGCATCAGAGTACCCGTCACCAGCCCCAGAGTACCTGTCACCAGCCCCAGGGTACCTTTTACCAGCCCATCAGAGTACCCGTCACCAGCCCCAGAGTACCCGTCACAGCCAATCCGAGTACCTGTCACAGCCCATCTGAGTACCTGTCACTGCCCATCTGAGTACCTATCACCAGCTCCTCAGAGTACCCGAGTACCTATCACCAGCCCATCGGAGTACCCGAGTACCTGTCACCAGCTCATCAGAGTACCCGAGTACCATGCCATTAAAGTTCATGTGTGGGGGAAGGAAGGGGGTGTGACCGGATGGGCGGGTGTGTGTTGAGAGGCAGCATGGAGTGAGTGAGAGCATGGACGCTGTGTGCTCCGTCCCCCCTCCGTTCTCATCTCTCTCTCCCCTGGCCGTATGAACGGCATACTGGATGGCTCTGGCTCCCTTGTCGCTCGGTGCCTCGCTGCCCCTCCTCTCTCTCTGCTAAAGGTGTGCTGAGGAATCCTCTGGGTGATATGTCATCCCCTGCACGCTGCTGTGAGACAAGCAGCTTTTTACTTTCACTTTCCCATCTCTACACTAGTCATGGAATAGAAGTCGGCCAGAGCTGGTACAGTATGGAGTTACTAATATAGTATCCAGATGCTGTTTTTTTGTTAGACAATCCTCAGACTAGAAGTAAATCCTGGTAATATGACATCTGTGTAGTAACAGAGTTATTTATGTGAGTCAGTGCGTTGACCTGCCTGCTGCTTGGGTAATACTAAGTCTGGGAGCAGACAGAGTGTGCTAATATAGGAAGCAAAGTATATTCTCCTCCTTTTTTTTTTTTTTTTTTGTTTGTGTGCTGCTGACTAGCTAAAGCCCTGGGACCCCTGGGATTTTCAACAGATGCAAAGAGAGAGGTTTAGGTAGGGGTTGGGATACTCGGTATATATACCCCACTAACCGTATTTTTAATGGCGACTGCCTTAGCGGCATTTAACCAACTGTATAAAACTACGGTGTAGGTGGGGGGCTGCACTAATTTGAGTTGTAGCTGTGGAGTTTATGTGTGTAGGGAGTTGCCCCACACCTGCCATTTAGGGTATTGTAGCTTCCTTCTGTGTGAGCTCTCTTTTTTTTTTTACGGGGGTGTATAAGAGTGTAGTGTGGAGAGACTTACCCCGCTTTATACACTTTATGGTATATGCTCTGTACAGCGGGTAGTTGAGCGCTGATGGGAGCAGCGGTTTCCCTTTCCTCCCCCTCTCTCCTTAGTTCCTTTTTGGATTTGTGGAGGACGTTGGTAACTGTCAGTCTCTAATTTGTTGCTGTTAGAGTATATTTATATCTATAAGCGTAAATGATGCAGAATCTACGTTCCTCTAAAGAGAAAAACCCGCAGCATGCGGTAGCAGTATCAGCAGCAGCAAAACTGGAGCAATATGCCCATGCCTCTGCTCTGACCCCTCCAAAAAAGGGGTCGCAGCAGAAGGGTCAACAAGGGGGGGCATCGGATAGGAAAAGCCAGGGCCAGCCTCAATTACAGCCCTTAGGGGCTGTGCCGGCTACCCAGCCTTCCAAATCTTTATGTAATAAAGGCCCAGGGCTAAGTGATCAAAACACAAACGTAAACTCGGAGCTAATAAATGACCCGAATTTACCCTTGAACAGAGAACCAACTATAACGGATGTATTCATGGCTGTAGGGGTATGTAGCGGCTCGCTTAAAGATCTTTGTGAACAAATGAAAGGTGTTAAAGCAGATCTGTTATTGGTTAGACAAGATCTGCAGAAAACGGCGGAGAGAACAACGGCCCTGGAAGAAAGAGTCAGTGGGCTAGAAGATAATGTGCTCCCAATAACCAAAGAAATAAAATGGCTGAAGGAACAGCTATCTAAACAAGCCTCTAAGTTAGATGAGATGGAGAACAGGAGTAGAAGAGATAATGTGAGGCTGATAGGTTTACCCGAAAGGAGTGAGGGCGCCAACCCAATTGCATTCCTAGAAAAATGGCTGGGGGAGCTAATCGGGAAAGAATCATTCTCGGCTTCGTTTTCCATCATAAGAGCTCATAGGATCCCTTTCAGGGCACCATCGGAGGGGGGCCACCCGAGACCCCTCCTCCTGAGATTTCTTAACTACCAGGATAAAGTAACCTTACTACGGAAGATCAGGGAAGCAGGGGAGGTTTTTTTTAAAGGAGCAAAAATATCGTTTTATTCCGACTTCTCTCCGGATTTGCAGAGGCGTAGGGCAGAGTTTACCCAGGCAAAACGCAATCTACAAAAATTTAAGTTGCCCTATGCTCTTTTATATCCGGCAAGGTTGCGGGTTGCGGCTCTGGGGGAGACTCTGTTTTTTAACTCCCCTTCTGAAGTTGAGAAGTGGCTGGAAGATAATAGGGAAAAAATCACGAATTTTACGTAGAGAATGGGGGAAGATATAATAGGCCGGGATATCAATAGGATGGCACGATAAGGCATTGGGAGGTACAGGGGCTGTATTTTTGTTTTTGTTCTTTTTCTTGTTCTTGCTTTTTTTTTTTTTTTTTTTCCCCACCCCTTTCTGCCATCTGTTAATGCTTTTTGTTATAAGGGGACGGGAGGGGATGGGTGCACACAGCTATTTGTGGGTAGGGTGGTGTGGGGCTGTGAGTGTAAGATTGGTGTAAAAGGTTGGTGTTAGTGTAAGAGGCAACGGTCATGGTAAACCCCCAGGGGGTACACCTAGATAGGTGGGTACGGGTGGGGGGGGGGGATGGGGTGGGAGGGTAGGGGAGGTTAGGTGGGGAGGGAAGGGAAGGGGTGGGAAGATGGGAGGGAGGGGAAATAGGATGGGTAAATCATTCCTTACGAACACTTATACCACTAGAAATTATAACGGAGGTATCCAGACCTTCCTTAAGATTATTTTTGCACATACAGGCACTTTTTATAGTAAATAGGTTTTTGGTTGTTCTACACGCACATGCAAGCACTGTCTATGGCAAGTTATGCCCAAAGTAAGGCTAATATAGCCAAAATGAATACGTGGTCTAGTGGCCAAGCATGCACACACACGGAATTGTTATAACAGTCACTAGGAGGAGAAAAATTAGTTTTGGGTTAGGGTTATATATATTAAATTTCTCTTATATCTTTCTGTTATATACGTTTGTATATGTTGGGGTAAAGAATATTCCTCAGTCTTTAGATGTTAGCTAAGACTCTGAAAATAGGATCCTGGAATGTCAGGGGCCTAGGTACACCACTTAAAAGATTAGCAGTGTTCTCTATGATGGAGAGGTGCGGGGCTGATCTGGTCTGTCTGCAGGAAACCCACCTAACCAAGGAAACTATTCATCACCTACAGATGAAAAAATTTCAAACCCAATTTCATGCGGTTCACTCCTCCTACAGTAGGGGAGTGAGTGTTTTGGTAAAGTCTGGGGTGAAGTTTTCCTGCAGCCAGGTCAGGATAGACGAGTTGGGTAGATACATCTTTTTATTATGTTTTATTGAAAACGCCAGGTATGTGGTGGCAAATATATATATCCCTCCGCCCTTTAATCTGGATGTCTTGCTTAAACTGTATGAATTTTTGCTAGATAAAAAAGAGGTGCCGATTGTAGCAATGGGGGACTTCAACGAGGTTCTAGATAAAAGGCTGGATAGATTCCCACTACGAAAAAGCTCAGGGGACTCAGTAAAGAGTCGGTTAAGCTTTTTTCTGGAAGAAGTGGGATTAATGGATTTGTGGAGGGCACGGAACCCAGGCGTGCTGCAATATACTTGCTGTTCTGCATCTTACTCCGTGCTTTCAAGGATAGACCTAGCCCTAGGAAATGATAGGGCTCTCCAGATGGTAGAAAAAATAACATACTGGCCAAGAGGCATCTCAGACCACTCACCTATGGTAGTCATTTTAAATCTTGGGGAGCCTAGGCCCCGGAAGTACTGGAGTATAAGCCCGTACTGGTTTGAAATTATTAAAAAGACGGATGGGATACTTTCCTCCTTAAGGGAGTTTGTTGAGATCAATCAGGGAACAGTGTCCCCTTCTACGCTATGGGACGCCCTTAAGGCTTTTCTTAGGGGGGTCCTGATACAGCAGATAGCTACATTCAACAAAGAGGCTAGAAGGGAGGAGGAGAGCCTGTTGAGAGACGCTCTTGAAGCAGAAAACAACTATACTTGCAACCCAACCCCGGAGACGGAAAGTATCTGGCAAGAGAAACAACAAGCATATAAATCAGTGGTTATACAGAAAGCAGAAACCAGGCGGTTACTCCAAAGACAGGAATCTATGGTGGAGGGCGAGAGAATGGGAAGGACACTGGCTATGCTAGCAAAATCCAATGCAGCTCCATCCACGGTCCTCGCGATTAGATCCCAGAGCGGTGAGGTAGTATCAAGCACCTTAAAAATAGTACAAGCCTTCAGGGATTACTATAAAAAACTGTATTCCTCCCAGAAGAGGGGTAAGGAGGCCAAGATGGAGGACTTCCTAAGGGGGTTAGACATCCCCACCCTATCACAAGAAGAAAGAGATATATTAGATGCCCCAATATCTATAGCAGAATTATACCAAGCAGTAGCAGGCACGGCAACCCATAAGTCGCCCGGACCAGATGGTCTTCCAATTGAGACCTACAAACACTATGGTGAAGTGTTGATCCCCGAACTGCTGAAAGTTTTGGGGGGGGCGCTTGAGGAGGGCCAATTACCTGCCTCAATGCTAGAAGCAACTATTATTGTATTACAGAAAGAAGGGAAAGATCCCTTGGATATGGCCGCCTATAGACCAATTTCTCTTTTATGCACGGACGTAAAAATTCTGGCCAAAGTGCTGGCAGCAAGATTGAATGGAGTTATCCATAAGCTGATCCACGAGGACCAGGCAGGCTTCATAGCCAATAGATCCACGAGCCTGAATATTAGAAGGGCGTTTTTGAATGTACAGACCCCAATGGTGAACGAGGGTTCGAGAGCGTTGATGACCCTTGATGTATCCAAGGCTTTTGATAGCGTGGAGTGGGGCTATATGTGGCGCGTGCTGGAGGTCTTTGGATTTGGCCCTGCCTTTATAGGGTGGATTAGAATGCTATATACTCGACCCAAGGCAAGATTAAAAATTAACAACGATTTGTCAGACTGGTTTGAGCTGGAGAGGGGGACGAGGCAGGGGTGCCCACTCTCCCCTCTGTTGTTTGCACTAGCGATGGAACCCCTGGCCATTTCCATAAGGGGAAGTCGAGCGATAACCGGCTTCCAGAGAAAAACAGGCGAGGAAAGAATCGCATTGTATGCGGATGACATTCTGTTATTTTTGGGAGACTCGAGGAAATCGCTACCGGGAGCAATGAGGATAGTGGAGGACTTCGGCAGTTTTTCTGGCTTAGAGATAAACTGGGAGAAATCAGAGTTTCTACCGATAGACCCCTTAAATGAGACAATAGCACCTGGTATGCCTCAGGTGGCAACAGTGGAAGCTCTGAAGTACCTAGGGATTGTCCTGACGAAGGACCCTGTTCTATATATCAGTAAAAACCTTGTCCCTCTTTTAACAAAATTTAAACAAAAAATAGGAATTTGGAGACGCCTCCCTCTATCAGTTGCAGGAAGATGTAGCTTAATAAAAATGATATGGATGCCACAACTGCTATACGTCTTGCATAATTCCCCTGTCTGGATAAGTAAGAAGTGGTTTAAAAAAATTGACAGTCTCTTTAGGGAATTGATTTGGAAGGGGAAACAAGCCAGGATCCGTCTTGGAGTGCTCCAGCTCCCTACCCAGGAGGGGGGCTTTGCCCTCCCACATCCCGAGAGTTATTTTTACTCAACTCAGTTGCAGCAATTATTGGGCTGTGGGATACCGAAAGGAGGCACCCCTAATGGCAAGTTACTATTGTTGAGCTCCACACATAATACAATTATTGAAGCCCTAGAGGCGGACGCGTTCCATGATAAATTTCCAACAATTAAATTGATAACCAAACTTTGGAAAACAGTTAAGAAAAAGATGGGGTATGGAGCCTTAACAGCCTACTCTCCTATTTGGAACAACCATAATTTGCAGGAAGTTCTTAAGATAGGCATATTTAGAGAGTGGGAGAAGCTTGGCCTCAGTAAGCTAAGTCAATTATATAACGACTCTGGGTTAAAGAAATTTTCAGAACTGGTTGGGGAGTTTAAGCTTCCCCGGGGGTCTTTCTTCCTATATGTCCGGTTGGAACATGCCCTTAAAGCACAATTTAAAGCCCAGACCCCGAGATGGGAAGAGATGCCTCTATTTCAGTGCATAATTCAAATAACCCCCACTAGAGGGGTAATTTCAAGAATTTATGACCAATTAAGCAAATCGGTTAATAGCAGGGAAATACTCCTTCGGGTAAAGGCTAAATGGGAAGAGGAGGTGGGAGGAATGACCCAGGAACAATGGGCGAGAATTTTAGAGTTGGGAGCGCAGGTTTCTGTGACCCCTTCACAGAGACTCTCACACTTAATGCTGTTAAACAGAGCCTATTATACTCCTAAAAGACTTTTTAAATTTGGGAGAAGGCCCAATGACAACTGCCCCAGGTGTCGAAGGACGGGAGATCTCATTCACATGGTGTGGAGGTGTCCCAAGCTGTTTAGATACTGGGAGGAGGTGACTGGGAACTTGGGAAATATTTTCGGTACGACAGTGGCAAACGAGGCCTTGGTTTGTATTCTGGGGCATAGAAGAGTGATGGGAGAAAGGTTGAGTACTACCTTAGCTGTCACGCGGGCCCTGTTTCAGGCTAGAAAGTTGATAGCACTTAGATGGCAGGTAAAGGAGCCCCCCACCGTGAAAGACTGGATCTCTACAATGAATGAAACCTTGGGTAGGGAAAGAATGGAGTACATAAAAAGGGGCAATCTTCAGGAATTTGAAAGCATGTGGAAGATGTGGATAGAGAAAGTGAAGTGTCATTAATAGTGGGATCTGCATAGACACGGAATAGACTGAGGGATGGGCTTAATATAGGTATATAGGCAACTGGTATCCTTGCAGGCAAAGGATCCTATAATAAAGTGTTTCTGGATATGCACATTTTTAGTTAAATATATAGCTTAGTAGGGTATAGGATAAACATATAGGGAGTAGGTGGGGGGGGGGGATCGGGGTATTAGGGCATAGGTAATTTGGTACACAATACAGGCTGGGTCAGTAGAAGATGGGCACGGGGAGCCCACAAGTTCATTTTTACAAACCTCTCTTCTTGTATTTTTTGTTGGTGTTTTTGTCCTTTTTCTTCCTTCTTACGGGTCCCTTTGGTTATCGTAGTGGGGCTTACGAGATGGAAGGGACAGAGGACTTGTTGGTAAAGAGGCGTAATGGAATCCGTTGGTCATTATGGCGATATAAAAAGCAATGAGAAAAAGTATAATCCACTATGATGTGAATACGAGAAGGCGACAGTTAATGAACAACAAACTGATTTAGCCCTCCAAACACTGTTTACTGAGGTGGAAAAAAAAAAAAAAAAAAAAAAAAAAAGAGTACCCGAGTACCTGTCACCAGCCCACCAGAGTACCCAAGTACCTGTCACCAGCCCACCAGAGAACCCGAGTACCTATCACCAGCCCATCAGAGTACCCGAGTACCTATCACCAGCCCATCACAGAATCCGAGTACCTATCACCAGCCCATCACAGAACCCGAGTACCTATCACCAGTCCATCAGAGTACCCGAGTACCTGTCACCAGCCCATCAGAGTACCCGAGTACCTATCTCCAGCTCATCAGAATACCCCGAGTACCTGTCACCAGCCTGTCAGAGTACCCGAGTACCTGTCACCAGCCCATCAGAGTACCCAAATACCTGTCACCAGCCCATCAGAGTACCTAAATACCCATCTCAAACCCATCAGAGTACCTGAGTAGCTATCTCCAGCTCATGAGAGTAACTGACTACCTGTCACCAGCCCATAAAAGTACCTTAACCAATCTCCAGCTCATCAGAGTACCTAACTAGCTATCTCCAGCTCATAAGAGTTCCTGAGTATCTGTCACCAGCCCATCAGAGTACCCGAGTACCTGTCACCAGTTGGGGTGTTTTCTTTTCAAAACAGGGTCATTTTGTGGGTAATTTCATTGTCCTGGTGCTCCAGGACCTTCAAAGGTGTGATAAGCATTTAGGAAACTAAACGTGTAATTTATGCTCCTAGAACGCCTGATGGTGCTCCCTGCGTGTTGGACCTCTCTATGTGGCTGGGCTGTGTAAAAATCTCACACATGTGGTTTCGCCATACTCAGGAGGAGTAGAAGAATATTTTTTGGGGTGTCATTTTGCTATGTACATGCTATGTGTTAGAAAAATCTAATAAATTGACAACTTTGTGGAAAAAAATGAACCATTTAAAAGACTGATAATGCCTCACAGATTATACGTTGGGGTGTTTGCTTTCCAAAATGGGGTCATTTTGTGGGTAATTCCATCATCCTGTCAAAAATGTAAGGAAATTCGTTAGGAAATTGTATGTGTATTTATGCTCCTAGAACGCCTGATGGTGCTCCCTGCATGTTGGGCCTCTCTATGTGGCAAGGTTGTGAAAAAGTCTCACACATGTGGTATCACCATACTCAGTAGGAGTAGCAGACTGTATTTTGGGGTGTATATTTTGCTATGTACATGCAATGTGTTAGAAATATCTTATAAATTGACCACTTTGTGTAAAAAAAAATCTGTTTTCATTTTCTTTCTACGTTTTTCGAAGACGTTTGGAAAAAATGAACCGTTAAAAAGACTCATTATGCCTCATAGAATATATGTTGGGGTGTTTGCTTTCCAAAATGGGGTAATTTTTTGGGTAATTCCATTGTCCGTGTGCTCCAGGACCTTCAAAATGTGATAGGTCATTAGGAATTTAGATGTGTAATTTATGCTACTAGAACGCCTGATTGCGCTCCCTGCATGTTGGACCTCTCTATGTGGCCAGGCTGTGAAAAAGTCTCACACATGTGGTATCGCCATACTCAGGACGAGTAGCAGAATGTATTTTGGGGTGTAATTGGAAGTATGCAGTTTGCTGTGTGGGAGAAATAACTTGTTATTATGATAATTTTGTGTAAAAAAAAATAATACTAGTTTCTTAATTTTCCCAAGAATTGTGGGAAAAAATTACAACTTCAAAAAATTCACCATGCCTCTTACTAAATACCTTGGACTGTCTATTTTTCAAAAAGATAAAAAGGGGTCATTTGGGGGGTATTTGTACTTTCCTGACATTTCAGGGCCTCAAGAAATGAGACAGGCCGTTAGTACACCAGGTGTGATCAATTTTCAGTGATTTGCACCATAGCTTGTAGACTCTGTAATTTTCCCACAGACCAAATAATATACACTTATTTGGGTTATTTTTACCAAAGATATGTAGCAGTATAAATTTTGGCCCAAATTTATGAACAAAAATTACTTATTTGCAAAATTCTTTCATAGAAACTAAAAAAAAGTGTTTTTTTTTTTCAAAATGCTGCATGACTGAGTAATTGGCATTCAAAGTGCGAGAGTGATGAAAACTGAAAATTGGTCTGGGCAGGAAGGGTGTAAAAGTGCCCTGTATTCAAATGGTTAAAGAAGGCCCTGAATATTTCCCCTCTCCATATCCAACAAGCTTAGAAAAAATGCAACCACCTCAATTTATAACTAGATTTTGGAGTAAGGTGCACAGGGAAGGGCTTTGTACAGAGCAAATAAAACAAAATGGAGGAAATTTACTAAACAGGAGCAGCTGTGCAATCTAACCAATCAGCCTCTAACTTTTTTCGGATAAAGCGGCAGTAAGCCCATAGATTTAACAAAAAACAGTTACCGTACATTTCCGGACCATGCTGAAAATGTAACACGCACATTAGTTGTGCTCTCAACCAAACTGTCCAACTATCCAATGGCCGGTGTCATAACTGATCACATGTGCAGCATTATGGCAGTTAAAGACTAAACAGAGGCCAAGATGGCAGCTGAAAACGATATGAGGGTTTACTTCCACTTTAATCACTAGCCGACCAGCCACCATCATTCTATGGTGGTAGGTCAGCTCTCCTGCGCAAATTGCCGTAGCTGTACGTCAGCCCTTTAAACAGCTATAGCAGGCATGTGGGGGGACCCGATGCACCTGGCCGGAGGGCGCGATTGCGGGCACGAGAGACAGAACGAGGATGTGTGTGTTTAAACACACACATCCCCATTCTGTCAGGAGAGACAGATCGTCTGTTCCTCCTAGCTAGGAACAACGATCTGGCTCCTCCTCTAGTCAGTCACATCTCCCCACAGTTAGAAACACACACGAGAGTATACATTTAACCCTTTGATCGCCCCCTAGTGTTAACCCCTTCCCTACCAGTGACATTTACACAGTAATCAGTGCATTTTTATTGCACTGATCGCTGTATAAATGTCAATGGTCCCAAAAATGTGTCATAAGTATTCGATCTGTCTGCCGCAATGTCGCAGTCACGCTAAAAATTGCAGATCGCTGCCATTGCTAGTAACAAAAAAAAATAATAATAAAAATGCCATAAATATGGCTCATATTTTGTAGACGCTATACCTTTTGCGCAAACCAATCAATATACGCTTATTGCGATTTTTTTTACCAAAAATATGTAGAAGAATATATATCGGCCTAAACTGAGGAATACATTTTTTTATATATTTTTTGGAGGGATATTTATTATAGCAAAAAGTAAAAAATATTGCTTTTTTTTCAAAATTGTCGCTATAATTTTTTTATAGCGCAAAAAATAAAAACCGCAGAGGTGATCAAATACCACCAACAAAAAGCTCTATTTGTGGGAAAAAAGGACATCAATTTTGTTTGGGTACAGCTTTGCATGACCGCGCAATTGTCAGTTAAAGCAACGCAAAAAATGGCCTGGTCATGAAGAGGCAAATCCTTCCGGGGCTGAAGTTGTTAAAGGAAGTTCACATTTTGAAAAAAAATGTGCATTTATTATTTTTTCGAAGGAGCCTGCAGAGCATTGCACCTGTGATCAGCAGATCATGGGTGCAATCACAGGCTCCTACATACACTCAGGATAGCTGTCTGCCCGTACCTCTGATATGGGTAGGTAGTTACTTAAGAGCAGAAAAATCAATGAACTACAAGAGCGTTCACCAAAGCTCTCGTATTTCATTGAGAACTACAAGTTGTCAGCCGCAGTGGCTGACGGTACTTGTAGTCTATTTATTCACAGAAAAGTGTGAATGAATGACATGGCCGTGTGAGCAGAGCCACACGCGGCCACACTGTTTTCAAATTTTGACAGCTGGTACAGGGAGAAGATCCCTCGCCCACTGTCACTGGGGGGGGACTGGGGGAAGAAGGGGTGGATACTGAACATGTTACATACTAAATACGGGTGTAACATGTTCAGAAAGCTCAACTTAGTCTTTAGGCTGGATTCTTACTACTGAGAATTGGAAGCGGGTTCCCCACATCCAATTTGCAATAGCAGGAGATTTTGACTGTCTCTCTTTGGAGCCAGTTCATATATCTCCGCTGCGGCTCCTGTGCAAATTTGCACAGGAGCCCTGTGTGTCTTTTGGTCTGTTTCAGGTCTGAATTCATTCAAAACCCCTGCTGTGAGCCACATGCATGTGAAGAAAGTGTGAACCCAGCCTTAAAGTGGATGTAAACTCAATGTCATCCTTTCTAAACTACTGCCATAGGGGTTATCTATAAGGATATACATGCCTCCTGCATGTATCTTTACCTGTCAAATGTCTCCCCTCTGTCTGTTATAAGACCTGAAAAACTGCATATTCTGTGGGTGGGTCTGTTGTCTGGAGCTCAGTGGGTGGAGTCGTGATGTCAGTAGACTCCCCGCCCACCTCTACACTCCCCCTGTCAATATGCATTTTCTCCTGTGTATTTCTTACACTGAACTTCTGCTATGATGTCTAACATCCAGTGAAAAGACAGGAAAGTAATCACATGACTTCAGCATGCCCAATCATGCTGAGGTGTGGAACAGCCAATCCTTTCAGAGCTGCTGAAGAAAGGAGTGGGGGAGGGAATTAAAAAAGAATGCATGTCTTAGGCTAGTGCACGATATGTTAATCACCTGTCACTCACAGCAAGGGGGAGGATTTGACAAAGTTTTTCTCTGTTTGTCAAGATTTATCTCACTGAACAATAAAAGAGGATTGCTCAGAGATGGATTAACTCTTTGTTACAAGACTGGGCTCAAATGATAGGAAATCTTATACTCTACATTATGACATAAAAAATGTTGGGTTTACATCCACTTTAAGCTTTGAAGATGAAAGCTAGAAGCTGACTAGTGTCATGCACAGTTGTTCCAATCTTTTCCCTCACTGTATTTCACCAGCACACTTACCAGCTAGCCAGCAAAAAATTACACTGTCTAACAATTTGCATTAAAAACAGAGGTTTAAGTTGCACATTTGCCACACTGCCTCAACAAGGCTCCTCCATAGAGTGCAGTCCTCAGACCAAAATGAGGAGGAAAGAGGAGCAAATACGCATAAGTGTGATGTCCAGGTGATCTAAGGATAATTTCTCAGGCCTTGTTACCCTCCAGGGTAGGGGTATCTTAGCAGTCAAAAGAAGAGTAAAGAAAAGAGGACGCACCGGCCTTGTGCATTATCCTTAGTAAATTTATTGATAAAAAACAGATAAAAAGCTCATAAACATGTGAAGAAAATTTGTTTAATATAAGCCACCTAGTTGTGGCAATTGGTCTAGGTATCAACAGTCTCCAGAGAGTAAAGGAGAGGACATCAGGACCACTGCTGGCTGACGCGTTACGAAGAGATACCTCCTTCCTCAGTGCCGGGAGGCCAGCAGTGGTCCTGATTTCCTCTCCTTTACCACCTAGACCGATTGCCACGACTAGGTGGCTTATATTAAGCAAATTTATTTTATTTTATCTTTTTATCTGTTTTTATTAATAAATTTACTAATGCACAAGGCCAGTGCGCCCTCTTTTCTTTACTTAAATAATTAAAGAGCTGATGCCAAGTCAGATTCAGGTACTTATATTGCTTGCTTTTTAGAATACAATTGACTATGTTTAATGAATACATAACCTCATCAATTGGTGGTTTAAATACCTGCCTCAGTTTTAGGTTTGAAAGGTACTCTAACGGTGGCCTTACAATATACAATTCTCTTATTCAATTTCCTTTAGATTTACTTTTAACTATGTAGTACAAGGGCCTGCCTGATTGCATACAAATTAAAAGT
The DNA here is from genome assembly GCA_037952925.1 of Lithobates clamitans. Taxonomy (NCBI): domain Eukaryota; kingdom Metazoa; phylum Chordata; class Amphibia; order Anura; family Ranidae; genus Lithobates; species Lithobates clamitans. Next base: position 23,893,709 of record JBBGZY010000438.1, read on the forward strand.
GCTTAGGTCTGACCTCATATTATATGGTTTTGGTAAATCTAAAGGAAAATTGTACAAGAAAATTATTGACCTCCGGAATATTTCCCCCCTTCATGACCAGGCCACTTTTTGCGATACAGCACTGCGTTATTTTAACTGACAAATGCACAGTTGTGCAACACTGTACCCAAATACAATTTATGTCATATTTTGTTTCCACAAATAGAGCTTTCCTTTGGTGGGATTCGATCATCACTGTGTTTTTTTTTTTATTTTTTGCGCTATAAACATGAAAAAGACCAACAATTTTGAGAAAACAACAATATTTTTTACTTTCTGCTATAAAACATACCTAAAAAAAAAAATCTAATTTCTTCATCAGTTTTGGCCTATATGTATTCTGGGTAATGTTTTTGGTAAAAGAAATCCCAATAAGCGTATATTGATTGGTTTACATGAACATTATAGCGTCTACAAACTGTGGGATATATTTATGGAATTTATATATATTATTTTTGTATTCTAGTAATGAGGGTGATCAGTGAATTATAGCAGGACTGCGATATTGCGGCAAACTGTCGGACACTAATTGACACTTTTGACACATTTTGGGAACCAGTGAAACTAATAAAGTGATCAGTTCGAAAAATATGCACTGTCACTGTACTAATGACACTGGGTGGGAAAGGGTTAAACATCAGGGGTGATCAAAGGGTTTGCTGTGTGCCTAGATAGTGTTTTTGTGTTTACTGTTTGCTGATTTAACTAGGGGAAAAGCGTGATCATTATCTCTGCTTTGCAGAGAAACAGGATTGCCCCTTTCTTCCCTGTCCCAACTGAGATATGTCTTGTTTACATAGGCATATCTCAGTTGTTTGTGTTTTACCAATGATCGGGGAGAGCCTGAGGACATCGAGTCCTCTGGACTCACAGATTAGCTTCTGCCGTGAATGATCACAGCAGAAGCAGCCCGCCGGTGACACGCCTGCTTTCCCTTCAGGTGGAAATGCAGACTCACGTATAAATATGTGACTCTGCCCACAGTTGCCGCCCTGTAGCAGTAAAAGTACTATAGGGTGGTCAGCAAGTGGTTATGGCCAGCCTTAGAGGTGTAAGCACATACAAGCTGCAAAAGCCCAACAAGAGGAAAACAGGGAAACGCACACTTTGCGCAGTTAAACCTTTAATGATCAAAGTATTAAAAACCAACAATGGTTGCACTCACATATTTCATAGACAACAAGCTCCTTGAATGCAGCCACACCTGGCTTAAGCTGTAGAATCGTTCACTTTGTGGACAGTGATGTCCTATGGTTACTCAGTATAACGTTTGAATATCTCACTGCAGGCTGACAGGTTGAAAGGAGGCAAACAAATCAACTTCATACTGGGCTCAGCTGCACGTCAGAGTCTGTTGTTACTGGTTGCTCCTGCTGTTGGGTGGACATGGCTACATGTTTCAGGGGCATGTCCACCTTTCTCAAGCCTGTCTGCATGTCACAAGGCAACTCCCTAAATAAGGGGTTAGCCCATGAAATGCCAACTGAAACCACCCAATCATATTGGACACAATTTGTCTTTCAGTGTGTGGGAGGAGAACCAAAGTAATTCATGATTATTAATAAAATATGTATATAAAATAAATAAAAGTGACACAGATAACCTAACCCATACAAATAGCATTGAGGTACCAGAAGGTATCAATGAGGACCTGCAAAATTTCCCCATTACATATACAGTATGATCACTCCGGTTACGCTACATGGGACAAATATTGGCCGGTATCAGTCGGTTCAACAGGAACCAACTAACATTTGGTCAGTGTGTACAGCTTTCTTTTTGACAAAAGCCAGTATAATGACCAATTTTTGTCGAAGGCACATGTTTGAAAACCAGCATCCAATCAGCAATCACAGCCAATGGCTGATCATTGTGTTCTAGAAGGGGGGCAGTCCCGCTATCAGAACACAAGGGCACAGCGGGGGAGATCACCACACTAACATCGCTTGTGATAGTATGATGATCTGTCAATTTTTCTTTTCGTTCAGCCCACTGGGGTGAATGGAAAAAAACTTTACGTGTGTACTAGGCAAAAGTAAGGAATTCGTAAATTCAGAATATAATATGCCCAAATCCAGATTTTTTTTGCACCACTTGCTAGGGAACGGTTAGTGATACAATCACTATTACAAGTCTAGGACCAGAATCCACTCATGGTGGAGACTCACTGTCTGGAGAACATTTTTTAGATGTGCCCCTTAAATCGACCACAACCAGTGGAAGCTGGTCTATTTCTTGTTATCCCTACATGTAACCTCATTATATACAGTATATGTTATATACTTGCATCCCTCATGAAGCTGGACTGAATGCCTTAAGCTGGCCATAGACAGTTCGAATCATTGTATGGGCAGGCTGAATGTACCCAAGTTGATCAATCAATCAACTTAGGTACAACCAATCTGATGGATTTTACATGTGATTATTGCTAGTAGTTATTGCAGCTGCTAGCAATAATCACTGTGTTCTCCTGACGTGGACGGCTTCCCCTGTCATTCACTGGGAGAACACAATGGCTTCATGGGAGGGATTCCCCTATCAACACTGTGTTGATGGGGAAAGTGAGCAATTTTCTTTCCTGCAACCCGTAATTGTAGAAAAAAAATTGCTCTGTCTATGGCTGGCTTTAGATCATCTTCTGTCTAAGGATGAGAATATCAACCCATTACAGTTGAAATATATTTCCAGTCAACTGGGATTGCACTATAACATTATTATTTTCAGTTCTAGGGCAACTATGACGTCCAGCGAGTTTGCACAGCTATGGGCATAAATTGTGCACCCAGTTATTCCAACGTATTTATGGGTTATTGGGAAGTTCAGTACATTGGGTCAAACAACTCATTTGCAGAACATCTCGTTTATTAGGGTCTTTACATTGACAACACTATAGTAGTTTGTAGTGGGTCTGTTGGAAATAGCCAATTCTTACAATATCAGGTTCACACAGATCAAGACTCCTTAGTATCTATGGATTTGGTCTTATCGGTAGGTGAAAAGAGTCAGATCATATCTAAAATATATTTTTAAAAAAACTGGTTAAATCCTATTTACATCAAAGCAGCTGCCATCACCCACAATGAAGGAAAAACATACCCTTTGGTTAATTTCAGATTAGAGATTGAAACTAAATTATAGTGCAGAATAGGATTATATGGAGCAGAGTATGATATTAAAAAGTAAGTTCTTAGAAAAAGGCTATAAAGTGGATCATAATAATGAAGCCTTTGAGAAATATCTGCCATGAGGAGAATATACCCAGTGATGCCAGTGATTCTACCATATATTTTTCCACATGATATTTGCCCAATTAAAATATAGTAACAAAATATTAATAGACATTGGCTGATCCTGATGTAGGATTAGGATAATAAATTATGTTCTGGATATTTTAGAGATCAATGACCAGGCTATTTTTTGCGATATGGCACTGCGTCGCTTTAACTGACAGTTGCGGGTTCATGCGACACTGTACCCAAAACAAAATTTTCCCACAAATAGAGCTTTCTTTTGGTGGTATTTGATCATCTCTGTGGTTTTTATTTTTTGCGCTATAAACAAAACAAGAGTGACAATTTCGAAAAAAACACAATATTTTGTACTTTTTGCTATAATAAATATATATAAATAAATAAATATAATAAATATCCCCATTTTTTTTTAAAAAAAGCTAATTTTTTCTCAGTTTTGTCCGATATGTATTCTTCTACATATTTTTGGTATTAAAAATTGCAAAAAGCATATATTGATTGGTTTTCGCAAAATCTATAGCGTCTACAAAATAGGGGATAGATTTATGGCATTTTTATTATTATTATTTTTTTTGACTAGTAATGGCGGCAATCTGCGATTTTTGTCAAGACTGCGACAATATGGCGGACACATCGGAAAATGTTGACACATTTTTGGAACGATTGATAATCATACAGCGATCAGTGCTATAAAAATGCACTGATTACTGTATAAATGTCACTGGCAAGGAAGGGGTTAACACTAGGGGGCGATCAAGGGTTTAACCTCCCTGGCAGTATGATTATTTCGGATTTTAGGTGCTGAAAGCGGTACCATTATTTTGCATGGAAATTTGGCGTTTTATATTGTAGGTCTGTAAATCTTAACAATAACACACTTAAATCTGTCCAAACCAGAGTCTAGTAGATATCCCGGGTATGATAAAGTTTGAAACACAAAAACATAAATTATAATATAATAAATAAAAATAAATAATAAAAAAAAATAGTAATAAAATAAATTTCCCCACAATTCACTATCGCTCAATTCTGCAAGTGTTCTAATTTACTATCGCTGTTTTCTAGCTGGTCTAAAGCCACTTTTGACGTAAAGGGACACTTTTTGGTTGCTATGGACAATCTCCAGTTTCCAGGCAGAAAGAACAGTGTATATCATGTAAAACTGCATGCAGGGCATGGGCCAAAGCACTGGGGACAAAAGGGATGTGAAATCATTTCATACAGTACTGTAATCTGTAAGATTACAGTACTGTATGTGTTATGATTTTTACTTTTTTTTTAATTTGCCGCCAGGCTCCGCCCCCGTGCGTCGCGCCGCTCGCAGGGAACGGAGCCTGGCACGGAGAGGCTTCGGGCAGAGGACGGAGCCCACAGACACTGTGGGGGACATCGCAGGATCCCGGGGACAAGGTAAGTAAGGAGGCACCAGGATCCTGCAATGCGATCCCGAGTGTGGCTCGGGGTTACCGCTAATGGTACTGAATTTTAACCCCGAGCCACACTCGGGAAAACCACCAGGGAGGCTACCTGTGTTCCCTAGTGTGTGTTCTAACTGTAGGGGGAGGGGACTGACTATAGGAGATAACAGCTATTAGGAACTCACGATCTGCATTTCCTCTCCTCACAGAACAGGGATTTGTGTGTTTACACACACACACATGTCCCTATTCTGCCTCTCGTGCCCGCGAATGCGCGTGGCCGGCGAGCATCAGCACCTCCGCGCGCCTGCTATCCCGATTAAAGGAGCCGATGTAAAGCTACGACGGTTTGGGGGATCGTGCCGACCTGCCGCAGTATAATGACGGCGGCTGGTCGGCAAGTGGTTAATATTACGATTGTACTTTTATGTTAACAAGGGGTGCAACATAGACAGGCTAATTCTAATCAGGACTTGAAAGAATGCAAACATGTACTGAAAACATTATTAGTGCCGTGTGCACAGTGAGTGCAGTGTGCAATACATGCAAAATAGATTACAATAATATACAGAACTTACAAATTTCCTTTACAATTAGTATAGGTAAAGTATTACCTATAAAGCTTAGAGTTGTACTTAGGAGGGTCAAAAAGGTCGAAGTATAATTGCCGCTAGCAAAATAAGAACATCCAAACACAGGATTAGAGATATCTATATATATATATATATATATATATATATATATATATATATATATATATATATATAAGAAACCATGTAGCGCTTCCGCAACTAGTGTCAGTAGTTTTTTATTTTTGTTATCTTATTTTTTTATCTTTTTTTAACCATTTTATTTATTTAATTATTTACAATTTTACTTTTTTATTCATGTTTATTCATGTTTATTTTATTTTCTACTGTTTTTTACAATTCTTTTAGGAGCCCAGTTGGGGGGCTTTGGTGAAATATCAGGGGTCAAAACAGACTTCTGATGTTTGACTTTTGAGAACAAGAATGGAGACTGAGGACACAGCCCTCAACCTCCATCTCTGCAGCCTCAGCTGCACAGAATGAATGGATAGAGCCTCCCGCTGAATGGACACAGGGGCAATCGGTACTAATCAGTCACTGTGTTCATTAAGAAAAGGAAGAGGCTGGTAAATTACATATTTATAGGCCCCTTCCCACTCTCCATCCTGACACATCCCCCCTAGCAGCGGCAGAAGAGGGGAGGGGGAGCCAGCAGTACTGTGTGGGGAGGGGGTGACCAGTGGAGCACGCAGGTCTGTGGGCAGCAGCAGACAAATAACCTGGATTGTGCAGCTCCCCTGTACATCTGGATAGAAGGGGCAGCAGGGGCGGCATTTAGAGGAACCGATGCCCTCCATTTTCCTCCTGCAGCTGCAGGAGGAAAATGGAGGACATCGGTTCCTCTATATGCCACGCCCACTGTCCTTTCTATCCAAATGTACAGGGGAGCTGCACAAGCCCCCTGGAGCCTGGGGCCAGGGCGTAATTATGGCCCCTCCAACCCCTATAGTTTCTTCTTAATATCCAGGGCACCTACTGGTATAGGAAGGTGAAGTGTGGGGTGTGCAATTATATCTCACATGGCCAAAAGATATTCTGAGATTCCGGCAGTAAAACATATACCATAATATAAAACAGTTTATGACCTGTTCTACACAATTTGTCATCTATGGGCTAAGCTGCCCATGTGGCCCAACATACATTTACCTTACATCATAAAAGTGATACCAATGATCTAAATTTGTTTGGCATGGAGGCCATTCCTGTCAACTCTAATAAAAAAAGAGCATTTTTCCAAACTGTGTCAAAAAAAGACATTCTAGATATTTACTTTAAACAGTATGGGGTTGATTTACTAAAACTGGAGAGTGCAAAATCTGGTGCAGCTGTGCATAGAAACTAGTCAGCTTCCAGGATTTTTGTCAAGACTTAATAGAGCAAGCTGAAGTTAGAAGCTGATTGGCTACCATGCACAGCTGCACCAGATTTTGCACTCTCCAGTTTTAGTAAATCAGCCCTTATGTGTCCAGGGGGTCTAAATGAAGATTTTGAAATAGGCAGCTTATTGTGACATTCTACAGGGCTATTTAGTATTATTTGATAGTTTAACTTCATTTATATAATTTTTCTGTCTCTTTCCCTTCTTTTCATACAGCCTTATTGAGCTTTACACATAATTTATCCATTTGTAAGCTCTGAAATGTTATATATCTATGTGATCTAATTTATTACTTTTATGTTATTATATTCATTCTAATTCCATAGTTATTGATGCCAACCCGCTGAGATTCTAAGCTTTTACTGAATCCTTTTTAATGTATTTTTTATTAAATATAATATATGTAGATAAGCAGTTTTATGTATGCTGTAAGTTATATTATTTTATATACATATTTTAATATTCATGACTTACTTTTGTTCTCCTCCTATACACTGAAAAATGAATTGTTTTCAATATGATTGCGTTGTTTCAGTCAGCATGTCACGGTTTAACCCCTTATTTAGGAGGTTGCAATGTGACATGCAGACAGGCTTGAGAAACTTTAGCAAGATGGGGCTGCATTCAGGGAGCTTGTAGCCTATGAAATATGTGCAACCACTGTTAATTTTAATACTTTGATCTTTAAAGGTTTAATGCCGCGCACACACAATTGGACTTCTTGTCGGAAAATGATATGACGGCTTTTCCGATGGGATTCCGCTCAAGTTTGCCTTGCATACACACGGTCATGCAAAAGTTCGCTGAGCTTACGACCGTCAACAACGCGGTGATGTACAACACTACGACGAGCCAAGAAAATGAAGTTCAATGCTTCCGAGCATGCGTCGCATTGTTTCCGAGCATGCAAAGGAATTTTGCGCATCAGAATTGCCACAGACGATTGCATTTTCAGATAGGAACTTTTCCCGACCAAAAAATGAAGAACATGCTCTCAATCTTTTGCTGGCTGGAATTTGGCCAGCAAAAGTCCGATGGAGCATACACACGGTCGCATTTTCCGACAAAAAACTCTCATCGATCTTTTGCGGGCCAAAATTTCGATCATGTGTAACTGTACACGGTGTGCACTTATTTGCTTCTCTCGTGTTTGTCTTTTTGCTTGGATCCATATTGACACCAATATTTTTTTAGTCTTCCTTCCAGGCTTCCACTGATTACCACTGATCACTTTTCCTCCCACTGATAACCATATTTCCATTTTTAGGAGGCATTCTTCTTTTTGCTGACCAGCACTGTAAGGGAGTATGTTTTCACTCACTGGCCACCATTGTAAGTGTAAGGAGGCACTTTAGCTAGCACTGAGAACCATATAAGGAGGCATTTTTCCTCCCAATGACCACATTGTAAGGAAGCATTCTATTTCCTGCTGATATCTAATGGAGGGGCATTCTTCTTGCTGATTAACACCAAGGGGGTATTTTTCTCCAACTGACCACCAATGTAAGGGGGTATTTTTTCACCTGCTAAGCATAAGTGCAGTGGGGAATTTTTTCCTTCCATTGACCATTAATGTAAGGAAGAAGTGTTCTACTTGCTCACCACCAATGTAATTGGAAATTCTGCATCTCAATGACCACCAATGCAAACAGACATTCCTTCTCCTGCTGACCACCAATATACGGGAGTATTCTACTTTCTGTTGACTACCAATGTAAGGGGCATTCTCCCTCTTGCTAGCCATGCTTCTTTCTGCTGTATACCATTATTAAAGGGGAAGTACACTGCATCTGAGCACCACAAACCAGCTTAGCTTAGCTCAAGCATGCATACAGGAAGGTGTGCTTATGTGAGAAAACCCCTCCTCTCCTCCTATCCTCCTAAAGACTCCTGGGATGTATGGCATCCTTTGTCTAGGCTTGGAAAGCAAGAAGTATAGTAACTGAAGAAATGTAAAGAGAAAGTTCAAAACGAGTAAATATGATATACTTTCCTATCGATTTACTAATGCTAGCGGCATAAGGATTAAAAATAGTTAATGTTGATTAAGAGAGTGACATTCCACTTTAAGATGGAATTACTTTTCCTGCTGTCCACCATTACAAGGAGGCATTCTTCTTACTGCAGTCCAGTGTCCACCAATGCAAGAGGCCAACTTCTTCTTGCTGTCCACTGTGTAATGGACTATTCTTATTGCTGCTGTCCACCAATGTAAGGAGGTATTCTTCTTACTGCTGGCCATTAGGCTAAGGAGGCATTCATCTTCCTGCTGTTCGTCAATTTAAGGTGGCATGTTTCTTCCTGTTGGCCACCGTTGTAAGGAGAAATTTTTTCTTCCTGCTGTTCTACTGATGTTCTTATTACTGTTAACCACTAATATAAAGGGATATTCTTTTTCCTGCTAACCAACAATGTATGCAGCATTTTTACACCCAATGAGCAGGTAAGTATCAATGTTAGAAGAGACATCACAAGTGAACACCAGCAAGACCACCAAATAAGTGTTTATTAAATATTAAAAAACATTTTCTTAATCATACTTCATAAAACACAGGGGAGTAAATTATTAGACTATTGGGTTAAGCCCAACCTCCAAGTGATTGGACACCGGAACTAGCAAAGCTCGACACTGCCTAGTATAGCCTCTCCCACTCCCAGCATTGCCTCAACTTTTTCGCTAGTATCCATAGGTGATGGACTTGTCCCTTTCTGCTGGGAAAGCCTTTTCTGCCTTAAAGTGGATGTAAACCCAATGTCATCCTTTCTAAACTACTGCCATAGGGGTTATCTATAATGATATACATGCCTCCTGCATGTATCTTTACCTGTCAAATGTCTCCCCTCTGTCTGTTATTAGACCCGAAAAACTGCATATTCTGTGGGTGGGTCTGTTGTCTGGAGCTCGGTGGGTGGAGTCGTGATGTCAGTAGACTCCCCGCCCACCTCTACACTCCCCTTGTCAATAGGCATTTTCTCCTGTGTATCTCTAACACTGAACTTCTGCTATGATCTCTAACATCCGTGAAAAGACAGGAAAGTAACCACATGACTGTGGGCGGCACAGTGGTGTAGTGGGTAGCACTCTCGCCCAGCAGTAAGAAGGGTCGCTGGTTCGAATCCCAACCACAACACTACCTGCCTGGAGTTTGCATGTTCTCCCTGTGGCTGCTTGGGTTTCCTCCGGGTACTCTGGTTTCCTCCCACACTCCAAAGACATGCTGGTAGGTTAATTGGATCCTGTCTAAATTGTCCCTAGTATGTATGAATGTGAGTTAGGGACCTTAGATTGTAAGCTCCTTGAGGGTAGGGCCTGATGTGAATTTACAATGTATATGTAAAGCGCTGCGTAAATTGATGGCGCTATATAAGTACCCAAAATAAATAAGTACCATAAATAAATAAATAAATAAATAAATACATGACTTCAGCATGCCAAATCATGCTGAGGTGTGGAACAGCCAATCCTTGCAGACCTGCTGAAGAAAGGAGTGGGAGGGAATTAAAAAATAATGCATGTGTCTTAGGCTGGTGCAAGAGATATGTAAATCACCTGTCACTCACAGCAAGGGGGAGGATTTGACAAAGTTTTTCTCAGTGAAATTTATCTCACTGAAAAATAAAAGAGGATTGCTCAGAGATGGATTGGATCTGTGTGGCAAGACTGGGCTCAAATGATAGGAAATCGTATACTCTACAGTATGATATAAAAAAAAAAAAAAAAATTGGGGTTTATATCCACTTTAAGACCCTGCAGCCACTTTATTGAAAGGTGAAGATTGAGCTGGTTTTCTGGTTCTGCTTCGTGTTTCTGTTGTGGGGAGACCTCTGGTGCTGTCTCTGTGTGCTCTTATAGCTGGCTGCCTTCTGTTTAGGCACGGCCTGGCAGCTCCACTGCGCAGGTTTGGCTAGTTCACCTGTGCTACTGCGCAGGCATGGCTGATAGTTCAAGGAGGAATTTTCAATCGTAAGTGACTTTCTCCTACTATCCTTTCTCAGGCTGGAGAAGGAGGAAGTGGAGGTGATAGGGTCCAAAATAGAAGTCCTCCGAAGCAGACGAATCCCCTGAAGCGTACACCCAAGCCCACATGTGCCTCTTTCTCAAAAGTCCACGGTGATTATTCTTACAGAGGAGGTCCAAAAAAACTTGAAATTTTCCCTGCTGGAACCTTAAGAGTCTAAAGTATAAGTACCCATCAAGTCCTTATTGTTGCATTCTCATACTGAAGAAGGTCTGTACAAGGACTGTGCCCTTCCAGACAAGGTATTTGTGCCTCCCAAGCAATACTCAAAGGAAGAGAGTTTCCGCATGTAGCACCCTCTAGTGTGTGCTAGATGTAGGATAGGTTTTGTAGTGTAGGTTCTGTTAGTATAGGCACATTTAGTTAGCTCAGGGCTAAGCATGAGCTGTTAATCTGGGTCAGTGTTCAGTGAGTCAGGGCTGGATGACTCGGCCTGACAGGCCTCTCTTTGGTCAAGAAGGTTATAGAAGCTTCTAGAGCTAGTGGGTCGAGGTTAGGAGGACCTGCCTGGAGTAATTATGAGGGCCTCGGCCAATCCCCAGTAAAGGGCTGGCAGGGGGCAAGGCTTACCTCATAAATAGGCATGAGCCACACCAGCAGGGCAGTTGGGTGGAAGATGGAGATTGAGTGCTGAGGAGCCTGTCCATGGCCATCAGGGGTACCCCCCAGTCTGAGAACGGGGTGACCTTGGGTCAGGGCTCGGGTGCTGGAAGGATCCTGCACAACACACAGAGGAAGCCCTTCCTGGAGGCAAGGGAGCAAGTAAGAGGACAGTGTGAGTAGAGCAGCACTACTGGGGACTTACAAGGGGGGAGACTGCCACATGTAGTCAGTTCTTTCTGAAGACAGCGGTGTTCCAAGTCTTCATCGCTTCCCTGGGAGAGCTCCTGCAGAGTCAGCTGAGTGGGCTGGTGAGAGTCAGTCTGTTTGGGAAAGTTAGCCTGCAGGGCTAGTGAAACAGGCAGCTGCAGCCAGGTGGGTTGGCAGTGCCTGAAGGGGTGGTGCTGGGACCAGTAGCCACAGGAGGGAAAGTACCAGCTGATCACTGTAATCTGTTACACAACAAGGGGCTTCGAGTTCCTGCCTGCAAAAGGCCATTGCTAAATCTGACTGTGCCTGTCAGGTCCACAAACATTAATCCAGCGAGAAACTGCAAGAAAGTGAAGTGTCAAGGAGACTGTATATACAGTGCCTTGCAAAAGTATTTACCCCCCCTTGGCATTTTTCGTGTTTTGTTGCCTCACAACCAGGAGGATTGTAGGATTTGCATCATTTAATTTACAGAACATGGCCACAACTTTGAAGATGTTTTTTTTTATTGTGAAGCAAACAACAAATAGGACAAAATAACAGAAAAAGTCAATGTGCATATCTATTCACCCCCCCTAAAGTCAATACTTTGTAGAGCCACCTTTTGCGGCTATCACAGGTCCAAGTCAATTTGGATAAGTCTCTATGAGCTTGCCACATCTTACCACTGGGATTTTTGCCCATTCCTCCTTGCAAAACTGCTCCAGCTCCTTCCAGTTGGATGGTTTGCACTTGTGAACAGCAATGTTTAAGTCTGACCACAGATTTTGTATTGGATTGAGGTCTGGGCTTTGACTAGGCCATTCCAACACATTTACATGTTTCCCCTTAAATCACTCAAGTGTTGCTTTAGTAGTGTGTTTGGGGGTCATTGTCCTGCTGGAAGGTGAACCTCCATCCTAGCCTTAAATCACACACAGAGCAGTACAGGTTTTGCTCAAGAATATCCCTGTATTTAGCACCATTCATCTTTCCCTTAACTCTGTCCAGTTTCCCAGTCCCAACTGCTGAAAAATATCCCCACAGCATGATGCTGCCACCACCATGTTTCACTCTGCCATAAAGCCCAACTCTATGGAGCGTACGGCTTATTGTCGTCCTATGTACAGATACTCCAAGTCTCTGCTGTTGAACTCTGCAGCTCCTCCAGGGTTACCTTAGGTCTCTGTGCTGCCTCTCTGATTAATGCCCTCCTTGCTCGGTCCATGAGTTTTGGTGTGCTGCCGTCTCTTGACAGGTTTGCTGTTGTGCCATGTTCTTTCCATTTAGTTATGATAGATTTGATGGTGCTCCTAGGGATCATCAAAGATTTGGATTTTTTTTATAACCTAACCCTGTACTTCTCAACAACATTGCCCTTACTTGTTTGGAGAGTTCCTTGGTCTTCATGGCAGTGTTTGGTTAGTGGTGCCTCTTGCTTAGGTGTTGCAGCCTCTGGGGCCTTTCAAAAAGGTGTGTATATGTAATAACAGATCATGTGACACTTAGATTGCACACAGGTGGACATCATTTCACTAATTATGTGACTTCTGAAGGTAATTGGTTGCACGAGAGCTTTTTATGGGCTTCATAACAAAGGGGGAGAATACATAGGCACATGCCAATTATCAGTTTTTTATTTCTGAAAAATAGTTTTATGTATATATTTTTTCAATTTTACTTCAACAGCTTAGACTATTGTGTTCTGATCCATCACATATAATTCAGGATAAAAAAAAACATTGAACTAAAGACTGTAACAAAATAGGTAAAAAGCAAAGGGGGGGGGGGTGAATACTTTTTCAAGACACTGTAGACTGTGTATAGGAAGATGTCCCTGAAGTTGTCATTGAAGTTTTGTTGTTGAAGTTAAGTGGGCATCCCATAACCTTCCGTCCCCATCCAAGTTATTAATCCGCAATAAATAACAAAAACAAAGTCACGGACTGTTCTCTGTCTCTGAAGTGCCTGTAAAAATTCAGTGTGTTTTGCTGTGCAGGGTGGGGATCCCAGTTCATCTGCGGCTCCTTAGGGGTGAACTACATTTGAGGTGCTCGTACGGGATATTGCCCACGGTACCCTACACGGCCAGAGTTCATCGAGCCAGAGGACTGTGCTTTGCTACCAGGACCACTGTGGGGGTTAAAAACGGGAAATGGAGTTACAGTATGTGCTTTGCCACACTGTGACTATGTTGCCTAAGTCAAGTGCTGTTGTCCATAGCAACCGGTGGGAATTGTTGCTTAGCCAGTATTACAGCGCATACCCAGTTCCCCAACCACGGCTGATATGTACATTTTGCTAAAAATCTGCTATTCAGTGAGAATTGTGTAATGTGCTGTCACCTGTGGCAACAACGGTGGGCGATTTCGCCCATGGATTCCAAAATGTTCAGCGATATGCATTGGGCTGGAAAAAGTGACTGTATGCTGCAATGTACTGCTGAGAACAGTAAAGTGTGCACGGAAATGTCTACTGTTGCCCATGGTGATCGGTGTAAGCCAGGAGGGGGTCTATCATTTGTACTGTCCTAACCCTGCTTCAAACAGTGTGACCTGTGTTACAGACTTTGCTGTTGCTCATGGCAACCACAGTAAACGCTTGCTGCCATTTGCTCCCAGTTGCTCAGGCACAGTCAGTGCCGTGCGGCATGTCCTGACAAGTTTTGCAAGTAACAGCCTGTACATTACAACTACCAGTGTACTGCCTATGCCTGCAAATTTCAGTCCAGTCAAGAAGAGGTTACTGCAGAGCATGCGGGAGAAAGCTTGCTTATCAGAACTGTGAGTACCAGCCAGTCTGGAAGCTTGGGGCAGAGCCACACCCAGGAGGAGACCCAGCGAGCCCTGCTTGCGGAGAGAGAGAGAGGAGCAAGATGGTGGACTGTGCACATGTGTACCCAGCGCTAACCTGGTTGCCCGACATGCAGGAGGTGACATTGGTAAACACTGAGGTGTGGCTGGTGCATTGAGGGGGATTCGCACTTGGGTTAATCGAGGTGACGAAGAGGCTGTGTCTTATATGTGCTGCTTGCAGGAAGCCTACCACAGTGGTCAGTGCCTGGATCCGGTGTGGGCACTGCGGCGAGCCACTTACCAATCTAACGCCAAGCATGCATGGATCTGCGATCAGGTCTCTACCAGGAGTTCCGGAAGGCTGGAGCGGGCCTTGAAGTGACTGCAAAAGGCGGAGAGTCTGGCGGGGTTAAGCCTGAGGCTGGTGTGTCCCCTGTGAAGACAAGTGACATTGAGGAAGAAAGCTGGAAATCTGCTTCGGCCTGCAGCCCAGTCAGGGACCGGTACCTGTAAGTGCTGCCCAGTAGGAGCCAGATGCTGTCCCTGAAAAGCCAGCTGTGCCTGTACACCCTGTCAACTACCTGGAAGGAGCCAGTACTGGAAAACAAAATGGGGCTTTGAGTTCCTGGGAAATGGGAAAAAAGCCTTAGATACAGGGAACCTATTAGGGATCCAGCCAAAACAGCTCTGGCAAAAGGGAACCTGTGTTCCCTCTCTGTACCAGCCTGCAGTACATTAGGTGTGCTTTGATAACATCAATTGCAGATAGTTTGTGGGAGAACCTATTGATTAATGGACTGGTAATTGATGTTCATCCGTTTGCCCTCCACCTTGGAACCTTGAAAAGATTGATTTTATGATTGGAACTCTGTAAAGATTGATTTTAATGAATTAAACAAAACCTACTTTACTATGCGGGCTCTTTCTACATATGTTTGTGCCTGAAAACACCCAGGAAGGATCGCACCCAGGAGTTGGCGTTTTCATCACCCTGCTCACCATACTAAGCCTACCTGACCCGCAACGCAGTACTGCTTGGGGGTTCATTGGATCTGGTGAATTCAACCATAAGGGGCGGGGTTTGGATCCTGTATGCACCTGTTTACACCATTGTTAGAGAAATTAGATATGCATGTTTTATAAACCTTTAATGCCTCCTTGTAAAAGACTGCTTAAAAGTAGGGTTGTTTATGTAAACCACATATAAATCACAGGAGATAAGAGTTTCGGTTTACAAAGAAATGATGTTTCAGTTTCCTGAAATATACGTAATAACAGTTAGATTAAGTTTCATTTTAGTTTGTGAGACTGAGCATGCCTACTTCTAAGATATGAAAATAAAGGTCAAGCCCAGACATATACGTCAACCAATTATATCTAGAAGAGGTGGCCTAGTCAGGCTTGTAAAGGTATATTATTTCAAGTTTTTTAATTGCCAGGCAGACAAGTCAGATAGGCGCCGATCAGGCTGACCTCTATGTATGCTGCCCGGATCATAGAGGTCAGAACCAATAGGCAAATATCTGTCCTTTTGTTGTAACTTGTCTCCTCGTACGAGTCAAATAAAGAAAACTTCTTAACTTGATCCTGAGTGTGGTCAAAGGTGAATTTCGCTCACAACCATCATATGTTTTTTTGCGCAGCAGCACTTTTGAAAGGAACTTGGGAAAGGAACTTATCAACTGAGAATTGCTATATGTTTATGTGCATGTCTTTTTTGGACTTTCATTGGTCACATGCTTAATATTTATTTGCACTATTTCTAGCACAGTGGCACCTGTGGAAGGCACCTGTGAAAGGAACCTTCCAACTAGAAGTTTATACATATTTGCACGTGTCTTAAAGTGGTAGTAAACTCAGATAATGTTACCCCAAATCAGCAATATGCAATTTCATGTTGCTGTTTAGTAGCTATGTGCTGCATACATTATGCAAACAGAACGTTCTTACTTGATAAAATGAACTTTTTAGGATCACCCCTGCTTCTACTCAGCCGCTGCCATTATAACTCCTGTCTGTTGCGTCTCAGTAGTATTTTATTTCCGCCCTCACTCTTCTTCTGTGGCCATAATCCCGCATGTGCGCATTCGTGCACTAGCCAAGCCTCATTTTCGTTTCAGACAGACAGGCTCTGTCCTCGGCTCTGCGCTCCAACCCCTGTGACGTAGCGAGTCACATGGGGGAGTCACATGGGGTAATTAGCTTCTCAGCGGGGGAGTGTCGCGGGATCTCGGGGCTGATGTCAGCCAAAGGAAATGACGCAGCCCCGACATGTACACAGCAATTATCCGGCAGGCCGGAAACATAGGACTAATCGCGCATGCGCCGGTGACATCATTGAAAAGATAACAAAGAATTACACACAAACCAAACAGGTAGGAAGCCACACACACAGCGCAAACAGGACTTTAGGTTACAATGATTAATTTTACAGAAACTTGATTTGATGGGTATACAACCGCTTTAAGTTTTCACTGGCTACATGCTTGATATATTTTTTGTTTTGTTTTTTGGATTATTTTGCACTTAATTTTGTATGCACTACAGTTGCACTTTATTGTATTTATTCAGGCTGTCAGAGCTGTGGTACTCATACCCTTTTCTCTGGGATGTTCTGATGGCTGTCAGGGTTAATAGAAAAACCCACTTTGTGTATAGTACGTAACTAAGCACTCCTACTCCTAACCATGCTGCTGTGGGATTCCTGCACTGCACACTGAGCTTCCCCAAGCAGGGTGTTGCTAGGATTAGGAAAGACCTAGGGCACAGCTGAGCACTCAAAGAACAAGAATAATGTAGTGCCCTTAGCATGCCGCACCGAATGGTGTGTGTATTATCACTGTGATGTCAGTAGAAGAGGCTTAAATATATATATAATACTAAAATATATATATATATATATATATATTTTAGTAGAGCCTGAGTCTACTCCCTGAATGCACAATAAACATATGTCTTGGTCCTTATACATATAAGAATGCTTTAAATATTGTGATGCATGCAAGAGTGTCAAAGACTCTTATGAACATCAGCACAATCATTTTTTAAAACTTTTTTGAGCCTACCTTAGAGAAGAACTTTATTAAAACTAGAAAAGGTACAATTTCTGGGGAAATTGTGAAAGTGTTCTTGCCTCTACAACTGGAGTGGGCGGAGTAACTGGGTGGGGTGGAGTGGCTTGAGTAACTGTGAAAAGTGTTAAAAAGCTTAATATTTTAAAAAGTATAAATAGTAGTAAAAAAGTTCCATCATTCGCTGAAAGAGCTGAACATTTTTTTCAAAAGTAATTTTTTTTTTCAAAAATGAATTTTTTTTAATCAAAAATGATTTTTTTTTCTTCAAAAATGATTTTTTTTTTCAAAGTAATTTTTTTTTTCAAAGGTATTTTTTTTTTTCAAAAATGAATTTTTTTATTTCAAAAATAATTTTTTTTTCGAAATTATTATTTTTTTTAAAGTAATTTTTTTTTCAAAAATAATTTTTTTTTTTCAAAAATATTTTTTTTTTCAAATATATTTTTTTTTCAAAAATAATTTTTTTTTTTCAAAAATGATTTTTTTTTTCAAAAATTATTTTTTTACTTTTTTCAAAAATTTTTTTTTTTTTTTTTTCAAAAATATTTTTTTTTTTTACATGGGGCGGTCATAATGTTTTGGCTGATCATGGGGTGGTCATAATGTTTTGGCTGATCATGGGGTTGTCAGCTTTTGTCACTTCCCACTCTAGTTTTGAACATTTCGCCATTCATTCCTATGGGACCAATTTCGCCGCAAAAACGTCATTTCGTGGACCATTCGGCAAAACATTCCACAAAGTAATAACACACCAATCGGGAACAATCCGCTCGTTTCGGTATATTATTTGTCTCTGTAGTGTGAAAACTGTGGGAGGAGTCTACAAGCATTATCAAGTCTAGCAGATGAAGTCACATGCATTTGGAGTGTCTCAGCATCTTGTGTTTACAACCACTGTTTCCTAGCAACGCTCATGCCCTGTTTATGCTTCCCAAATACTGCTTCATCAAAACTGCCCCATCAGAATTACCCCATCAAAACTGCCCCATCATATTCCTCTATTATAAATCAGTACATGGTGTGTCTGTCCCCTCCCCCGGGCTCTGTAATCAGCTGAGATGCTCCAGCCACCTTCCCCCCTGTGTATAACAGAAGCTTTGGTAACCATGGCAACAAAACAAACACTAACAGTACACTCTGATTAATGGCTAAAATTTCCTGAAATGACCTCTAAACAAATGGCCGTATTTTAAAAACTATAGATCCTACAGCAAAGATCTTTATATTGTGAGAATCACAAGACCCAGACCTAGATTTTGATGTATAGTATGTCTCTGAAATATTAAAAATGAAGGCACAGTCGCAGTTTAGAAATTGCCCTTCAAATTTGGAGGGGGCTAGAGTGTAGTTTCAATGAATGTCAATGGACGGCGTGAGTTGCAAACAAATGGTCATATTGTGAAAACTATCAGGACTATGGCTTAGCCGTGGACATGTTTAGTGGCAGCAGGGATAGCTGAACGTTTTGATATAAGATTTGTGTAGGTGGGCTTGAAAATGAGGGAGTGGCGGCAGTTTAGAAATCATGTTCTGATTTTGCTATGCAAGAACACTTAATAACCAGGGACTGCTTAGCAAACAAAATATGTTGAGAAAATGAACACTTTGATAAACAGTATCTATATGCAATATAGAATATTTAGAGTATAGTGGTCATGGGTTTTTAATGCACATTAATTTTAATGTGCAGTGGTCAGAAGTATGCCATGTACAGCCCAGCGTACAGAGTGCAGTGTCAACAGTACAGTGTGCAGCAGCCATAAGTATGAAAGATAGAACAGTAAAAGGTATGTACTACACAGCGCAGCATGTCATTTGTATTGTAAATTACATAATTCCGTTACAGTCTTTATGCCGTGCTGTATATTGCATTCTCCTGAACACTACCTTGTATATTACGCTATACATTATATGGATTATACATTATATAATCATTATATAGTCTTTACCTCTGCTCACTTAATAGTATTCCCTACGTTACATATTCCTGACCATTGCACTCTGTAAATTGTGCTATATATATATATTACATACTTCTGAATGTGGGACTCTGTATACCACAGGGTACATTGCACAAACTTGAATGTTGCACTTTGAACATATAGGGTAATGAGGTTTATGTGATGTATAGCCTTGTGTATAGAGTGAAGTGGCCAGATTATGTACTATACATCCCAATGTGCAGAGTACATTGGTCAAGAGTATGTAATGTGCAGCACAGCATATAAGGTGCAGAGCTTAAGAATATGTAATATACATTACAATGTACCAAGTGCAACAGTCATGAGTATGGTCCATGGGCCATTAATATTGAATACCTTACTCCTTAAGTATCACCCCCCCAAGTAACCATCCGCTGCTCACCTCTGCATCCCTCTATGCCCCCTATCCACAGCTCATCCCTGCACTCCCCTCCCGAACCACAGCTCACCTCTACACTCTGTATACTCTAGTTCCCCCATCTACAGCTCTCCCCTGTGTCCCCTTTCTACAGCTCACATCTGTGTCCCCACTCACAGTTCAGCTCTGCACTCCCCATTAACGGCTCACCTCTGAACTCCCTATTCACTGCTCACCTCTACATTTCTTCTACCCATCCTTCCACAGCTCACCTTTGCAGCGCCATCCACAACTCACCTTTGTTTTGTCATCCACAGCTCACCTTTGCAGCGCCGTCCACAGCTCACCTTTGCATCATCATCCACAGTTCACCTTTGAGGCTGTGTCCACAGCTCAACTTTCTGTGCGGATGGACTGGGAAATTCTCTCCATCATCTCTCTGAGCTTAGGATTATGCTAGTGTACATGAGGTGAGTGCTGTGGCTTAAAGTGGTTGTAAAGGCAGAAGGTTTTTGATCTTAATGCATATGTATTAAGATCAAAAACCTTCTGTGTGTAGCAGCCCCCCTAATACTTACCTGAGCCCCATCTCTGTCCAGCGATGTGCACAAGTGCCTCGGCTGTCCACCTCCTGATTGGTAGAGACACAGCAATGAAGCCATTGGCTCCCGCTTCTGTTAATCAAAGTCATTTAACCAATCAGGAGAAAGAGGGGCCAGGCTGAGCCAGGGCTCCGTGTCTGAATGGACACATGGAGCTGCTTCATGTGGGGGCACTCAACAAGAGGGAGGGGCCGGGAGCACCGAAGAGGGACCCGAGAAGAGGAGGATCTGGGCTGCTCTGTGCAAAACCATTTCACAGAGCAGGTAAGTATGACATGTTTGTTATTTTTAAAGAAAAAAAAAAGGAGACTTTACAATCACTTTAAATGCTGGTCAGCTGAGCTCCCCTGTAGGAAACATTTGCATCATATACCTTTCTAAATTAATGCCTCTTTGGCAATGCTCTGGATATGTTTATCCCAAAAAATCATGGAAGGAACTAGCACTCTCTTACTTCTAAAGAAGCAGCAGAAGCCTGCAGAGCAGAAGCTGTCTCTGTTTGAAACCAAGAAGGGTTCCTTACATTTTTTTCAGAACTCAGGGGCGAAACAGAAAACATCCTTTAAGGAAAATGTCATGGAGCCCCATGCCCTCTAAGTAAAACAACAAATCTTATTTCCAAAGAAGGGGTACCCCCACTTTTGAAACTGGGGGCTGCTTGGTATGGACCCAAGATATCTCCAGTGTCTAAGTTCAAAATGTTGTGTCCTGAGGCTACAGGCTGGAGTTTCACGTCTTTCTTATCTCCTTGACTCATGATGCCCTTAAACGTGCCTATGCACCCAACAAAAGAGCGGCCTTGTTGACTGCACTGCAGGAGTTGCACACTCAAGGGGTACTGCCGCTGTTCGAGATCCAGAAAACTTCAACATTTTCAGTTTGTGATTACTCAAAAAGGAGAACTGGATGGGACTAGCGGTACCGAGTTGACTAAAAAAAGAAAATGTTGTAAAATATACACTTTATTGACATAGATTAAAAATGACCAGACATCAAGAGTATATAACAACCAATGCATCAGTAAAGCTCTGCATCATATGAAGTTCCATCCATTAAGGTGTCATTCAGATGGCAACAAAAGAATCTCAACCCATTTAAACTCATAAAGAGTCTTCAAAAGGAGGAAAATTATACACAGTATTCTAGAATGTAAATATATATAAGCATCCATTCTACAGCAAGTTAATAGTCATACAAAAAAAAAAAAATACAAAACATATTCATATACAGTTCTGCTCATAAGTTTACATACCCTGGCAGAATTTATGATTTCTTGGCCATTTTTCAGAGAATATGAATAATAATATAAAAACTTTTCTTTCACTCATGATTAGTGTTTGTCTAAATCCATGTATTATCAATCAACTGTGTTTACTCTTTTTAAACCACAATGACAACAGAAACTACCCAAATGACAGTGATCAAAAGTTTACATACCCTGGAGATTTTGGCCTGATATCATGCACACAAGTTGACACAAAGGGGTTCGAATGGCTATTAAAGGTAACCATCCTCACCTGTAATCTATTTGCTTGTAAATAATGTGTGTTTTTTAAAAAGTCAATAAGTTTCTGGACTCCTGACAGACCCTTGCATCTTTCATCCAGTGCTGCACAGACGTTTCTGGATTCAGAGTCATGGGGACAGCAAAAGAATTGTCAAAGCATCTGTGGGAAAAGGTCGTTGAACTGTATAAAACAGGAAGGGGATATAAAAAGATATCCAAGGAATTGAGAATGCCAATCAGCAGTGTTCAAACTCTAATCAAGAAATGGAAAATGAGGGGTTCTGTTGAAACCAAACCACGGTAAGGTAGACCAACTTAAATTTCAGCCACAACTGCCAGGAAAATTGTTCGGGATTCAAAGTAAAACCCACAAACAACTTCAGGTGAAATACATGACTCTGTGAAAACATGTGGTGTGGCTGTTTGAAGATGCGCAATAAGGAGGCACTTGAAGAAAGATGGGCTGCATGGTCGAGTTGCCAGAAGAAAGCCATTACTACGCAAATGCCACAAAGTATCCCGGTAACAATAAGCCAAACAGCACAGTGACAAGCCTAAAATCTTCTGGCACAAAGTCATTTGGAGTGATGAGACCAAAATTGAGCTTTTTGGCCACAACCACATTTCCATAAATTTGGAGATGAGTCAACAAGACCTATGATGAAAGGTACACCATTCCCACTGTGAAACACAGAGGTGAATCGCTGATGTTTTGGGGATGTGTGAGCTACATAGGTACAGGAAATTTGGTCAAAATTGATGGCAAGATGAATGCAGTATGTTATCAAAAAATACTAGAGGAACATTTGCATTCATCAGCCAGGAAGCTGCGCATGGGACGTACTTGGACATTCCAACAGGACAATGATCTAAAACACAAGGCCAAGTCAACCTGTCATTGGCTACAGCAGAATAAAGTGAAGGTTCTGGAGTGGCCATCTCAGTCTCCTGATCTCAATATTATTGAGCCACTCTGGGGAGATCTCAAACATGCAGTTCATGCAAGACAACCCAAGAATTTACGGGAACTGGAGGCTTTTTGCCAAGAGGAATGGGCAGCTTTACCATCTATTAACCTTCTATGAGGAGGTGAGTTGCCATCTAGATAAAGGAAGGCCCGTAGATGTGGTGTATCTGGATTTTGCAAAAGCATTTGACACAGTTCCCCATAAATGTTTACGGTACAAAATAAGGTCCGTTGGCATGGACCATAGGATGAGTACATGGATTGAAAACTGGCTACAAGGGTGAGTTCAGAGGGTGGTGATAAATGGGGAGTACTCGGAATGGTCAGGGGTGAGTAGTGGGGTCCCCCAGGGTTCTGTGCTGGGACAAATCCTATTTAATTTGTTCATTAACGACCTTGAGAATTGGGTAAACAGTTCAATCTCTGTATTTGCGGACGATACTAAGCTAAGCAGGGCAATAACTTCTCCACAGGATGTGGAAACCTTGCAAAAAGATCTGAACAAATTAATGGGATGGGCAACTACATGGCAAATGAGGTTTAATGTAGAAAAATGTAAAATAATGCATTTGGGTGGCGAAAATATGAATGCAATCTATACACTGGGGGGAGAACCTCTGGGGGAATCTAGGGTGGAAAAGGACCTGGGGGTCCTAGTAGATGATAGGCTCAGCAATGGCATGCGATGCCAAGCTGCTGCTAACAAAGCAAACAGAATATTGCCATGCATTAAAAAGGGATAAAATCCAGAGATAAAATGATAATTCTCCTGCTCTACAAGACTCTGGTCTGGCCGCACCTAGAGTATGCTGTCCAGTTCTGGGCACCAGTCCTCAGGAAGGATGTACTGGAAATGGAGCGAGTACAAAGAAGGGCAACAAAGCTAATAAAGGGTCTGAAAGGTATTCGTTATGAGGAAAGGTTGCGAGCACTGAACTTATTCTCTCTGGAGAAGAGACGCTTGAGAGAGGATATGATTTAAATTTACAAATACCGTACTGGTGACCCCAATTGGAATAAAACTTTTTTGTGGAAGGGAGTTTAACAAGACATGTGGCCACTCATTAAAATTAGCAGAAAAGAGCTTTAACCTTAAACTACGTAGAAGGGTCTTTACTGTAAGAGCGGCAAGGATGTGGAATTCGCTTCCACAGGCATGGGTATCATCGATAGTTTCAAAAAACTATTAGATAAGCACCTGAACGACCACAACATACAGGGATATACAATGTAATACTGACATATAATCACACACATAGGTTGGACTTGATGGACTTTTTTTTTTCATACTAGCATACTAGCACATTATGTTAAACTTACCAGAAAACTAAGCCTTCCAGCACCCAGCTGTCACTGCTGCAGGCGCTTCCATCTTCACCCGGTCTTCCTTCTGGGTTTGGAGACACCACCTGTGTTATAGGCCAAAGCAGTGATGACGTCACTCCCGCATTTGTGCTCGGGACCCTCCGTTTATGGGTCAGGACACTGAACTAATGGCCTGGGTGGCCGTTTCTTCAGGACAGGTTCACACATGTGCAGCCATGGTTCCCAGCATGGGGTCTGGTGCATCCCTGTTCACCGGTTCTGGTGTGATTCAGATCCGAATTTTTGCCTGAATTCGCACCTGAACCGGCCCAAAGATGCACAGGACCCCTTTGGAAAGTGTACCGCAGCCGCCCCAGACCTGTGTGAACCAGCTCCATTGCAAGCCGGTCACACTCGCATGTCATGCGAATTGGATACGGGGAAATCCGCATTCAATTCGCACATATGTGAACCCGGCCTCAGAGTGCATGCGCCCGTGACATCATCGGCTGCATGTACAGTAAATCTCTCCTAAACAGTGCACATTTAGGAGCTATTTACAGTACCTACCTATAGATAAGCCTTAATATAGGCTTACCTATAGGTAAAAGTCAGAGATGGAAATTTACTTCCACTTTAATAGGGTTACTGCTGAAGCTGGGATTAAAAGTCATTGTATTTTGGGGCCTCTGCCCCTGTAAGTGACAGCAATATGGCAGCAAGAGGTTTTCTGGCCCAGTGGCTCCCTTTAGTGAGGTTACTGCTGGGGCTGTTGTGATGGTCAATGATTTTGGGGTACCTGGCCCTTCAAGAGATAGTCAGAAGACAGAGAGAGCAGAGGCTGAAGTGTCTTAGTGTTGCCTGAGTGTGTTAATGGCTATAGTCTCCCACAGGTGGTGTGGAAACCATAGCCTGCTGCTGGAAACACATTTTGATCTATCAGTGACACTGGTAGTAAATGCCATGGCTTCCATGGGTCCATGCTACATGGCAACTTTGGTATTTTTTTTCAATGAAGGTTTCCTTTAAGCTAATTTAACGATCATACACTATATATATATAGATATCTATATATATATATATATATATATATATATATATATATATATATATATATATATATATATATATATATCTATATCTATATAGATATATAGATATAGATATATAGATATATTTATATATATGTAGCGCTGGTAAATTTTCAATCTACTGCTTATAGGTAAATTTAATTATAAATAATTTTTATTCTCGGAGACAACTCTAGTTTACACCTGGTGTGGATCTATACCAGTGCGTTGAGAACTTTTCTGCTAATTTTTGTAGGTTATCTGTTCATACATAGTCAGATTTGCCTCTGTTCCAGCTTGGCTGAGTTGCATGTAGTTTCACACTGTGCCTGTGGGTGTCGTTATCACCATGGGTCGGTGTTGGAAAGTCAACACGCTGAAGTGTATGAGTGCTCCTCTGTCCCGGAGATAACTCAGTGGAGGTGGTCCTCCGAGTTGCATTCTGGGAGAGGGTATTTATGGGGCAGACGCCTTGTTTTAGGGTTCGTTTTCGTTCCACCTGCTGGCCCTCCTGGCCGACAGGTATGTGCTAGGAGTACTACCTCCTGGTCCTCCGTCCAGGAGGCCCACGTCGCTGCAGCATGTGGGTGGGCCCAGAAGCCTGTCTGGGGCCTACCACAGCGGCAGAGGGATGGTCCTGAGCTGTCTGTCCTATGGGAAGAAGCTGGACAACTGAGAAGATCCCAGGGGAGGACCCGTCATGGAAGGATCATGCAGAGTGGTGGTCTGGAGAGGGGTCTGGTGACTCAGTTGGAGGACGCATCCTAAAGTAATCTTACCGCATAGTACTGCCGGGTCGGCTTAAAGGTTCTAGTGCTGTGTTTGCTATTCATCGTAAACCATTACATCCTGTGGCAGAGGATCGTACGGGTTTTGTTCCAATCAAGTCTGTGGCAGAGACTTTTGTTCGTGCTGCGTACTGGCTGCTAGGTTAGTGAGAGAAATCTATCCAGGCGGGCAAAGACTCAACTCTAAAGAGAGAGTACATTAATCTGCAAGCTCTCAATTCCTAATACTACACCAAGAAAAGGTATTTGAACTTCCCTGCAACTCTCCTTCTACCTCTTTCCTGCTACTTCTTTCAGTTTATGTTTATTAAAGCATTGGAAAAGATACTCAGGTGTCCGGTGCCTACATTGTCTGGTGTTAAACTCAACGGGACCCTAGACCCGGTTCTGGTGAAATAGGGGTAACGAAGGTGACGGTAACAGCCCGCTTTAAACCAGCAGCTCCACCGAGAGTTATTGCTACATATATATATATATATATCTATATATAGATATATATATATATATCTATATATAGATATATATATATATATATATCTATATATAGATATATATATATATATTTATATATAGATATATATATATATATATCTATATATAGATATATATACACACACTATGGGGGTCATTTACTAAGATAAATGCACTGCGCTGCTTCAGACCTTAATTGGTGCGCTGGATAGGCCCTTAATCCAGCGTGTGAACCAGCACACACACAGGAGTACCTGCACGCGCGGTACATCTCGCGCTTGCTGCAATAGGAAAAATACATCTTCCTATTAAAGCAGCGTGGGTTCCCCCTTCGGGTGCATGCCAGGCCCTTCGGTCTGGTATGGATATTAAGGTGAACCCCCTACGCCGAATAAACGGTACCAGACCCTTATCCGAGCACGCAGCCCGGCCGGTCAGGAAAGGGGGTGGGGACAAGTGAGCGCCCCCCCCCCTCCTGAACCGTACCAGGCCGCATGCCCTCAACATGGGGGATGGATGCTTTGGGGAAGGGGGGCGCCCTGCGGCCCCCCCACCCCAAAGCACCTTGTCCCCATGTTGATGAGGACAAGGGCCTCTTCCCGACAACCCTTGCCCAGTGGTTGTGGGGGTCTGCGGGCGGGGGGCTTATCAGAATCTGGAAGCCTCCTTTAACAAGGGAACCCCCAGATTCCGGCCCTCCCCCCTGTGTGAAATTGTAAGGGGGTACAAAAGTACCCCTACCATTTCACAAAAAAAGTGTCAAAAATGTAAAAAATGACAAGAGACAGTTTTTGACAATTCCTTTATTTAAATTCTTCTTCTTTCTTTTATCTTCTATCTTCTTTCTTCTATCTTCTATCTTCCTTCCATTTCTTCCTTCATCTTCATCTTCTTCTGGTTCTTCTGGTTCTTCCTCCGGTGTTCTCGTCCGACATCTTCCTTGGCGGCGCTGGCGTCTTCTTCTCTTCTTCTCCTCGGGCCGCTCCACATCCATGATGGCATGGTGGGAGGCTCCTGCTGTGTGACGCTTCTTCTCTTCTGATGGTTCTTAAATGACGGAGGGCGGGACCACCCGGTGACTCCGCCCCCCTCTGACGCATGGAGACTTCCCCGAAGCTTTCACCATGCGTCAGAGGGGGCAGGGTCACCTGGTGGCCTGCCCTCCTTTATTTAAGAAATGTCAGAAGAGAAGAAGCGTCACACAGCGGGAGCCTCCCACAATGCCATTATGGATGTGGAGCGGCCCGTGGAGAAGAAGGGAAGAAGAGGCCACGGAGGAAGATGCTGGATGAGAACAGCGGAGGAAGAACCAGAAGAACCAGAAGATGAAGATAAAGGAGGATACCGAAGGAAGATAGAAGAAAGAAGGTAGAAGAAAGAAGATGGAAAGAAGAAGCATTTAAATAAAGGAATTGTCAAAAACCGTCTCTTGTCATTTTTAACATTCTTGACAGTTTTTTTGTGAAATGGTAGGGGTACTTTTGTACCCCCTTACCATTTCACACAGGGGGGATGGCCGGGATCTGGGGGTCCCCTTGTTAAAGGGGGATTCCAGATTCCGATAAGCTCCGCGCCCGCAGACCCCCACAACCACCGGCCAAGGGTTGTGGGGATGAGGCCCTTGTCCTCATCAACATGGGGACAAGATGTTTAGGGGGGCTACCCCCAATGTTGAGGGCATGTGGCCTGGTACGGTTCAGGAGGGGGGTGCTCTCTCCTTCCCGCCCCCCTTTTCCTGCGGCCTGCCAGGCTGCATGCTCGGATAAGTATCTGGTATGGATTTTGAGGGGCACCCCACGCCATTTTTTTTTTTTTTACGTGGGGTTCTCCTTAATATCCATACCAGACCTGAAGGGCCTGGTATAGGATTTCGGGAGAACCCCACGCATTTTTTTTTCTGAATTTTGTTTGTTTTCCTAATGCTGTTTTTATCAATGAACTTTTATGTGTTTTGCCGGACCGACATTTCATTAGAGCCGCACAAAGTGAACCAGCGTTAAAAAAAAATAAAAAGTCTAGAGGTGCGCCCGTTCAACCTATGCAAATGCTTTTACGTTGCCTGACATTTACTAATATTTTGCCGGCGCAGTGAACCAAAGTATTTGAACAAACGCAAATGCTGTTTGAGCATGCTCAGTGCATAAATTCACCTCCCATAGTTTAAATGTATTTGCCGGCGCTGCCGGCTTGTTCAGAGAACGTCACTTTCTCATTCTATTTTGCCCATATTTCTGACTTGAACAGTTAGTACTACACTTCCCCACATCAACCCCATATTATTGGTACTTCCAACTTGTTTAAATTTGAAGTTAAAGATGCCGTGCACCAGGTCTATAGTGGCGTACAGATCACCTCTTCCCGTGCGCCGGGAAGAGAGTAGTAAATGGGGAATCGTGCTGTGTTACCGGCGCAAATGCTTTGTAAATACGAAAATGTCATTTGCGCATTGGCGTGCACCGCAAGTCATGGCGCAAATGCTTCGTAAATCAGCCCCTATATGTTCACTTCCTGTACCTGAAAGGAGGAAGTGCCTATGAACACTGAATAAAATCAGGCCAAAGCTTCAATTAATCTGCTGCTCATGCATGGCAAAATACAAGAACATTATGAACACATGAACACACATATTCTGTAATGATCATTTCCTTGTAATTAATTTGGATAGCGCTACAAATTAAAATTGCATGTTTATTCGTATTCAGTATATTTCACTTTATTTGAATGCACTACATCAGAATATTGCATTAATCAGACATGTTACACAGCTCTGGGGATAAAGAAAAGTTTTCATGCTTGGCTAGCTGGAATTGATAGACTGTCTGTAATGGTGCCAATCTTTACTAGATATATTTTGAGTGGGGAAATGAGATGAAAGAAATACCCTGAATGAAGTAAACACATGTCAAAATATTTCCTCTCAAATACTGCTGCCAGCCTAGAGATGTTTAGGTTTTTGGACAGCAATACCAATACTGCAACATTTGCTAAAGCACACATTTTTACAAAGAAAAAAAAGATTTATTTAACTGAACATGTTAATAAAATTAGAAGTGGATGAAAAACAGCATGCTGGTTAAACTTTACAGTATGGTCTCTTTTTAGACAGCTTGTTAACCACTTCAGCTCCAGAAAGGTTTTACCCCCTTCCTAACCAGGCCATTTTTTTATGATACGGCACTGCCTTATTTTAACTGACAATTGCGCGGTCGTGCGATGCTGTACCCAAATAATATTGATGTCCTTTTTCCCCCCACAAATAGAGCTTTCTTTTGGTGGTATTTGATCACCTCTGCGTGTTTATTTTTTGCGCTATAATCAAAAAAAGACCGACAATTTGGGGAAAAAAACAATATATTTTACTTTCTGCTTTCAAACATACCCAATAAAAAAAAATAAAAATCAGATTTCTTCATCAATTTAGGCCAATATGTATTTTGATACATATTTTTGGTAAAAAAAATCCCAATATTTTATGGACTTTTTAGTTTTTTTATTGATTTTAGTAGCGATCAGCGATTTTTAGTGGGACTGCAAAATTGCGGTGGACAAATCTGACACTGACACTTTTTGGGGACCAGTAACACCAATACAGCGATCAGTGCTAAAAAAAATACACTGTCACTGTGTAAATGACACTGGCAGGGTAGAGGTTAACACCAATGGCGATCAAGGGGTTAAGTGTGCTCATAGGGAATGGTTTCTAACTGTGGGGGGAGTGGCTGCACTGGATAAAAAGAGAGATCCATGTTTCTTATTAGCAGAAACATGCAATCTCTCTTTTATTGCCTGACGGAACAGAAGTCTGCCTTGTTTACATAGGCAGACCGCCGTTCTGCCTTGCTTCCAAACGGTCGGCGGGTCCCGGCGGCACGCGCACGCACCCCAGATCGCGTGCACAAAATCACGTTCAGGTACGTGATTTCACACAGCCGGGCCGCCCTGCTGCAGTATACTGTATATGGGGTGGGCGGTCAGGTGGTTGTAAACCCGTTCATATACCTACTTCATTGACTAGCCTCAGGTTATACACAGAAATGAAACAAATCTTCCTACATAAGGTGTACCTGTTTATCTGCAGCCTTCCCTCCTCTCCAGTTTTCTAAAGTACACATTTTACAGCATTTTCGAGCTTCAGAAGGCAGGGGGTGGGGATGAGACGTCACACACTGCACAGCACAGAGAGGAAAGCTAAATGTAATCTGAGACCTAAAGGAGGGAATGAACACACCACCCTCTACACATTTGAAGCTGTCAATCCATCCCTGTTGATGCCAGGGGAGCTGGGCCATCTCCCAGGATTCTGTGGTGTTGGCAGAGACTGCAAGAAGTGACTCATGCAGATAACAGACAGAGAAGAGAACAGATATCAATCACACTAGGTGCTTTATTTATTACTTATTTATTTATTTCAGGTACTTCTATAGCGCCATCAATCTACGCAGCACTTTCTTTACATATACATTGTACATTCACATCAGTCCCTACAATCAAGGAACTTACAATCTAAGGTCCCTAACTCACATTCATACATACTAGGGACAATTTAGACAGGATCCAATTAACCTACCAGCATGTCTTTGGAGTGTGGGAGGAAACCGGAGTACCCAGAGTAAACCCACGCAGGCACAGGGAGAACATGCAAACTCCAGGCAGGTAGCGTTGTGGTTGGGATTCAAACCAGTGACCCTTCTTACTGCTAGGCGAGAGTGCTACCCACTACACCACTGTGCTGCCCAACGTGGTGCTTTGGATCAAGACAAGTACAGACTATAGAAGGATATTTGTTATTTATTTTTCATTTCAGAGGTTTAAAACCACTGTAAAGAATTTGTCTAGGCAAACATTTTTTGTATTACTTTGAGAAAGACAGATAAGGGTCAAAACCTCACTGCAGGATCAATGTCACCCCCAGCTGACTACCCTCTCTTTACCCTCTTTATGTGATCACTGAAGCAAAAAAAATCTCCTGAACTGGTGTTTCCAGACAATAAAGTCCTGTTGTCTGTCCTCCTGTAAAAGGGTACACCTTCCTCCCCATTTTACATTTATGCCAGGGCAACCAGACCAACAGCAATGAAGAGACTTAAACCCGACTTGGTGTAATAAAATCATTACACTGGCTACAAACAGGGGCACTTCTATGCAATTACAATTAAATCTCTTCATGCCCATCACACATTTTACTCTGATTGAAGCATTTTACATTTCCCAAAAACACATATTTGCATCTATGACCAAATCTACTCCAGCAAAATCTCCTGAATTGGTGTTTCCAGGCAATAAGGTCCTGCTGTCTGTTTTCTGTAAAAGAGTACACCTTCCTTCCCATTTTACAGTTGTGCCAGGACAACCAGACTGACAGCAGTAAGAGACTCATACCTGACTTGGTGTAATAAAATCATTACATTGTGATTGAAGCATCTTACATTTGTTAAGTGCCATCACCTCGGGTCAGAGTCCTAGAGACTTGATGAATGAGAGATCTAAAAAGAAGCCAGTTTTGTACTAGTCTTGCGAGATCATCCAGTGTCATCCCCACAGCTGTAGTCAATGTGTAGCATGATGGGTACCCTCAGGCCCAGGGGACCATCTTCCAGGACTACAACCATTCTCTTTCTTATCTCATCATCGTCAATTTGTCTTGGCATATACTACAGAAGTAGATTGTTCAGACTTTCTTCTTCTGGTAGTGTAAGTTCAATGTTGTTGCCATTAGCGAACCCCTGAAGAGGTAACCTAACCCCCTACAACAAAAGGCGATTAAGGGCTTCAGTAAGAATGAGAGATTAGTAATTAAGCCTTCAGATAAAGGTGGGAATGTGGTAGTGATGGATTCCTTACAATATAGGAATATCTGTTGATATTCTTAAAACAGGGAATGGTACAGACCAATCTTGGAGGAGGTCACATTGAAATTTTAGTAAGGAATTTGATGAAATACTATCTAATGCGTATTTAGAATGGGTTCAATATAGAGCTATATGATTGTAATCAAATCCAATGTCTTAGAGTCACCTCTTTTTACACTTGATCTTAGCCAAAAGGCAGAGAAGCGATAGAGTCACCCCTTTCTACACCCCACCAAAACTCACAAGAATTTAAGGCAGCCATCTGTAGGGCCTATTATTTCTATGATTGGTCAAAGACAGAACCAGCAAGTCAACTAGTTGATAAATACTTACGACCTCATGTCACAGGTCTGCCATCATACATACAAGACACACCGACCTCTTGAGATCTTTAGAGGATAGCTTCTTCCCTGCTGGGTGTCTTTTGATAGCTATTGACATCAAGGAGTTATACTCAAGCATTCCACATGCTTTAGGTCTCAAAGTAGTAGAGAGTTTTTTGAGAGAAAGGAAAAATACATCCTGGCCTTTTAATCGGTTCATTTTGCAGCTTCTAGCACATATTTTGACAAAAATGTGTTTATCGTAGACAGCTCCCATTTTCTCCAAGTACAGGGGGTGACAAAAGAAATGGAATAGCCACACACTCCCCTGGTAGCGCAAATACTTTATTGAAGTGTCAAATGAAGATTAGAACATCACAGAACTGGAGCACTGACAGGAAGGTAGACGTGTTTCATTCATTATTATTATTCATTAACAGGTACAGAGGGTGGCTATGGGCACTTGTGCACCATCGTATGGGAACTTGTACATGGGGGGTGCATCAACTATTTTCAGATGAGAGCTTTGCTAGATCTCTGTCCAACATATTATGTTGGTACAGAGATAGAGCTGACATGCTGTTGGGGTGGAGTGGTGATGAGGTAGAACTATCAGACTTTATTAATATCTTGAATCAAAATTAATACAATCTTAAATTCCCAATTGTATATAGTAGAGAAAAAATTCCCTTCCTAGACATTTACATTTTCTTACAGGAGGGTGGCACCATTGGCACATCATTAAATCGAAAACCCACTGAGGGTAATACAATACTCCATTGCAGCAGCGTAAATTTATATTTATTGGTGCAAAGCATTTCTTAGAGTCAGTGCCTACGTTTAATGAGAAATTGTTCAAATGACGATACTTATAAACAGGAAGATATATAAACTGGAAAATGCATGTGGTGTGTTTTTTTGGGGGCACACAAACAAATAGAAAAGAAAAGGGATTAAAATCCATACAAACTTTATTGTTTACAGCTAAAAATCTACAGTATTGGCCATAGCTTTGGAAATACTGTACATCCCACAAGACATAAACTAGGTTAACAGATATCATAAATACTAAACACGGTGCATTTTCTGATCTTACAATGAACCAAATTGGGATTAATATTGTGACATGCCTGATGCGTTTAAATACATCACATCATCCAGATGTCTTCTAGCATCCTATTGTTGGATAAGTGAAAATTGTATTAACCAATAAGTTACATCACTTACTTCAGGATAATATGGCTGGTAGATGCATATTAAAACCAAGGACTTCAAGAGGAAGTAAACCCTGGTGGGACTGGATAGGATAGAAAACGTGCATGTGTCCCCTGGTTCCTGCAGCGTCTCTGTGCTGCTGGGAGCGGCTTTAAATACCATCCATCCGGTGTAAAACAGAGAATGCGGACGTAGTGACTGTGCCACGCATGCGCGGGCTTCGTCGCAGAGGCTCACTCTGCCAATACCACCAGTTCCTAAGGTCCGGATAGATGGGTGAGAGTAGCGCTCCCTCAGGTGGTAGAGGGAGGGGAATTCCTCCAGTCAATATGAAAGGAGAAAATCCAAGCAGACAAGGAGACACGCATAGGTAGCGCAGTGAATCGGGTGTCCAACTGCAGTTGGGGACACCCTGGTCGTCCATACGGCCATCCGGATGCGTTAGGTAGCTCAGGCAAACAATACAGCAAGGACGCAGGATGGTCAGCTAGATAAAAAAACTTAAGGATACGGTGGATGGCCATAAACACGGAAACGCAGCTGCATTTACAAAATATGTTTTTTATATCAATGGAAAACAGACAAAATTTAGTAGTGGTATATAGTATAATCAAAAAGAAAAAGAAAGAAAATCTGATAACAAACAAAAACAGTATATATATGAATCTATATAAAAAATAAATCAAAAGAATAAGTACGATCTGATAATTGTAACAATCGATGACCCATTCACAATTAAACATTTTTTTTTTTTAATCTTAACTTGGATTATGTGCATAGAAAAGCTACTTTTCCATGTTTAAATGACTAAACATAAAAACTGAAAAGGTCTAAAGAGTCTGTGGGCCAGGGGACGAGAATCATTGGGAGGGGGGACTATCAATCCAAATGACGAAGACTAAGAAGAGGAGGAGAAGGGGAAAGGGGTGGGGGGGTTTAGGGGTGGGGGGGAAGAAAAGGGGGAAAAGGAGGAAAGGATGGGGAGGGAAAATCAGGGGAGAAAAACGTGAATAAAAAATGAAAAGGCGGGAGGGAATAGGCTCTGTCCATAGAGATGGGTCACATAGGGTGGTATGGGACAGGACATGGGATGGGGCTCTATGCACTCTATGTAGGAAACACAGCCAACTCAGCCAGTCTCACTGACTGGGGGATTTTGGACACAGAGCAGACATCATATAGACTCCAGGTAGTGCTGAGCTCACAACACACTTTATAATCTGTACAATCTCCTTTAGATATGCCAACAACTATGTAGTACAAGGGCCTGCCTGATTGGAAAAAAACTGAGTGGGCAGAATAATAGGTAGGTCCTCATTTTAAATAGTTTTAGTAGATCTAAAATTGATTGTACGCAGATTGTTTGATCAGATTGTAAGATTCGTGGTGACCTTTGTGCCAGTAATTCATCCTGGAACCATTGAGTTGAAGGCACTCCAATCATGAGGCTCAGAGGTCACCTACTGTATGTTAGTACATGTGCTGCACATTCAAGAGCTGGGAGATGGCCTATACAGTCAGGCACCATGCAGATTTTCATTTTTTATTGAGAATGGCCTGCAATGCAGCAGCAATTTGTGACTGCCATTTTAGTCATACATAGGGCTCTTCAGGATCTGAGCACATATCCAGTTGTAGAGGAGTGAATGAGCACAGATTTTCAGATCAGTATGTAGGATGTGGGAGGACCCCATTTTTCACATCTGACCATCCCCCCTCCCCCTTGGTAATCATCACATGATGGCCGCTCCCTCATACTCACTGTTGTTGGGTTTTTTTTGTTGGGGTTTTTTTTTTGTTTGTTTTTTCACAGAGTCCCCATACTTGGAGTGTGATTGGCCTTGGAGTACCAACAGCCATGTAGAGAGATCAGTGAGCTACCTTCCCCCACAGATATGGCCACTGAATTTGTGAAGCTGGTGGTGTGATGTTGGCACGTGAATGCCAGGCACAAGGACATGAAGTGGCAGATGATGGTCATCGTGGACACCAGGCGTTGTCAGTACTTCATCTAGGAGCTAGGTGGGTGGGTACTGCCTAGACTGCAGGTAATCTCATAGAGGGAAGGAGCTGGTAGAATCCATCACAGACAACAGTCCCCACCCTCCAGCCCATCGTGTACCCCCAATAATTTTTTCTTTAACCTCAATCATAACACTAACCCTTTCCATCACCCAATGTGACCCATCCTCATCATCCAACATTGTCCCTCCTTCTCACCTCATAGTAATCCATCTTGTCACCTCAAACGCTAACATCTGCCTCTTCCACCTAACCCTCCTCACCACCCCTAAGGCCAGTTTCACACTGCTGTACTGCAGTTTGGCTGCATTGCAGGCATACCATTGGTTCTCATGCAGTTAACCCATGCTTTTCAAGGTGTTTTTGATGAATTTTTGTGATTTCTTTTATGTGATATGTTTAATGAAGCTTTTAAGATTGTTATGATGTTTTTTATAGTAAGAGTTTACATCTAAAACATGTAAAAAAAAACTTGAAATTATCTAGATGCACTGGCATATCTAATACCATATCTAAGTACCTGGTGGCTAAATTGCAATTTAAAGAATGCAATGTAAAGTTAAAGGGTCTGTCCACCAACACATTTTTGATCACGTTTGGTTAGTTGCTGATGGTCTGAATGATGTACATTCTATATCCCTCTGGGTCTCCAAAGGATGTTTTCTCTGCACTTTAGTACCCTGGTCCCCTACGATTCTGTTTTTATTACCAGGGTATAATTATTTATATTTTTTTAATTCAGAAAAAATGCAGAAAGAAGAAAAAGATGGAGAACATGTGGAGTAATCAGTAGCTATGCTAGGAAGGTCTTACTATTATAGTTCATGTAAGATGTGGATAACTAGAATCAAATCATCTTATCAGTATTAAAACTTCAAACTCTACATACTGTGCAAACTCTTTTCTTCTATCATGTTATTCATGACATTCAGTAATGGTGAAAAAATGATTGCAGCTTCTAGCTGTGTAGCTCGGCGCCCTTATTAATTGGCTGCATAGCGGAATCTTTCAAGAAATCAGTCATCCCCCAGAGGAACAGGGATACTGTTTGAGTCATCCTAAAGTAGAGACTTCTTAGAAACTAACAAAGCCACAAAGGCATTGTTTATGGCCCTAAGGGAAAATGACATGGGTTGAGATGCAACAGAGACTTGAAAACTCCCCTGGTGCTCAATTATTTGTTAGCAAAAAGCACCTAAAGTATTTAAACTGTACTAGAAGTATCATCACACATCTCACGCAGCTGCTTTAAACAAAGTAAACATGAGACAATAGAAAAAGTTTTAATAAAAAATAGTGTTATAAATAACTTGCCAACAAAACAGACCCAAGCCACATTAATGAAAGTACAATAGGGGCGTTAGCCACAGGCCCACTAGGAAAAGACATTCACTATAAAACCTGTTGATAATGGAGCCTGGATAAGACTGAAGTTACTTAGGCAGCTAAAGTAGATACTTTACTTGAACCCTGTCAAGCAGTGTTCATTTTGTAGACTAAAACATTTTTGTTGACTAAATTAATACTATTTTAGTCTACTAAAATACGACTAAAACTAAAACAATTGAGATGACTGAAATACGACTAAAACTAAAGTGGCATTTTAGTCAAAAGACTAAAATACGACAAAAACTAAAATGGCATTTTAGTGAAAGGAGTATGACTAAAACTAAATTGAAATTTAACGCCAAAATTAACACTGGTCTGTAGAGCATGTTTAAACCTTAAAGGGTTTGTAAACCCTCAAGGTTTTTCACCTTAATACGTTCTATGCATTAAGGTGAAAAACCTCCTGTAGTGCAGCTGCCCCCCAGAGCCCCCCTTTTTCTTACCTGAACCCGATCGCTCCAGCGATGGGGACAAGCACAGTAGCCCCAGCTGCTGCTCGGGTCCTCATTGGATAGATTGATAGCAGCAGGAGCCATTAGCTCTCACTGCTGTCAATCAAATCCAGTGACACAGGAGCCAGGGGGCAGGGCTGAGTCCTGCTGTCTGTGTCAATGGACGCAGCAGCAGTACTCGGGAACGTGCCCACACGAGTGCTTCCATGGAAAGCAGCTCTCTGTGGGTGCACTCGAGAAGTGGAGGAGCCAGGAGCACCATTGGGGGACCCCAGAAGAGGAGGATCAGGGCCACTCTGTGCAAAACCCTTGCACAGAAGAGGTAAGTAAAACATGTTTGTTATTAAAAAAAAAAAAAAAAAAAACCTTTACAACCCCTTTCATACTGTAAATAATAACATCTTTCACTCCAGCAGTATATAATGAGTTTGGAAATTGCTCATTACAAACGGTTGGTGCTGAGAGGCAGCTCAAACATTATTTTCAATATCGACGTGGCTTAAAGTAGCATGGTTTAGAGCAGGAGTTTTAAACTCAGCTCCCCTTCATGAAGTTTCAGATTATTTCTCAACCCCCATGCATTCATTATATGAAAATAATTTAATAAATACTACTTTAAATAATAGTTTAAATAATAGTACAACCCCAATTCCAAAAAGGTTGTGTAGCAGTCTCCCCGACTTCCAAGGGCCTGACGGTGACCCTTAGAGCCAGGGAGAACTGACATTAATCTTCAGGGTGCAGGTTACTAGGCATAGTGGGAGTGGTGCAAGGTGAAAAGATTGTGCGCTAATCACTTTTTGTAAAAATGAACAAAGAGAGTCTTATTTCTCTTAACAGGAATGGTGGGAGAGAGGGTGAGGGCTCAGGTCACCCTTAGGCAAAGGCAATAGCAAATAGGCGAACTCCGTAGACAAAAATTGAACTAGGCAGACAGCAATACAGATAAAGGGCCTTTAAGCTGAATGCAGCAATCTGTATCTTGTAGCAAGTGCTGTCTCTTATAACAACAACACAGTAGATCTTCCAGTTTAACTCATAGTATCCCCCTGTAGATCTTCCAGCTTAACTCACAGTATCCCTCTGTAGATCAGCTCGCCTTCTCTCAATAAACTTCTTGGACTCTCAGCTACCTGCTGGATCCCTTGAGCTTCACCCACAGCTAACTGCTGTACTTATCTTCAAGCTTTACTTACAGCTACCCACCGTACACCTTCAAGCTTTACTCATAGCTACCCGCTGTTTTCCTGTATGAGTCTCCACTGAAGCTTT
The DNA here is from genome assembly GCA_037952925.1 of Lithobates clamitans. NCBI lineage: Eukaryota > Metazoa > Chordata > Amphibia > Anura > Ranidae > Lithobates > Lithobates clamitans. The sequence goes on from JBBGZY010000438.1 coordinate 23,932,634, forward strand.
CCCACTTACTTCACCATCCCCGGCTAGTGAAGCATCTGCTCTGGTACTCCTTCAGAACTTCATCCCTTCCAAACTTGCCTCTGGTAACAGGAGTGGTCGTCCCTTTGTGGTAACTGCTTCTCCTTTACCTCCGGCAACGATCAGGCTCCCCTCGGGCTGAGCTTCTAACACACGCGGTTCCGCCCCAGGCTTTAGACTTTGCTGCTCCACCTTTACTGAACTACTGGATAGGCTTTGCGTAGACCTTACGTAGACCTAGCAGCCAGTATGACTCCTGGATAGGCCTTAGGCTCCAGGTCTAGCAACCAGAAGTTACTTGACACACACCCACCCAGGCCACAGCCCTAGACGGGGAGAACCCCAATAACCTGACTCCTCCAGAATAAATAGCCTATCTCAGCATGCACAGCGGCCAAAATAAACTCCTGCTGATTGGCTGAGATAACTCATTTACCCATCACCTAAATTCACTGTAATCCATTATCCTAATGCCAAAGGCAACAGTGCCACCTACTGACAGAAGAGATAAACTACAAATTAAACTAAGGACTTAGGACAGAAATCAGTGGATCAAACTAGCAATTAGTCAGGCTAGTTACCACCTAGCACAACTAGATTTATTAGCAGCCCTGTTTAGGACCAGGGTGCTACAGTTGTGACACTGTAAAACCTCCATAAAAACAGAATGCAATGATTTGCAAATTTCATAAACCCATATTTTATTCACAAAAGAAAATAGAGGCACCTGGATATATCTTTCACCATCAGTGGTGAAAGATATATCCAGGTTTTAGAGCAGCATATGCTCCTATCCAGATGATGTCTTTTTCAGGGAAGGCCTTATTTCGGCAGGAAAAAGCTAAACTGCATACTGGATCTATGACAACAGCATGGCTTTGTTATAGGAGAGTCTAGGTGCTTAACTGACCTGTATGCAGTCCAGACCTTTCACTAATTGAAAATATTTGGTGCATTTTGAAACAAAAATTAACATTAAACATTTGATATATTTTCTCTTTTCTATTGTGAATAAAATATGGGTTTATGAGATTTGCAAATTATTGCATAGAGTTTTTTATGTAGATTTTATTATAATATGCTTGTAGTAAATACTGTTATACCTCTTGGTAGCAGCAGCTGCCATTATGGTTGTTATAATGCAGATTTGTTAGTAAATATCCAAAGAGGTAAGTGTAGTGCCCCTTACAATAGTGGTCAGCAGGAAAAGGGTAACCATATTGTAGCGCTACCCCCGCAGGAGCTGCTGGGGAAGGAAAAATCTCCCATGAAATCTTGATGAAACCCTGAACTCTTCAGGGACACAAACTATATACAGCCTGTATATACACTTCTTCTTCTGCCTCCAGCACAATCTTGCTTGTAGAACAACAACTCCCAATACCAGCTGGCACTGTAAGGATGGTCTCACAAGAGCACAATCAGACCATAGCAAATGCCCTTTGCAGGCAGGCCTCTTTGGCAGTGTAGCAAAAAGAAACCCCAGTGCTCAGCTGTCCTACTCCTGTGCCTACTGATCCCAGCACCACCTCTTTAGGCACTGCCAGCCCGCCTGGCTACAGCTGCCCCTTTTCACTAGCCATTCTGGCTAAGACTTCACAGTTCTCCCAGACTGACTCTGCATCTATCACAGACGACTTCCACCCAGTCCTCTCAGGCATGCCTCTCAGTCCTCTGATTGTGCACTGAGGCTCTAATTGGCTTAAAAAAAGAGTGGGCTAGGGACACAGAGCACTGCGCCCGGAGCCCACCCACTTGTGTGCAAGACAAGTTTGAGCCAACATCCGTCGGAAAAAATCCATGGATTTTGTTGTCGTAATGTCCGATCAATGTCCGACAATGGCCTTAGGACCAATTGGGTCTCAGTCAGGACCCACTTACTGTTCGGCCTCGAGGAGAAGCGATGGCCCCGAAGCAAGGAGCTGTTAAGTGCCCCCTTACCTGTGTCGTCAGTGTAGTGCACCCTTTCATGTGTGGTCAAATTCATGTTTGGGTTTGTAGTGACATGCCCCTCACATTGGATATTAGTGCTGTAGTACATTGGTTGTCAATATCAGCCCAGCTATACAGATTTCAGTGTCAGATGTAATTGATTGCTTACCTGAGAGAAGAGAGGTCCTACTACCCTTGTTTCAAGCATTTGACATGATTTCTACATACTGTGTGTGCCCTTTCCCCTGTGCTTGCTCCCTTAGCTTTATCTAATTCCCATTATTGAACTCCGGCTGAAGTACAGACTGGCCAGTAGGTGGCACCCATGGTTTTTTAACCCAACTTTAAGCTTTTCTTTTTATTTGACATCTAACACAGTTGGGATTAGCCAGTTAGCCATTAGCAATCTATTGTTAGATTCATAACTAGTGTACCTTGGGTTTTAAGGATCATTTCACTAAAGCATAATCAAGCTATTTTTCCTCACCATGTTTTATTTGACTTTTTCTTTAATGATTTTTTAATAAAATACTAAACTCAATTAAAATAACTACTGTAAATCTTAGTAAATTGGCTCTTAGGCACGCTGATGATACTGCCACATACCCCACCCTCTGAGATGAACACAAGGAAATCACCTCTGTTGGGCGCTGCATCTTATAGACTGTTACAATGGTGGCTTTCCACCCTCATCTTAGAGTCTGGGGTGGTTGGCAGGATGAACATTGAACATGAATAGCTTGTGCTTAGATCCCTAATGCCGCGTACACACGACCGGTTTTTCCGTCAGAATAAACTGACGTTTTTTCTGACGGAGTTCCGATGGAGTTCCGCTGAAACGGACTTGCGTACACACGATCACACCAAAGTCCAATCGTTTAGAACGCGGTGACGTACAACACGTACGACGGAACTAGAACAAGGAAGTTAAATAGCCAGTAGCCAATAGCTGCCCTTGCGTCATTTTTGGTCCGTCGGAATAGCATACGGACGAACTATTTTCCCGATAGGAACTGATTCCGTCGGGAAGATTTAAAACATGTTCTATTTCTAGGTCCGTCAGAATTTTCGAAAGAATAAGTCTGATGTAGCCCACACACGATCAAAATATCCGATGAAATGATTCCGCAGGGAAGTCCGGTTGTGTGTACGCGGCATTAGACCCATACAGCTGGTAATGTTTGAAAATATATTTTCTGCACCTTATATTTGCATACAGTAGGTAGGCAATATAAAGGATAAAAGTACAGTACAGGTATCCTTAAAATTATTCAAGCCTTTGTTTCCCCCAGTTATGCACTGTACACACGGTCGGACTTTGTTCGGACATTACGACAACAAAATCCATGGATTTTTTCCGACGGATGTTGGCTCAAACTTGTCTTGCATACACACGGTCACACAAAGTTGTCGGAAAATCCGATCGTTCTGAACGCGGTGACGTAAAACACGTACGTCGGGACTATAAACGGGGTAGTAGCCAATAGCTTCCGTCTCTTAATTTATTCTGAGCATGCGTGGCACTTTGTCCGTCGGATTTGTGTACACACGATCGGAATTTCCGACAACGGATTTTGTTGGCGGAAAATTTTATAGCAAGCTCTCAAACTTTGTGTGTCGGACATTCCTATGGAAAATGTGTGACGGAGCCCACACACAGTCGTCATTTCCGACAACAAGGTACTATCACACATTATCCGTCGGAAAATCCTATCGTGTGTACAGGGCATAAGTCTTCCAAAGGCTTACACTCACCTGTTCTTCACTCCTCAGAGATCTTCATTGTAGGGCCTACAGGAAGCAGCACAGTCACCACTGCAGAGTCATTTATTTCTCAACAAGGACAAAACCATCTTTATCTAAAACCATCCTTCCATAGCACCATCTCATTTAAAATATTAATGCAATCACTCCTACCTCAAAGTCCAAACAGGTGAAACTCGAGGAAGTAAAAAAGAGGACTTTAGAAGGAATACATATAGACACTGTATATAGAAAAAATATACGAAATTTTAGTACAACACTTATAAAAACATTTCAATTCCATATTGCAGGCACACATTATTTCTTGTGTGGAACAATAAACTGAACAATACAATTCCAAAGAGACAAAATGGATCAAAGCATTTCGAGAGCTTATCGTTTAGACAGGATTGAAGCCTTCAGTTAAGTATATGATCCAACTCAATCACTAGTGTACAACAGACCAAAAGACCAACAGCGCTGGGAATATGAGGCAGAAAATCAATATAAAGCAAAAGGGGTAGGGCAATGATCATCTTTAACCACTTCAGCCCTGGAAGGATTTACCCCCTTCATGACAGGTCTTTTTTTTTCAATACGGCACTGCGTTGCTTTAACTGACAATTGCGCAGTTGTGCAATATTGTGCCCAAACAAAATTGATATCCTTTTTTTTCCCACAAATAGAGCTTTCTTTTTGTGGTATTTGATCACGTCTGCGCTTTTTATTTTTTGCGCTATAAACAAAAAAAGACAGACAATTTTGAAAAAAAAAAAACAATATTTTTTACTTTCTGCTATAATACATATCCCCCCAAAAATATAAAAAAACAAATGTATTCATCAGTTTAGGACAATATGTATTCTGCTACACATTTTTGGTAAAAAGTTGATTGGTTTACACAAAAGTTATAGAGTCTACAAACTAGGGGAAAGATTTAGGGACTTTTTATTTTTTTTAATTGTTTTTACTAATAATGGCGGCGATCTGCGATTTTTAGTGGGACTGCGGCGGACAAATCTGACCCCAAGTGACACTTTTTGGTGACCAGTGACACCAATCTAAAAATGCTATAAAAATGCACTGATCACTGAATAAATGGCACTGTCAGGGAAGGGGTTAACACTAGCGGTAATCAAAGGGTTAAGAGTTCCCTAGGGAGGTGCTTTCTAACTGTCATGGGGATAGGCTCACTGGGAGTAGAGAGATATCGCTGTTACTGATCACTAGGAACAGCTGATCTTTCTCTCCTCCCCTGTCAGAACGGGGATTTGCCTTGTTTACATAGGCAGATCCCTGTTCTGCCTCTCTTCACCGCGATCGTGGGTGGCCAGCGGACATCGAGTCTGCCGGACCCACAGGCGAGCTCCCGCGGCGCATGGTGGGCGCACGCCTGCTGTATCTAATGCACGGACCGACGTACAGGTATGTGGGTTCTCGCAGCTGGGCCGCCCTGCTGCAGTATATGTGGGGTGGGTGGTCCGGAAGTGGTTAAAGTGGAACTTTACCCATAACAACTTGATAAAAAATAATGTCCTTTAGCAGGCAATATATACTTTGGTGTTACTAAATCCACAACAGTAAAATCAGTCCATATATATAGTAAAGCATGCTTGTTATACTCACTGTGGAACCTAAGGGGTAATCCTCTACATTGTGTAAAAAGGCAGTTTGATTCTGTCTTCTCTGATCCTCCCCTTCTTCCACTGTCCCCAATCTATCCCCTGATAAGAAAGAGCCTTTGGAGTTACTCTGCACATGCTCAGTTTGGTGTGTATTGCTGGAGAAGGTACATGTGATCAGCACAGCCAGACAGAGGGTCAGGGGTCCTGCAGCCTCAAATGACAGTCAGAGCAGAATTAAAACTCCACCTACAAGCTTTAACCAGACACTGATATAAGTCACAAAGCTGCTATATACTGCTGATAAGAAAAGGTATTTAGCAGTTTATATTTACTAAAATAATTGCATTTTCATGTTCTGTGTACTGTGGGAGATCAGATATAGTGAATGCAGGGTCCTGGGTTTAGTAATACTTTAATAATTATGCTACCAAAATGATTGTGTGCTGTAAATCGCCTCCAGCATGGCTCCTGTTTCTTCTTGCCAGAGGCTGCCATTTTTCTGAAAAGGGGGAATAGCTAATGCGCTACCCAAAAAGAAAATAACAAGTGAGCTGCTACAAACATGTGACAAAAATGTGAACCAAGATTAAAATAAATTGTAGCACTAATAAACCCATATGCAAATAGTCTCTGTGCACATGAACATATTGTCCCAATAGTGACGTGTTGTTAAAGCAACAAAAACAGTCCACAGTGAATATGTATGATCCGTGTGGCAGTTCCTTCAGCTTCTCAACGGTCAGCTCGGGTATCAACAGGATAAACGAATAGATGGAATACGCTTACCGGACCAGTTGGATTCTACTGCCATGAGCATAGAATCGATGAGGCTTTGTGCCACCAAGGGCAAAGGTGTGGAGTGATGGAGGCAAGGGTAGAGCCTCTGCCAGACCTGGACGTCCCTCTCGGTCCACTGGAACGGGATCGAAACAATTCCCAAAGGAGAGTGGTTTCTCGATTCACCAGGGCATGTGGAAAAAAGAGGGATGCTTCCACATAGTGTAACTCAGGTAGTTTTATTGTTAAAAAACCACAATACATAAAACAAAACGTGATCACGGAATAAAAGAGCAGTGTATGGGGTATATAAAAACGCCCTACGCGTTTCGATCAAAGGATCTTCAACAGGGGCATCATTGTTGATACCCGAGCTGACCGTTGAGAAGCTGAAGGAACTGCCACACGGATCATACATATTCACTGTGGACTGTTTTTGTTGCTTTAACAACACATCACTATTGGGACAATATGTTCATGTGCACAGAGACTATTTGCATATGGGTTTATTAGCGCTACAATTTATTTTAATCTTTTAATCATTTTTCTGAAACTCAGAGCTCGAGCAGTAAATCATAAAGTGGAACTAAATCCATCAATTTAACGGTTTAAAAAAACAGTTACATTGGATTGTCAGGATTGCTATTTGCTAACTGTCATATTTGCTTGTTTCCTGAACCAAACTGTCAAACCATCGATTGGCTGGTGATCACATGTGCAGCACCATGCAGCAGTTGCAGATCAAACAGAAGCAGCTTCCTTGGCTGTAAAGGATAGGAGTGTTTAATTTCGCTTAAGGCTGTTAGCAGATCGACCTCTACAAATTTAGCAATACCTAAAGCCTTGTACACATGATGAGAATATCGGACAAATGATTGTCCATTTTTTTTGCATGCTACTCTTGTATTGAAAATGAAGTGGTTGCTAAACTTACGAAAATTCTCGTATGACAGAATACAAATCCGGAAGTGAAGTAATGTGTTATATTGTATAGTAATATTTTATTTTGTTTCGTTGCATGTGTGGTCTTGCTCTTAAGTTTTTTTTTCCAGACGAATAATGTACTGATTAAATGAAAATCATACAATCTGGTTTCATACGAGAACATTTTTTGTGTTTGTCCCTTCGGGTAATTTCGGATGAACAGTCATGATCGGCTCTTGAAAGCTGTGTACTAACGATCAGATTATCGTATGATCGCTTCAAAAGCGGTAATTTTACTGTAGTTGGATTTTCTGATCCTGTGTACTAGGCTTAAAGTGGCGTTCCAGCCGAAATTATACTTTTTAAATAAAAATACCCCTATAATACACAAGCTTAATGTATTCTAGTAAAGTTAGTCTGTAAACTAAGGTCTGTTTTGTTAGTTTATAGCAGTAGTTTGTTATTTTATAAACTTACAGCAGGCCGTGGCCGTCTTAAGTCTGGGCATCTGAAGCCAGACTGTATTTTTTCCTGGATCTCATCCTTGCAGATCTCGCACATGCTCAGTGCAGCACAAGCAGTGTAATAGGTTTCAGGTCAGGTTTTAATAGCAACGGCAGTGTCAGAGGAAGTTGCCGCCCCTTCCCAGAAGGCATTGCAAACAGGAAATGATGCGATGGGCCGCGGCCAGGGAGGAGGAAGTGAAAAATGAATACAGCAGATATACAGTAACTGCTGAGAAAAAAAAATTAAAAATATCCAATTTGTTTACAGTGCACAGTTTAGTGAGGGATGCTGAAGAGTTGTAAAAGTGGGTGGAACTCCACTTTAACAATAGAAAGCAACTGAGCATGTGCAGAGCAGGGTGAGACAGCGTATTACTGGATTTCTAAACAGTATATGCACTTTTTCTAATGTTATACATGCGCATTGCTATACCTGCAAAACGGGACAGCCTGAAGTGATCTAGCAGGAGTTAATTTTCTGAGTAAGGTTCCATGTTAAAGAGGGCAGTCCACATGATCAGCAATGCCCAAACAATATTGTATGTTAGACCAAAAAGAGGATAGGCGGGGTCCATAAACTGAGCAAGAAAATTCCAATAAATGTACTCTACCCAGCGGGACGCCATTGTTGCGACCTTCATGGCTGGTTTAATGTGAGGCTTGCTGTCATTTGGGTAGGGTGCTTTCCATCCCGGAAATCCTGGAAACTCATGATGCTTTCCCCTTCTAAAAGGAACCCTCACATAAGATACGCCTGCTTCTCACATTTCCTCTCAGTCATGAAAGACTCTCTCATTGTTGGGGAACAACCCTGCTCTATAGAATGGGTGGTCATATGGAATAAATTCTCCACTTCAAATGATGGTGGCTGTCCCCTCTGCTTTTCAAACCAGGACCCTTTTCATGACACAGTACATAATATGTATACATCATGGAGACAAGGTCTACTGCGCCCAGAGCTGGGAAAAGGGGTGGGCAGGAGGGGCGGTTGCCCTGGGCACTGTGGTATCATCATCATGTGAGGTGGGAGTACTGCAAAGAGATTAAGGGGGGAGGGGATTTGTGTTGGAAGGGGGAATTGGGGGATAGCAAGGGGTAAGAATTGTTCTAGGAGGAGAAATTTAGGGGGGTGGGCTATGAGTGGTGATTTAGGCTGGGTTCACACCATTGCAAAATGGATGCGGGTTCCCCGCATTCAATTCGCAATAGCAGGAGATTTTCACCGGCTCTCTATGGAGCCGGTTCACATATCTCCGTAGCGGGTCCGGTGCATTTTGCACAAAAATACTGTGCGTCTTTTGGTCCGTTCCAGGTCCGAATTCAGCCCAAGATTTGGGCTGAAATTGGACCTGAAACGGTGAACCAGGACGCACCGGACCCCTGCTGTGAGCTGGATGCGGCGATGGTATGAACTGAGCCTTAGGAGGATTTGTGTTGGGAGGGGGAAGAGCATTTGTGCTAGGAGGGGGGTTTGTGCTAGAGGAGGTGATATGGTAGAAGGGAGAGGGAAATTGTGCTAGGAGGTGAAATTGGAAGGGAAATTGTGCAGGGAGGGGGAGGGAGGATGTGAACTCGGAGGGTCATTTGGGGGGGGATTTGAGCTGGGGGGATTTGGGAGGGTGGGATTTCTGCAGGGGGCGAATTTGTATTGGAAGGAGGGGGGATTTATGCTTGGAGGTAAGCATGCAGATTAGCGCTCAATTTTTTTGGGGGGGTGGATTTTGCTGACACATTTAGCTCAAACATATTGGGAGGGGGGGGGCGCAGTTTTTCATGTTCCCCCCCGGGCTCTAGATGACCTTGTCCCAGCACTGACTGCGCCCATGGAAGTGGGGTAACAATCGTGTGGAGAACGCTCATCAATGCCCAGGACAGGGCGGGGATTGTGAACAATCAAACATTAAGGCAGCTCCCCGACTTAGAGATGAGCCTTCACTGTGTGCAGTAATAAAGTACCTCGTAACAAGGTCATAGATCTGTTTAACGCTAGTCTTCTCTCTGTTGCCAGGGAAGACAGACTGATAGGGAGGGAGCCAGAACACTGGTCCCCTCACTACCAGAGGACCTGTCACTTTACCAGGTACCACACTTAACGACGAGTTGCTGTAGCGTGTTCCTTCAGTTGGTTATCCATAGCAACTACTTTTCTCTTCCTTGTCTTTGCCGAGTTAACCCTCTGTAGTAGTGTTGCTTCATACCTTATAGTGCAGTTACAGACCCAGGTTCTTTGGAATACAGTACGCCGGAACCAACGTGCACCCCTTTAAATAATTTCAGACCAGGCTTAGAATGGTTAACAAACTTTACTGTTGAAATGTAGCATGATAATACAGCAAGAACAATGGCATTTCCCTAATCCTATCTGATGTAGTGGCCCAGGCACACCTCCATGAGGCGAGAGTCTACATAGGCATTGTTAATGACTTGGGTGCTGTCCATGGTTCCTGATGTCTTCTACACAGTGGGACTGTACTGCAGTCCCTGGCCAGTGTTTGCCACTTCATTACAGCTCCTGCTGTTCACCGGCTGACTCCCTTTTAGCAGTCTTCCTTTGACACAGGTGGGCCCGCTAAAATCAAAAGCCCGGGAACAAAGCCAAAATTGCTTAACCAACCTGGGTCGGCTGCCGGAAACAAACTAAATGCATTGCGACCTGCCTACAATCATGTTTGTGCCAAAATGGCCACCAAAATCTTGAAAGAGCTTGGTGTCCAATTGTGACACAGACCTTTCTGAGATGGCGCAGATAAATTGGGGACATGTGGGGACATCTAGTGGCACCAAAGTGCTTTGTAGCAGAATTGTCCAGGAGACTTACAATGGGGTCCTAACATCTTGCTACAAGCTTCCATGTTCCTGTGCGCTCTGCAATGTTACCAGCCCTGCCCAGTTCAATTCTGTGAACTACAAAACAGATCCTCCAATGTTATGGAGATGAGAAGGAGTTTTCCTAATACTTCTGTCCTGACAATGTTGATTCTCCAAAAATCACTGTGAGGGTTGTCACCCTAGGACAGGAAGTGTGTTACTTGCAAGTTTACTAGGTAAAAATATGGGTAAAAAATAATTAAATAAATAAATAATACTGGAGGAATATTGGAGTTTTTTTTTTTCTTTTATTTTACAGATGCTCGTAACAAGATATAGCAGTCACTGGAAAGTGTGGGGGTAATATTTCAAAACTTATCTCTTGGTACATTTCGTAAGAATTTAGACTCATGGAACATCTAGTAGTACTGCAGATGGTACACACTTTGCCATCCATATTAACAAGTGTCTTCTTTCAGTTGCTCACATTTTATGACTGCTCCATATTTACACAGCCAGCATAGTAAATCCCCCTGCACATTTATTACTTTAACCAGTTCTTGAACTCTGTAATATCCCACTTTAGTATACGCATTTAAGCCATGGCAACCAAGCCGCAATAAACTGTCATTACCTACTGTAAACTGATCAAATGCAAAGTCTAAATGTCTGCTATATTTTGCTAATGTCCTCATCATCAATGTTATGTGCACTGCTCCGTAAAAACAAACCAATGAGGATGTATAAAAAATTCTAATGGTAGAAACAAGGTAGTAACAAGCTGGCATTTATTATTTCTGCCACAGCAAAGGTGTGAAGAATGGGATAAATCCCTGTACCTCTATCCTTCTAGGACACTTTGTTTTAAAGCTACTGAACTGAAACTGTGTCACAAAAAGACATACAAATTCTTGAGTGAGTTTTATTAATTTGATTATTCAATATTAAATCAGTCAATTTCTTTAAAATCAGTTTTCCTTTTTATGGTATGACACATCAAATTTTAGGGTTAAAGGAACTATTTAGGGTTAACTACATCCAGTAACAGTACAAATAATTTCTTTATTTGGCGCTACAGGAACAAACTCAAATTTAAAGAGTCTACATACAAGTTATGAAAAAATCACTTAGATGCAAAGAAGTAAAAAATTAAAAAGTACATACAAAAGAAAAAAAAACAAGGGAAGAATAGAATAAAGGAGTTAATAAAAGTTATTTCTGGTTCACGAAGCGTTCATAAGGGGTAAAATATTGTCCAATAGGGTTTTTTCCTACACATAACAGTAATTCATGAATGAAAGCTACAATAGTAGCTGCAGTCCCTGCTACTTCTGCCTCTGCTACTACTTGGTCCTACTTAGACCCCCCCCCCCCAAAAAAAAAATATTCTTTGTTGTATAGCATAAGCAAAGTAATAAAACCAATATAGTTTTTCACGTCATTGAATATGTTCATCATACACATCCCTGTAGTGCAACAGCTAACTTTCTAAAATCAGATTCTTTCATTTGTTTCCAAACTACTGTATATGTATCATTTGTCCCAATAGACTCTCTAAAAAACAATTATTATGTTTCCTTTCCTTATTCATTAAAACCTTGATGAAGAAGCATTCTGAAGCCCCCCAAACCCATTAGCTTAGAGCAATTAAAATGCTAAGCATACATACTGTATGTTGGACTCCCAACAAATGTTTTTTTGTTGCTGTCTGTGTCATCATAAGGGACGTTTACTGTCTTCATTTGTCTTGATGACCACTGTCACGGGAACTACAAGTGAGGGAGAATCCACATTTTTTAGTTGTCACCAGAACAGGAATAGAGTGGAAATAGTCCAATGGGAGCACTTTTTCCTGTGACAACTGTCTAATGCCCCGTACACACGGTCGGACTTTGTTCGGACATTCCGACAACAAAATCCTAGGATTTTTTCCGACGGATGTTGGCTCAAACTTGTCTTGCATACACACGGTCACACAAAGTTGTCAGAAAATCCCATCATTCTGAACACGGTGACGTAAAACACGTACGTCGGGACTATAAATGGGGCAGTGGCCAATAGCTTTCATCTCTTTATTTATTCTGAGCATGCGTGGCACTTTGTGCGTCGGATTTGTGTACACACGATCGGAATTTCGGACAACGGATTTTGTTGTGGGAAAATTTTATAGCCTGCTCTCAAACTGTGTGTCCGAAAATCTGATGGAAAATGTGTGATAGAGCCTACACACGGTCGGAATTTCCGACAACAAGGTCCTATCACACATTTTCCGTTGGAAAATCCGACCGTGTGTACGGGGTATAAGAGAGTATTTCCTTCACTCTGGAGAGCTTTCCTCCTGTTGTGTCTACAGGACAGGTAACTAAGGGTAATCTCCTCAATGGCACACAGATGGCTAAAATAAAACTGGAATGGGTTTGAACTTTTTCCTGCTTCATCCAAAAATGGAAAAGTGTTGCCTTTTAAATATTTAAAGGAGAAGTTCATTTTTCTATAAAAAAAAAATATTACTAAGTGAACATTTTTTAATCTTTTGGAGCCTCCAAAGCATTGCACCAGCAATTAGCAGATCGCTAGTGCCATGAAGGTCTCCTGAAGATCTGCCAGAGTATCTGTGTGCCCATACATGCCATACGGGCAAGCGGATACACTGACAGGAAAAATCAATGAACTACCACAGCACTCCACAGCACTGTGGTAGTTCATTGAGAACTACAAGAGGACAGCCGCAAAGGATTTTGGGGTTTGTAGTTCATTCACACACAGAGCTATGTGAATGAATGATGCAGCTATGTGGGCAGAGCTAATTTCAAAAAGTGACAGCTAGTTCGGGGAATTTCTCCCCTTACTGCTGTCACGGGGGGGGGGGGCATCAGCTACAGCATTGGGAACATGTTGAAAACTAGAAAAAATAAAAACCTGACTGAGGCTCAACCACTTAGTATAAAAATTCTATAACAAGATCCCAGGATGGAGAGACTTGAAGGACAACTTGGCACAATATACATACTATATTGATAATATAGTATGTATACAATATACATACATTTATAATTTCATTATATCAAATAACAAAAACAAACCAAAGAAAAAACACACAAGATAAAAAATTGGCCATTGTATAAATTAAAACCCAACCCTCAGCAGCTGCTCCAAGAGAGACACATCTAAAAGCTGTTGTTAACCGCTGGACATTTTTTTTTCTTTTTTTATCCTGCAGGTTAAAGCCATAATGTGCTAGTATGGCATTGCATACTAGCACATTACTGTATGGTAAACTTACCTTAAAACGAAGCCCTCCCGCGCCAAGATGTCAGTGCTGGAGGCTGCTTTCATCTTCAGCTGTCTTGCTTCCGGGTTCGGGGACTCTGTGACTGGTCGGAGCCGTGATGATGTCACTACCCCGCATGTGCGCGGGAGCCGCCGTTTACAACACAGGGCTGTGAAGGAACGGCATGGGTGGCCGTTCCTTCAGAGAGCATGCGACAGTGATGTCACTGGCTGCATGTACAGTAAATATGTCCTAAACGGTGCACGTTGAGGACATATATACAGTACCTATACAGTTCCTTGAAAAAATATTCATACCCCTTGAAATTTTCCACATTTTGTCATGTTACAACGAGAAATGTAAAAAAATGTTTTGGGGTGGGGGGGTTATGTGATAGACCAACACAAAGTGGTACATAATTGTGAAATGGAAGGAAAATAAAAAATGGTTTTCAAAAATTTCTAAAAATAAATATGTGAAAAGTGTGGCGTGCATTTGTATTCAGCCTCCCTGAGTCAATAATTTTGTAGAACCACTTTTCACTACAATTATAACTTCAAGTCTTTTTGGGGATGTCTCTACATGCTTTGCACATCTACAGAGTGAAATTTATTCCTATTCTTCTTTGCAAAATAGCTCAAGCTCTGTTAGATTGGATGGAGAGCGTCTGTGAACAGCAATTTTCAAGTCTTGCCACAGATCTCAATTGGATTTACTCTAAGATTGCGCTGTATTTGGCTCCAACCATCTTCCCATCAACTCTGACCAGCTTCCCTGTCCCTGCTTAAGAAAAGCATTCCCATAACATGATGCTGCCACCACCATGTTTCACGGTGGGTATGGTGTGTTCAGGGTGATGTGAAGTGTTAGTTTTCCACCACGCATAGCGTTTTGCTTTTAGGTCAAAAAGTTCAATTTTGGTCTCATCTGACCAGAGTACCTTCTTCCACATGTTTGCTGTGTTCCCCACATGGCTTCTTACAAACTGCAAACGTGAATTTTTATGGCTTTCTTTCAACAATGGCTTTCTTCTTGCCACTCTTCTATAAAGGCCATATTTATGGAGTGCACGACAGATTCACCCACCTGATCTGTGGATCTCTGCAGCTCCTCCAGAGTCACCATGGGCCTCTTGGCTGCTTCTCTGATTAATGCTCTCCTTGCCCGGCCTGTCAGTTTAGGTGGACGGCCATGTCTTGGTAGGTTTTCAGTTGTACCATACTCTTTCCATTTTCGGATGATGTATTGAACAGTGCTCGTGAGATGTTCAAAGCTTGGGATGTTTTTTTATAACATAACTCTGCTTTAAACGTCTCCACAACTTTATCCCTGACCTGTCTGGAGTGTTCCGTGGCCTTTATGATGCTGTGTGTTCACTAAGGTTCTCTAACAAACCTCTGAGGGCTTCACAGAACAGCTGTCTTTATGCTGAGATTAAATTACACACAGGTGGACTAATTAGGTGACTTCTGAAGGCAATTGGTTCCACTAACGATTTTAGTTAGAGGTATCAGAGTAATATGGGGGTGAATACAAATGCACGCCACACTTTTCAGATATATATTTGTAAAAAAAATTGAAAACCATTTATCATTTTCCTCCCACTTCACAATTATGTGCCGCTTTGTGTTGGTCTATTACATAAAATACCAATAAAATACATTTACGCTTTTAGTTGTAGCATGACAAAATGTGGAAAATTTCAAGAGGTATGAATACTTTTTCAAGGCACTGCCACTTAAAGACAACAAAGGTGTCAGTTGTGAATGGTATCAGATGAATGAATCCAGTGAGGATGATGAGAAGGGCACACATGTAAACAAGAAGCGAAAAAATAGTGGTAGGGATATAAATGAATCCCACTTTATGTGAACACCTTGATCACAGTTATAAAGCATATATTGGCTTGGCAACATGCAAGCTCTACGCATATAGAAGGATCTTCCATTGGTTCTATTATATCAGTTTGTAAGTACCATGTGCAATTAAAGGTACATAAGAAAGTCATCAGACCACTGGTATATGTGTAGCACCCTGATGGTTAGTCAGTGTTGCTAGTAAATTTACCTGACAGGCATAGTTGCCTTGGCCAATTGATAGTAGATCGATTGATTCCACCTTAATACTGGAATTGCTGTACTTCTCTCTTCTATCACTAGATGGCCTGGTATCTGGTGACATTAGATCAGACAAGGGCATTGCAAGGACAGATTAGGAATAGATGGGGTATCTAGGCCAATGGGCAGGGATCTTCTTGGGTCCCTTGGCCTACTGGGAGAGCTTATTATTTTGGGTGAGGTCAGGTGATCGGTGTTCTGTGCCACCTGGATGGCTGTCCGGATGGACATGTGTTGTGCTGCCCCAGGCTGCTAGGCCAGAGCCTGAGGCCTATCCTGGGGACATCTGGCTGCTAGGCTGTCTGAGGGCCTATCCAGAAGCAAGAGAGAGCCGCGTAGGTTTGGGACTGTGGCTTGCAGTACATCCATAAGTAATGGTTCTGCTGGCCAGAGAACCTGTCGTGGTCGGAGGTAGAGGGGAAGCTGTCGCCACTATAGGACCAACCACCTTACTACCAGGGACCACAGTATCGGAGCAGTATTCTTACCAACTGGGGATGGTGAAGATTTGGGAAACTTCAGCAGGTGTCAAGTCAGGGACCCAGCCAGCGGAGGTGAAGCTTGCAGAGCAGCCTTGTGTGCCAAGCCAGGGACCGAGCAGGCCATTGGGGTGACGCTTGAGGAGTATCTGTGAGTGCCAAGCTGGGGACCCAGCAGATACTCAGTGAGAAGGTTGGAAGAGCTCAGGAGATCCAGTGGCAGTGGATCAGCAAGTCTCGTGAGGAGAGATTAGGAGCTCAGTGGACTGAATATCTACAAGAAATGATTGTAGAGGAAGTACAGAAGTTTGTTACAACTTGTGTTAGAAACTGTTATAAGACTGTGCCATCGGAGACAGCGATCCTACACATGCAGATTTGGTGTCCTGCCGGATGCTTTTCCCTGCATGGCTGTCTACCTTTAGAAGTCTCGGAGTCTGCTAATTAACATTGCAACTACTCAAGGGTGTCCTGGCCCTAACCCTCTCTCCCACAGTTCTGTTCAAGAGAAAATAAATCTCTTTGCATTCAAGAAGTGTCTGACGCCCATGAATCTACCTTTCATTACACCCACCATGCCTTGTAACCCACTCTACATAGAAGGATGTCAGCTGTCCCTAACTCTGGAGGTTCTCATTAGACCAAAGGGGACCCGGGACCTTGCGACATATGCATCCTTGTATCACCAGAAAGAAGGGGAGAAGACATACAGTATGTCCGTACTTCGTGACCATGTAGCAGGAAACATCTCCATAAGCCACGTGATTGTAAAGTCTAGTACACATTGAATATAAATGGTGAACCACAAGGAGAATTTTTAAATGTTATTCTCACTAAAATGTTGCCAACATCCCAGACATTTATTAAATAGAGACCCTACAAGAGGGAAACTAAAGTCCCAATGTACCGGGGGGTACTTGTTTCTATCTTGTATGGGCTCTATTTAATAAAGTCTAGTACACATGGGCCGAATGTCGGACGACATCACCTGGTTCAATACAGACCGTCCGACATTCGGCCCATGTGTAGGGCAGCAGGTCCGACAGAAGCCAACCGTTTGGCCAGCTTCTGTCGGACGAGCATGCTGGCCAGCCAGCAGCCGACCGGGTCCCGATCAGCCAATGGCTGAGAGCGCTGATTGGAGTATTCTGGTGGGGGGGCACTCCCTGTCAGGACACAAAAGAACAGCAGGAGAGATCGCTGTAGGATCGTTAGTACAGCGGCTCCGACCGGAGCTGTCATTTTTTTTTTTTTGGTAAAACGAAAAAAAACAAGTGGTGTGTACCAGGTTTAAGGTTCTCTATGTGTAGGGTGTAGATATCTCCACTGAAGTTATCTCCACTGAAGTTATCTCTGATGTCATAAAGGCAACATTACTCCTTAAAGTATCATTATATAAGTATGTATGTCACACCAGGCAATATCACAGATCTTTCACCTGGGATCCTTGGTGATTTTAAATCTCTGTATCACAGTACACACATACAATTGCATATCATGGAGACTTTAGCTGGTTACCCTCATATAGGCAGATGCTTATCCATTCTCTGTTGAATTCAATGATTTTCAGTAAGGGTATAGATAGCTGGAAAGGGTATAGATAGCTGGAAACTCCACACAAAGTTCTCTGGGAGTATGTGCCATATAACAAACCACTGTAAGTTTTTTCATCAAAAGTCCCCTGCAAACATTGGTCCTTGCAGTATACCATATAATAGTGGAGACATTAGCTAACTACCCACATTTAAATAGTAAAGGCAATACTTGAGTACCATCTTGAGTAAGTCCAGTGAGTAACAAAGTCTTGTTTGCCACATTCAATCTCTAAGATGGTAAAAGGGGTGGTTCCTTGGGGTGCTGGGGGTGCAGTGGATCAGATGAGAGACCTGACAGGTTTCGCCGGACAAGCCAGCTGCCCCAGAGATACATCCAATACGGTATTAAATTAAATTTAAATAACTTTATATTAATATTTGATCACTGATGTCCACTTAATACAGCTTGAATTTAAAAAGTAAAAGGTTTCTGCATTGTATAAAGTCTGTTCAACAACACAATGATCTAGCCTCGCCCTTGCCAAAGCCAATAATGCAGCATTTAGTATTGATTTTACATGTATTTTCTATAATCTATTCAATAAGATTGAATTAAATATGCATGCCAACAGAGGAAAATGCAATATATAGGACATATTCCAATGGACCACAACATAACACATTAGGCCTATTGCAAACAATAGATTTTCTCCTAGGCATGTAATTTTCAGTGCTATAAATGCAGCATAGAGTATAGTAATATACTTAGTGTGAACAAAGCTTAAAAGGACAAGTATTAGTATAAGAAATTGTTTTGCCTGATGCTGGATACAATTAAATGAAGCTTGAAATGTTCAAGTGTGAATTCTGGAGATCATTGCTATCTAAACCTGTTATCTCAGGTTTTACCTTGAAAAAGTGGTAGTAAATTGAGTACATAAAGCCTTGAGATAAATGCTCTCATGTAGTGCAGCAATAAATGCTTTACTAAGCCTCTTTATTAAGCTGAAAAAATTCCTTACTTAGTTAGGTAAGGTGGTCCAATCTTATCATGTACCAAGCCCAACAATATACAACCACAGAACCTGCATTCTTAACCGCTTGCTGACCTCCGCCTGTACATTTACGTCGACACAATGGCACGGACAGGCAAATGGGAGTACAGGTACGTCCCTTTAAATTTGCCGCCGTGCCATCGAGTGTGATCGCGGGTGCCGTGGATTCGATGTCCGCGGGGATACCCTTGATTGTCTCACGCAGAGGAAGAACGTGGAAATGCTGATGTAAACAAGCATTTCCCCATTCTGCTTAGTGACAGGACACTGATCACAGCTCCCTGTAATCGGGAGCTGTGATCAGTCATGTCACACATAGCCCCTCCCCCCCACAGTTAGAATCACTCCCTAGGACACACTTAACCCCTACAGCGCCACCTAATGTTAACCCCTTCACTGCCAGTCACATTTACACCGTAATGAATGCATTTTTAATCGCACAGATCGCTGTATAAATATGAATGGTCCCAAAATCACGCCAAATGTGTCCGATCTGTCCGCCATAATGTCGCAGTCACGATAAAAAACACTGATCACCACCATTACTAGTAAAAAAAAAAATTGTTAATAAAAATGACATAAAACTATCCCCTATTTTGTAGTCGCTATAACTTTTGCGCAAACCAATCAATAATCGCTTATTGCGATTTTTTTTTTAACCAAAAATATGTAGAAGAATACGTATCGGCCTAAACTGAGGGAAAAAAATTAAATGTTTTTTTAATTTTTGGGGGGGATGTTATAGCAAAAAGTAAAAAATAATGCGTTTTTTTCAAAATTGTCGTTTTTTATAGCGAAAAAAATAAAAACCGCAGAGGTGATCAAATACAACCAAAAGAAAGCTCTATTTTTGTTTGGGAGCCACGTCGCACGACCGCGCAATTGTCAGTTAAAGCAACGCAGTGCCGAATCACAAAAAGTGCTCTGGTCTTTGACCAGCCAAATGGTCCCGGGCTGAAGTGGTTAAAGTATCTTCTGTGTCTGTAGGTCATACAAATCTGTGCCCCCATAATACTAGCCTGTACCTACATTGTACTACAATCAGACAACTATTCATTTCAATAACAATCTTCTCATAAGATTAGATTTATATATGGTTTTGTTTTTTTGTTTGCATGTTGTTGACTTGTAAAAGCCTTCCTTGTTTAGACACCCAAAAGCCCAGAGACTTCTGTTGGGGGCCACCATCATGGATGTGATGTCAGTGGTCCAAGCAGACCCAGGGCTATTAATTATGTGACACTCTATAGTATTCCCGTTCCCTCCCATTCCAGCAGCTACATGAAAGGTTATGCAGAGAGAGGAAAAACACAAGTAACCATTTAACCACTTACAGACCAGAAGATTTGGCTGCTTAATGACCATGCCATTTTTTGCGATACGGCGCTATGTCGCTTTAACTGACAATTGCGCGTTCGTGCGGCGCTGTAATCAAACAAAATTGACCTTTTTTTCCCACACATACAGCTTTCTTTTGGTGGTATTTGATCACCTCTGCGGTTTTTATTTTTTGCGCTATGAACAAAAAAAGAGCGACAATTTAAAAAAATATATATATTTTTTACTTTTTGCTATAATATATATTCCCAATTAAAAAAAAAAAAAAAACACATTTCTTCCTCAGTTTAGGCCAATATATATTCTTCTACATATTTTTGGAAAAAAAATAGCAATATTGATTGGTTTGCGCAAAAGTTATAGCGTCTACAAACTATGGGAAAGATTTATGGCATTTTGTGGCATTTTTATTTATTTTTTTACTAGTAATGGCGGTGATCTACGATTTTTAGCGGTATTGCGACATTGCGACGGACAGATCGGACACTTTTGATACATTTTTGGCACCATTGACATTTATACAACGATCACTGCTATAAAAATGCATTGATTACTGTGTAAATGTCACTGGCAGGGAAGGGGTTAACACTAGGGGACGATCAAGGGGTTAAATGTCTGTTCCCTAGGTGTGTTCTAACTGTGAGGGGATAGGACTGACTAGAGGAAGAGACATATCGATGTTCCTATTTAGTAGGAACAATCAATATGTCTCATCTCTCCTGATAGAACAGGGATTTGTGTGTTTACACACACACAAATCCCTGTTCCTGCTCTCGTTCACGCGACATATCAATATGGGGATTCGCAGGACCGAACCACTTTGCCACCGTATATCGACGTGAACCGGTAGGCAAGTGGTTAAGAGACTGAATTTTTCTGTGCTTTTTCAAAGAAATTGTTTAAGGCCTCATGCACACAGGACATTTTGCTTACTCTCCTAGACCCCTTTCCTCCTTGCTGCAGCGTTTTGGCAGAAAAAAACGCTTGACGCTTGCGTTTAGGTGCATCAAGCGCTTGGGCGTTTATTAATTTAATTGACCAAAATAATAATTTATTCTGGCCATTCAAATTAATTAATGCTCAAATGCTAAACGTACCTAGCACTTAGGTGCATTTACCCTCCTTTAGGCACAATAAGCATTTTTTTCTGCCAAAACTCTGCTGCTCCTGGACGCACTGGCAGTGGGGTTTTTTTATGCCTCTAAATGCCTATGTGTAATAACACATACTGTAGGGTAACATGCAGGGGCGTTTAGTGGTAGGAAAAAAAAAAAAAGCCAAATGCCCCAGTGTACATGAGGCCTTAAGTTGGTGACAGGGTCTCTTTCAAATGTTGCTCCCCCCAGACCCCCCCTGCCCAAAAAAATAATATTTACCTAAGCCCAATCTTGATCCAATGTGGTGCCCATCTACAAAAGCTCTTCTCCCCTTTTCTTCGTCTGTCCCCATAGCAAGCTGCTTACGCTGGGGGAAGATGTGCAGGTTCAATCGCAAGCTGAGCTGTGTGCGCCTATAGACACACATTTTGCGGCTCAGCCCCACCCCCTGCTCTCTTCTCACAGATGGCTCGGCAGCAGTAGGAGCCATTGGCTACTGCTGATGTCAGTCAAATCCTGTGAGGAGGAAGTGGGGGGTGGGGCCGAGCCACGCTACATGTGTCTATAGACACACACAACCTGGTTTGGATCGTGTCCTCACATTGGCCCCCATAGCAAGTGGTCATATGTACAAATAGAAAACCCCTTTAAAATACAGAGGAAAAATACATAATTAATATCAAATAAATGTTTCAAATTGTCATACAAATATGTATTTGAACTCAAATCTTTATTATTTTTGTTCAAAAACATGGCTATCTAAAGGGAAGTTTTGCCAATCATAGCCTGTTTCATGCCCCTCCCGTCTGTGTCAATCCTATGCGCTTAGAATTACAGGGAGGTGATTCCTCCATCAATCAACATGTAATATCCCAGCCCGTTGTGTTTAGCTGGTTAGTGGGCATTGGGAAGGAGGGAGGTAGTGGGCTGTAATTTATTCAGAGTGTATACGTCCACATGTGTGATTCTATAATCGCATGGGCTGCTCAGATAAGAAAAGGGAGAAAATTAACACCTTACAAGGGAACTGAAAGTGGAGTATGCTAAGGAAATGTGACAATGACTGCTCTACACAATCTACACAAGTGGATGAAACCTGCATTTTAGTTACACAAAGCCACAGGTTTTCATTGTACACCATTACAACCTTCTAGCTGCCAACCTCCTGGCATCATCAATTGATGAGGAGGATGTCAGTTGCCTGCATATCATTCTTGTTTGACCCTCCCTTGCCTCTCAGCTTTGGAGTCTCATTAGCTAAGTGATGGAGAAAAACTGAGGAAGAAGAGAAACACTGGAATACTAGTCAGTACCAGTTTGCAAAAGTGTGTTAACTTTCGGAAAATAAATCACCTCTAACATTGGGTGTCCTACATGTATTGATGTTGCTGTATTATGTAAAATTATAAGAATAGTTTTTACATTTTAGAATAGGGCACCTCAAGACTTTTTGGAGGGTGCCTCTAGATTTTCCACAATTTTAAAGGGTGCCGTGACTGAAAAAGGGTTGAGAAACACTGCTCCAGAACACAGTAGTAACATAGGAGTTGATAGAAAGACAACAGTGCCCAGTACATTTTCTTCCCCACCTGTAAGGTAAGTATTCAGCCCTCTTTTTTTATAGGGTGGCTGCTATTGAGTACTTTTAGTATAGTCACAGGGTTGCATTAAATATATCTTGCAAAAGGTCTAAAGCATTTTCTTTTCCCTAAAGACCCTACACAAAATCACAAATGTTTCTCAGAAAATTCTACATAATACACACCCCCCTTTCTCATGCTCACTATTTACCCACTCAGTTATCTCTAAGCATGTTAATTATTATTTTACTGTTCACCTTTTATGTAGTGCACCTCTGGTAATTTCCTAGGCTATATGCCATCATTGAGTTTTACCTTTGTCCTTATTATAGGGGTTTTTGCAGCTTTGGCCCTCTTTTCTATTATCGGGCCCCGGGTCCTCCTACACCATCAGTTCCCAGTTGGAACCATCCCTATGGATTCTTTTGCATACTATTGTGATCCTGTTGCCAATACACACATGCCAATCGATCACACATGCCAATCGATCTACACTATTTTGTTCATTTTTGATTCGGTCAATATTGAGTCCTATACACAGCCTGGAATTCCATCTCTCATTGGGATGTATTATTTTAACTTAAATGCACTAATCTCTATTTAATTGATGGTTTTTTTTTTACACGTTTCTTTCTGTGGATATACCCATACAAAAAATCATATCTGGGCTGTCTCCTGAAAAAGTGGGCGCTGCCCCATGAAACGCGTAGAGAGCCTTAAGCCTTCTTGAATTGTTCATTACATGCTTCAAACAATTATGGGTGTTTTGTTGTAATTACATGCTTGATATGTGAATATTGATGATGTGATCGTAATCAAATGATATTAATGTCTTCTTGTTAGTCATTTTAAATATTTGTGTAATAAATTTTGTACATTTTTTATACCTTGTTTGACCTTTTTTTTAGCACCGCTCACAAAGTCCCATGGGCAAATTTCTTTTTGGCATTTTAAGTATTGCTAAGGTTCGAGTTTAGGTGGCCTCTCTCTATATTTATGTTTCTCAGAAACATGCTATGGAAGCATGACAAAAAGCAGGCCACTGTAACTTAAATAAGCTTATAACAATTGCCATGTTTTTTTTTTCTCATAAAGTACTTACTTTTCACAGTTTTTACATCTCAGCAGTATCGGCCACTCCATATGGGGCACAGGGGCGCCGCCCCCCCCCCCCCCCCCCATCCATGCGTCCGGCCCTCTAATCTACATGCGGGACGCCGGACGCATGGATTCCAATGTTTTTTGTTTGTTTTCTTTAAGCACATGATTAGATCCTGAGTCTAATTGGCTTCAAAAAAGGGTGGGCTTGGGGCGCAGAGCTGGAGCACCAGCCGCCACTGCATCTTAGTATTGCTGCTCTCCAAATAAATAAATAAAATAAACAAATAAAAATTATTGCAATGAAAATTTGAAAGAAGCCAGGGGGTGGTCACAGGTGCACACCCCAAATTTGTATGCTAATGAAAGAAAACAAAAATACTACATTGCAAAGTATTTTTTAGAATATATATCGATTTCTGGGCAACAGATTAAAAAAAAAAAAACAAGAACCCCCCCCCCCCCCTCAAAAGTTCTGCTTTACATACCAGAATCCTAATACATAATGAGATATCATATGTAGTATATATACCTTTTTTCCACTGCTGGAATCTCAGTAATATTTGCTTTGCTCATCTTTATTTTATTGACTAGTTTGAGCTCCTAAAACTCTGCTACCAGCCAAGGCAGAAAACCAAATATTTACATAGATTTTCATTTCCAGGGACACCGTCAGTGGCATGCTGCAAAAACGGACAGTCCAATTGAAGCAGTTTCTGAAATTCAGAATCATCTTTTCTTCCTATACAAATGACTAGCATGGATTGCATGACTTACAATATAATTGAAGAGGTTTTAGTATTTATTTTGAACTTTGCCTTGAATATTTTGATTTAATTATGGATACTGACCAGTAGAGGTCCCCAGATTCTAATAATCTTGATACTATAAAAGAGAATGTAATTGTAAAATAACTATAGCTACTGCAGATACAGTAAATCTTCAGTGATTATTGAATTATTCATATAGAGAAGGGGGGCCACCAATAAAGTACAACTTCATCTTTTGCAGCTCATGAAATTTGGATATTTGCTTAAAGAGGACCTCCCCACTCCCAAGCAACAGCATGGCAATAATTTATAACACATAATCAAGTAAACTTTTCTAGGTCCGTGTTGCCTTTACTTCTTGTGGAGTTCTTTTCAGGCCTAATTTGCATGCTTACCCCCTAAGCATAAATTTCCCCTCCAACCAGTACAAATCTGCCCCCCTGCTGAAATACCCCCTCTCAGCACAATATTTTGCCCCATCCCCCAGCTCAAATGACTCCACCCAAAATACATTTCTCCTCCTAGTACACCCCCACCCTCCACTTTTTCCAGCACAAACCAGCACAAACATGGCACAAAGGAATGGCGCAATGTTTTTTAAAATTCAGCAACATGGGGTGCAAAGTGGGTGGGGCATGCATTAAACTGAATGTTTATTATCTCAGAAACTGAACCGGCACAAACGCTCGTTTTTGCAGCACAAATCAGCACAAGCGAATGGTATATTTTTATTCAGGTTTTACAAACATGGGGTGCCAACTTCGCACAGCTCTTTAAGTAACCTTCTACAAGACCTACCACATAGCACAGAAATTAAATAGGGACGTGCAGTCAGGGGAGGCAGCTGAGGCAGAGCCATGAACATGAAAAAAAAAAAAAAAAAAAACAACGATCTAGCTTCGAGGGTCGTAGTTTGGCGACCTGGTGTCACAGAGACCCCAGGGTTCCTGGCACCTATGGTTCTGGAGATATGGGGCTCCATGCACAACCTGTCAGAAGCTACATGCAGAGCGGCCAGTTTAAATACAAGCTGGCACACGATGTTTGCAGCAGACTGAGAGGATAAGCTTACAGTTCCTCTCACTTCTTGTCAGAAGCACTGAGCTTAATGGACAGCTTGGAGCCTTGGACCAATGGTAAAGCACCATTGGAACAAGCTGTCCAATAAAAATGCTGCAATGGAGACTGTCCTCTCACTGCAGTGTCAAAGAAGGGGGCATGTGTTTAAAATACAAATGCTCCCTTCCAGCCCAGCCCTCTTAACTAGAAGGAAAACGCATGGGTTAATGGGTATAAGATTTACCCACAATCCCATGTTTTTCTCGCACAGTTAAGAGGGAGAATGAGAATCTGCTGCTGCTGAAAAGGTACTGTTTTAATCAAGCTAAATCATATATTATTATGCTATATGTGAGGCGGGGCCGTCTTTCAGATCATGTAATCACCACAATAGGCTGTCACGATGGTCACATAATCTGGAGCATGCACTGTCAGCTCTGGGGCACAAACTGAGGCCAGGAGTTGTCTGTGACAGCTTGGTCACTGTGCTGGGAGCATGTAGCGAGTCGTGTGGGCATTTAGACCCATCCTCCATGCTGCCACATATATGAATTATGTGGATGGCAATAGGTTAAAGACAAAAAAGTTACGTGGAAAGAAGGCTTGGGACCCTGTCCCTGGAATTACCTTTAGTCAAGTACTAACAAAGTGTGTTCTAAATAATGACTCTGGTATTGTTTGTCTTTAAAAATATACTTTCCTGTTACTCTCCCTGGAAATGGTAGGTAGCTCTTCCCTTGGAAGTAGGTAGCTCTTCTCTCTGGTAATGTCTGTTCCTGGTAATATACACTCACCAGCCACTTTATTAGGTACACCTGTTCAATTGCTTGGTAACACAAAT
The DNA here is from genome assembly GCA_037952925.1 of Lithobates clamitans. Lineage (NCBI taxonomy): Eukaryota > Metazoa > Chordata > Amphibia > Anura > Ranidae > Lithobates > Lithobates clamitans. The sequence continues at coordinate 23,959,207 of JBBGZY010000438.1, forward strand.
TGCTAATCAGCCAATCGTATGGCAGCAACTCAATGCATTTAGTCATCTAGACGTGGTGAAGACGACTTACTGAAGTTCAAACCGAGCATCAGAATGGGGAAGAAAGAGGATTTAAGTGACTTTAAACCTGGCATGGTTGTTGGTGCCAGACGGGCTGGTCTGAGTATTTCATAAACTGCTGATCTACTGGGATTTTCACACACAACCGTCGCTAGGGTTTACAGAAAATGGTCTGAAAAAGAGAAAATATCCAGTGAGTGGCAGTTGTGTGGACGAAAAATGCATTGTTGATGTCAGAGGTCAGAGGAGACTGGGCAGACTGGTTCCAGATGATAGAAAGGCAACAGTAACTTAAATAATCACTCTGTAAAACCAAGGTATGCAGAATACCATCTCTTAACGCACAACACATTGAACCTTGAAGCAGATGGGCTACAGCAGCAGAAGACTACAGCGGGTGCCACTCCTGTCAGCTAAAAACAGGAAATTGAGGCTACAATTTCCACAGGCTCACCAAAGTTGGACAATAGAAGATTGGAAAAACGTTGCCTAGTCTGATGAGTGTCGATTTCAGCTGCAACATTCAGATGGTAGGGTCAATAAACAACATGAAAGCGTAGATCCATCCTGCCTTGTATCAATGGCTCAGGCTGGTGGTGTAATGGTGTGGGGGATATTTTCTTGGCACACTTTGGGCCCCTTAGTAACAACTGAGCCCTGTTTAAATGCCACGGCCTACCTGAGTATTGTTGCTGACCATGTCGATCCTTTTATGACTAGTGTATCCATCTTCTGATGGCTACTTCCAGCAGGATAATGCACCATGTCACAAAGCTCAAATCATCTCACCACTTGAACATGTCAATGAGTTCATTGTACTCCAATGGCCTCCACAGTCATCAGATCTCAATCCAATAGAGCACCTTTGGGATGTGATACAACGGGAGATTCGTATCATGGATGTGCTGCCTACAAATCTGCAGCAACTGTGTGATGCTCTCCTGTCAATATGGACCAAAATCTCTGAGAAAAGGAACACCTTTTTGAGTCTATGCCATGAAGAATAAAGACAGTTCTGAAGGCAAAAGTGGGTCCAACCCGGTACTAACAAGGTGTACCTAATAAAATGGCCGGTCATATATATGTATATCCATAGTAGCTTCCCTGGTAATATAATGTATGTTCCTAGTGTAGTAGTCTGCCCTTGGCAATGACCCCGTTACATGGCACCTCTAGTAGTTTTGCTCGTTCTCTCCATTCTGGCAATACATTATCCAGTTTGCTTATACAATTTCCTTTAGATTTACCTTCAACTATGTAGTGCAAGGGCCTGTCTGATTGCATACAAATTGAAAGTGTTTAGGTGTGACCTCATATTATATGGTTCTGGTAAATCTAAAGGAAAATTGGCCTTAATTCAATTCTGAACCGCCATCAACTACATTACAGGTACAAGAGGCAGACTAGCTGTTGCAATGGGTTCTGCTAACAAAGATCCTCTCAAAAAGCTCAAGGGCTTGCACTCTACCTCCCACAAACTTTTTTTCAGTGTGTGTAATACAATAGTGCATGCCTCCAGCAAAAAGAAATTGAGTAAGCCCAATGTTAGAGTTTGCAGCTTCTACATTCATTCTACCATCATATAAAGATATATTGCAAAGCCTGAATATTAGTGACCAGCTCTGACCTGCTGCTCGCAGCTCAAGTAATTCTTATGCCCCGTACACACGATCGGACTTTCCGACAACAAAACCATGGATTTTTGTTCAAAGGATGTTGGGTCCAACTTGTCTTGCATACACACGGTCACGCAAATGTTGGCCAACAATTACGAACGTAGTGACGTACAAGACGTACCTGATGTCTCCATTACGAACCCTAGTTTTACAAGACCGAGCGCTTCCGGCTCGTACTTGATTACGAGCATGCGTGGACTTGAGTACACACGATCGGAAAGTCCGACAACAAACATTTGTTGGCGGAAAATTTGAGACCCTGCTAGCCAACATTTGTTGGCAGAAAGTACAACAAATGTTCGATGGGGCATACACACGGTCGGACTTTCTGCCAACAAGCTCACATCCAACATTTATTGTCGGAAAATCCAATTGTGTGTACGTGGCATTAGACAATCTTGTTAGTAATCCAAACTAACCAGCTGCTCACAGCACATGGGAATCTCAGCCAGTGGTGTACCAAGGGCAGGGCAAGAAAGGTGTGCGTATTTAGCTGAGTTAGTACAGAACAGAACTGAACTGGGCACTTCACCATTCACTACTAATGTAATAGGGGCAATTCTGTACTGACCACCAATTTAAGGGGGCACTTCTCCACTTACCGTAAATGTAAGGGTAGCAGGGCCGTCTTTAATATTGATTGGACCCTGGGCAAAACTTTTCTTGGGGCTCCCCCACCCCATGCAGTTTTGCTCTCCACCTGCTCTGAGACAAACAATAAATAGCAGCTAGACTCAAAATCGGTTTACTGAATCAGATCAGGCAGCTATTGCGATTGGTTGCCAGAGGTTACAGTGTATCATTATCGCTCACTGACTGGTTGCTAGAGGTTACAGCGCACATTACGGCTCACTGATTAGTTGCTAGAGGTTACAGCACATGATTTCTGCTTGTTGATTGGTTGCTAGAGATTACTGTGGATATGACCTCAGGGGGGCATAATATACATATCAATGCCGATGGCCGCCCCTATTTACATATGAATGTATTTACATGTAAACACAGGGTCTGCAGGTGAGTCATCTTTACACAACAATAGGGCAGAGCTGGGCAGCATTAGTAGCAGTAGTAGATATTGACACACAGCACAGGACTAAAACCATGAGGGATTTTAAACCAGGATAGTTGGTAAGTATGAGGCAGCTGCTTTGGTCCCCACAACAATGACAGGGCCCAGGGCAGCTGTCCCTTTTGCCCTGCCCTGTGCTGTGCTATCCATTGCACACTTGTAGCCTCTGCACTCTGGTAGCTATGCTGTACGCTATACACTCTATGCTGAACTATATTGATATCTGTTTAGCTATGATTATTACCAAAATAAATAGTTGTATAGGGTTGGGGATCCAATGTAAGATTGCAACTTCTGGATTCTGCCACTAGAACTGAATCTAGCAGGTAATGCATGGCAATTCTGTGCCATTTTATAGTAAAAATAGCAGGTTCCCCTGAAACCACATTAGACAGTGCTGAAAAGGGTGGGTCGGGCTTAGCAGGGTTTTTATTTCCCCCCCAAGTTCCCGCTAATAGAGCAATGTTCTGTCAATCTAAAGGGCTATGGGCAGAGCTAAGTATGGCTATTTATACAGGAAGGAAGAGTGAGGTTATATTTCCTCTAAAGACATCCTGTTGTGATGAAACATGTTGGGTGGAGTTTTGGACATATGCATGCAAACATGGTTTGGAGCTTAAATACATACATACTGTATGTAAGCGCATTTTTATCCTTTTCTGCTTGGCAGTTTTTATACATTTTTATGTATTCGTTTATTGATGTAATTTATTTGAATAAATTGATTTGTATGACCTGTGCCATTGGAAATGTTGTTATTTATTTTTTACGGGATATTTACATCACCCTGTGTACAGTGGGGCAAAAAAGTATTTAGTCAGCCACCAATTCTCCCACTTAAAAAGATGAGAGAGGCCTGTAATTGTCATCATAGGTATACCTCAACTATGAGAGACAAAATGTGTAAACAAATCCAGACAATCACATTGTCTGATTTTTGAAAGAATTTATTTGCAAATTATGGTGGAAAATAGGTATTTGGTCAATATCAAAAGTTCATCTCAATACTTTGTTATATATCCTTTGTTGGCAATGACAGAGGTCATACGTTTTCTATAAGTCTTCACAAGGTTGTCACACACTGTTGCTGGTATGTTGGCTCATTACTCCATGCAGATCTCCTCTAGAACAGTGATGTTTTGGGGTTGTCGCTGGGCAACATGGACTTTCAACTCCCTCCAAAGGTTTTCTATGGGAGTGGCTAGGCCACTCCAGGACCTTGAAATGCTTCTTACGATGCCACTCTTTCATTGCCCGGGCGGTGTGTTTGGGATCATTGTCATGCTGAAAGACCCAGCCACGTTTCATCTTCAATGCCCTTGCTGATGGGAGGAGGTTTGCACTCAAAATTTCATGATACATGGCCCCATTCATTCTTTCATGTACACAGATCAATCGTCCTGTTCTCTTTGCAGACAACAGCCCCAAAGCATGATGTTGCCACCCCCATGCTTCACAGTAGGTATGGTGTTCTTCGGTTGCAACTCAGCATTCTCTCTCCTCCAAACACGACAAGGTGTGTTTCTACCAAAAGTTCTACTTTGGTTTCATCTGACCATATGACATTCTCCCAATCCTCTTCTGGATCATCCAAATGCTCTCTAGCAAACCTCAGATGGGCCCGGACATGTACTGGCTTAAGCAGGGGGACACGTCTGGCACTGCAGGATCTGAGTCCCTGAGGCATAGTGTGTTAATGATGGTAGCCTTTGTTACGTTGGTCCCAGCTCTCTGCAGGTCATTCAGTAGGTCCCCCCGTGTGGTTCTGGGATTTTTGCTCACCGTTTTTGTGATCATTTTGACCCCACGGGGTGAGATCTTGCGTGGAGCCCCAGATCGAGGGAAATTATCAGTGGTCTTGTATGTCTTCCATTTTCTAATTATTGCTCCCACAGTTGATTTCTTCACACCAAGCTGCTTTCCTATTGCAGATTCAGTCTTCCCAGTCTGGTGCAGGTCTACAATTTTGTTTCTGGTGTCCTTCGATGGTTCTTTGGTCTTCACCATAGTGGAGTTTGGAGTGTGACTGTTTGAGGTTGTGGAGAGGTGTCTTTTATACTGATAACAAGTTCAAACAGGTGCCATTAATACAGGTAATGAGTGGAGGACAGAGGAGCCTCTTAAAGAAAAAGATATAGGTCTGTGAGAGCCAGAAATCTTGCTTGTTTGTAGGTGACCAAATACTTATTTTCCACCATAATTTGCAAATAAATTCTTTCAAAAATCAGACAATGTGATTGTCTGGATTTGTTTTCACATTTTGTCTCTCATACTTGAGGTATGACAATTACAGGCCTCTCTGGGAGAAGTGGGAGAACTTGCACAATTGGTGGCTGACTAAATACTTTTTTGCCCCACTGTATGTCATAATCTCTGGATTATACAATGGTTGAAGCTTCTGTATATTTTAGTACGGGGATTGTACCATATAAGAGCTGTTCTGTTGCTTCTTACAAAAAAAAATCAGGCTTTTGCTTCCCATAAAAGTCTGCACTGAACAACATCTGTAATCTGGTTGTTGTCAGCAAGACTAGCAGATTCCATTCCTTCCCTCTGATTTTTATTTAAAATACAGTACATTCTGTTTGAGTTATCTTTGCCTCAGGAGCAATAGCTATTCTGGACTTTGACCATCTCCTTTCCGTACCCATGTCAAGAAAAGAAATACCGGTATGTAGCTGCAATTACTGACCTCTCATCCTCATATGCTAATTATACAAAAAACACAGTCACTTCCAGTGCTAATAGGTCTTCCAAGGTGTGGAGTAACAGAGGTCAGATAAAATGGTGGTGTGAAAGGTATATATGGTATCCCAAAACTAGGAGAATGCTGCCTTCCTCAGATGGGGTAATCTGAAAGGAATTACAAGAAAAACAGAAATGGAAGGCGTGCACACCTAGTGCATTACCAGAGATAATTTAATAATATGAAATTTTTGTATAAAATTGGGTACTCACAAAATACAACTGACAAAAGGCCATGAATACAGTGCATGGACATGCACAGAACACAGGGTACAGCTAACACGTTTCGGGGGCGCACCCCCTTCTTCAGAGCTAGGCCTAGTACTTTTAACCACTTGCCAACCAGTAGTTTAACATATACTGCTGGCCAGTGCTGTACATCCCCTGCTTCTTGTGCTGTCGTTGGATACAGCATAGGTTTGTCAGCCGGCTCGCAGCCAAAACCTGCTGATTGCTGTGGCCAACCACAGCACAGAGATCTGTGTGTGTTAGTAAACACACAAGCCAGGTAGATCTGACTGGTTTTGCTTTGCAAAATCACAGTGCAATTGGGGTGCCATTAGGAAGTAAAGGCATCGCAAACGCGTCCCACATTTTGCAGCAATTTGAAACCGTGGACGGAATTGCGGCGATTCTATCCATGATCAGGTCTGAATGGAGCCTAATGCCGTGTACACACGGGCGGACTTTTCGGCATCAAAGGTCCGACGGTCTTTCGGATGGACTTTCGAACAAACGGACTTGCCTAGACACGATCACGCCAAAATCCGACTGATTCGTACATGATGACGTACACCGGACTAAAATAAGGAAGTTCATAGCCAGTAGCCAATAGCTGTCCTAGTGTTGGTTTTCGTCTGTCGGACTAGCATACAGACGAACTGATTTTTCAAACGGACTCTAATCCTTCAGAAAGATTTGAAACATGTTTTAAATCTAAAGTACATCAGCTTTTCGACCGAAAAAGTCCGCTGCAGGTCCGATGGAGCCCACACACGGTCGGATTGTCCGACAGATTCGTTCCGTCGGACCAGTCTGGTCGAAAAGTCATGGCATTAGTGTCATTGTGAGAGTCACTAGAGTGAGATTGTGTGTGTTTGAACATTCTAGTTTCTTGCCCTTCTGAGTCCTGGCTACTATATTGATAATAAAATAAGAAATATGTTTTTTGCCTTAAAGGGGTAGTAAACCTTCATGTTTTTTCACCTTAATGCATCCTATGCATTAAGGTGAAAAAACACTTGGCAGCCCCCCCATTTTACTTACCCGAGCCCTGGAACTTGACCCGGCGGGGACGCACTGTCTCTCTGCCCGGGGTTACCCTGCTCTTGATTGGATAGATTGATAGCAGTGCAGCCATTGGCTCCCGCTGCTGTCAATCAAATCCAATGAAGCGGGCACAGGGGGGTGGGGCTGAGTCATGCATTTGGCAGCTATGGACGCTGAATACTGGACTCGGGAGCGCATCCGCAAGGTAACCCCCTTGGGGGAGTGCTTCTCCTAGGGGGTTATCTGATGTGGGGAGGAGCCGCGAGAGCCGGCGGGGGACCCGAGAAGACGAGGGTCGGGCCACTTTGTGCAAAATGAGCTGCACAGTGGAGGTAAGTATAAAAAAAAACAGAAAAAAAAACCCTTACAATCACTTTAATATCTACCTTAAATCACATTGCTTATTGCATATTGTACTTGTTTGTACTCTAAATTTTGACATTTACACTTAAAACCTAAAATTTTGTAACTTTGGAAAATGTCAGTAAAAACTTGGCTGTCCAAAAAATCACCGCTGACCTCTTTCCTCTACAGAGGAAAGGTTTTTTGGGAGGCTGAAATTGACTTTTATGGTACCGTACAGAAGCTTGGGATACACAAAGTGGGTAAAAAAAGTTTAGGTTTTATTACAATAACAGTTTAAAATACATAGATTTTAAAAAGAATGAAACAAGACGATGGCTCTATATGGTCACAAGTATGGTGACACTGAAAGGATTATACCATCTGCATTTTGTTTTTGCTCGACAAGGAGTCACCACTTCTTCAGGAGAAAACACACACAATGTTATAGAGCGATTACCAGTGTCAAACTACAAGTCAAAAGAAAAACACATTAGTCATAACATTATAAGATCATCAAAGTATTAACTGAGTACAAAACAAAGGTATATTTTGTGTGGTGATATTCCCTACAGGCCGCCTTACCCAAGACGCGACCACGTGCACGTCCCATAGAGGAGTTCTATCCCGAAAGACATAGGAGCCCCACATGCAGAGGACAATGGGACCTGGTCAAAAGGCAAATTGAAAAGATTGATAGTAATAATAAACTAAAAAACTGAGCTAACAAGGATAATCAATGGCGCTAGAGAGTGTGCTTAGCATACCGTAGCAATCAATGCATAGATCTGACCGAGGGGCCCCTACGATATTTCAAAACACAGCCGCAACACACTGCAATAATAGATAAATAAATAGTCTGCTATAACCCAAACCATACACAGAAGCTTACAAGAAAGCATTAATGTATCATATAGATACTTTACCTACTAAAATAGATAGACCGCAAAGCCGCATGTAGAGTTTTTGGATGTGAAGGAATATATGGGATTATTTCAAGATGTTATCATCAAGAGTATCTAGAGATAGTAAAAGACCATACACTATTATAAGGAAGCAGCACCTGGCATACCTAACATTATATATCCAGTAGCCCAATCATATATATTTCCAGTGCTCATCTTCAAGATAGTGGACACATGGGTACAAATGTAATAAAGTCCTGGATCAACAAGGACAGACATCCACTACATGTCCCACATACACTCCCCTAAAATAAAAACACAGGGGGCATGCGATGAGGTTAAAGCATAAATATGTGTATCACAGGCTGGAGCAGAATCCATATTACACATACCATTCACAGGGCCTGGTTCCGCGAAGGATGCAGCAGCGATAGCAGCAGAATGGCTGTGTCACTCAGCCCCTCTATTTATATGTGTGTGCGGGTGTGAGGCTCCTGCCTGGCGCCACTCACAGCGACACAATGGCGTATGATGTCACCGGGCCCAGCCCTGAAGTGCGCACGTGCGACCCCTCCACGGATGCATTGCCCATAGGACAGCGAGGGGAGGGTCACAAAACTCCCCCCCCTCAAGCCAAACCCGAACACTTTAGCAGCGCACAGCAATTGTTTTTTTCAATTATACACTATAGGATTGTAACAGGCCTGGGACACCTTTGTGCACTCCAAAGGGAATAGTAATACGGCACACATAGTGCCCCCTTACTTTCCTGTTCGGCCTTGTTCCGAGCCACATTCCAGTCTGAATAATGTGTCTGGGTTTCAGGTGGGTTTCAGGTGGACTGAAACCCGGACACATGATTTAAAACCTGGACTGCCTGGGTGAATCCCGGACAGGTGGCAACCCTACCCGACCCACAGCAGCCAAGAGGTGCGCTCCCTAGTGGACCACATGTGAAGGGCATGCCAGCTCCACGAGCCAGCACTAATTTCTTGCCCTTCTGAGTCCTGTCTCTAAACTACTATATTGAAAATAAAATAAAAAATATGTTTTTTGCCTTAATATCTACCTTAAATCACATTGCTTATTGCATATTGTACTTGTTTGTACCCTAAATATTGAAATTTACACCTAAAACCTAACATTTTGTAACTTTGGGAAATGCCAGTAAAAACTTAGCTGTCTGAAAAATCACTGCTGACCTCTTTCCTCTACAAACCCAAAGTGCCTGATAGCCTCACTCACCGGATGTCCTCTCCCTGGGCATCATGGAATCTGTTCCACTTTGGACATCTAGTATATCCTAGGACTCGCAAATTGCTGCTGTTGGCTGAACTTCAGGATAAATTTGACTTTCCTCACCAGGTGTTTTATGGATATCTGCAGATTCGCCATTATGCCCAAACCATAACCCCAAATTTGCAATTTTCCTCTCCGTCCTCTTTTGAATGTATAATTTTGGAATGCTCTGCACGGAAAGGATTGATTTCCGATATTTACCAGATATTGAACACCTATTCCATCCCAGCTCAAGGCAAACAAGCCTACATGCTCCGATGAGAAAAGGCGCTAGAAGAGGAAATTCCTTTAGAGGCATGGCTGGTGATCTGGTCCCAGGCAGCTAAAAGTTCCTTTTGTATTCTCCACATGGAAAATGCCTATAAAATTCTCTACTTTTGGTACCTGACACCGGATGTGCTCCACGCCATTTACCCCACTAGTTCTGACTATAGGGATAAGGGTACCCTCCTCCATATATAATGGAGCTGTCCATTGATTACTCCTTTTTGGCACTCAACTCAACAGTTGCTGGGTCGCCTTTTAGAGGTACCTATCCCTTTGACACTGAAACTCTTCTTGCTGGGCCTCTCCCAAATGAAAATTGCCAAACCCCATAAAAAGCTGCTCCGACATATCCTCATGGCAGCGCACTGTCTTGTCGCACTTAGCTGGAAGCAGCATTCTCCCCATCCTTAGATGCCCTGTACGCTAGGGTTAAAAATGTGGAGTTGATGGAGAAAATGGCTGCTAGGATACAGAATAGAATGAAAGCCCACAATAAGATCTGGGAATTATGGCATCTCCAGGAGGATCCATCCCGAGCCCGTAAACAAGCTCTCATGATGATATCTTAATCTTTTTCATTCCCCCTTTCCTTCTTTTTTTCTCTTTTTACTTATGATTTATTTTCAAAGTATATCAGTTTATCTATGTTGTTATTTAGTGCTATAATGTCCCAGCAGTAATACTGCATTCATCGAAACCATGTCATTCAAGGTAGTTATGCTCATGATGATTTCATAATGCCTTTACTTTTTAAAAGTGATCTTTTTTAACATTGTGCTTATATTCCATGAATGTCTCTACTTTTTGTTTTCATCAATAAAAAAAAATATGTTATTTGAAAAAAAAACAACTTGGCTGTGCCAGTAAATTTTGGGTGTCATGTCAGTAAATTTCACTATGGTAGGTTGGCAACACTGGTGTCTACGTTCTTAAGTACCACCTGAAATACCTGGCTGATCCTGCCTGGTTCTGCCCTCTACCCTGTAAGCTGACCACGGTTTATTATGGCTGCTGAGCCCTGAAACTGTGGTCAGTTTACGTGCCTACATCATTCACAGCCCTGCTCTGTCCTCTTTTCCCCGCCCTCTCTTCCTGTCAGCTAGTGACAGTGCCCGCCCCTCCCCTCCTGCTGCTGAAATGACAGTGTAAATTATACTTAATACCCTCTGTTAGAAAGAGTCCTATGCTGCAGTGTATGTGCTTTGTAAAAAATATGCCCATATCTACCTGAATTTACTGCTTGGCTCTTAAGTGACTTGTCGCTGCTCCCATCCTCCCCAGCTGACGTCTCGGCTGTCTCCCCCTGACTGACGTCAGTGGGGGATTCTCTGCCCCTCCTGCTCTAGCTGTCAGATCAGGAGAGGGAGCAGCGAGGAGTCACGTGAGCACCGAGCGGTGAATTCAGGTAGAAATGGGCATATTTTTTTTACAAAGCACAGACACTGCAGCATAGGACTCTTTCTAACAGAGGGGGTTGCCTGTAATTTACTAAGTGGCTTAACAACTACTTTAAGGCGGGGTTCGCATATATGTGGCGGCAGTTCCCAGCATGGTGTCCAGTGCATTCCTGTTCACTGGTTCAGGTGTGAATCGGGTCCGAATTTTTGCCTGAATCAGACCCAAACACGCACAGGAACCTTTTGGAATGTGGACTGTGGCTCTCCAATGAGAGCTGGTCACATGTTATGTGATTTGGATGCTGGGAAACTGGCCGAAAAGGTTTTTAAATGGTCATTGGTATATAATTGGTATAGAAAATGTACACCCTTGGAATACCAACCATAAAAGCCCCGTGGTTTTGTCCTCTAACCGCCCTTTCTCCCAAATTGGATCCATTAATTCTTACCGGCACCCACCCATCAGCGCCTGCATGTGTTTTTGTACGTGTGATACCGCAGATCCACGCGTTTCGCTGTGCCGCGTTTTTAAAAATGGGTCATGTTTCTTGCGGGTACAACAACCCGTTCCAATGATTGGCGGCTGTACCCGAGATGTGCGCGCACAGACACACACACATATGTGACCCTAATGTTACACTTTCTACATGATTCCTCCTCAGGGTGCAATGGTGTTCTGTTACAGGTAACTTGCACCCATTATTTCTTGAATGTAAAGGAAAGCAGCAGTAGAACAACAGGTGGAACGCTTGAGCTTCCCCTGCACGTCTCATCATTGTCCTCTATGGCCGCTCGGGTTACTTAAAGCACTCAGCAATAACAAAGCAACAGCAGCAGGTTCGCATAGACATGCGCAGTCTGAGCGGAGCCGCCGCGCCTGCGCAGTGCTCCCACTGTATGAGTACGCTGTGCAATCGGCTGTGGGCCTTATTATCAGCTCCCAGCGGTGACAGCAGTAGCAGCAGGCTGAGTGCAGAGGACCGGCCTGTAAACAAAGCAGACAGACAGACGGAGATCCAGGTTCTATGAGCATGGCACTTGACGGCTTGTGTATGGGAGGGGGGCCTTCTCTCCTCCTCTTCTAGGGGGACCGTCACCCCTTCAGTCCGGACACATCTCCAAGCATCATGCAGCAGGGGAGCTCGGAGTGCTGGGAGCAACAACAACCCATGTCAGTGAGCCCCAGGAGCCTGATCCTCAGCAGAAGGGAGGTGGACAGGAGAGCAGCTCTTCTCTTCCAGCTGCTCCTCAGCTCCTGATCGCCTCTCCCCTCCATCTCCTCTCCTCATCATCATCATCCTCATTTCTCTACTTCATCCCCACTTCATCCCTACTTCATCCCTACACCCCCTGCCCTTGTCGGTGGACAGGAATCGGTCATGGAGTCTGTGGGCAAGTTTGAGTTTAGTCGGAAAGACCTGATCGGTCATGGAGCTTTTGCTGTGGTCTTTAAAGGCAGACACAAAGAGGTAAGGGAGGAAGGCTGGCACTTTGTCATTGTGTGTTTACATAATTCCCTTGTCCTTTTCTTTATATACAGGACTGCTGACACTCTTCTGTATAGTCCTCAGTGCAGATTATATACAACCATTCAATATGTGTATAGATCTAAAACTTTTAGTTTGGATTGAGTTTGAGAGGGTTAAAATGCCTACCACCCATTGGGAAGATTTTCCTCCACTTCCTGTCCTGAGGACACAACAGGAAGTAAGAGGTTCTCACTCCCAAGGCTAGAGGCTACAATACCCTCTTAGGCTAGGTTCATACTTGTGCGGGTTTCTGTGTGCCATGTTTGGGCCTATAGGAAACATGGGAGAAAAGTCCTCATCCCTTTTTTTTTCTTTCTTCAGATTACGGCTGCATGGTGCTGTAACACATACCCCAAAGCACACCGTGTTTTTTTGATGCGTGGGGGGGGGGGGTTGCCACTAAGAGGCAGAGGGTCTAGTGTCCCTATTGGTAGATGTCCCTTCTGTTGTGATCTAGTAACAACTCGCAAGGACTAATAGAGAAGGTAAATCTCCCCTGTGGGGACACAGGCAATAAAACCTGACAGAGGTTCTAACCCTTCCCTACTGTATCTAAAGATAATAAATAAATATATATATACACACACACACACACACGTACGTGTGTAAATAAATCAATGTAACATCAATATTTTTTTTCCCCTATGGAGTTCCTAGCAGAGTGTCCCTGTTATTGTCTTTAAGTCATCCTGTATGCTTTTTGATTATTTTAAGAACTACACACACACACACACAGCCAAGGCTTGGGGCCTACAAACCTCATGTAGATGGGGGAGTTTTGGGGGGATAATGCAGATAAAGGGGTGGGGGGCTACAATCTCCACGCAGATAAAGGGGTGGGGGGCTACAATCTCCACGCAGATAAAGGGGTGGGGGGCTACAATCTCCACGCAGATAAAGGGGTGGGGGGCTACAATCTCCACGCAGATAAAGGGGTGGGGGCTACAATCTCCACGCAGATCAAGGGGTGGGGGGGCTACAATCTCCACACAAAGGGGTGGGGGGGGGGCTACAATCTCCACGCAGATAAAGGGGTGGGGGGGGCTACAATCTCCACGCAGATAAAGGGTTGGGGAGCTACAAAATCTAAGCAGATAAAGGGGTGGTGACCTACAATGTTTACGCAGATAAATGGATTTTGGAGCTACAAACTCCATGCAGATAAAGGGGTTTGGGGGCTACAAACGCTACGCAGATAAAGGGGCGAGGGGCTACAAACTCAGTTGCAATTAGGGGCCATTTTTGAACTGAAAGAAGGACCAGGTCCAAGCACTGCAAGGCCCCAGAACTTACCTGTGAGATAAATGAAGAACTAAAACATCTGCACTGAACATTGTTTTTGTTTACTGAACTATCTGGCTGGTTGCTGTTGTTTTTGGGTGGAAGGTGATGCTACCAAACACATGCATTGTAGATATTCCAATAACACATGACCTAAGTGCTTGGGACACAGTGTTGCAATTTAATAGGGGACATTTGTATGATAAAACTGGTCAGCCCTCTAAGATTAGAGCTATTCTAGGAACCCCAGCATGGGACAGAAATAAATCCAGGCTTTGGCACATGGAGTGTTCCATCCTCTGGAGGTGTACTGTGTTCTCCCTGGATTGTGGGCAGGACATGTCTGGACTAGTGTTGTCCTCCTGTATTGTATATTTTCTATGATATTCCATCATCTAGCGGGAAGGTTTACATTGTGTTGTTAAAAATGTTCTAATAGGGGAATGGCGCTGTTCACAGAAAATATATATAAAAAAGTGAAATCTCAAAATAATAATTTTCTGTGAACAGCGCCATTCCCCTATTAGAACATTTTTACCACGTGGACTTCACCTTGGTGTTTTCCTCTTTTTGGGGGGCTGCAGTTCCTGCTGGTACTGGTCCTAAGCGTGGAATATTTGAATTTCATTACATTGTGTTGTGTTCCATTCACAGAAGCAGGACCTGGAGGTTGCAGTAAAATGCATCAATAAGAAAAACCTGGCCAAATCTCAGACCCTTTTAGGGAAGGAAATCAAAATCCTGAAGGTAACCCCAATGTTTGTGGTGTGATGAGTATCAGATTGTCAGTTTGATGGTGTAATATTTGATTTGACAGTTGGTGTTTTCATTCCAGGAGCTGAAACATGAAAACATTGTCGCCTTATATGATTTCCAGGTAAATGATTAAACCCATCTATTTTTAGTATCAATAATAAAAACGATCTATTGATTTCACTGACATCTGGCAATGTGTCCTGTGTTAGATCGGATCCGGGGCCCCTCCTTGATGTGTGTGGCTTTCTGTAGTCATCGGACTTTGTATAATGTCAGTTTGCTGTGTGAGAGTTGTAAGGTTTGAGGCAGGGGGGACAATCGCCCTATTCAGACAACTCCCCTCCCATCCACGGCCATCAGCCTCTGCATTCTCCCCCTTCAGCTTTCACTATCACGTGGTCGTCTCCTTGTTTGTTGACATTCTATCTCGTTGCGCGCTCATTGGCTCCGCGCTTTGAATTGCGTCACGGAATTCTAAGAAAACGCCGCCCAGCTGTCAGGCTGCGTACAGGCCTTCGGGATTTGTAGTTCGAACAAGCTGTTGTTTGCATTGCCTGTATGCAGACAGGAACTACAACTCCCGACAGTGTGCGCGGTGTCAACGCTTCCATAGCCTGACAGCCGTCCGAGTAGATGATTTGCAGTGGTTTTGTCTTTTGTGTGTGTATGGGGGGGGGGGGGGGGGCATGGGAAAACGGATAACTCATTGTGATACCCGATTATTCAATATGTATAATCATTGGATTGCTTGGATCTATTTAGTAAACTTTGTGCACTTTACATCCCTATGTATGTTTTAACCGCTTCAGCCCTGGAAGAATTTACCCCCTTCCTGACCAGAGCACTTTTTGCAATTCGGCACTGCGTCGCTTTAACTGACAATTGCGCGGTCGTGCGGCGTTGCACCCTAACAAAATTGACGTCCTTTTTTTCCCCACAAATAGAGCTTTCTTTTGGTGGTATTTGATCACCTCTGCTTTTTTTTTTTTTTTTGGCTCTATAAACAAACAAAGAGCAACAATTTTGAAAAAAAAAAGCAATATTTTTTTACTTTTTGCTATAATAAATATCCCCCAAAAATATATATATAAATACAATTTTTTTTTCGTCAGTTTAGGCTGATAAGTATTCTTCTACATATTTTTGGTAAAAAAAAAATCACAATAAGCGTATATTGATTGATTTGCGCAAAATTTATAACGTCTACCAAATAGGGGATAGTTTTATGGTATTATATAATTTATATATATATATATATATATATATATATATATATATATATATATATATATATATATATATATATATATATATATATATATATATATATATATATATATAATATAAATTTTTTTTTTTTTTTTTCGTGACTGCGACATTTTGGCGGGGACATCGGACACTTTTGACACTGTATTGGGACCATTCACATTTATACAGTGATCAGTGCTAAAAAATGCACTAATTACTGTGTAAATTACACTGTCAGGGAAGGGGTTAAACACTAGGGGGCGATCAAGGGGTTAAGTGTGTCCTAGGGAGTGATTCTAACTATGGGGGGGGGCTACCACTCACATGACAGCGATCACTTCTTCCGATGACAGAGAAGTGATCGCTAGGCAGAACGGGGAAATGCCTTGTTTACATAGGCATCTCCCCGCTCTGCGGCTCTGTGACACGATCGCCGGGACACCGGTGGACCTTGGGTCCCACGGGCACGCTGTACGCGGCGGGTGCGCGCGCTAGCCCCGCCAATTAAAGGGGATGTACAGGTACGCCCATTTGCCCACCACTGTCATTGTGCGACGTATATCGGAGTGCAGCGGTTGGCAAGTGGTTAATGTGGAACTTTACCCATAAAAACTTTGATTAAAAAAAAAAAAAAAAATGTTCTTTAGCAAGGAACATACAGTGGGGACGGAAAGTATTCAGACCCCCTTAAATTTTTCACTCTTTGTTATATTGCAGCCATTTGCTAAAATCATTTAAGTAAATAATTTACAGCCATGAGTCTTTTTGGGAAAGATGCAACAAGTTTTTCACACCTGGATTTGGGCATCCTCTGCCATTCCTCCTTGCAGATCCTCTCCAGGTCTGTCAGGTTGGATGGTAAACGTTGGTGGTCAGACATTTTTAGGTCTCTCCAGAGATGCTCAATCGGGTTTAAGTCATGGCTCTTCCTGGGCCATTCAAGAACAGTCACGGAGTTGTTGTGAAGCCACTCCTTCGTTATTTTAGCTGTGTGCTTAGGGTCATTGTCTTGTTGGACGGTAAACCTTTGGCCCAGTCTGAGGTCCTGAGCACTCTGGAGAAGGTTTTCGTCCAGGATATCCCTGTACTTGGCCGCATTCATCTTTCCCTCAATTGCAACCAGTCGTCCTGTTCCTGCAGCTGAAAAACACCCCCACAGCCTGATGCTGCCACCACCATGCTTCACTGTTGGGACTGTATTGGACAGGTGATGAGCAGTGCCTGGTTTTCTCTGCACATACCGCTTAGAATTAAGGCCAAAAAGTTCTATCTTGGTCTCACCAGACCAGAGAATCTTATTTTTCACCATCTTGGAGTCCTTCGGGTGTTTTTTTTTTTTTTTGCAAACTCCATGCGGGCTTTCATGTGTCTTGCACTGAGGAGAGGCTTCCGTCGGGCCATTTTGCCATAAAGCTCCGACTGGTGGAGGGCTGCAATGATGGTTGACTTTCTACAACTTTCTCCCATCTCCCGACTGCATCTCTGGAGCTCAGCTACAGTGATCTTTGGGTTCTTCTTTACCTCTCTCACCAAGGCTCTTCTCCCCCGATAGCTCAGTTTGACCGGACAGCCAGCTCTAGGAAGGGTTCTTGCCGTCCCAAACGTCTTCCATTTAAGGATTATGGAGGCCACTGTGCTCTTAGGAACCTTAAGTGCAGCAGAAATATTTTTGTAACCTTGGCCAGATCTGGGCCTTGCCACAATTCTGTCTCTGAGCTCTTCAGGCAGTTCCTTTGACCTCATGGTTCTCATTTGCTCTGACATGCACTGTGAGCTGTAAGGTCTTATATAGACAGGTGTGTGGCTTTCCTAATCAAGTCCAATCAGTATAATCAAACACAGCTGGACTCAAATGAAGGCGTAGAACCATCTCAAGGATGATCAGAAGAAATGGACAGCACCTGAGTTAAATATATGAGTGTCACAGCAAAGGGTCTGAATACTTAGGACCATGTGATCTTTCAGTTTTTCTTTTTTAATAAATCTGCAAAAATGTCAACAATTCTGTGTTTTTCTGTCAATATGGGGTGCTGTGTGTACATTAATGAGGAAAAAAAAATGAACTTCAATGATTTTAGCAAATGGCTGCAATATAACAAAGAGTGGAAAATTTAAGGGGGTCTGAATACTTTCCTTCCCCACTGTATATTCCACATTTATATTGTGCTACCAAAATTAGTGTGTGCTGTAAATTTCCTCCAGCATTGCTCCTGTTTCTTTTTGCCAGAGACTGCTACTTCTTTGAAGCCCAAAGCCCCTGAACAGCAGTAAATCATAAAGCGGAACTAAATCCATCAATTTAACAGTTTTAAAAAAAATGTTACATTCCTGGAATGCTGGGATTGCTAACTGTCACATTTGATTGTGTCCTCAACCAAACTGTCAAACGGCTGGTGTCATAGCTGATCACATGTGCAAGCACCATGGCAGTTGCAGATCAACCAGAAGCAGCTTCCATGGCTGTAAATTATAGCTACATAGTTGGTGAGGTTGAAAAAAAGACACCAGTCCATCCAGTTCAACCTATGGTGTGTGTTTGTCAGTCGGATAGGAGGGTTTCATTCTGCTTTAAGGCTGTCAGCAGATCAACCTCTACAAACTCAGCAGTGCCTAAAAATGGAGAGCAACTGAGCATGTGCAGAGCAGGGTGAGACAGTGTATTACTGGACTTTAAACAGTATAGACACTTATTTTTAATATCTATACCTGCAAAAGGGACCAGCCTAAAGTGATCTAGCAGGACTTTAGACAAAAAATTAAGTTCTACTGTAACAGCTACTGCCTTTTTTTTTTTTTCCTGGCATGAGTCTAAATCATCCAACCAACCAAATGGCATCCATTGACCAGTCCTATTTTATTATGTAGCTCTGGCATAGTCCTCCGTGCAGATTATATAGAACACATTAAAGTACATCTAAAGCTTATTTTTTGTATTGGGTAGGCAATGGTTAAAATGGCCTTTTTTTTCCCCTTTGACCATTGGGTATATTTCCCTTCACTTCCTGTTTTGTAGATCTGTGGGGACACAGAAAACAATGACAACCTGACAAAGGTTCTAACCTTTCCCTTTTATCTATGTAAAGGTAAAAAAAAATATATATGTTTTAGATGCACTCTAACATCTTTCTCCAATGGAGTTTATCTCTAACTGTATTTTAGTTGGGCTCTGTACCCAGGCATTGGCTAAGATCTTTCTGTTTGAGAGTTGGAAGAAGTGTCAGTAGATTAGAAGGGTGCTCATTAGCAACCTCCCAGGCCATTGAATCCAGGGCTGCTGATAAGGCAGTACAGCTGGCCCTCCTATACTGGGTCTCCATCAGTTCAAAAGAAGTACATGGTATTTGGGGTTGGGATATGCTGGGCAAATTGGACATTCTGGCAGGGAAAGGCCGAGTGAATGGAGAACAATGAGAATGAAACATGTGCTCTGGCATGTTGTGACAGGTCACGTTTTCTTTGTGACAACACTGAAGAATTGATATGGCTGTGTATTGTTTTTTTCTGATATACCGAAATTCTATGATCTTAGACTAAGGCACACTTCTTTTTTTTTTTTTCTTTTTTCTTTTTTCTTCTTTTTTTCTTCTTTTTTCTTCTTTTTTCTTTTTTCTTTTTTCTTCTTTTTTCTTTTTTCTTTTTCTTTTCTTACAATATTTCTACCTTTTCTGCTGTGCATTGAACAGCCCCCCCCCCCCTTGCTAAGTATTCAACTGATATAATTAGACCTTTGAGTTTGAAGAATTTGGTGTGGATGTATGCACACTTTTGTATGGATGATGTTTGTTACATCCATTAATAAACCACTGGTGTCATAAAGCTCTGTAGCCACTAAATAATCATTAGAGATTGGAACTTTATCTTAAGTACTTTTCCCACCGGTTTGGTTCCTCGTCTCTTAACATGCAATATAATATTTCTCTATAGCGTGATGTACTTTGCACTGTTTGCGTAAGATGCTTAGCAGCTAATGCAAACAAGTGATAATAAAGCAAGAACAAGCTGATCTGAATTTCCCAGACTATCTGGAACTGGCTGGCTCCTGGATGCTACACTTGATTGTGTGTCCCCTGAAACCTTTATTACATTTTACAGTTACTTTTTTGTGTTTTTGGGAAGAACCTGTGAAGAGGGAAATATGGTTGCTAAAGCTGTTGAATTGTTTTGTAAGGTGCGTGTTCTGGGGATGTATTACTTGCTTGCTACCGAGCTGGAATATACGGTATCTCACAAAAGTTAGTACACCCCTCACATTTTTGTAAATATTTTATTATATCATCTCATGTGACAACACTGAAGAAATGACACTTTGCTACAATGTAAAGTAGTGAGTGTACAGCTTGTATAACAGTGTACATTTGCTGTCCCCTCAAAAAAACTCAACACACAGCTATTAATGTCTTAACCGCTGGCAACAAAAGTGAGTACACCCCTAAGTGAAAATGTCCATATTGGGCCCAATTAGCCATTTTCCCTCCCCGGTGTCATGTGACTCATTAGTGTTACAAGGTCTCAGGTGTGAATGGGGAGCAGGTGTGTTAAATTTGGTGTTGTCACTCTCACTCATTCTGGTCACTGGAAGTTCAACATGGCACCTCCATGGTAAAGAACTCTCTGAGGATCTGAAAAAAAAAGAATTGTTGCTCTACTTAAAGATGGCCTAGGCTATAAGAAGATTGCCAAGACCCTGAAACTGAACTGCAGCACAGTGGCCACGAACATACAGCGGTTTAACAGGACAGGTTCCACTCAGAACAGATCTGGCCATGGTCGACCAAAGAAGTTGAGTGCACGTGCTCAGCGTCATATTCAGAGGTTGTCTTTGGGAAATAGATGTATGAGTGCTGCCAGCATTGCTGCAGAGGTTGAAGGGGTGGGGGGTCAGCCTGTCAGTGGTCTTACGCCACATGCTGCAAAAAATTGGTCTGCATGGCTGTCATCCAAGAAGGAAGCCTCTTCTAAAGATGATGCACAAGATGGCCCGCAAACAGTTTGCTGAAGACAAGCAGACTAAGGATATGAATTACTGGAACCATGGGGGTTTTTTATTAAAGGCAAATCCACTTTTCTCTGCAAGTGCACTTGAAAGTGCAGTTGGAAGTGCAGGCGCTGTATATCTGAGGGGAAGCTCTGCTGATTTTATCATCCAATCGTGTGCAAGCTAAAATACTGTTTTTTGTTTTTTTTAATCTTCCTTGCATGCCCCCCTCAGAACTACAGCGACTGTATTTGAAAGTGCACTTGTAGTGCAAAGTGGATTTGCCTTTCGTAAATAACCTCCCATGTCCCATGGTCTGATGAGACCAAGATAAACTTATTTGGTTCAGATGGTTTCAAGCGTGTGTTGCGGCAACCAGGTGAGGAGTACAAAGACAAGTGTGTCTTGTCTACAGTCAAGCATGGTGATGGGAGTGTCATGGTCTGGGGCTGCATGAGTGCTGCCGGCACTGGGGAGCTACAGTTCATTGAGGGAACCATGAATGCCAACATGTACTGTGACATACTGAAGCAGAGCATGATCCCCTCCCTTCAGAGACTGGGCCGCAGGACAGTATTCTAACATGATAATGACCCCAAACACACCTCCAAGACAACCACTGCCTTGCTAAAGAAGCTGAGGGTAAAGATGATGGACTGACCAAGCATGTCTCCAGACCTAAACCCTATTGAACATCTGTGGACAGCCTCAAACGGAGGGTGGAGGAGCGCAAGGTCTCTAACATCCACCAGCTCCGTGATGTTGTCATGGAGGAGTGGAAGAGCACTCCAGTGGCAACCTGTGAAGCTCTGGTGAACTCCATGCCCAAGAACGTTAAAGTGGTTGTAAACCCTTTACAACCACTTTAACCTACAGGTAAGCCTAGATTAAGGCTTACCTGTAGGTGCTTGAAATATCTCCCAGACCTGCACAGTCTAGGAGATATTTGCAAATCGCCATAGGGCGATTTCTTCTACGCATGCGCCGGAGTTAGAAAGGGCACGCTGTGCCGTTTCTAGCTCGGATCATGCCGTTAAGGGCGGCTCATGCGCAGGAGTGACATCACACGACTCCGGTCAGTCACAGAGCCAGAGTTCGCGGCCCTGGAAGGAAGAGGGGTAAAGAATGGATGCTCGCTACTAGGGAGGAAGACAGGGACATCGCAGGCTTCTCCTGCAGGTAAGTGTCACATAATGGGCTACTATGCGATGCATAGTAGCCCATTATGCTTTACCTTTTGCAGGGAAACAAAGAGGAACTAACACCCATCAGGGTTTACTTCCTCTTTAAGGCAGTGCTGGAAAATGGTGGCCACACAAAATATTGATGCTTTGAGCCCAATTTGGACAATAATGGCTGTGTGTTGAGTTATTTTGAGGGGACGACAAATTTACACTGTTGTACAAGCTGTACACTCACTACTTTACATTGTAGCAAAGTGTCATTTCTTCAGTGTTGTCACATGAAAAGATAGAATAAAATATTTACAAAAATGTGAGGGGGTACTCACTTTTGTGAGCTACTGTACATGTGCATAACAGGTAACATCGGATATGCCTGTTACAGGTCAGTGAGACACAAGGTAGAAAGTAAATTGTGACAGCCCCAGAACATGTTTTATAATTTTTAGGTGGAATGGTTACCTTGCTTTTGGGAATTGTCCAGCTTTGGTATAGTTTAGGAGCATACAGAACCAATATATGATCTAATTATTGGGCCAATTAAGTACTTTTCATGACAGCTTTGGATACATGATCCCATGTGCTAGGCATCACTGTTTTACTGTTGCTCATTCCTGCATTGTCAAACTGTAGGAAGCCCTATTCAGAGTAGAATTCCAGGATCAGTTTATGGCACAGAAGATTGGTCCACCCAGAACCTGAGCTCAAGCAGGTTGGGTGACCTGTTCAGTAAATGTGGAGTCGCCTTCAGGCTCTGTTCACACATAGACGTTTTTCTGCTGTAAGCCTCAGCTCTAAAAATGCCCAACAAGACAAATCCCATTCATTTCAATGGCCCCTGTTCACAACTGAACGTTTTGTCACGCTTGTCAAGCTCCAAGAAGTTCAGGAGCTTCTTTTTTTGGCAGATTACAGGTGTTTTCTGATTTTTAATTGGTGACCTTTTGACCTGTACAAAATTGCGACAAAAATCGTGCGACTTTCTGTCTGAACACAAAACGCTTAGGTGTGAACAAAGCCTAAAGCTAAACTCTGGAAATTCGGGTACTTTGTAAA
The DNA here is from genome assembly GCA_037952925.1 of Lithobates clamitans. Lineage (NCBI taxonomy): Eukaryota > Metazoa > Chordata > Amphibia > Anura > Ranidae > Lithobates > Lithobates clamitans. The sequence continues at coordinate 23,982,262 of JBBGZY010000438.1, forward strand.
ATGTGCTGTATCAGTAGTGGTTAAGTTCAGCAAGGTTCATTCCATCTCTTTAATTTTACAGTTTGAGTGTCAGAAATATAACTATTGCCATGCTTCTGACGCTGGACTCTCTGGTCTCAGGTGCTAAGGCTGCAGAGTCGCATGCAGCCGCTGTGTCTGCCCCTCCACTACTGCTCACGGGCAGAGGGGGGAAAAAAAACAAAAAAACACTTGATTTCCCATTGTAAACAGTTAGTGAAAAGTCAGGGAATCCCTCCCGCAGCACTATTGTGTTCTGCCAGCTGAGAGAATTCACGGCTGGCAGAACGCATTGAACCTTCTAAATGCAAATTTCCCCTAGTTTGGGTGATCCTGATCGAACATTTTGGATCAGTGATGTTACCTGAATTGCTGTACTGCTGCTCAGAACTGCTGTGTTATAGCATAGTAGCATAGATACTGCCTAGAATTATAGAGCCAACTTCTCTTGTTTGCATACATCATTTTTGGACTTATTGGCCATTGTTCTTGCAAAAATCTAGGGCTTGGTGAGCAGCATGTGGTGAGTTCTGCCAAAAAGTCTTATACTAACCCAATCAAGTGCAGTGATCTATAACCAATCATAGGCCTTGGGCATACCAGGTATGGCAAAAAAAAAGCATTGACAAAGTAGTTTGGGTGAAGCTATTGCTTTCTGAAAAAATATAAAAAACGTGATTGTGTAACAGGCTGATTGAGGGGATGGTTGTAGGGAATGATGCTGTCATTTCAGGTGAAGGTCTGCTTTAACTATCCAGCATTTTAATTACAGATAAGTGTACCTCTAGTCAGATTTAATTTGAATTCTGCATTAGTATATCCCAGTCACACGTCTAAATTCTTTAGTTGAGAAATAAAGGTACACTACACATGTCTGTTTCAGGCACCTGCCATGCAGGAAGTGATGCTGGACTTCTAGTATGGCAGAAATGTTTTATTCTATTTATTTCTTTGCATTGGATGTGCTGTAAACCTGTTTTATTATGCAACAAATGACAGCACTTACGGCACATCAGGGCATGGTGCATGTGAATAACCTCATTAGTCATTATTTAGATGTTATTTTATTCAGTGATTCATTTAAAGTGATAAAAACTTAAATGGGCAGTATTTGTTTTCTCACATGAATACAGATAATTACATTTGCACATTTCCAGCAAACTTTTTTTTTGCCTCTTTTTCCTTACAGTAAAAGAAGAGGTAGTGTGAGATATGGTACTACTCTGTTTTGTGTCCAGCCACCTCTTTGGATATTGTAGTGGTCATCAACCCTGTCCTCAGGGCCCACTAACAGGCCAGGTTTTATGTATTACCTTGGGGAGACGCAGACTAGAATACTGCAATCACTGAGCAGAAAATGATATCACCTGTGATGTATTTCAGTTATCTTGCAAACCTGGCCTGTTAGTGGGTCCTGGGGACGGGAGTTGATGACCACTGGGATAATGCTTCCTGGTTGACAGTACAGACTTCTTGGTTCAGGGCTACTCAGGTGACATGCAGAAGCTGATTTAGTAAAACCCGAGCAGACTTGGAGCAGTTTCCCATATCAATAGGATTCCTACTGCTTTTGAAAGAGTCTTCTACTATGCTCCTTCCCGTCTTTCTCTTTCTTTCTTTCTTATTGTATTGTGTGTTTTTATTTTTTTTTTATTTTTGATGTATACAGTTGAAGTTACTAAAGTGTCATGATTTATATATTTGTCTGTGATTAGACCAGAGGCAGGCAACCTTTTGAGTACAGTGTGCCGAAAAATGTTTTCAAAGATATTGAGCGTACCGATTTTATATAAAAAAAAAAAAAATGTCAACTTCACACTCTCAATCACGAAAAGGATTTTTTATAAAGTAAATGCTCTAAACTACTTTAGTAGTGAGAAATTAACATCCTGCACTCTCATGCATCAGATCAGCCCCAATTCCTGCAATGCCACACCTCAGATCAGCCCCAATTCATGCACCTTCACACCTCAGATCACTGTCCCCCTGCAAATCTGTTTCACCACTGTACCCCCTCGCCCTGCTCTCCTGTCCCACCACTGTACCGCCCTGCTCTTCTGCCCCCCCCCCCACAACTTTAGCCCCCCCAACTTTTTCTGTCCCACCACTGAACCCCCTTCTCATCCCTCCCACCACTGTAACCCCCCCGCTGCTCATCTGCTCCACCGCCATATTCCCATGCTCTTCTTACTCACTACTGAATCACCTTCTCATCTGTCCTAACACTGAACCCAACTGCTCATCTGCCCCACCACTGTAACCCGCTTTCTCATCTGCCCCACCACTGTAACCCCCTGCATATCTGTCCCACCAATACACCTCCTTTCACATCTGCCCCACTACTCTTCTGTCCCACCACTGAACTCCCTCCGCTCATCTGGTCATCTGGCCCAAACCTGAACCACCCCCCTGCTCATTTTCTCAGTCGCTGTAGCCTCCTGCTCATTTTCCCCACCACTGTTACCCCCCCTGCTCATCTATAATATGCAGAGTGGTGAAAGGAAGCAGAGATGAGACACATCTACCTGTCCTGGCACTCTCATCCTGTATGTGATGTAACATACAAGCATCTGAAATGGATGCGCAGTGATGAGCTCAGGTCAGGGGTATTTTCTGAAAGCAGTGGGCCTGTGTGCAGGATCATAAGTTGGGCCCCCGCAGCTGAGAAAAAGTGCAGCGCTCTGCGCCACAGGAAAAGTTGGGTGTGATTTCCATTCCGCCGAATACTGGCTGTGGCTTTAAAGGACACTGAGTGCAGGGGTTCAGTAGTAAGTGACGCAAAGGATCAGGAATCATTTCAACAAAGTCCCCAGAAGAGCAACAGTATTTCCACAAACTGTCACCTGATTGGGGTTTTCTCAATCACAGTGAAATCCCTTCTTTCTGAGATTGGTAGTGGCAACCAAATGAGTCATCTTCCTCCAGATGGTGGGCGGGGCTAGCAGGACTGTGATTGGCTTTAGCAGTGGCCAATGACAGTCCTCCTTCTGGATACAGGGACCGCACCCAGCAGAACTGCACCCAATCTCTTCCCCATCACAAAAGCTGATGATCGCAGCTACAGCAAAGTTAGAGAACCAAACAATGTTTCCCATCTTTTACAATGTGTGGGGGCACAGTGTCCCCCCCCCCCTCAGTGCAGGGTGGGGAACTCTGAAATTAGAATGCATTGGTGTCTCACTGACACTTCCCTGCGCTGCTCTGCTGATGGGGAAGGAGTCGGGTGCCGGCAAAAGAGGCTTTGTGTGCCGCTTGCGACACCAGTGCCAGGGGTTGCCTACCCCTGGATTAGACCCTTGAGAATGAGATAAAAAGATAAATCAAAAGTAAACGTTAATAATTAACACTGTGTGCTGTTGAGAAGATAACATCTACAGTCAGTGGTTTCCTGGGAATTCCTACACTCCCTTCTTTAATGACCTATAACAATTAGTATATACATACACAGGGGTGCTGTGGGTAGCATTTTAGAAAGATTTGTTGTTAATATTTTAGGGCAGTGTAGGTCACTCTGATTCACTATCAAAGAGCTGCTAGCCCAACTCTAGACCCCTTGGGAAATGTTCTGTAATTCATGAATGCCCACTACAACACTGGTACCCTCTAAAGCAGGATTGTTTGAATTGTGATGTGGGTGCCACATGACCCCAGTCTTAGTGCTCATTACATGGAAATCAGAGTGCAGCAGGGGTTGAGCTTCTCCAAGTAAATTTTCGTATTTATTTATTTATTTTTAAGCTAGTGGGTGCGGAAATTTTCCTGGCATCAGTGCGAGTAAACATTGCCACATTTGGTATTGGGAGGAGGAATAGTGCCCCATCGTTGGCATCATTGGGAGGTATAGTGCCCCATTGTTGGGGTATTTGTCAGTGTGAGAAATGGTGCACCATTGTTGGTGTCAGTAGGCAGAATAATGTTTCACATCAGTGGGAGGAATAGTGTCCCAAGGGCTGGATAAAGGCAAGCAAAGGGCCACAGTTTGGAGACCACTGATCTAGGACAGTCTCTCACTGGCTGACAAAATTTAGCTATGCACATGTGGGGTAGTAACAGTGACAGATTACATTATGATGTCATTTAGTGTTGGGGTAGCCATAAATAACCCACTCAACAAATGTTGGCCTAGTATATTGCTTGGTTTAGGGTTGGGCCAATAAGGCCTACTTTATGGGACAACAATGAGTACCTGATGCTGCATTCTTGTTTTCCTGTGCAACTTCCTGGAAAACTCTTGGGAACCCATCCTCCTTCCCTTTTTATTTATTTATTTTTTTTTTTCAGTGACATTGGAGGAGAAAGGTGTTAAATGTTCATATAACAGTTCTATTAGGCACATTTTATTCTGGAACAACAACAGGTTCTTGCACTACAAAGATTGGTCTTGCCATGTGTTTTTTCTTGGGGAGACCAGCCCATGAAAGACCACAACAAATCAATTCAGGATCAGTTTGCCAGTCAATATTCTTCATTATTATTATACGAGATTTATATAGCGCCAACAGTTTACGCAGCGCTTTACAATGTATAAGGGGGACAACACAATTACAGTACAGTTCAATACAAAAGGTACAGGAGGGCCCTGCTCGTAGAGCTTACATTCTAAAGGGAGGGGGTGGTGGTCTATCTTGTTGCCCTATTGGTCAAAATAGAGCCATTTACTTTTGTTTATTGATATGCTGTTAAGACATCTGAACTCTGGGAGCTCAGTGAGGCATCAGAATTGTCATAAAGGACTAAATGTTTTAAATGATAACATTTTAGATTTTATTAGATGAATTTGGTAGATTCCAATTCTTTTGGACCTCCTCCTTCTCCTTCTCTTTTCTCTTTTTTTCTTTTTCTTTTTTCTCTTTTTTTCTTTTTCTTTTTTCTCTTTTTTTCTTTTCTTTTTTCTCTTTTTTTCTTTTTTCTCTTTTTATTGCATGATTGGAGATCTTACAGCCTAGGCATTTAATTCCTGAACAATCTATAGGTTATAAGAAATAGAAAAAGTATAAATGTAAAGCAAGCGATCAAATAGACCACAGGAAAGTGTTTTTTTTTTTTTTTTTTTTTTTTTTTTTTTTTTTATATAAGGACTGCTGTGTTGTTGACAACAGTTGAATGTGGAAGGGTGTTGTTTAGCAAGGTTGCGATTATTATTTAAGATTATGACTCAGCCTAGTGTCAGTTGTGTGCTATGAAACCGAGATGCTTTAGTCTTCACTCACGTTATCACGTT